>CM056378.1:92376123-93104607 GCA_029718625.1 Synaphobranchus kaupii | reverse complement strand
AGAGCACAGGATGAATGGTTGAGCACAGTAACTCAGCATTCATGCGTGTGCTCTGAGTATAGAGGGTTGGAACAGGAGGGAGGCCGTGGCACACAGTGCTTAAAGGTGCTGAATGAAGAGACGACTCATTGATTTTACATTGTCTTTATGCTGTCCGGCTTGTTCCATAAGCCACCCTGGTGAATGTGATGAAATCTGTCAGGTTTCTTTCTCTAATATGAATGCATGTACCCCTCTGCTGTGATTGACTTTGGATGGAAAAAAGAGAAATTGCACTTTTTAATGTCTGCAGAAATGCAAGGGAATAAACGATAACTGTATTTGTAAAATATGTATGTTTCATTTTTTGTTATTACTCAATTTGTGAAGTAAAGTGTTAGGGTGGACACATCTAGAATATAGTGACGGTTTTAGTGAATATGTTGCATCATTTTCTAAACACAGGATTTACTCTTGTGCTATAACTAGGGTATAAACCTCATTGATTTGTACACATGCATACCGGTGGCGGAGCTGAAGTCAAATTATTAAAGTTAGGCCTCTGCAAAGCATTTGTCCTATAATTTTCTAAAACATTATTGTGATTTCTGCATTTCCACATCTTCATTGCAGTCTATTAAATGTACCATATGTAGTACTTACATGTGACATTTATTGCAAGGTTGGTCTTGTAAAATGGTTCATATTGTTTGCCCGTTACATGTCTCCATGTACGGCAATCCTTGGACCCAGTGAGTCCCATTAAATGGCTGCCCATAGCATTACAGAACCATCACCAAACTTAACAGTTGGCAACAGACATTATGAATTGAATGCCGCCTCAGGACTTCTCCAAACATAAACCCGTCCCAATGTATTAAAGAGTAAAAGATGACTCATCAGACCATATCACTTTTCTCCATTGCTCAGGGGTCCCGGTTTTGTGTTCCTTACACCATGTTATGCTTGAGCCTTGGATAGAAATGGTTTCCGATTGGCGGCCCTGCCATAAACACCAGCTTTGTGAAGCTCACGAAGTACTGTTTTTGTTGAGACTGGTTCAGATATGGATTGATTCAATTCTGTGGTGATTTTAGAGCTGTAGTTCCGTGGTTATTAGCAACTATCCTGCCAAGTGTCCGTTTGTTCCTGTTGGAGAGCTTTGACTTGCAAGCACAGTCGAGGGCACTCCTAACCCGCTCCATACCTCCCCATTCAACTCCGTCTGGCCTGCTATTACACAGTCTCGGTCCTGCGCGATCATGTCGCTTCATCTGCCGGCGCTCACTCGATATCAGGTACGCCTGCCTACGACCTGTTCTCCCAGACTCGCTGACAGCTCAGCCCCCTCGGCTTCCCCGCAAGGCCATGCTTTGGATCTGGTGGAGTGGATTACCGGAACCTCCGTCCGCTGGCACGGGCGGCCGTGATGGCTACGTAATCGGCCCCAACAAAAATTGCGGTAATAAACGCGCGTTCACTATCCAACAAAACGTTTATCCTGAATGATTTCTTCACCTCCCGGGGATTAGAATTCATGTTTATATCTGAGACGTGGCTTCACCCCGGTGAGTTCAGCCCTCTTATGGAGCTTTGCCTACCGGATTGTGTTTTTCTAGCACTCCTAGGACGTCCGGACGTGGTGGGGGCTTACCTGCTATTTTTAAGAAACATTTTAATTGCCGGCTCCTGAATGCTGAAAAGTTTTCCAGCTTTGAGGTACAATTATTAAAAGTAGGATTGGCTAATCCTCTTCTCGCTGTCATCATTTACCGACCGCCAAAATATAATAAGGATTTTATTGCGCAGTTCTCTGACCTGTCTTTTATCATGCCTAAATTCGATAGAATTTTGATAGTTGGAGACTTTAACATTCATGTCTGCTGCCCGTCAAATCCACTTGTTGCCGACTTTCTACACCTTGCTGAATCGTTTAACCTTGTTCAATTTGTAAATGGCCCCACACACATACAAGGGCATACTCTCGATCTAGTTCTATCATGTGGTTTTTCTATTTGCAATGTTGAAACTAACGATGTCTGCTTGTCTGATCACATGGCGATTGTGTTCGATGCTGCTCTGCCTCATTCGATTCCCAAACGCTCTGCCCCTGTTCGTTGCTCTCGCTACTTTAACTCTTCCACCTCCAGTAAATTCTCAGTAAATTTAGCTGCCCCTAACACCTGTACTATAGAGGCTTATGTCTTTATTTTCCAGCACCTGTTCCACCATTCTCGACTCCATTGCCCCTCTTAAAGTCAGAAAATCTGAATTTAAAGCTCAGCCATAGCTTAATGACAACACACAGGCTCTAAGGAGAGAATGTAGAAAAGCGGAGCATAAGTGGAAAATGAATAAGCTTCAGATCTCCTATGAAATACTAAGAGGCTGCTTATTTAACTACCAGGAAGCAGTTAAAGTAGCAAGAACAATATATTTCTCTGACCTTATTTCAAATAACCTCCACAACTCTCAGGTCCTGTTCAGCACTATATCAATTATAATTGATATATATATTATCAGCCCCCCTTCTAGTACTGGCATTGATGTGTCACCACTGAGGTGCGAAGAATTTTTAAAATTCATTGTCAGCAAAGTGGAAAACATAAGGTTGCACATCTCACAACCTGAAAAAAATATTGTTGGTTCAAAGGGGTAGGCTACAACCCCGCCCTCTAGAGGGGTCCAGGGGGCATGGGAGAAATATTTTGTCAATCTTAAGAGTCAAATGCATCGATCAATCTGGCACTTTGAGATGAAAATTAAGAGGCTAGATCCGTGAAGAATTGTACCGTGCTTTTGTAAACCCATGCAGTTGTAGGCTATCAACTTAATTAAATCAAATAAATTAAATGAAAGCTGTCACGTTTGTTGTACTGCTTTATTTAAAGTAGGCTATTTGTAATCACAGTCCAGTGTTGCAGTAAAAATATATGGCACTGCGCTACGTCAGCTTTAGAGATCACATTAAACTTCACAGTCAGTATACAGCTTTCTAACTTGATGCTGGAAATATGTTTTAAACCATTTTAACCACATTCACATCGATGTAGCTAGCAAATAGATAGTTTGCCTACTGCAACCGATGTTGTATCCTCAAAATGCGTTCTAGACCGATGCCGATGGCTTAGCTCAAGCGAACAGTACAAAGCAGTAGCGATCTTTTATGTTAATTACGAGAGTAAAAAAAAGTTTGCCTTCATTCTGAAACAAATTCCAAGTTTACAGGCCACCACAGTTTAGTTAGGCTACCTGTATGTAATTTATCCCCCGACAATTTTTAACAATTATATTTCAGCCATAATTTTACAAACAGATGATTTGTCCTGTGCTAATAGCAGAAGTGGGAACCGCAGAATTAATATATTTCGCGAAAAGACATGGGTTAACGTTAAGCATTGAAGATTGCGTTTCCTACACAAACTGAATAATATTGGAAACAAAAACGTCAGAAGCCTAATATTATGCTTACGCGTAATATTAATAACGCATAATTACTAAAAAAAAAGTAATTTTCTACTCTCAGAAGTCATCAGAATGAACCATTTCAGAGTGCTTTTGGACAAATGCTCTCACGGGGGAGCATGCCCCCAGACCCCAGAGTGATTAGCCTCCATGGCATAGCCTAGGCTTCTGACTGGTTCCAGGAAAAGAGACCACATCACCCCTGTGCTGGCTTCCCTACACTGGCTCCCAGTGCGCTTCAGGGTAGATTTTAAGGTTCTGTTATTTCTTTTTAAAGCCATAAAGGGAAGGGCCCCTTCCTATTTAGCAGAACTCCTACACCCCCATATGACATCTAGGACACTCAGGTCTTCAAACCTGGGTCTTCTGACTGTCCCACGCTCCAGGCTGAAGCTAAAGGACCTGGGTCTTCTGACTGTCCCACGCTCCAGGCTGAAGCTAAAGGACCTGGGTCTTCTGACTGTCCCACGGTCGAGGCTGAAGCTAAAGGGAGATCGCGCCTCTGCTGTCGCGGCCCCTAGACTGTGGAACAGCTTCCCCCTGACTGTCAGATTCGCCCCCACTACTGAGTCTTTCAAATCCCGTCTTAAAACGTATTTCTATTCTCTAGCTTTCAAGTCTATTTGATTTGCCAATGTTATAATTTTTTGTTGTTGTCTTGTGTCCCTTCGTCTTATGTATCTATTCCTTTTTAGCACTCCCACACTGTACAGCACTTTGGTCAACGTTGGTTGTATTTAAACGTGCTTTATAAATAAATTTGTTTTGATCTGATTTGACTCATTCAACCTGGGTAATTGGTAGAAACAAAGACCTGCAAACACAACAGCCCTCCAGCAATCAAATTGCCCACCCCTGCCATAAATAGAGGGCCAAAATTAAGGCTGTGACCATGAAATAATAAACATGAAATTTGAAGCCTTTTTATAAGCCAATATATAATCTTATAAACTCCTTTAACCTTCCAATTATGTTAGTATTTTACTGCCATTTGTGTTAAGGTGTTGCTACGTGTCAATATAATAATAAGTTCCACACACACATTTCCTAATTCTCTAGGATGTCTTAAAAGGCATTTGCTGAAGAAAATCACCAATTTGAAATTATACAAATAGTCATTTTGGGTCATATAGACCCCTAACACAATAGAAAAGTTAAGTGCTATATGCCACTAGTAGTGCCAGTACTTTTTATTTTTTTATTATTTTACCACTTTAAAAGGTAACAAAGCATGCTGGTTTAGCTAGACCCGCCCCCTTTTAAAATAAAAATAATTCCAAAATCTGGGCGTGATAAGGTAATAATAGGGGCTGAGCTCCAGGTATCAAACCACGCCCCAGCAATTTTTTTCACTAATAGCCAAAAGCTAATTTCTACTCTGGACATCACTTACAGTGGCTGCTTTGTTCCACTCTCTCTCTCGCTACCCGCTCTCACTCATACACAAACAAACACGCTAGCTCCAGCTGCTGCCGAGCTCCAAGTAGCCGAGGCAGAAGCAATGGTGGAGAATGAGAGGATGGGCAATGTTTTGGAGTGGTAGGCGGCGGCACGCATAGCCTGATTTGGGCTTATAATGATGCGGTCAGCAAACAACAAATCACACGCTGTACAAATAGTTACCCATGCCATGCACTCTTAGAAGCAATACTATAACCTCTCTGCATTTGAATGGATCTCTATGGGAATTGGGGGGTGGGACTAGATTAAGCTGTAAATTACACGGGAATAGTATGGAACACATGGTTGGCTAAATGGCTGTAAGTCAACAAGGGTCTGAGGTATCAAACAAGCCTTAAACCATCACTCTGCTGCCATAAATACAGTAGATATGGATGGATAACTTGAAGGGTGTCTTCTCCTGACTTATTTTTCCATAGAGTTCAATAGGAAAATTTGTCAGGAGAAAACCCTTCAAGTTGTCTCCAGATGTTGTCATATAACGTTAGCCAGCAGTAGCACACAGCTCTGTTCTTAAACACTTTTTTTGTTAGCTAGCTAGCTTGAATGACTAAAAGCTAGAATTGCTTTATGTGGTTAACCGTAGCGCAGTTTCTGACCTTGTCGGCGGGCTTCTCTACTCCCATCTGCCACAGTCAGACAGACAAGATGATATCTTATTGGTCGAGAACCACCCGTGTGTTGCAGTACTGGATATGTAGTCCGTTAAAGTGGACTACAAGTCGAGCTACATTCATTAATGGATTACTTTAAAAAATAAAAATTGGAACATGCGATATATGGAATATATCCTTGTACCACACAGGCTAATCCAGGAACGTTTTGGCTCATTCTATAAATCAGATTTCAAGAAATAGTCTATAATCTCCGAAGCCCATTCTATCTTCCATAGGGAATTTACTTCCGAAACCAGACTCCGCCCACGACTGACGTACTCACTTGAGTACTCTATAGCCTACTTGAAACACCCGGATGACACACCAACTTCCGGGGTTTCGCTGAGTACATTCGGGAGCACACTCAGAGACCCTCCCCCAGGGGGAGACAACCATCTTTGGTCTAAAACGTGTAACGCCTCAGAGAGACCGACAGAGAGACCTCAGGCTGTTTCGGGCTGTATTTTTTGAGTGGAAGTCAATGGAGAAGATCCCTTAGCACCCTGAACAAGCTGCTGTTTTGTGGACACTGTTCGTGACATAATAAATTGACTGCCTTGTCGCTCATCTTCAACATGTTTGTCACCACATATTCATTTTGGGGTGAGTTATGTTGTGTCTACTACAAAAAAAATACTGTTTTGTGAGATAAGAGACAGTAGGGAATGTTGCAGCAGTTAGAATTCATTTACGACACTACAGGCCCAGCGTCTCAGAGCTAGCAGCCAAACTGTGGGATAAGTACCTGAAATCGATTGCTCCATGCCTGTATACCATTGTTTAATAATAAAAAATGAATCGGTGATAGGTTGTGTGTCTGTTTGTTAGCGAGTCCGTTTTTGAAAGGATGTTTAACGGTAACTGATACCATAGCTAGCTAGCTAATTAGCTACATAGCTAAACATCCAAATTTGCGTTTTTTCTACAGTTGGAATTGTATTCCACAAACATTTTACCAAAACATCAATGTATAGATCACATCGCCATGCCACGGCGATGTGCAGCGGTAACGTTAAATTGTAATAATAGGTCGAAACAAGGACTTTTTTTAATTATTTTTTTATTTCCTTCTGATGATTTGCAGTAAGCCCACGTCACATAGGCTAGCTAGGTAGCGCCTGTAAAAACCTTTTCCCTTCCTAATGCAATTAAAGTGTGGCTATGTGCAACGTGGTCTCACACGGACTCGTCACATAGCGACGCTTCTGCCCAAGCGTCGCTATGTGACGCCAAAGGTAGCCTTTTGCGTCGTATATTGACGGTTGTGGCCACATAATTTGTCTTTGGTTGTGGCACTTCAATATTATGCTTTTTTTTCTTCATCTGGTAGAGAGTTACGTGAACTCTTGTGGTCGGGCTCGCCCACTATCTTAACAGTTCGGGCATGAGCCCGAGTTACATGAACTCCTGTGAGGTTATGTTTAGGGGTTGGGGGTGGGGTACGGGAATCACAAACTCAGAAAAATCTACGCGCACACGGCGAAGACTGAGCAGGCATGCTCGCAGTCGGTTATCATGAGCAAAGCCTTCCCCATAGTAGGATTCGTAAATTTGCGACGAGTGCGTCAAATAATGACGCAAAAGGCCTCCTTCTGCGTCTAAAGGATGACGCCGTAGGAGCTGCCCAAGCGTCGCTATGTGACGACTTGGGAGTGAGACCAGGCTGCCATGTGTCTTTGGTAAACACTGATATTTCAGTGTAACAGTGGTGATAAGCAAGCAAGTCACTCTTTATAGGTGCATGGAGTGGTAATATCATAAATGGTCGTTTTTCTGTCTTTCAAAATATTGAGGGGTGTGTGCCATTGATAACTGTCGAAAAACTCTGAAGAGTCTCACTGACGTCAATACTTTGAAATGATTGGCTAGCAACGGTGCACATGATCCGAGCTAAGCTACTGCTAGCCGTTACGCTTTTCACAATGCAAAAGACGCGGCGTCTCCCATCTCCCCCTTTATAAGAAAATATCTGGCACACTTTTCAAGAAGTACACGAACATTTTGGTCACATAAATATAACGTGAAGCTTCCTTTTTTTTTAAATGAGGCGCCGCTTCGCTGACGTTTTCCTTCAAATACAACAAAAACAACACGTGACATGGCAGCGCAAGGTTGCCAGATTTTGCAAGACTTTTCAGCCAAATGACGACTCAAAACTAATAACAAAATATGTGTTTAACCAAAACTAACGTATTTTAAATGGAAATCATCATACACTACTCACAAAAAGTTAGGGATATTCGGCTTTCGGGTGAAATTTCAGGATGAACCTAAAATGCACTATAACCTTTACAGGTGAAATTAATTTGACCTTCTCTAAACTTTTGAATGCACATGTCCAACTATTCAATGTTTCAGTACTTTTTGCACAACTTGCTGTTCTCTAACAAGGAGCTGAACGGCAAAATTCACAACTGGTGTTTGATCCATGAATCGACCAATAAATTTCCTGGTTCAATTAGAATTGGTATTTAAACAGTCCTCTTCATCATGCTGTTCACATTTTGACATCATGAGACCAAGACGACACCTAACAATTGATCAACAGTACCTCGCCATTGCGAGGCTTCAAACAGGATGTTTTCAGAGGGAAGTGGCCACTGAGCTTAGAGTGTCACAGAGTGTCATCAGCAGGTTGCAACAGAGATACAGAGAGACTGGAAGAGTCACAGAAAGGCATAGAAGTGGACGTCCTTTGGCCACATCCCACACTGATGACCGCTTCATTGTGAACAGTGCCCTGCGGAACCGGATGATGAATGCCACTCAACTCCAGGCACATTTAAGGGAGGTGAGAGGCACCCAAGTGTCACGTCAGACCATTCGAAACCGTTTACATCAGCGTGGTCTGCGTGCTAGACGACCTGCAAGGGTACCTGACCACACCACCAGGCACAGGCGTCATCGTCTTGCATGGGCCAGGGAGCATTTACGCTGGACGAGGGACCAGTGGGCCTCAGTGCTGTTCTCTGATGAAAGTCGATTCACGTTGAGCAGAAATGATGGCCGCCAACAATGTTGGAGACGTCAAGGAGAGCGCTATGCATCAGCCAGTGACAAGTGACAAGCCCATACTACCTGAATAACATCATTAATCCAGTCATTGTGCCCCTGCATGAACAACACAGGCCTAATTTCATCTTCATGGACGACAATGCTCCAGCTCATCGAGGTCGCATCATTAGGGAAAGGCTGCTGGAGACTGGGGTACCTCAAATGGAGTGGCCTGCACTTTCTCCAGACCTGAATCCCATAGAAAACCTATGGGATCAGCTGACTCACCGTGTAGAGGCTCGTAACTCTGTACCCCAGAACCTCAATGACCTGAGGGCCGCCCTTCAAGAAGAGTGGGATGCCATGCCTCAGCAGACAATAAGTCGACTTGTGAACAGCATGAGACGTCGTTGTCAAGCTGTAATTGATGCTCAAGGGCACATGACAAGTTATTGAGACATTGACATTTTTGTTGTGGTATACCCACCACTGTTGTTGGCTTTTGTTTCAATAAATTGTTTGAGATGAGGAAATCACCATTGCATGCTTCTACTTAAATGCCCTACTTTCATGATACGTATAATATCACTGTAGCGTGAACTTACATTTTCCATAAATTTCACCCGAAAGCCAAATATCCCTAACTTTTTGTGAGTAGTGTATATTTACTTTTTTAAATAAGTGCGTGCTTTACGACTTTTCATTTTTACCCGTGACTGCACTTTGAAAGTATCCCAATTTAGCTGTAAAACCGCGGACATGGCAACACTGGTGGGACATCTTATGACCTGCTTACGACACTTCCACAGTGCAGTTGGAAAATAGTGTGGTGGATATTTTTCGCGGACTGCTAAACAGTGCACATTAAACAGCACACTTCTGCCAGTGCACTGTATGCAGGAGACAGGGTGCAGTAGATAGTGCTCTGATTCGGACACAGCCACTGAAAAACTAGCAAGCACCATAGGATGCCTGCTACACGTTCTGTGTTCTGGAAATCCCCAGATGATGCACATCATGGTAAAGGCAGTATCCTATCTCAGCAAATAAATAAAAATCTTTTAAGGAGAACAAAACTTCCAACTTCCACTGTGTTTGAGCTTCTGTTACTTTGTTTCAGGAATACTTCTTGGAGTAATTCTGACTCTTAAGAGACAAACTAAGAGACCAGGACTGTGCCTGTAGTCAAAGGGGTTCAAGAACAGTAACCATTTTATTTTCAGGCTCATGTTCAAAAAGGTTGCACTTGAGAAGGGGTTAAATTGGTCCTAAAAACATAAATCTGGCCTCAAAAGCTCAACCCTTATCGCCAGTGACACATTATACCATAATAAAATGATTCAAAAATGCATCTTAAATAAGTATTATATTCATTTTCTGTTTGATGTTTGTTTTACTTGTTAACTAATAGTAAATCAGCATATATTTTACTTGAATTGGGTTAAACATTGTAACCATAAAAAGCTCTATCTGTTTTAAAACTTCAGTGTGTGTACATTTTCACAGCTCAAAGGTCTGCTAATGGCTGTTTTCTCTGGTAACCAGTCTGTACAAACATCTTGTAGGTAATTGTCATTCCAAGAAAGCCGAGAGTGTGCTGTGTGTCTGTACTTTGGACATGACGTAAATAACCAGACTTATTGATTTATGACTCGCGTGTTGTGCTGATACTACCTTCCCTTTTTCCTCCTGGTGTTCACTTGAAGTAGTGGCGTATCACTGCATACTGACCACTAGAGGCCGACACAAAACCACTTTATAGCACCGCAAGTTGCAGACTTGGTTTCCTTAGCAACGTAGCCCGGTGATATCCCCTCCCCCCACTCCTCCACATTGCACTTGTCAGGCAGGATTATACCGAAGAATCCTACTCTGGCGGTTGAGGAAAGGGCTCATCATCACATGTACGCTACTGACACAAAAAGACTGCCAAACCTTTGGGGGCCTAGAGGAACCAAATTAATTCTAGTCCAGCAGCAGAAATTGAATGCTGCTGAACCATGGACAAACTCGGGCCCGATTAGTACTGATCTGAAATCAGTGTTGCTGGAGGAAGTATGGAGTTCAAGGCCTGTTATAAAAGCAAGTGATTTCTCCTCAAACGATAAACACTGATCTGTGATAAGTGCTGCTGGAGAATGTAAGGAGTTCAGGGACAGTAATAAAAGCAAGTGATATACTGAAATGATTAGCACTGATCCGAGGTCAGTGGTAGAATCACTCCTATTGGAGGAAGTAAGGAGTAAGTGTTTTCACAGTGGGATAGCATATAGGGACTGACAGACAAGCGAGCATGTGAGCGAGGTCACTTTTTGGCAATGTAAACATTTTTCTATGTACATAACAGTAAAAAAGAAAGTAAGAAAATGCACAGTGTACGCTTTGCTTATCTTTAGTGTCTTTGCCCTGAGACAGCTTTTGGTTTAGTGTCCAGTCCTTGAGGACTTTATCCTGGGTGGGGATGCCAAAGAAATAAAGAAAAATTCTGAATTCTAATTTGGCAAAGTAGATTACCACACTTATTACACTTAATGAAACCTGGTATTGATTTCCATGGGGCCAATGTTTGTTCATGTGATAATCCTAAGAATGGAAATAATGTCTGCTGCATTTTCCTATCGTACTGATTTTCCAGAAAGGAACACTGAACGATAACTCATATTTCTGTGTTTGTATAGCTGAAGTCTTAAAAGGATAGTTCACCCATTTTGAAAAAATATATATTGTTTTACTTACCCCCAAGATAGTATATAAGGCTGTAGTGATGCTGTCCTGGTCTCAGCTTTGTAGATGAAATCAGCTAAACCTGAATTGGAACAATGATAAATCTTGCCATTGGATTTAATTGCCACCGGCTAACTTTTGTTTAAATAACCGCCTAAATCCACTCAAATAAGGTTTAACAACAGCTTTGCAAGTATCGTTTTTGGAAACGAAAATGCATGTATGATTACAAAGTGCATACAATTTCTGGGGTAAGTAAAACAATATCAAATTTTTAAAAATGGGTCAACTATCCCTTTAAGAGTCAAATAGACGTGGGTTCCTGCAAAGAACTATATCTCTTCAAATATCCAGAGACTTTTAGATATTGCAAAATTTTTATTAAATTTATTTGTTGCAGGATAGCTTTAACAAAGTATTCTTAAAAGGGTAGGATAGAAGGTAATAAAGTAACATTTATTGGCATTATCACTACTACTGCAGTGTACTGTTTAGTTGACATTATCTGTATTTCTCTTTGGATATATAGTGCACTGACAAGAAGCATATGGGAGCAACCCCACATGAACATCACTCTGAAGCATCAAAACAGAGAACAGTAACTTTCAAACACCATCTTGACAACTGCACATATTTGTGTGCATGCATACGTATGTGTATGGGGGGCATGTATGTATGCAGGACAGGTATATACATGTACAGTATATGGGTGTGTGTGTGTGTGTGTGTGTGTGTGTGTGTGTGTGTGTGTGCGCGTGCGTGCGTGCGTGCGTGCACATACGCATGCATGTGAATGCATGCATTTAAAGGTGGCTGGAGATCACATAGTAGTGTAGTGTGAATGTCTGTGCTGTCATAGAGCCTTCTTCCCATTAGTCCCACAGAAAGCAGGCAGTAAATTAGACTCTCCTTAGGGGATGAATTGACACATTTCTTTTGGCACAGAGTTGGGTGCCAGATGGCAATAAACTGGTTAAGTCTTCTGCTTTCTCTCCGGCACCTTGAAGCAGAGAGGTTTACAGAATCTTATTTCCACAAATCAATATAAATATTGTGACTACAATATAAATTTTACCTTAAATAAATGTTCCAAGGACAAAAATTGTTCTTATGTTGAGTTTTAATGTGATATACTGACTATTTTTGTGACTTTATAACTCACATTTCCCCAACATTCCATCAATAATAACAGTATGACCCCAACCACACCAAAAACAGATTCAGCCTCGACTATTCCAATAATCAGACTTATCCGATTCTGGAACAGTGGACTACGTGCTACATAACACATACTTAACTTCTGGAATGATTTTGCTCACTCGTTCCTGGGACTTGGCTCAAGTTTAACCTGTCACAATTCTGAAAGACAGACAGGCCAATATTTTCACTGGACACTTGATAAGTCCCGTGTTACAACTTAAAAGTCCCAAATTATTGAGTCATAGTTTAAAGGGTTTCTGAAGACTGGCATTTTCCAATCATGTTTACAATGTCAATCGTGAGGTGAATAGCAATGCCCGAAACTGCTGAGGTAATTTACAAATGTACGGTGGATCACCGACAGCTGTCAAATATAACCAATGTTGCCATGTCCACAGTTTTCTCACTACATTGGGCTAATTTGAAGATGAACCCACCGGTGAAAAAGTCAAAGCCACAAATAGTTGGTTTTTGGCCTACATTTAAAAATCCATGTTGCCGTTACTTGAAATGGCTGGGCACAGAGCCTGCAGGACTCATCTGGCATTGCTCACACCTCACACCTCACACACTTGTGACACCATATAAAGAATTATTTATACAGTAGGTAGTTTTGAACAATAAGCCCTGGATGGAGTTGCTACATGCAATCACCAAGTAAGGCTTCATGAGGCTTCACTTGCCTTTCTCCAGCAAAATATCACTTTTGATTAATATAGAGCTGTGCTAAGAAAAAATACATCTGCAATGTATCTGCAAGTATCTCTGCAAAATCCAGTCAACAAGTTAGTAAGACCTTGGTAATAACACATCCAACTGTCTCAGACCGGGCCCATGTTCACAAAGTGCTGATTTAGGATCAGTTTAACCTTTTATCTTATGGATAGGGGTAGGATATGGCCAAGGCAATACGGATCCTAGATCAGCACTCCAACTTGTAAATACAGTACATTAATAATATAATTCCTACTAGATCCCTGGGATACCGGCCTGGATTCAATTACCATTTGTCCTCAATTTTACACATGATCAAATTCTGCTTAAATGTGTTTTTAATTTCCTTCACAAACAGTTTTTGGAGTTCAACCATCTGCAAAATCAATTCACTAAATTAAATCATGGGTCAAAATTAAGGACAGATATTGATTGGATCTAGGCAACGGTGTCTGATTGATGTAATTTCCAATTAATATTTTACATGTGTTTTTAAGTTTGTCACTGTACGTACAGTAGAAAATAACCATGGTCTTTACCCATGGTATGGAGCTACAATGTCCACTGAAGATGTGCTCTTTTCCTTCTTTCCAAATCTGGCCTTATACTCAAATTTGAACTGTTGATTGGATTTCAAGTTGATTCAGTTGTTCAACTTTACAGACTGTACAGTTGATTTTCAGAACCAAACAGCAGACACCATTAGATATACAGTCAGCCTGGTCCAAGCAGACTGAACCAAACAAGTGGATTCAGCTTGTGCGATACTTATATGGCCTGTTCAGCAGACCTCTTCACCCAAGACTGGGAATGTTGTGCAACTAGCTCTTTGCAGCAAACAAACAAATGTACACAATATACTGGCCATCTTTTGGGCTCAATCCAACGTGACTTTCTAAGGATATTTATTGATCAGCTCTCAGTGCTGAGCCAGTGAGCAAGACAGAGGCACAAACAGCATACTATTGAAGTACCGAGAGAGCACATTTTTCTTTGACAGACTACATTGTTGCTACTGTGTGGACACGCTAATGGATAATTAGTCTGTGCTTTTCATCACAGAGAAACCACACAGAGCTCGGAAAAAGCTGAGGTCCCAATTCATAGTGAGATCAATTGGTTTCATCAGGCATGTCCTGTTGAGTGAGTCTCTCCCCCCCGTGGATATTGAATGGGTAATGATTATCTTTAAAAAGCGCCATGAGTTTTCATCATCCAGTTTCATTGAGAGATTGTCAGCCACATTATCCAGCATCCTGGGGAGGCCCAAGCCCTCTGAACACAGCAGTCTCCATCACCTTTCAATACATAAACCTAAAATACAATGAACCATTCCAAAAATATAAGGAATGGTTTACCTTCCTTTATTTAGGCCTCTGTTTCTCAACAGAGAGGATCCGAGAAGAACGAAAATGAGGAACATAAAAACATCACGATGAAAGAAGCTGTAGTGAAATGATTCCATCCAGTAGGTGGAATCCTATCATGTAGGAGTCTTGCCCTCATCCAAGAGTATCCAAAACCCTCTTCTCCGATTGATCAAAATTTTAAGATTTTAAGGCCAGGAACATCGTACTCTGGACTGCTGGTTTTCAGCAGGCAGCCTGATAGTAGAAAACACAGTGTGAGACCCTTATGTGCTACTGTGATTTTCCTCCGGCCGGCATGATGGACATGCAGGTCAGTAAAGCCTCTTTCCCCCCATTTAACCCCCGCAGCTCCTGCCAGCTGCAGCCCGGCTCCCGGACACTTTTGGCCAAACCTGCCGGGAATCTTAAAGAAGCCTTCAGTGAGACAGCAGCTTGGTCCCTGCAGCCTTTGCCTGTCCCTGACCCTGCTACTCTGCTCCCCGCTGGGTTGGATCAGCACAGAAATGCCACTGAGCTCGATTGAGGGGTTAGAAAAGTCCTCATGTCAGCAACAATGCCTCCTTGTCTCTCGCTTTTTCTGTCGCAGCAAGCCTTTGTTGCAGCAGCATGTTGAGACCGGGATGTCATGATAATAAACAAAGAAAAATACTCCAGGTATTGCAGGATTTAAATTCACGTTTCCCCCCCATTTACATCCTCCGAAACAATGGAACTACCATTCGGTAAGGGTTTTTATCCCATAAGACTTTTCTGATTTCTGGAAAAGGTGGAAATGGTAATGACCTAGTCAATATTGTTTCATGTCAAAAATTAGATGGATATATAATAAAGGTATACATATGTGGATTCAGATTGTCTAAAAATGTAGCTTTAATTTCTGATACTGTTATGTTATTTTACAAAATTCCATGAGAAAAAGGTACAGGAACTTCAAAGACGATCTTTCTTATGCCTCAAGTGACATCTGACTTCACTGAGCTAACATTCTTCATTTTTGCTTTTCCCTCTTTTGTGCTCAAAACAGCCCCCTCTGATGAGTGTGTGTTATGTCACAGTCCTAAACCAATCAGTGAGTTCCAGGCTCAGGAATCAGGTGTGCATCCCACATCACGACTGGCATAAGAGTCACTCTCGGTCACTGACAAGAGGTTACACTCAGTATGGCACCGGTTAACACACGTTAACAGTTGAAGAGCAACTCTTGCTCTTTTGAGAGATTTTGGGATATTCCTCCATTTCTTCCTCTTAGGCCCCTACCCTCCTGATGCGCCTGGGTCAGATGGTGTTGTGCTCCATCTCCTGCTCTTCCATCTGCTTCTGCTTCTCCTGCCTCTGCTGCTCAAAATGACTGTCCATCCTTTCACTGGGCTTACTGGCCAAGGCGACTGTGTCCTTGCAGCAGAAGTACTGCTTCCAGATCTTGAGGAAGGCGGTGCGGAACTTCTTGATGCGGAAGGCGTAGACCACAGGGTTGACGGCGGAGTTGCCGTGGGTGAGCAGGATGGCGATGTAGATGAGGAACATGGGCTTGTGGCAGGCCGGGCAGAAGAGTGTGATGCAGTTGAGGATGTGCAGCGGCAGCCAGCTGAGGGCGAATAGGAAGAGGACCAGCGCCAGCGACTTAGCCAGCTTCAGCTCCTTGTCGTAGTACTTGCTGGGGTCAGCATTGCTGGCGCTCACCTTCTTGTTGAGCTGCCTGTGGATCATGTAGAAGATCTCGGCATAGATGAGGACCATGAGGACGAGCGGTGGCAGAACCCAGCCAAAGAAGTTGAAGTAGACCATGTATTCCATGCTGATGACGGTCTCAAACTGGCAGGTAATGACAAGGTCGGGTCCAATGGAGCCATTCTCCTGCAGCCTCTGCAGGTTGTTCCAGCCCAGCATGGGTGTCAGGCCAACAATGAAGGCCACGGTCCAGCAGGCCACCACCGCCACGCCTGCCCGTCGAGTTGTCACCACCCGCTTGTAGCTGCAGTAACAAAACCAGAGACAAGGCCTAATTGGTTAATGTGTCAAAGCAACCCCAGACCCAGGGCAGACCTGTGTGAGACAGTCATTTACATAAGCACAGGTGGACCGGTGTAGAATTTTGTGTCGGCATGGGCAGTGGTCCATGGACAGAATACCAAGGCATGGTTTTAAAATGAGCTCTAGAGCTGGAGCTGGTGCAGAACTCTAAACAAGCTGGATCCACAACACTCTGGAATACTGTCTTCTGCGTTTACAATGCAGTCTAAGGAATTCATCTTCAGACCTAGGTCAAATACTTTATCAAGTACTCGCACATTTTAAATGTTTTGCAAACATCTTTTTCAACCATCATTATAACGAAAGTTCTTCTTTCATGTGACACATTTTGAGTAGATTTAGTGACAATGGCCGTGTCCGAATATGACCCCTACACCCTTTTGAGGGCGCATATTTCAGTCAACTTTGTCAAAAAGCTTTTGAGTGGGTGACTTTTTCTCACAAATGGGGGCAGTTAAAACATTAGGATGAACCCCTTATTTCCAGGGTTTTGTTGAGGGAATTCAGGAGCACACTCATCTGCAGAACGGTGCACTCATCTGACAATTTCAGTAAGTAACCTGGAAGTAAAAGCGTAAAAGACATAGAGCGTATATGCATATCTATGGTATAAGGTTCATATTACAAATTTCTTTTTTATTTTTGTTAATTCTATCTTCATTCATAATCTACACTTTGTAACAATCGTCATATGATAACTGATTGATATTCTCAATAAAAATAAATATTACAAACTACTTCCTCACTAGTTTGGAAATAGTTTTGCGGGATTTCTTTTGCACACTGCTTGCAAAGGGAGGGGACAGGGCACATATAGACAGGGGTCTGAGTGGACAGGGAACAGGGGTTGTATTCGGACACAGCCAAAGTTTCACTGAAAATTCTCAGGGACCTGTAGGAATCTATAAAGGTTTACTACCAGTTAAAGTATCTTCAAATACATATTTGACCCAAGTCTGAGACCAAGGTTAGAGACTGTAATCTAGATGTGATTTGTTAATGCTGTCTGAACTGACTATCAATACCAAGCTGCAAAACATCAAATCAGCCCACAGATTAATTATTAAACGCTAGCGAGACACCTGGCGCAGTCCGTAGGATAGCTGACTCGCACATATGTGATTCCTCCTGCATGGGTGGGGGTTTGATCCCTGCCCTGACACTTTCTCAGCTGTGGTTCCTTCTCTATCGGTTAATCTCTGCTTTTTACACTGAAAAAAGAAAAACATGCACACACGCACACAGGAGGATGCCGGATGACTGCCCCGCTCTCCTTTTTCTCCATAAAAAATAACTAAACCAGAGCGCTGAATCCCTTGGGTTTCCAACAGCCTTTATATAGGCTCATCCATTGAAAGGCCAGCTGAATGATGAATCGCTTCGATTAACGTTTTTTCTCCCACTGCTCCCAAGAAGATAGCCTGACTTCCAGAAAGCAGTAGCATCTGAGACAACCTTGTTCCATATATATGGAAGTGGGTTCCTGTAAGGACACTGTGACATCTGCCTGCCTTAATGAATTCTGTTTCTGAAGCTTTGTATCCCACCACTGTGGATCATTGACAATCAGGTTTGAATAATTACCTATTGAATAAATCCCTGCTGAAGACATCTCTTCAGACTCAACAGGCTCAAATTAATTAGGATTACCATTGTAAGATCATTTTCAATCACCTTAAATATTTCAGGTTATGCACTCATGTCAGAGGGGATCAGGGTAAATACTTGTCACTGATGTCAATGCAGATTTTGGACAGGAAAATATCTAAACAACCTAGCTTCGTGCAATAAAATTGTACATTTTGTGTGATTTCAGCAGTAGTGGCAGTAATCTACACTGCCTGGCCAAAAGAAAAGTCGCCGTTGCACCCGTCATGCATAGTGCCCACTGTACAAGTCTCTGGAGGCAGTGTTATGATCTGGGGTTGCTTCAATTGGTCAGGTCTTGGCTCAGCAACGTTATGCAGCAATAAAATTATGTCAGCTGAGTACCTGAATGTACTGAATGACCAGGTTATCCCATCCATGGGCTTATTCCAGGATGACAATGCCAAGATTCATCGGGCTCAAATTGTGAAAGAGTGGTTCAGGGAGCATGAGGAATCATTTTCACACATTAATTGGCCACCAAAGTCCTGACCTTAACCCCATTGAAAGTCTTTGGGATGTGCTGGGGAAAGGTCTTTGGGATGTGGTTCGACTCTCCCGTCGTCAATACAAGATCTTGGCCAAAAATTTATGCAACTCTGGACGGAAATAAATGTTGTGATGTTGCATAAGGTAGTCAAAACAATGCCACGACGAATGCGCGCCGTAATCAAAGCTAAAGGCAGTCCAATGAAATATTAGAGTGTGTGACTTTTTTTTTTGGCCAGGCAGTGTATTAATAAAGTAACACAAAGGGTGTAACTTATGCAAATATAACATACATGCAAATATAACATATTCATGCAAATTGGTACCCTTCATGAAAATGAGCAGAAATGCCTGTAAAAAAATAACATGTACAAGTAGTCATAATTTGGGCTCAAACATATGGGGGAGTTGTATACTTTTATTTTAACAAAATAACTTTTCAAACACAAAAGGTTTTTATTGAGTAGCACAATTACTTCTGAAAAACGATTGGCACCCGTATAATATTTGGTGAAGCCTCCCTTGGAGAGGATGACAGCATTGAGCCTCTTCCTGGTGCCCTGAAATGGAAGTGGGAGTGGCTATAGATAAAAATTGCAAACCAAAATGTATAAAAATACCCTTTAATAAAATCTGATAATCTGCACTTTAACTACCTGAATTGTTTGATTACAAATCTAAAATTGTGGAGGACAGAGCCATATCAAGAAAAAAATGCAGTGAGCACCATGTCCTAACTGACTTGCCAACACTATAGTTTGCTAACATGAAATCTGTGGAGTGGTTAAAAATGAGTTTTAATGACTTCAACCTAGGTGTATGTAAACGTCCGACTTCAACTATAGGTTTTGACTTCACAGTTCAGTACATTTTCGATACAGCAGAAAAAATGCAAAATATTAAATTGCTTTTAATTTATTATGCTAATTAGGCTAACTGGCCATAATTTCTTTCTTACCTGCATTAAAGCAAGACTGTAATTGTTCTGTTCACAGCACATGCCAAAACCGAAAGTCCCATGCCAAAGGAAAGAGTCCATTTGTCCAGCCATGAAAAATTGGTGATACTTTTCTGATAAGAGGCCCATTGATCCTTCTTGGCTTCACAGAAACATGTCTCCCCTGACTACACGTAACTAGAACGGCAACAAGATACTGATGACATGGGTTATTATGCTGGTTACACAGTGGCACAAGTGAGGGAACAGATATATATTCTTTCTGGGGGGTTTTTCATATTACTTCAGTTTTAGTGTATGATTTTGAGTGGTCCAGACAGTTTTGTGTGTAAGTGTGGCCACATGATATCCGAATTTATATCTTGCTTCAGGATTAATCAGTATTACCTTACCAATATATAAAACCCAACCCTGACCATCCAGAGAAGTCTGAAGAACAGAGGGACTACTGTAGTCTCATGTTAAGTTAACACCTTTGAGATACAAATCCACAGACAGCCAGTGCTCCTGTCTTTGGTTTTGAATTAAACATTTTTCTCTACCGGCAGACGGTTTAGACGTTTGTGTGTTGGGTTGGATGGGGAATAAAACAATTAACTTATTACAGGACCCACTTCTCTGCTGCAGTCTGCCAATTACTCAACATCTGTCATTCTGTACCAAGAAGGCTGTATCAACTCCTGTGTCACTGTGTGGACACTTATTGTGTTTTTATTTATTTATTGACTGTTAGTTCACCCCAAGACTATACGATTAATTTAATTTAAATTTAGCAAGGAAACTGGATGGTGAACTGTGAACTAATGTTTACATCTACGCAGCAGGCTAAGAATACTTAAAACCCCTTAACATTGTTTTTGGAGTTACAACCAAGGAAAATACTGTGGGCCTTGCTAAAAATGTAATAAAAGCCAGTGAACATCATTATTCTTTAGATTTACAAAGTCCACAAAGTTACTCTACAAACGTAGATTTACAAAGTTTAAGCAACAGATAAAATAACTGGTCATGTGCATGTGTCCATACAAATGCATGTCAAGTCCTACACACTCAACAGACTCAACAGTATAGAATAAAATCACAGACAGGTTTTTACATTGAGAAAAATAGATACCTAGTTTTATTCAATTACTTGATTTCCTTTCTCTGAAGCTGCTGATGCACAACAGAATCCCCTGGGCAGGAGGCAAGTCAATCATGCAGCCACTACCCTGCCCTCCTGCTAACTGCATGACAGAGAGGCCAGGGGTGCCATTTTTGAAGACATTGTGTGGACTCAGCAGGGGGATTAAACTCTCAACATTCATGTGACAGGGAAGACACAATACAAAGGTGCTGAAATGTTCAAAATCAAGATAAACTTTGTGCGTGCAAGCTCTCTGCCAGCATAAACAAAACAACACGCTGAGATTCCAGAGCGACTCGGAATAAATGCCTGGTTTAAGTAACTATGGTGAAGTGCCCTCCGAAATATATCTCATGACCCATCGGAACCTCTCCTTTGATCCCCCAATGGTTATGGACCCGTTTGGAAACCTCCGGTCCACCTCTCTAATTCACAAACTCCCAATGAGACATTTTACGAACATTTACATTTACAAACTGGTGTCTAGAGCGGTGGGAATTGTATTTCTGAACACAAGTAAAGCTGTGTTAAGAAATACATCTTTACCTGCTTCCCCTTGAAAATGATTTGCCATCTAAGATGCTGCACCCAGCACAGTAGTTTTCATTGAGTTTTCATTTTCGAACCCTGGCATGTGAGTGTGAGACTGGCTGGCGATATGTGAGTCTCACTCCAGATGGGAGAGACATAAGGCCTATGGGGTATGTCATTAGCTGACCTGGAGCCCGCAGTGGGGGCAACACTGCAGGGAGTCGGCCAGGGTTACATTACCAACGCAATAGCTCCACCCAGTGCACCAACTAACTACCAACTGTTGTCAGTGGAGATGAGGCTCTCCTCCCATCTGCACTGGCTCTCCTATAGTACCGTGAGTCACATGTTGTGAAGAGCATGGGAGCAGTGAAAATGCTTTAGCTGGGGCACTCTACCCCTGGCACAGCTGATAGCGGGTGGTACAGTGCTGACACGAGAGGCACGGTTAGTGACTCCAAACCGGAGAGAAATAAATTGAGCGGAATCTAATTAAAAATGTGAACTTGTCTCTGCTCCCAAAACACACAGAGACAGACTGGCCGTCAAAAACTGCTTACAATTTCAGAGTAAGATTTGCATTTGTAATGAAAGCCGGGAACCTCCACAACCCGGTTTAGTTAGCATGCGATGAGCACAGCAGAAGTTCATTTGGTACCCAATAAAATGTCCAGTGTTCATTCAACTCTAACTGAGTACACAGCAGTCCAATCGAGACCATGTACTCTGTAAGAGTTGATTTCACACTGAACATTTTACTATGTATGCAGGCATTGTAGCCTGGGGCATGTACACATGGGGCCATGCCTTCTCTGGCTCATTATCAGCAGGCTGCTTTGGTGGGGGTGGTGTTAGCTCTCAGCTGGCCCTCTGTGCTGCAGTATCTTTTAATGCTTCTGCAGAATCTCCTGAATGTGCCAGTTTGAGGATGAAATGCGTTCCTGAGGCAGCACAACCGCCTCTTCACCAAACCGTCTCTCTCTTAATATGAAAAAATAAATCCAAACACTAGGTCTGGTCTTATCTAATAGCACCAAGTATTTATTTCACATAAATTGATAGGAAAGAAGTGCAACGTATGTCCCACGCAAGCCGGTTATCTCAAGTCATCCATCCCATAATAACTGCGATTGAGGAAATTTGAATTGATCGTATTGGCTTTCCTTGACAAATCAAGTGGGATCAAAGGGGCAGTGCCATAAATACACTGCATCCACTGTATTGTTCTCTTTGAATAAGTTCATAATATAGCTGTTTTTTTTTTTTGCCCAAACAGATGATAAAATTAACTATGAACAATAGATTACAAAAGAATATTACATTACAGTACAGCTAGCATTGTCTAGCTCATTATCAGTCAGTAGCCTGTACAATCCTGTTCCAACAGTCTGTTGGATTGGGCCAATCTTTTTTTCCCTCCAAAGAATTTGCAAGCTTTGGCAACACATTCATAGCAACAACGCATTTGAACACGACTACACTCTTCCCACCATATGTTCTCTGGACTGGTGGATGTGGAGAAAAAATGTTACATTAAACCTTGAATAATATGACAGCTATACCAGACTAAGACCAATAAACATTGCTTGCACCTTTAAAATACTGTCATGGTCTGCAGGCTTATGTTTTCTTTTGTTTCTCATTTTCCCTCTAGTGCTTGTTGGACGTCTTTTCTTTGCTTAATTGTCCGTGTCGGGTTTTCGTTCCGTGTTAGGTGTAGGTGGGGGAAGGACCCAAACGCAGGCAGGAGTACAAAAAAAAACGAAGTTTAATAAGGACAAGGCAGCAATCCGTGGTAATACAGGCCGGGTCAAAAACCGGGAAAGCAGGGCAATGGTACAAAGACATAATCCAAAAACAGGGTCACAGAACAGGCAGGGGTCCGAACCGGGAAGGCACAACAAAGGCACAAAAACAGTATCCAAAAATCATAGTCGCGAGAACACAGGCAAGGGTCTAAACCAGGGAGGCAAAAGGGAAACAAAAAGAAAACAAACCGAAGACAGAAAACAGAAAAAAAACAACCACAGGTAAAGGATGAGGGATACGAAAACTCGGAAACAGATATCAGGGCAGGTACTCTGGAACTAGCAAAACACACAGTGGAAAATCAATGATGAGGAACTCGCGAAGACAGACTGAAATAACAGGATATAAATACACAGGGAGAAGATTACACAAAAGGAATCAGGTGTGAAGAGGAGGGGAAATGGGAGAGTACACAGGTGAGAACAATGAGGGTTAACAAGGACCAATGATACAATAACGGGGGAAACGTAAGACACGGACTGGAATACACATAGACACAATGATAACAAACGGCCTGGGGTTAGCAGGTAGACAAGTGCACAGCTCAGAGGGGAGGAACGTGAAAGTGGACACACGTGCAGAGAATGCAAAATCAGATAGATACAGGGATAGGATAACGAGGAGGGAAATGACAGCTGCAGGTAGAAACTCAAGATGAATTAGTAATTAGTAATGTTAGTAGCGAACTCTAAAACTCTAATGTTAGTACGTTAGCTGGTTAGTATTATATACACGTTAGTTTGTTAGCAGGTTAGTATTAAATCTAATCTAACAGTTAGTATGATTAGTACATTAGTATTAAATACAAATATTAATAAAGCCAGAAGGAAGAAAAAGAGATACAAAATACAGAGGAAACCGGAATGTTCCAAAAATCACCCGAATAGTGCAATGACAAAGACAGGGAGTGGAATCTCAAGAAACATGGAAAGAGGACTGACAATCGCGAGGGAAATTAGGAAAAATGGGTAAACGAAATCAGGAAACATAATACAGACTAAACAGACAAACAAATTACAGAATCCTAACATTCCGACAATTAGCGATTGTACCTGTGGCGCTCTTCCGCCGGTTATTTAAACTCTGCGTCTTCCGTGCTTCCATGTTATCTCGCATTTCACTGGTAGCCGGTAAGGTATAGGACGCGGAGACTGTTTTGCTTGAAGACTCTTCAAGTAAAGCAGGAAGGTCCGGTTAGAGCTAAAGTTAGGGTTATCTCTAGATCTTCTTTTTTTCCTGTTTTTACTCTATTTTTCAGTCCTTGTTTCTCTACCCTCCTTTGTTTGCTGCTTTATTTATTTTCTCTCCTTCTAACCCACTGCTGTCTGGAGTTAGAGGAGTTTAGTCTCGCTGCTTGTCTTTACAAGCCTGCTAGTTTTTCCGGCCTATTAGTGGGGTTGCTTTGATTTATTTACTTTGCTTTTCCGTACCTCTTTCAGTCCGCCCTCTCTTACTGGAGGCTAGAGGTACTTAGTTTTCTGTTAAATCTATTCTCGTAGTTCGAGTTTTGTCGCCCATATAATTCGGGTTGTTTAAATTTCTCCACGTTCTCTCTCCGTTTCAGTGCTTCCTCAGATTGAGGACGGAGTTATTTTGGTTTTTCTTTTATTTCTTTTCCCCTATACGGAGATCCTTCCATTCTATTGGTCTTCACTTAGTGGAGACTTTCTGATTCCTTTCTGTCGCGTCTGGTCCTCCGAAACAGACTCTCCCCCTTACAAATAGTTTAGTAGCATTTCATGCAGTATCTCCTATTCCTGAATTTCACTGTAGAAATTGAGTACAGCTTACGGCACCAACAGTAGGCTTGGGACGATGGTCGATGGAATCGACTACTGACAATGGTTGAACCCATCGGCGATGGCTATCTTTGTCGATGCCTGGGCGATTTTTCTTTTTTTAATTCTTATAATAAAAGTTTCACCTCTCATTCTGTGTTTTTAATAAATTTTCTACTCTACCATGCATTTACAATGTAACGTGTTGTCTGCGTCTTTGAAATGTGATCGCCTATGCAGCGCAACGGTGCCATAATTTACCTGGGTTGTGCAAAATCACGCTGATAGCCTACCTTCTGTTAGACCACAGTGCAACTAACTATATAATATCATTCAGGCCTAATTAAACAAATTGTATTTGTAATGCTATTGATAAACTATTTTTCAGTCTAGAACGGAGTGTAGGCTTAGGCTACGGAGTGGTGAGCTCTAGCCATATATATCTCAACAGCCTTTTTATTCTAACAGCACAACAAGCTTACCAGTGTCGGACTCGGGGCATGGAAACAAATATAGCCTAATATTGTACAATCTGACTGTAGACTTATGAAAGATGTTATCAGAGAAATAAACTAGATTGGATGAAAAGGTGGCCGCTATATTCCTATATTGATACACGGAATGTCTTTGTCGCTCAAGCGAAACATTGAAACGATTTAGAAGTTGAGGCTATAATCTCAAATTGATTCAACAGGCTTATGTAGAATAGTAAATAATGTAATTTACAATGTAATATAGCCTAGCTTAGCAATTTCATCAGTGAAAAAAGTCCCCTATAATGAAAAAATATCACAGTCAAACATAAGCCTATAGGTCTTGTTGTCTCTTTATTTCATAGGTTTAGGGTATAAATAGTTTCTGATTATCAATAAAAAATAATTAGTTTCAGGGTAAATTATGTATTTTTGATTACATTAGGTTAGTTAAAAAGGTCTATCCCGATAGTGCTAAGTGAGAGAAGTTACGTGCAGATGGAGATAGACTGTGCGGGATGGCACGCGGCATAAAGGGGATCTTGTGAATCGCTCACTACAAGACAAAAATGATAATGAACGTGATCACTGCTAGTCTAGCTTCTTCACAAAATGAAATGAAATTAGTAAAATGAAACGAATTGCTATAAGACAGACGAGGGCGCAGAAAGGCTTAGGGAAACTATAGCTCCTGGTGCTGACCATCTCGTTGGACAGCAGCCAGGTGAGATAAATAGCCTCTACTAGCTAATATAGAATAGACGTGAAATCTGTTGTATATTATTCTTTATTATATTTGGACAAAATAGTGAATACAATTCGCAATGGTATGCCATAATAAGTAAGCAAAAGGCCCGCTGCTCAATAGCCCCACCCCCGCCCCCTCGCACCCCTCGATAGAATCGACCATCGGCGATGGCTAGAGGGCTCGATGGGACGATGCTGCCTTGCACACGATGGCACAAGCCTAACCAACAGCATACCTATTTCCACTGAAACCCAATGGCCCATGAAATTATGGATGTGAAAAAGAGTACTCGTTCGACCCAAAAGCTGTATTTTATTTATTTTAATTACTGAAGGACAATTGTCTGTCTGTTGTGTAGATTGTGAGAGCACTTCTCAGTGGACTCCTAATGGTCACACCTTCGGCATCTAAAAGGTCTTAATTTGCATATCTCAGTCAGTCATAGTTTTGTGCTAAAGCTGTGCTATCATGCTAACATCCACAAATGCATAAATTAATGATCCTGGATCAGTATTCCTGCATAGCACAAAATGAATGGGGACAGAATTGGGGGTAGGTAAGGAGATCCTATATTTTATTGTTGGGGCAGAGTACAGAACCTGTATAAGCCTTTAAGGGAGCTCTATTGAACAGCAGCATGAAATTCATAAAGGTGCTACAATGTTCTTTAAATGTTTATGATTTGATGACTTTGTGATTTACTTTGATAGTTCTCATCTTTCAGCACTTAATTTCCAGTATTTCCAGTTATACCATCTGATACTTATCCCTAGTACACAATATTTAACTCATGATTATTACGTCCTTTGAAATATGGCACTGCACCGAACTCCCATCTGCAAAACCTGGGCTTGAATATTGCTGTGATCTCTTTTTACATCTTCATTACAAAACTTGTCAATATTCTCATCAATGGTTTATAGCAATAAAATTATTATTTACTCTTCCATGAAAGCTATTTATTCTTGTCCCAAGTCCAATCCTTGCATTTTGCTGCCCATTACATTAACCCTTGTGTTCGGTTGAGGTCAAATTGACCCGTTTTAAGACATTGCGGAGTGGTTCGACTCTCCCATCGTCAATACAAGATCTCGGCCAAAAATTAATGCAACTCTGGATGGAAATAAATGGTGTGACGTTGCATAAGGTTGTCGAAACAATGACACAACGAATGCGTGCTGTAATCAAAGCTAAAGGCCGTCCAACAAAATATTAGAGAAAAAAGTTTTTTTTGGCCAGGCAGTGTAGCATTTATATAGTATTTTTGCATACATTTTATTTCTGTATTGCTTTCAGGGCATGGAATTAACTTGTTCACCCACTGGCCAGAGTGGCTTGTGGATTCTAAAAATCACCAGCCATTTTCACGATTTAACCAGCCACACTACCTTTTACAATGTAACACAATCTGGTTGGTTACCTGACAAAGTGGCTGCTAGAGTAGAAAATCTTACTAGACACAGTCAAAAGTTTGAAATGTGAAATGTTAATTTCACACCCTGATTGGGTTGTTGTTTTGTTTAATGTTGCAAACATTCCGAATAAAATTAATATGAATGACTACCCAGAATTCTGATTCGTGATTAGCAAAGCTGATTAATATTCTAAGGCCTTTCCTGGAATGTTGTGACTTAAGGATAATGTTCAAGCCACCGCGGCGCTCCATAATGCATTCTAATGTACACTGCATACTATTGCTCTGACTGGTATCACTGGCCAATCAATGTCAGCTAGAACTGCAAGGTGACAGTCTACCATATACAGTAGTAATTATACTATGGCGTGCAAGGGAGTCTTGGAATTAGACTTGACTGGCTGCAAACAATTCTATTCCTCATTCCAGTGGTAGGAAAAATGTCCATATCCCTAAAGGCTTCAAAATAAATAAATAAATAAATAAATAGCAGGACACAATCGAGGCTGCAGTCCTCTCCAATCAAGCTCAACCCTGATAATATCATCTTTGTTTGTACTGGCAGGTAGGATTTGCACAAATGCATTTAATTGACCCTGATCAATAGCCAGAAGGAAGTTATATTTTTCATCATAACACTAATCTATCAAGAGAGTATTTACTCATGAATCCAGATCTTAAAATGTTCATCATTATTATATTCACATACTGGGCACAGCACAGTTTTCTGACTGTGTAAATGGTGGTATAGGTGAGGAAAGTGACCTTTGAAACATGTCATGTCATGGCTCATTTGCAATATAACCAAAGCAGCCACTCCATCATGCTACAATCCAATCTGCAGGAATGGCTCTCCAAAAGGAAGGCGTGTGACTGCTGTATACCGCTGACAGCTTTTTCTCCCACAATGAAAGGCACAGGGGAACAGAGTGCTTCTAGGACAAGTGAGCAAATTGCATCCGACAACTGAATCCAGTGCAACAAAGTATAAGCAGCAAATACAACTTGTTGACATGAGAATCGATCTTATGGAAAAGAAATTGATAAAGGCCAGACTGTAAAATTTAGAGAACACAACAGAACAGCAAGGGTAGACTTGTTCCATTCCATATGCTTTAAAAGGGAACCTCTGTACGCCCAGGTTTCAATAGAATACTTGCTGTGTCCTTCAGAATATTGGAAATATACAGTATCTTATAAAAGGGGTAGGCATTCCCAGTCCTGGAAGGTTGGTGAGCATGCCTTCTCAATTACCCTGCCTTAGTTAAGTAATTTGTTGTGTATGCAAATGGTTCACTTGTAGATTAGACCACAGCACAGTGTTTAATACAGGGCCATAAACAGTTATCAGTTGTCACTCATCAAGCTTATCAAGAAATTCAGCCAAAATGTCAGAACTGGGCTAATAATTAAACAGCCCTGCTGGCCCACCCTTGACTAATACTGAAAAACTGGAAGAGTGATGCCAAAAGTACATTACATCAATGATGTTGGACAGTAAAATAATTTAAAAATTTACAAGTATCAAGATACAGGGTGCAGCCTGTTTGAATATGTTAACCATGAGCATTTGAAATGCAGTTATATTGAGAAAATATATATCATATTCAGCTTGTGACAAAGCCACCATTGTTCTCCAAACACAAAAGGATGTTAAATCTATTCACCTTTTGCAGAGTATAACACATTCTTCAAGTGCAAAAATAAAAAGCTGATCATAATTCATCAAAGAGTTGTTGGAGATGTAATGGTGGCGTGACGTATGAGGTAGGAGGGGCCAAACGCAGCAAGGGGGATTCATTAAGCACTAGGAAGGGAAACCCCGTAATTTAGGGAAGGAGACAAGACAGGGAACACACGTACCAAAGGTACTAACCGGCTCATTGTCACACACCAATAAGTAGAAGCGCAAACGCCAGGTTTCTCAGTAAGAAAACCAAATAAGGCTAATGAACAAAGAACTGCTACCCTATACTTCTACGAGCTAAGTAACTCAGTAAAAGCGTGAATGCCCGATCTCCCAGGAGAGAGAAACATTTTACAGGCGAATAGAGCAGAGATCTGCGGTCCCATACCTCTACGAGCTAAGTAACTAAAGAGTCAGCAATAATAAATGCCCTGCCTCAGTAACGAGACGCATAAGAACAGGCGAGTAGCATAAATGGTACAAATAAAACACACAGCCAACAAACCCTGCAAAATAATACGAGATGGTATACGAGGAGGCGAAAAGAACAGAGATCTAATGTTCCAAGGCTACTCAGACTCGCAGTCACACACAAACATGTCCACAACATCGCCCAGTCTTCCCTATAGGAAGACATGTACCGAAGGACGAAACAGAACTACAGTTCCGAACAAAATCGCCGAAAGCTCCATGTACGGAGACAGGTACTGAAAGGAACGAACAGGACAGGCTGCACCGGACATTTACCAGCTAAAAGACTTACGAGAGATTAGTAGAAAATAAACGCCCTGCCTCTCCATAAAGAGGAATGTAACGAGGCGACAGGAACAGAGATCCAACGTTCCACGGCTCCTTCCATAAGCTCGTAGTCACACGCAGAAAACATAAAGGGGGTGAACGCCCGATCTCCCAGGAGAGAGAAACATTTTACAGGCGAGCCGCCGGTAAACCGCCGTCCCATACCTTTACTAGAAAAATGACCAACACAAGCTTAGTAGAAAATACACGCCCTACCCTCTCAGTAAAGGGGAATGTAACGAGGTGAAAGGAACAGAGAGCTAACGTTCCAAGGCTACTTTCAGAAACTCGCAGTCACACACAAACATGTCCACAACATCGCCCAGTCTTCCCTATAGGAAGACATGTACCGAATGACGAAACAGAACTTTGGTTCCGAACAAAATCGCCAAAAGCTCCATGTACGGAGACAGGTACCGAAAGGACGAACAGGACAGGTGCACCGGACATTTACCGGCTAAAAGATTAATGCGAGCTTAATAGAAAATACACGCCCTGCCTCTCAGTAAAGGGGAATGTAACGAGGCGAAAGGAACAGAGAGCTAAAGTTCCAAGGCTACTTTCAGAGACTCGCAGTCACACACAAACATGTCCACAACATCGCCCAGTCTTCCCTATAGGGAGACATGTACCGAAGGACGAAACAGAACTACAGTTCCGAACAAAATCGCCAAAAGCTCCATGTACGGAGACAGGTACCGAAAGGACGAACAGGACAGGTGCACCGGACATTTACCGGCTAAAAGACTAACGCGAGCTTAATAGAAAATACACGCCCTGCCTCTCAGAATAAATAAAGCCCTACCTGTCAGTACGATAAAAACGCCCGGCCTCTTAGTAAGAAATGACTATACAAATACATCCACAAACAAACAAAGACTCCTCTCGCTTTCACGGAAGAAAGCAGACAGAGAGAGGAGGAAGAGACAGAGAAGGCAAAAGGTTCTAGGCAACGGAAGAAAGGAAAGACCAGGAAGCAGAGACAGAAAAGAGCCAGGGGGGAAAAGTCCTAATATATCCACAAAGGCAAGTCCCGCACTACTCCAATAAAACACTCCAATAAAAAACCTAATCGTACTGGCTAAGCAATCAAAGGGCAAAATAATACAGCGCACAAAATAATGCAAATAATGCCAGACAATACAAATTAATATCAAAGCCCAGAACGGAGGAAAACATGGGCTTAAATAGCTCCAAGGTAACCACGCACAGGTGTGATGCTGAGAGGAGCTCTGCAATCAAGATGGGGCGGAGCAAACATCCACTAAAGGGCACTCCTTTAGCATCCCCTCACAGGTAATTCAGACAAATTTGATAATATGCCCATTGGTATTCTGTATATTGTATAGATTCTTCAGTGAGAGAGAGAATTCACTGAAAGCACGGGAGTGCGATTAGGACAGGACGAGCCCTGGCAAACAGTCTGAACAAGCAAAACATGTCAGTGCTTAGATTAATGGTCATTACATTTTTCCTATTAAGATCCCCACTAGAACTCCCACAAGGAGGCAATAGACAAATTATTACTGTACTGAGAGTCCTTTGTGATTAGTGAACACTTGGTAGGCTTAATTCCTAACTGTTGAAATCAAAAGCATGACCTCATTTGCCCTCTCTGGGGCAGGTAAAATGGTTTTACTGGATTATCCCATAACAGGAAGTGGCAACGACAGAAGAAAACTTTTTGATTGATTGCAAGTGGTACAATAAATAGCTCATATGCTTAACCTGTAACGCCAACTCTATCATTTACACTGAATGCTGTAATATTCATTAACAACTGATAAGCCATATGCCAGAGCATAATTATTGAAAAAAACAGACCCAATAAATTGTTGACAGAGAATTCTGTATCATAAATCCTTAATGAAAATAGATTAATGACCCTGTGCAAATATTAATACTGGGGTCAACTTTATTTCAATCCAGTCAGTATGGGAGATTAACTGAAATTCAATCTATAGAACATTATGGGCATTTTTCAATTCCATTCATTGAATTTCTTCTCCTTAAAGGTTGTATCAGCGATTTTGGGTGGAAACATAAATGATCACATTCATCTGATTTTTCCTCACGATCCGCTAGCTGCCCGCCCCATAAGCAGGCCGTCAAAAAACCGCGTCTCTGTAGGCAGCCTATGCTCCGAGATCGTACACAAAAACAATGGTACTACCAACTACTCAAAACCAAAATAAACAGTATTCCAACCAATCACAATGATCTGCACAAACGTGACGTCACTTCTGAAGCGAAATCCCAAACAAACATACTTATGAATAATTATGTTATGTTTTAAAAAATAGTGTTCAAGCATCCAGAATTATAACCACGTTAATAACATTTGTAAGAAACCAAACCGTTTGTAAATCCGTCAAGATTTCAGCGAGATAAGAGTATTAGCGTTTGTGCAGATCATTGTGATTGGTTGGAATACTGTTTATTTTGGTTTTGAGTGGTTGGTAGTACCATTTGTTTTTGTGTACGATCTCGGAGCATAGGCTGCCTACAGAGACGCGGTTTTTTGACGGCCTGCTTATGGGGCGGGCAGCTAGCGGATCGTGAGGAAAAATCAGATGAATGTGATAATTTATGTTTCCACCCAAAATCGCTGATACAACCTTTAATTGAATCAAATAAAATAGAATTTCCCCCAACCCTGGAAATTACTGTATTTCATTGCTTTGGTATAATAGTGTGCTAAAGCTGCAACAATATCGCCCATAACCTTCCGTAAACTTTGCGAGGGGCAAAAATAAAACGTTGATGTAATAATAATTGCAGTTTCAACTGTCATCTGTCTTGAGGATTGAGGAAAACGTGTCCACTCATTCATCTACAGTGTATACATTTTCTTCACCTTGACTGACAGTCCATGCATTCAAGAAGCCTACTGCATGTTATGCATCTGAGCTAGCCTTCGCTCACGTCTCTAATCACATAAGAACAAATCGGCAGTACAGCATTTATGGCGTACGACTAATTTGTGGAGCGGCAAATAATAGGACTCAATAAATGGAGCTCACACAAGGATAACTGCTTTTCAAGGAGGATGATTTGTGGCACCTCCATCCCCATCAAGTAACAACCACAATGAGCATCCTTGGTGTGCCTAGGACACATGTTTATAGATTATATTTTTTAAGACGTACAGTATTTATTAGAATTGGGATCATATTGTGAAATCAACTGTCCATTGAACATTAAAACTTGTCGTATGTATCCTGCCAAACAGAATAACACTTTTTTCCTTTTTAGAATAAAGCTGGAGATTTAACTTTGAGATATAAAAATAGAAGTCAATAAAAAGGGCACTGCAGTCTGGCTGAGATTCACTCCTGTGCAGAGCACTGCGAAAGCTTTCAAGCTCAGAAGAAGCTATAGTTAGAAATGGAAAGTCACTGCAGATACACACAGAATAAAATCTCTTGTGCAGTATGGGTCCGCTGTTCGCTTCATCTCTGCATGTAGTGTTCTCAAAGAGCATGCATAAATGGAAATAAATCACCAGACCCCTTGTGGTAAAGATTCCTCATTTAATTTTAAACCATATCTCAATTTTTCATGTAGAAACAACCTGTCATTCGTCAACATCGGTGAATATCTGTGGTGCATGCTCTATTCACAGTACAGACTGTATTTTTCAGTCTACACCACTAATTTTTACTACAAAACACACATCGTGAATTTTTTTTTGCTTGCTGTAATAGATGTGTGGCACTTAATGTTGATTATGACTTCTGATTTTATAACGGCAGGTTTAAAAAAAGACAATTTGTTTTACCTTGATGGTGTACTGGAGTTTTCACTGCTGTTAAACTAAGAAAAGGGTAATTTCTGTCCAGAAGGCAACACAAGGGTTAAAGGATTTTATGAGTAGGGACCATAGAAAATAGTCACCCACCACTCCACCTAAAGCTAACATGTTACTTATATAAGAGACTCCACCTAATCTGCACACATAACAAAGTATTTTAAATGTACTTTTAAGCTTTAATAAAACACTTGCAAGTGCTTTATTAAGAAATGTGGCTTGGTTTTTTGTGCTTAAAAAAGGAACTTGATTGGGTATTTAATAATGATAACCTCACATTTATTTATTTTTTAATTTTTTGAATTTAGTTTATTTGACAGGGACAATGCTCAACAAATATATTGTGCCAGATATAGCTCAGATCTAATTTTCATCTGTAGTCCCTGAGGGAAGGGTGATAACAGACAACATGGGAACATCTATAAGAATTACAAAAGTACAATACAAGATACAATACAACTCTAATCTACAATGCAAACATTACAAAAGGTAAATAAAATAAGAGCATTTTAGTCTAAAACCATTAACATTTCAATCACATAGGCATTCCATATCATATCACACGCATACCCCCCCTTCCCCCACGCACGTACACACCTGCACACACACACACACACACACACACACACACACACACACACACACACACACACACACACACACACACACCCACACGCACACACTCCCACATGCACACAACGAATCATCATACAGCAACTAATGGTTGCAGGACTGTCTTTCTTTCAACCATTTTTTGATACTAAATTTAACACTACTGCACTCTCTGATATTAGATGGCAAGATGTTCCACTGTTCAGAGGCCTTAATTGAGAAAGCTGTCTTGCCAAAACTCGTGGATCGAAATCCGACATAGCAATCTCCCCTTGTGGAGGATCTGGTTGATCTTATACCATTTCTAGAATGTGTAACGCAATCTTTAAGTGGTGGTGGGGCCAGATCATGAAAAATCTTATAAAGCAGACAGACATTAGCCAAAAACAGAACATTTTCAGATGTCAGTAAATTGTACTTCTTAATGATATTACAATGATGGTAAGAAGTGGGTTTTTTGTCCAGTACCTTTAATGTCTGTTTATAGAGTTTATGAATTGGTTGCATTGCTGTACTACTTGCCTGAGACCAAGTCGTGACACAGTAGGAAAGGTGAGATAGTATCATAGAATACATGTATAATTTTGCTGCATCTGTACTTAGTTGACTGCGAATACATTTAAATTGAGCTAAGTTATATTTGACAGTCCTAACAATTCTTTTTATATGTTTCATAAAAGTCAAATTACTATCAATAATGATACCTAAGTATTTAAATTGGTTGACCACTTCCAACCGCTGTCCTTTCACTACAATGTCAGGTGAAGGCACATCATTTTTTCTTTTCGAAAAGAACATACTAACAGTTTTAGAGGTATTCAATGTCAGGCAAGATTGGTCTAGCCACTTAGTAATTTTCTCCATTGCCACTTTAAGCACAGATACATAAAAGTAACAAATAAACCCCTGTACCTAAGAAAAAAAGTACAGGTTGGAATAGAGAAGGAAACAGTCTCTGCAGGGGGTGAGAGCCACCAGTACTAATCCAGAATTTAACAAACGTAGAGCCTATCATTTGTAAGAGTTGAGGTTCTGGTTCCTCATCTGGTTCTTATTTTAATAGAGCTCCCTCATTCAGATTTTCTGTCCCACCAACATACCAAGTTTGCCCCATTGCGCCAACCCACTCTGTTACACTCTCCGTTCCCTCTCAGTCCCCATTCCTGTTTGTGCTCCGTGTTTTCCCAATGTTCCTAACGGTTCTTGTCTTGTTTTTATGTTTCCCTGTCTGTCTTCCGTGTTGTGCAAGCTAGGCGTGGTTTTCCCTTCTTGTTTCGCCCATTTCACCCTCGCTATAGCTCTGCCTATCACATTCCTTTCCCCGTTTGCATTCCTCATGCCTTTGTCTCCGCTCTATCACTCTCGCATACATTCTCAGGCTGCAATCATTCATTATCTCATTGACTTCACTATATATTCTCCCGTTGTTCTTTGTCTGGTGCCAGTTTGTTAAGTCTTGTTCGTTGTAACTCTGGTCTTGTCTAGTTTTGGAATCTAGGTCACAGTCTTGTTTTGTCTTGCTGAACTAACGCTTCACAGTCTCGTTTTGTCTTGCTGAAATTAATGCTTTGTCTGATATTCTGCTTTACCCGCCAGCCTGCAGCTTCCTGCCTGTTCCACGCCACGCATCCCTGTCTCCCGCATCCCGCTCTCCCTCTACTACGCCAACCCAGGATTCAGCCACTGTCCAGCCCATTTGCCTGCTCCCCACTCCCGCTCTGTCCCCCTGTTCTCGCCCAACCCAGGATTCAGCCCCTCTGACTTTTCTCCCTATACTTCCGGAGTTTTTGGCGAAGTAATAAACGCTCCCAGCGAGCATTATTGTATTTCTGTCTCTGAGTCGTGCATTTGAGTCCAGTCCCTACCCGGAACCTTAACACTCTCCTCTAAATACTCAATGTAATCCTCCATATGGGAGGGACCCATTTTTATTATGAAAAAATGTTAATGATGTTTTGAGTGGGGCTGCGTGACAGAGGCTAACACTAATGACACACTGCTCCAAAACTAATCAACAATAACAGAAAAAAACAGCTATAATTTCATGCCAGCTGCCATAAACTTTGCAGGGGCTCTGACCTGGGAGGTGTACTACAAAGCAGGATTACTGATTTAGCTGGATAACTGCACTGTATAAAACTTCAGCCCATGCTCCAGATTTGTGAGGGTCCCGGGTTTTACTCAGTGCAGTTATCCAGCTTCACAGAATACCCCCTTGGAGTATAGGGTTTTAACATAACTGGAGAGACTCCCATCTCTATGGGATTAGACACAGACACTCCAGTTGTTATAGCGAACAGTGGGTTGAAGCAGATGTTTAAGGTTTGTGCAATTGGTCCTTAATGTCATGTCCTTCAGCAGTTCTCTCAGATGTCATGTGCGTAGCCAGGCACACAATACAAAATTAAAGCCAAAGTAAAAACCGTTTCATCAAAAGTGTGTTATATTGTCTCTACAGATGTAATGCCCTCTTATGCATCACACATACAATATATTTGCTTTCAGCAGGCTTTTATGTCATGCAGAATTCATATAAATTATAGTAATGCCTGGCACACACTCATTAGGATATGATTGTATTATTGTTTCAATTGGTTCATAATACTTGGTTCATAATACTTGCAATTCCTCTCAGAGCTGGTAAATACACTATCAAATTATTACTGGTAAATGCATGCTTCATGTAACTTACATGCTTCATGTAACTTACTACAATCACTATTGCAAAGGTTGGTTGTTTTTATAATAACAACAACAATGTACATTTTAGGCATTTAGCAGACACTTTTATCCAGAGTGACTAACACAGCTCAAGGGCATTTTTAACATGCAGTCAATGTATTCACTGGGATATGTACTAAAACAATTCAGGTGATGCACCTTGTACAGGGGTTCCCACCTGGGAATCAAGCCAACATCCTTATAGTTGCACGCCTGGATCACGAACCACTATGACACTACCATCAATAGTAATAATAATAACAACAATGCATTATTATTAATGTTATTATTATTAGTAGTAATAGTAGTAGTAGTAGTCTATCAACATTGTCCCAACCTTCATCCTCATCATCATCAGCATTATAAGTACAATTATCAATATTATTAAAGATTATAAAAGTGTTATTGCAATATGTTGCTGCAGTGCAACAGGACGGTGTAATAGTTGTAAGGCACAAGTAAATGGGTCTTACTTTACCTGGTTGGTATCTTGACCCTTAGATACCGGTCAATAGCGATGGCCAGGAGGGCAAGGATTGAACTTTGCGTCAGTACCAGTACTGTGCACGCCACGAGCAGGCAACTATAGAAATGCGTCTGGAGTCCAATACTAATTGTTATGGCCAGAGGTATAACGAGGGCGCCCACGGCGATGTCAGCCAGAGCCAAAGACACTATGAAACAAAATGTCGTGTCTCTGAGTGACCGATTAATTTTTACCGCCCAAACCACCATAACGTTGCCCAGAACGGAGGAAACGGCAATCGCCACCTCCATCCCAATGTAGAGCGCTTGGGCTGGTGACAGAACTCCAGGCATCTTTGCGCTTGTGTTCCAGTGAACTGAACAACCACCAAAATTCCAAAAATGTTGGTTTTTGAAAAGAGAGCGAAACTGACTTTTTAGGTTATTTCCACCGAATACGACCACCTATATAAAGCGTTTCCACGATAGTAAAATAGTTATTTCGCACATCCAGTCATAATGCAAAGGCAGCATATTGATAGCAATATTCTAAGATAACACTTATCTCTCCAGTCGTGTCAAGAATCCAGGTAAAAATGAAAGGTATTATTATTTGGAAAAGTAAACAAGCATCTTCTCCACCTTTTTGTTCCCTTTCACTGTATATCCGAGGTAGCTACCTAACACAGCGCATGAGACTGATTCCACCAGCTTGCCTTTCATTCATCAAAATCCATTGTTATCAGAATCCATCACTTTCACTGTTTGGGAAGCCAGCCTGGAAGAACCCATAGACTTATAATGAATACTGTGTAGCCTATTTACAGGACCGCATGAAACAGTCCAATACATAGCTCTACCATATCTAGAAAGGATCCTAGGCTACCGCACGGTATTTCCCGTTATGATTATAGGCTGCAGGCAATGCGGTGACCTAAAATAGCTGTCAGTGCTCTTTTCATTCATTCGTTTTTGTTTGTTCAGTTCTTCTTTCCCATCCCAAATAATTTGCTTTCTGCTCGTCTGGTGTGTCATTATTGAAGACGTCCAGTGTAATATTGTATTATAGTGCTACTCAAGCGTGTGCAATAGCGTAGCCTCCGTCCTTTCCGTCGTTTTTCGCAAGGAAAAAAAGGAAATGTAACGCAGGACCGTCCCAAAGGCGTCTTGGGCTGTACCTTAGCACGGATTCTTGAGCTATTGTTGGTCATGATTAGGCGTTTTATGAAATCACATGGCTTTCTACAGCACGCGCTCATTATGCGTTGTGCAATCCTTCCCGGAGACACAACTTCAAATTCATGTAGCCTAGTATGACGTTTTCTGATAAGGTCTAAGATATATTGTTTTATTATGCCATTCTAGGCTACAGCTACGCCTGGAAAGCAAGTTCCCGAAAGACAGGAATTTTAGCGTAAAATGTGTTGAAGTCATAACGTTTAGCTATATCTCACCTACTGGGTGATAATAATAATAATAATAATAATAATAATAATAATAATAATTAATAATAATAATAATAATAATAATAATAAACTATACACTACATTCAGGAAGTGAATTACTAGCCTATTAGTCTATTTGTGGTATCCTGGCTTCTTTTTGTAGCCTACGTCTTGTAGCCGAACAAAAAGCATGCTGACATCAAAGCTGACTCCTGGGGAGATCACTCAAATTGAGCCGAATTGCTCACACGACAGGTGCTGTCGTTTCAAACACAGCACTTTGGCATTGAAGGCACGAACCGCGGCAGAATCAATAGCTACCTGCTGCCACAAAAAAAAAAAAAATTTACACCATGCATTATACTCATAAAATATGTTGCGAAGGGTTTCTGCTAGTCTCCATATTGAGTTTAAATAACAGTCTAAATCTCTACCCACACCTATTTCCTCAAAAGCCAGCGTCATGAATACACGTAGGCAACAGAGGTCCGGCGTTGTCAGTATAGCTGCGAAAATTGGCAACGTAGTAGCCTAGGCTAATTAGCAATTATGGATATCAGTGTAGGCTATAATAATTATTGTGGAATAATTACTACCTGCCGCTCGTATAGAGGGGTAGGTATCGTCTACCCCTGACAGTTCTGATAAGATGAAACGTATTTACCGAAGAATACATATTTATTCCGATTTATAAACGGAATAATTTTCAGAATCCGTCAATTGGATTTCGATACAGAAAAGAAGAATGGCAAACTGTCTCCTTAGGACCTGTCTAAACCGAATGATTATTATTGAATAAACAATGCAAATGCAACGGTAAGGTGTGTTTGAATTTAATGATCACAATTAATCAGGCAATTATTTATGATTTTAAAAACACACAATGTCTTTTAATGTTATAATTTATTGTGTCTTACTGAAAATATTATGAACCTGTATTTAAACCTAAAGTTTTAAATAAGACCACACTCCACAGAGTGAGTGGCCTTCAATATAAATAGCATGCAGCATTACCAACCGGCCGTGATATGAAACCATGAGCCTGGCAATACAGATGTGGGACAACACGCAATCTATGCAGCTGCTCATAAACAGCAGCTGAAAGCTTGAAAGATTCATTGTGGAATTTAATATTCAGGGGATATTTTTCCATGGAACTGACTGGATGATTTAGGAGAACACTCAAGGAATTTAGGGCAGATATGTGTGCCAAATATATGTTGGCTTGTGGTTTTAGGAGAAGCCTGTAGAAGCACAGGCTATGAAATCCAGATATGGAATGGTGCAATTGATTAGCCCTATCCTAGCTGTCTGAGTCAGAGGGGGAAAGTGTAGTAGCTGCTAAAGTATTACTGGACAATCTCTCTTTGGAGGAGTCCATCTCTCTAGTCCAATCTCTTTTTTTTCTTCCCTGTGAGGCAGCCAGCACATACTCCAGATATAACACCAGTCTGTGGAGCCTGTCTAGTAGCTTTTATTTTTGTCCTGGGTTAGATCTCAAGGATGAAGTAATTCATACAGTTCCCAAATATATTTCTTTGCTTTAGCTTTTCTGGATCCCTGAGCACTCCTTACACCTATTTATTATTTAATCTATATACAGTCATAAGTTGCAGAATATATTATAATGTTCCCTTTATTTTAAAAGTGATGGAGTCATAGCAATTGTCTACTGTTTCAAAGCAAGGCCATATTTGACCAGTGTGTTACAATGGTATTCTATTAATTCATGAATGTGGGTTACATAGGTATGGCCCAGGATGTCGCATTGGCTGCATCTTTATGGCTGCATACTGGTATCTGCCAAATTAAAATAGGTTTGCATTTTATTTATGTCACAAGGTTTCCACTACTGCTTCTCCTTGGGCTGAATAATACCTAAATTATTTTTACCAGTGTTACCAGTATTTTACTGGTAAGACTGGTTACCAACCAATCTTACTAGTTTCCCTAGATTAATTCTGGGACAGTTGAACCATTCCCCTTTGCGGTGTGCTGAATCGGGCCTTAGGTTAAGTGCCTGTGCTTTGAGGCAGAGGCAATGAGGCCCCTGGCAGAGTTTCTTTCCTACAAAAGGACTTTACTTTGCTTGCATTCATTCATTCTCAGTAATTTCACATGGTTCCCACTGCATTACCAAGGGAGAGAGACTAGTAGCTGCTTTTGGAGTGTGTTCAGAATGGTACCATGGCAAAACACAGCATAACTCACTTGCTCCTTGAATGATACATACACGGTTTTGAACATTTTGCAACAATCTTAAAGACATGTTTACCTCCGTTCTGTGGGTGTGCCAGAGGTGTACCCAGAAGCAACGAGTGACATATTTAACATTCGGTGTCACACCTGTACACAATTGCTCTATCAGCAGTATAGTAACAGCGCTCTGCAACTGAATGTTCAGTACAACACCGTTTCAGTTTATGAAACAGCAATTTGTCTCATCACAGCGCTGGCAAATGGGATGGTTTGGTGGCTGTGTACCTCTGTTCCTGGAATGGGACGCTATGCAACAGGAGCCCCAGGTGATGCTCGCCACTGTTCACTGCGTCTGATGTAAAGAGATGGAGGATAGCCGCAGAGACAGGCCTCAGGCTGAAAAGAGTCATGTGACTTGCGGCAGTGACAGTGGCAGGGTATGGGACGCCTCGCTCTGTGTGTGCCAGAGAATCTGTGGCAGGCTAATAGTACAACTTAGTCTGCCTGCTATGCTGTGTTCCAGATTTCAGTTGAATCGCACATTTTTCAGGAGGCAGATGAGTTCCTACATGTATCCTGACACACGCGCACGCACGCACGCACGCACGCACGCACGCACGCACACACAGATATTTCTCCTGGTACTGTGGATTCATATAACACTATTATTTACTAGCTTATGCACTGGAATGTAGGTGACGTTAACATTCTTTACATCTAGCTGCTTCACAGCTGCACATTCACAGTTTAAGCACCGTTCTCAACACCAGCAGTGCCCCACACTTGGGATTTTAACCTGTAACCTTGGGTCCCTAACAATTATGCTATACTAATAATAATAATAGATTTTCTACTTCAGTTTTAAAAGTAAATCCTGGAAAGGAAAGTCCACTTTGCTAAACTGGCTTTCTCCACAGGCATTGCAAATTAGCAAGCCATTATCAGCAAACTACAGCTGTGACCAGGCTCCATGTTTTCCTTCCATATCACACAACGGTATTCATCCGAATGATCCCTCCTATGGAATCCACATTGATCCCAAAGATGCTTTCATATAAAGACAATAAATATACCATTGTTGTCTGGCAACAGATTTTAACTGAATTGGTATTCATTGGTAACATAATAATGCAAGGTGATCTGGTGAAGCCACACAGCAACAGAACACTGGTAAAGATATTCTATAGCAGTGGCATTCACTCTTGTGCTTTCAGAGCCACAGGGAGTTGTTGTTACACAGCATTTAACTCAGGGATTGGGAATCCTGTTACTGGAGCGCCGTATTTGTTAGTGGCTTTTGTTTCCACCAATTACACAGGCCGGCTCAATGAGCTAATTAGCTTTATACACTAATGATGGTAATTTCTAGATTAGGGCAGAATAGGAATTTTGATATTAGGACACAAAAGTAGTCTACACCTGTCATTGGTGAGCTTATTAAGTAACTTAACCCAATCATCTATGTGATCTGGCATTTTAGGTAATTAAATAAGCGTTGAATATGCTATAAAATCCAGGGACAGGAACAGCCCTCCAGAGACAGGCCAGCACATTGGCGAAGTGACATTTTCGGCCGGTATTTTTATGCTCCTGAGCCCGTTTGACTCGCCGTGGTCCGGAAGTGGGAGGAGAGTCGCTGGTGGAGTGTGTCAGTCCAGATCGAGCAGCGAAACTGCAAATTTGGGGCTCTATTTTCCGGCCAGTGGCGAGCCATCTCTGGCGAGGTTGCAATTTCGTCACGGATTTTGTATGCGTTTGGTAATTTGGTGACTTGCCGTGCACTGAAGTAGGAGGGAAGCCGCTGTTGGGGGGTGTGTCCGTCAAGTCCCAGTTCAGCTCATTTAAAAATTAAAATTTTTATGCACACGGCTCTTAAAATGACTGAAAAGCGGTCATTTGATTAGCTATGGTTCAGCTGAAGCACACCCACTGATAAATATTCCGCATAACCCAGCCCATTTTCAACCTGCGCAGCACACTGTGAGCTGTGTACTCCTCGCCTCTGGTCCAAAAATAGCTAAATTCAGTAGCCACACCCAGTGTGCCATATGCTATGCCCTTGACTATGACAGCTCACTGCACACCATGTGCTTGCCAGAAAGCAGAACCCTAAATATCTTTTCTTTGTACTGTTGTCAATTAAATATATGTAAAAGAGAATTTACAAATCACTGCTTTCTGCTTTGATTTGCATTTTACATACGGTCCCAACTTATTTGGAATTGGGGTTTGTACATTAGCTTAAATAAAGAGGCTACTGGCTAAAACATCATTACCCAACACTGACCTAAATGTAAGGGAGAATGCCTGTTGGTTGTTGTGGTTCAATTTTTATTCAACTAAAAATTGTCATTTGTAACCAAGTAACCAAATGAATTATTCAAGGTTTCGAGAATCTCCAGATCTTTTCACAGGGTTAATTTTTTTTTCATTTCACTGTAGCCAACAGTGCCTTCTACATAATGTAATGGAGGCGTGACGTGTGAGGTAGGAGGAGCCAAACGCAGCAAGGGGATTCATTAAGCCCTAAGGCCACTAAGGCGGGAAACCCCGCAGTTAAGGGAGGAAGACAAGACAGGGAACACACGTACCAAAGCTACTAACCGGCTCACTGTCACACACCAATGAGTAGAAGCGCAAACGCCAGTTTTCTCAATAAAAAAACCAAATAAGGTTAATGGGACAAAGATCTGCGGTCCCATACCTCTACGAGCTAAGTAACTAAAGAGCCAGCAATAATAAACGCCCTGCCTCGGTAACGAGACGCATAAGAACAGGCGAGTAGCATAAATGATACAAATAAAACACACAACCAACAAACCCTGCAAAATAATACGAAATAGTATACGAGGAGGCGAAAGGAACAGAGATCTAACGTTCCAAGGCTACTCTCAGACTCGCAGCCACACACAAACATGTCTACAACATCGCCCAGTCTTCCCTATAGGAAGACATGTACCGAAGGACGAAACAGAACTACAGTTCCGAACAAAAACGTGAAAAGCTCCATGTACGGAGACAGGTACCGAAAGGAACGAACAGGACAGGCTGGACCGGACATTTACCGGCTAAAAGACTAACGCGAGATTAGTAGAAAATAAACGCCCTACCTCACCGTTAAGAGGAATGTAACAAGGCGACAGGTACAGAGATTTAACGTTCCATGGCTACTTCCATAAGCTCGCAGTCACATGCAGAAAACATAAAGGGGTAAACGCCCGATCTCCCAGGAGAGAGAAACATTTTACAGGCGAGCCGACGGAGCACCGCCGTCCCATAACTTTAATAGCAAAATGACTAACACAAGCATAGTAGAAAATAAACGCCCTAGCCTCTCAGTAAAGGGAAATGTAACGAGGCGAAAAGGAACAGAGAACTAACGTTCCAAGGCTACTTTCAGAGACTCGCAGTCACACACAAACATGTCCACAACATCGCCCAGTCTTCCCTATAGGAAGACATGTACCGAATGACGAAACAGAACTACAGTTCCGAACCAAAATCGCCAAAAGCTCCATGTACGGAGACAGGTACCTGAAGGACGAACAGGACAGGTGCACCGGCCATTTACCAACTATAAGACTAACGCGAGATTAATAGAAAATACACGCCCTGCCTCTCAATAAAGTGGAATGTAACGAGGCGAAAAGGAACACAGAGCTAACGTTCCAAGGCTACTTTCAGAGACTCACAGTCAAACGCAAACATGTCAACAAACTCGCCCAAGCTCCATATGAGGAGAGACATACCCGGAGAACGAACAGAACTACAGTTCCGAACAAAATCGTCCCGCAGGTAAAAAGGACGAAACAGGACAGCTGCACCGGCTTAAAGACTAACGTGAGTTAAATAGAAAATACACGCCCTGCCTCTCAAAATAAGTAAAGCCCTACCTGTCAGTACGATAAAAACGCCCGGTCTCTTAGTAAGAAATGACTATACAAATACATCCACAAACAAACAAAGACTCCTCTCGCTTTCACGGAAGAAAGCAGACAGAGAGAGGAGGGAGAGACAGAGAAGGCAAAAGGTCTAGGCAACAGAAGCAAGGAAAGACCAGAAAGCGGAGACAAACAAAAGCCAGGGGGGAAAAGTCCTAATATATCCACAAAGGCAAGTCCCGCATTACTCCAATGAAACACTCTGGAGCAAAAATGGTCTCCTAAAACACCTAGACCAAATCGTACTGGCTAAGCAATCAAAGGGCAAAATAATACCGCACACAAAATAATCCAAATAATGCCAGACAAAACAAATTAACAAACAATCAATATCGAAGCCCAGAACGAAGGGAACATGGGCTTATATAGCTCACCGGCAAACACACACACCTGTGAACGCTGATGAGACTTCTCCGCAAAAAGACGAGACAGAGGCAAAACTCCACTAACAGAGCAGCGCCCACGTGTGGCGACCGAGGAACACGACCGCAAGGGAAAAAGTGTCATAAACCATGACACATAACCCACAATGACTCCAGGGTGCCCTGCAGTTAGCCTGAGCCGTTTCAGGAAATATCCAAATGTATACATGGATAGTATATAAAAAGAGACATCCTGCATAAGGTTGTGTTTAAAATCAAAATCCGGTATCAATGTTATTTTATGTGAAATGTCGACTAATAATTCCTGCAATGGTGAACTCTCAAATATAGCGTAGGAGGAGATTGACCTACCAACTGTACTCTGGTAGAAAAATTATGTTGCATTAAAAAACATTTCATCAATCATGACATTATCTAATCTGATAAGCAGATGGTTTTGGAAAAAAAATCGCACCCAAAAACAATTAAAGCTACTACAGCACAAAGATTAAAGACGGACATTAAATAACGACATTTCAACAGTAAGTTTTCAAGAGCCTGGTTTTCTGAAACACTGTTTTCATTGGGTTAAACCCTACAGCTTTCTCTGGTATCTGGAAATAATTAAATCTTTAATGGCCTTGGGGGAATGTGACTAATAAACTAAATCTTTAACCCAATTAAATAAGGGTTAAAATTGATTTAAAAAACCTTCTGGAACCCAACAACCAAGACTGATGGGGAAGCGGCCTCCATTAACATCACAGTGTGGCTATAACGTCACAGATTCCATAACCTGTCAGTTCCTATGTTCTGTCTGTCATCGCTATTTTTTATTTATAGGAGTGTCTGGTGCTATATTACAGTACGCATCATCCATTTCTGCAGCATTGTCGTAGGCCATGCCCATTAATGAATTTTCCCAAATGCATCAAATTGAAATGTTTCAGCTTCAACATGTAGGCAGCCAGAACTTTTATTGTTAATAATATAGAACTAAATATCTGGTGACTATTTAGTTATAGTATATGCTAGATTATTATGTAGTATTTATTGCTAAATATCTGGTGAGCACGGGAATATAAGAGCATACGTAAGAGCACTGCACAAGTGGTCCATGTGCTGTAGTGTTGGAACGTGCTTGAAGTAGGAATGACCAGGAAATTTTTTTTCTTCTCAAACAGTTTGGCAAATTAATTTTGATGATTATGCCTGTAATGTAATGTAATTATCAAACACGCGTACTGCTTGCAAAAGATGAAAGAATCAGGCCCTAAGGAACAACAGGGTACACTGTCTACATTTTGCATCATAGGTCTTTAGTAGTTCTGCATATCACCCTCAGATATTTCACACTTGTGGAGAAGGAGTCTATGATCCAGTAAATATATAGTTCTACTTGTTTTAGATATGTAGATCATTTAAGCCATTGTTCAAGTTTCTGTGATGCTCAAAGCTGGAGTTATAAAGCCTTTAATAGAATAACTCCTAAATAGGTGAGAATTTACCAAATTTGGAATCTGCATGAAGGGGTTAACACAAAAACTACAGATAGTGCTATGAATTGGCAAACATCTAGTTCATAATTAGGCTAAAATCAATGCAAAAATGATAAATGATAACAGTACTTATCTTGTAGATTGAAATGCTATATTTTCTGTGTGCTATGCTTGAGCGATTGTTTTGGCTTAAACTAACAACAACAAAGAAACTAAACATGTATTTCACCTTGGGTTTTGTATGAGCAATTCTCTATTCCTAAATCAGCAGTAGTACTTGCAATCTGAGTCAAAGAGGCAAGTGAAGATGGATTATAATTTACTTTTTTCTGTTGAATAAATGTGTTCAAACGACTCCAAACATTTTGGAGTTGGCCCATGTAACGTTGTTCTAAATCAGAGGTGGGCAACGACGGCCGTTATGGAGCTCAAGAACTGACAAAAGTATCTGAATTTGAATTTAGTACATTTAAAATATATACGTATGACATTTAATAAACTTTTTTTGTGGTGCATTTCATAAATTTGCACTTAAACAATGTTTTTTTTTTTTTAAATATCATCAATTCAGATTCATAAATACAAATCTCTCGAATTCAAATTTCTGAAATTCTGATTGAAATTCAGATTTAAAAATTCAGACCCATAAATACAAATCTCTGTGATCCAAATTTCTGAAATTCTGATTTTATGTTAACTAGGCTAAAGGTGAAGCATCCGGGCTTCCCAGGAGAAGCTTTCGGAACTGTCAAACTTGCGTTTAGCTTAGTGTTGCCAGATAGAGCAATTTCACACCCAATTGTATTTATTTTAAACTCGTTGTACGTGCACAAAATGCCTTTGACTAGCCATAAATATATTACAGAATACATTGCACAAATCCTTATTGGGCGGGTTTTGGTGGATTGTGTGGGTTTTTCGCTCTGATTGGGCGGGGTAGTGGAAAGGGTAAGTGGGGTGGGAAAATCTGGCAACTCTGCGACATGACCGGCCGGTGTAACTGCATGATCTCAGAGACCCAAAGGCTGTGTTCCATTATGCATACTTCCACTCTAGTGCATATAGTGCCATTTTGTTTGTCATTAGTGCGTTCCAAACCGCAAGTATGCAAAAATCAAATATATTCTAAAATCCCCGGATGTCGACTTCCGTACTTGACAAGACCCATAATTTCAAATGTGCATCGATGCACACTTGTATGGGTTTTTCGTTTCCAGAGATCATTCCGCTAACCATAGACTGTAGAAAAATAGCGTAACACAGCATGTAACCAAAACTGTGAGGGGGAGTGTAAGGTTCGGAGAACCAAACGTGACTGATAAGGATTTCTAAAAGCATATCTAGAGAGAGATACGCCACAAAACACGGAATAATCCGCACCAGGACTGGGATAACACAGGATCGGCAGCAAAACTTCCCTAGCACCAGGCAAAACAAAGCAACCTCCAAAAACTGAGGCGATCTCGATAAACAGCGAGAATAACTAACATAAAAACCTCACGCACTAAATAATTAGGCGTAACAAGAGGTAATGAAACAAAATCAAACTCGATAAAACGTGTGAAGGAAAAGAATAGAAAAAAACTGTTAGCCAAAGCTCTTGTGGCAAAAGAGCTGAACACAACTGGCAACAGGTAAAAAGAATAAAGGATAAAGAAAGATTGGAAAGGAAAGAGAAAACCAATCTAATCCTAAATCTTTATAACCGGACTTGCTGCGTTTCCTATTAGTACGAACCAGAAATGCAGCGACCAAAATCAAAACGCGACACAAGTGAAGGGAATAATTGTTGGGCAAGACACAAAAACCGGAACGGAGGTGGAGAAAATCCGATAGAGCGTCTTGACGATGCCAAAAAGGAAACCAAAAACGTAGAAAAACAAAGGCTGCAAATAACCATGACACAAAACTATCTTACAAGAGAGACAGTTCCGCTCAGTTAAAATGTAAAACACTGTTACCAAAATTGCTGCGGTAGCCGTCGACCATAATGTAAAGAGTAACGATGTTGAACACATCTTTTTCACTGACAGAGGGTGGGATATCTTTCAAGTGTCACGAAGCGAAGTGCAAGGTATGACACTCAACAAAATTAGCCTACAGTGTCTTAATCACATCTCTTAATAATTTGCTATTATTTATTATCAATACTATGCTGTCGCTTCAAATTGTGACACTTGAATATCCCACCTTCTGCCTGCTTTTTACCTCTTTATTTTATGGTCCACCTCAATCAATAACAACAATTAGCTTACAATTCATAGTTCATAGCTATGCTGAGTATGCTCGTACCATAAGCCACAGTATTATCATTTTAAATTTAATTGGAGAAATTATGCAAAAGAGAAGTGCATGCCGTTCATAGCATATCGCGAGTATAGACGAGTGCGTTTATGTAAAGGGGGTTCTCCAGGGGAGTCGAAAACTGTACCGTTAACCGAAGCTGAGCTTGGGACAGTTACTGACAGCATGATAAGTATAATATGTCTGCATTATATTTAAGGCATCTTGCTAATCCGTTTTACTGCTGGTATGAGATCTGGCCTGATTCCGCCACTGTTTTCGTCGGGCTGTCCGTAACTGAGATAAAATGATTCCCTCATATGGTTCACACACGAAGTAGCTAGTTTCAGCATGGCAGTAATGTCTTAAACAATGAAAATGCTAAATTTGGCTAAACAATATTTATTGTAAATAATGCCATACACCATAACATTTGTGGTTAATTTCAAATGCTTAGGCCTAATTGTGCTAACTGTACCGTAGCTAGGTTATCGAGTAAGGTAATCTGTGGAGGTGATTCTATTGTTTTTCCTGTGTAAGGTCAAATGTAGGCTATTCTGCTGACTACGTCATCAAGCATGTCCCAAAATTGAATCATACTTGTGCTCTTGCATACTATCAAGTGCGTTCTAGCTGGTGTAAAATGTACTATCTAGAATGCAAGTACGTAGAACGCAAGTATGCATAATGGAACACAGCCAAAATCTCTGATGAGCTGTATCCTCTGCATGAACGGCATCTTGGCATTTCCGCTTCCGGAGGCTTGTGTACGTGTAGTTACTGTTTACGTTATATAACTTAGTAGCTTGTTGGCTATAAAGGTAGCTAAATTATGGGGTGCCAAATGTAAAGTAAAACACAACACGTTTTTCCTGTGTTTTTTTCTCAGATTTAGCATAAATGTGGCATTTTCCTAAGATTTATGCTAAATGTGAGTTTTTTTTCCAAGATTTTACAGACATGCTAAATAAACCTTTTAGTTGATATTTTCAGATTTAATTGATAAATCTCAAATAAGCATTTCCTACAAATAAATAACTTAAATGTTAAATCTGAGTTTTCAAAAATAAATATTTAAAAAAATAAATATTTATTTATATCTTAAATCTTGCGTTGTAAAATAAATATTTATTTATATCTTAAATCTTGCATTGTAAAATAAATATTTATTTATATCTTAAATCTTGCGTTGTAAAATAAATATTTATTTATATCTTAAATCTTGCGTTGTAAAATAAATATTTATTTATATCTTAAATCTTGCGTTCTAAAATAAATATTTATTTATATCTTAAATCTTGCATTTTTATAAAACCAAGATTTAACATTTAAATAAATATTTATTTATATCTTAAATCTTGCGTTCTAAAATAAATATTTATTTATATCTTAAATCTTGCGTTTTTATAAAAACCAAGATTTAACATTTAAATAAATATTTATTTATATCTTAAATCTTGCGTTCTAAAATAAATATTTATTTATATCTTAAATCTTGCGTTTTTATAAAAACCAAGATTTAACATTTAAATAAATATTTATTTATATCTTAAATCTTGCGTTCTAAAATAAATATTTAGAAAAAAATAAATATTTATTTATATCTTAAATCTTGCGTTTGTAAATTCAACATTTAGCTAAATCTAAATCTTTAGTTTAAATCTTTTGAAAGATATACTAATTAACCCCGCCCCTTGGTGACTGGTATCCAATGGAGGGAGGAGGGGAAATAGCTGGCTTTAGTGATGGGGGTAATTGAGGGTCTTCTAGCGAAGTGTGAAACTTGATGTTAATTTCTATATTAATTCCTGTTTGACACACATTATTTACATAACCTACACACAGATAGCATCTGTTATAATCATGTTTGATGTCCAGAGAACTAACTAGATAGCATAGGCTACATTTTGGGCATATTGGCGTTTCCTTGACTGATTTCTTATGGTGAAGTTGAATATTGACAGCCAGCCAAGCCAAACAACAAACTCGCAGCTTGATTCAATAGATGGTTAGTGACCTAGCTCGCTAACCTGTCTGTCGGTAATGTCATAAAATAGCAGGATTCTTGAAACAAACTCGAAACAATAAAACTACCGTTTGTACTTAGGTCGCTAGCTAACGTTACTTGAGATAGGAAGCGAATGGACGTTGACAAACTGCATGGGGGCCAGCAGTCTGACACGACTGGTTAATATAGTCGCGAGTGTCTGGCTAGGAAGGGGTTCGCCTACTAATGTTATTACACATTGATATGGTTACAATTGCCTAGAAATACAGACAATACTTCTGCAAACCTTGCGTCTCCGTCAAGCTAATACGGGACTCGGTTTGTTCCGTATTTTATCTTCTACTGAAGTTTCTCAACAGGGGCACCAGAGGGCACTGGTGGACTTTAAGAGATGCTCATGCTGGGAGACAAAAAAGAAAGGTCGAGAGGTGGGCTATCGTGTTATAGAATTCATAGAATTTTTATTTTGAAAAACTGTACAGTCCATGTGTGTCAAATGGTGTAGGCACCGTGTGCCTCAGTAGGTCACTATAGCAGAAATCGCAGAACTTTCATAAACATTCTATTGTCGCGCTACATATACACTGTGGTCGTTGTCGTTCGCAAAAAGTATAAAGGCATTCCAAAGACAGTTTACACTCAGGGGAAAATGGAGAAAGAAGCAGCTTTAATAGGCTAGCCTACATCTCATTATGACTTCTGCTTTACCCCTTTTTTGTCGGAGGCCTCTGAAATAAAGTTTATAAATATCCATTTCGAGGGCACCGTATATTGTTTGGAATGTCATTCACTGCGTCTTTCATACACTTGTATGATGTGGGTTTTGAACGAGGTAGCAAATAAAACATTTGTAATTAAACCTCAACATTACATTACAGTCATTTAGCAGACGCTTTTATCCAAAGCGACATACAATAAGTGCATACAGAAACGTCACTACAGAACAGATAAGACAAAGCACGTCCTTCCCATAACGTAGCAGCTATCCCTAGCAATGAACGTTGAATGTAGTTCACGGTAAGCTGTGGGTAAATCAGCTATACTACACTTCTATTCTAAATACTATTATATAGGGCTATAACATATAACATTGATGCAACTCATATTAAACGTTATTTAGTAGGAAAAGCACGCGGGCATAGCCTACGTTAGGGATGTAAATAGCTAGCTACAAGACGGGACTCATTGGGGGAGCAGCCTACAATTCTCTAGTTAGAGCATGAGGTTCAAGAATGTGGAGTAGCCTATTTCACTCGCTATCAGAATGCCACGGATCAGATGGGCTGTCACTGAGTCTAATCACTAAATTTAATCTGGCAAATCTAAGTTAGCCTACTGTGAAAGCAAATAACTTTGCAATGCATTCAAAATGAATGTTACTGAATGGTGTGAAGTGAGCCTATAGCTACTGTAAAAATCAACAGCGCTCTTTCGTCATGTCCACTTGTTTATTCTCTTCAGCTTAATGTATCATGATCATTTTTTTATATCAAACTCAACATTTTTCCAAATTTTCGGGAATTGAGTCAATGTCCATTCGATTTTTAGGCCTAAATTATCTTTAAGACAAAATATTTCAGCGAATGACATAGACTAGTAGGTGCGTTACTCTAAAAATGTGTAGTCTTTTCCCCCACTCCAAAAGTGACGTGGTTTATGTAAATTTATCTGAAACGCAAAGAAAATGTTTTTATTGTTACATTTTTTTGGAATACCCAATAAAAGATAATTTTTTCTCCGCTCGAAGCACGACCTGTGGGAGGCGAGGAACATCAAAGTCTACCAAAAAAAACAACAATAGACCTGGTCACTCTTCGGAAGAGAATACAAAACCTCCGCAGGGACGGCGTTATGGTGGACCTCAATAAATATAAAAGACTGACAAAAGAGAAATGGGGGGGGACGTGGACGACTGGAAAAAAACTTGATCATGTAGTCCACCCTCTAAAGACACACACAACCACATTTTACCGTTTTCATGGAAATGGAATAAATGACAATGTATTACATTTCAATCGGAATTCAATAGTGTTTATTGTATTACACTTTATTATGATCATCATTATTATAGCTTGATGTAGGGACAGTGACCTTTTTTTTAACTAAAGGAATAAACTATAAAAGCACAGTAAAACGAATAGCATACATAATAAAAGCACAATAAAATAAAAGGACAAATATAGGACAATGAATTATTATTATTATTGTTTTATATTAATAACCACGTTCTGCACTTTGTATTTTATAGGCTACCGCGTAATTATTGTGGGAGCCGCTAGGCTAACTAAAATGTTATAATACTGACAAACATCCAAAAATGCTACGCAGACGATATAACACCGGTAAACATTAAAACATGCAAAATGACGGTGACATTGTTTTTCAACTCTATCCTTCACGTTGACAGATTATGATTTACTCTTGCAAACCACCGGTCCACAAAATGGTCATAGCAACAAATTAAAGTAGACTAACCCTTGTCAAATTAAATATTTACTTGCCATTGTGATTCATGAATTCTGAAAAAGAGCATGCGGTGTGAGGAATGTCAGAAAGACAAAGAAAAACGAGAGAAATCGTTAATAACTGGTACTATCGCTAGCTGCTAGAAGCTGCCAGCTTGCGAGGTGGGAGCTGCCAGTGAGGTGCGAGGTCTGCGAGCTCACAGGTCGCACAGAAGGATTGTAACCGCTCTCCAGTGTTCTGTCCATAGTCACCGACACATCCACGCCTGCCTCCTGAAGTGTTTCTGATCTTTCAGACAGGTGTTTGGAGGTAGCATAGCAATGCATCTCATCGGTGAAGCCCTCTTAATCATTCTGCATTGAAATTATGAAATAAGAATAATATTTGAGTTCCACAACTGTTCAATTCAATTCAACTGTATTTGTATAGCGCTTTTTACAGAGAACTGTCACAAAGTGACAGTCACAAAGACGCTGCACAGAGAAACAGAAGGAAAATTGAGCACAAAAAAAAAAAACCCAGCCAGCAAAACGAGGTAAAAAAAAACTCCCCGGTGGGAAGAAAAAGCACTCAACAGTGGCGAGAAAAAACTCCCCAATGGGAAGAAATCTCGGAAGGAACCTGGCTAGAGAGGGGGGAACCATCCTTCGCTGGCCGGCCCGGTTTAAACTAAGGGTGGGATGGATGGTAATATACTGTAATGAGAGATCTAATAGAACTAGCTGGTTATGGAAGCATATCCGCGCCAAAATTCAAATGAAAATGCCAATCGGCGATTGCATTTCGTTAACATACGATGCGCGCAAAAAACCATGACATAATTCAAATGAAAATGCAAAAGGTGCACATTGCGTTTTCATTTGCAAGTTATTGTACGCACTTTATCTGACAATTTGAAAATGTTAATGCAAATCCATTTCACATTTAATTTTTCTCGCCCTCTACGACACAACCCTGCCATAATTTTAATGAAAATGAAAAACCACATTTGCATTAGCAGTTTCTTGTTGCAATCGCATGATCCATGACAAAAAGGAAATGATCATTCAATTCGCCATTTAACATATCGTTTTCATGCTTTTGCGGCACAAGAGTGACATAATTCAAATGCAATGGCATTGTATCCGTTTGCATTATCATTTCCGTGTGGTCACGCAAAAACCCTGCCAAAAATCCGAACTGAAAATGCAATGCAAACTGCAATGCAAATGCAAACTGTCAAAGCTGCCCATCAAGGCGGGGCCTCGAAGAAAGGGGCGTTACAGGGGACTGTTCAAACCACTGAACATAATGGTTGTCTGTGATTTCGGTCGTCAGGCAGTTACCAGGCTAGATAGCGACATTTCCTTGTTCTCTGTGTTTGGGGATTATAGGCTAAATGCTATAAACTATAAACGAGGTAGCCTAAACGTTACGATGATCCTAGCCAGCCCGTTGTTCCTACTAACTTAACCTTAATAGCAGGGAGGACTTGCGTAGCCTAAGCAGTAAGGGCAATAGATTTCCGTTCACCGGGTTGCCTTAGACAGGGCTGTGTGATAAACCAACATTGGGCTATTGCTTAGCCTATATTCCATGTCAGTCACTAAATTAAAATAAGCAGGCTATCAATAAAATAAGTGCTTATGTCTCTAATCGTGTCTGAGTGGTAGACCTATTTAAATGAAAATGATTCTGTAGCCTATGTTCTTAAAAGACTTAGCATAATGGCACTGTGCCAATACTGACGGATTATTTTATTTTTTACAGCTGTGTGGATAGGCTAGGCTACTGTCGGAACTCACTGTATTCGCACACCCTCTAAAAAGACACATTTTTACATTCTCTCAATAATCAAGAGCCTATTTAAATTGAACAAATTAAAATGTTTTGTGTAAACTAGGCTACAACAGGAAAATCAGTGTCATAGAGGCTAACCGCCTCATCTTAAAGCATTGAGATCTGGAAAGCTGAAGAGACTGTGCGAATAGCCTACCTAGTAGCCTACCAAAGACGGTGAATTGTGTTGTAGCCTAGGATAGCCTATGGTGTAACGTTATAATGCAATTAAAATATAATTAAAAACAAATATTTAATCATCTGTAGGCTATGTTGCTTCATGACTAGGCTAAATATAGATTATTACAATAGCCGAGGCTACAGGTAAAATTCCCAAGGTTGATGCCGGGCTTTGTGAGTAGGGAGATCAAAATCGGTTGTGTCATATATCTAAAATCTTTGGTTGTGCCCGCTGGGGTCGTTTCCACAGTGTTTTCACCACAGAACTATATACGAACGTGGTTTGAACAGTCCTCTGTAACGCCCCTTTCTTCGAGGCCCCGCCTTGATGGGCAGCTTTGACAGTTTGCATTTGCATTGCAGTTTGCATTGCATTTTCAGTTCGGATTTTTGGCAGGGTTTTTGCGTGACCACACGGAAATGATAATGCAAATGGATACAATGCCATTGCATTTGAATTATGTCACTCTTGTGCCGCAAAAGCATGAAAACGATATGTTAAATGGCGAATTGAATGATCATTTCCTTTTTGTCATGGATCATGCGATTGCAACAAGAAACTGCTAATGCAAATGTGGTTTTTCATTTTCATTAAAATTATGGCAGGGTTGTGTCGTAGAGGGTGAGAAAAATTAAATGTGAAATGGATTTGCATTAACATTTTCAAATTGTCAGATAAAGTGCGTACAATAACTTGCAAATGAAAACGCAATGTGCACCTTTTGCATTTTCATTTGAATTATGTCATGGTTTTTGCGCGCATCGTATGTTAACGAAATGCAATCGCCGATTTGCATTTTCATTTGAATTTTGGCGCGGATATGCTTCCATAACCAGCTAGTTCTATTAGATCTCTCATTACAGTAGGCTATATTACCATCCATCCCACCCTTAGTTTAAACCGGGCCGGCCAGCGAAGGATGGGTCCCCCCCTCTCTAGCCAGGTTCCTTCCGAGATTTCTTCCCATTGGGGAGTTTTTTCTCGCCACTGTTGAGTGCTTTTTCTTCCCACCGGGGAGTTTTTTTTTACCTCGTTTTGCTGGCTGGGTTTTTTTTTTTGTGCTCAATTTTCCTTCCGTTTCTCTGTGCAGCGTCTTTGTGACTGTCACTTTGTGACAGTTCTCTGTAAAAAGCGCTATACAAATACAGTTGAATTGAATTGAACAGTTATGGAACTCAAATATTATTCTTATTTCATAATTTCAATGCAGAATGATTAAGAGGGCTTCACCGATGAGATGCATTGCTATGCTACCTCCAAACACCTGTCTGAAAGATCAGAAACACTTCAGGAGGCAGGCGTGGATGTGTCGGTGACTATGGACAGAACACTGGAGAGCGGTTACAATCCTTCTGTGCGAGCTGTGAGCTCGCAGACCTCGCACCTCACTGGCAGCTCCCACCGCGCAAGCTGGCAGCTTCTAGCAGCTAGCGATAATACCAGTTATTAACGATTTCTCTCGTTTTTCTTTGTCTTTCTGACATTCCTCACACCGCATGCTCTTTTTCAGAATTCATGAATCACAATTGCAAGTAAATATTTAATTTGACAAGGGTTAGTCTACTTTAATTTGTTGCTATGACCATTTTGTGGACCGGTGGTTTGCAAGAGTAAATCATAATCTGTCAACGTGAAGGATAGAGTTGAAAAACAATGTCACCGTCATTTTGCATGTTTTAATGTTTACCGGTGTTATATCGTCTGCGTAGCATTTTTGGATGTTTGTCAGTATTATAACATTTTAGCTAGCCTAGCGGCTCCCACAATAATTACGCGGTAGCCTATAAAATACAAAGTGCAGAACGTGGTTATTAATATAAAACAATAATAATAATAATTCAATGTCCTATATTTGTCCTTTTATTTTATTGTGCTTTTATTATGTATGCTATTCGTTTTACTGTGCTTTTATAGTTTATTCCTTTAGTAAAAAAAAGGTCACTGTCCCTACATCAAGCTATAATAATGATGATCATAATAAAGTGTAATAATACAATAAACACTATTGAATTCCGATTGAAATGTAATACATTGTCATTTATTCAATTTCCATGAAAACGGTAAAATGTGGTTGTGTGTGTCTTTAGAGGGTGGACTACATGATCAAGTTTTTTTCCAGTCGTCCACGTCCCCCCCCCCCCCCCCCCCCATTTCTCTTTTGTCAGTCTTTTATATTTATTGAGGTCCACCATAACGCCGTCCCTGCGGAGGTTTTGTATTCTCTTCCGAAGAGTGACCAGGTCTATTGTTGTTTTTTTTGGTAGACTTTGATGTTCCTCGCCTCCCACAGGTCGTGCTTCGAGTGGAGAAAAAATTATCTTTTATTGGGTATTCCCAAAAATTTTAACAATAACAACATTTTCTTTGCGTTTCAGATAAATTTACATAAACCACGTCACTTTTGGAGTGGGGGAAAAGACTACACATTTTTAGAGTAACGCACCTACTAGCCTATGTCATTCACTGAAATATTTTGTCTTAAAGTTTATAGCATTTAGCCTATAAGGGACTCTGGGAAGGTGGGCGGCACTAATTTACCACATAATTTAGGCCTAAAAATCGAATGGACATTGACTCAATTCCCGAAAATTTGGAAAAATGTTGAGTTTGATATAAAAAAATTATCATGATACATTAAGCTGAAGAGAATAAACAAGTGGACATGACGAAAGAGCGCTGTTGATTTTTACAGTAGCTATAGGCTCACTTCACACCATTCAGTAACATTCATTTTGAATGCATTGCAAAGTTATTTGCTTTCACAGTAGGCTAACTTAGATTTGCCAGATTAAATTTAGTGATTAGACTCAGTGACAGCCCATCTGATCCGTGGCATTCTGATAGCGAGTGAAATAGGCTACTCCACATTCTTGAACCTCATGCTCTAACTAGAGAATTGTAGGCTGCTCCCCCAATGAGTCCCGTCTTGTAGCTAGCTATTTACATCCCTAACGTAGGCTATGCCCGCGTGCTTTTCCTACTAAATAACGTTTAATATGAGTTGCATCAATGTTATATGTTATAGCCCTATATAATAGTATTTAGAATAGAAGTGTAGTATAGCTGATTTACCCACAGCTTACCGTGAACTACATTCAACGTTCATTGCTAGGGATAGCTGCTACGTTATGGGAAGGACGTGCTTTGTCTTATCTGTTCTGTAGTGACGTTTCTGTATGCACTTATTGTATGTCGCTTTGGATAAAAGCGTCTGCTAAATGACTGTAATGTAATGTTGAGGTTTAATTACAAATGTTTTATTTGCTACCTCGTTCAAAACACATCATACAAGTGTATGAAAGACGCAGTGAATGACATTCCAAACAATATACGGTGCCTCGAAATGGATATTTATAAACTTTATTTCAGAGGCCTCCGACAAAAAAGGGGTAAAGCAGAAGTCATAATGAGATGTAGGCTAGCCTATTAAAGCTGCTTCTTCCTCCATTTTCCCCCTGAGTGTAAACTGTCTTTGGAATGCCTTTATACTTTTTGCGAACGACAACGACCACAGTGTATATGTAGCGCGACAATAGAATGTTTATGAAAGTTCTGCGATTTCTGCTATAGTGACCTACTGAGGCACACGGTGCCTACACCATTGACACACATGGACTGTACAGTTTTTCAAAATAAAAATTCTATGAATTCTATAACACGATAGCCCACCTCTCGACCTTTCTTTTTTGTCTCCCAGCATGAGCATCTCTTAAAGTCCACCAGTGCCCTCTGGTGCCCCTGTTGAGAAACTTCAGTAGAAGATAAAATACGGAACAAACCGAGTCCCGTATTAGCTTGACGGAGACGCAAGGTTGCAGAAGTATTGTCTGTATTTCTAGGCAATTGTAACCATATCAATGTGTAATAACATTAGTAGGCGAACCCCTTCCTAGCCAGACACTCGCGACTATATTAACCAGTCGTGTCAGACTGCTGGCCCCCATGCAGTTTGTCAACGTCAATTCGCTTCCTATCTCAAGTAACGTTAGCTAGCGACCTAAGTGCAAACGGTAGTTTTAATGGTTCGAGTTTGTTTCAAGAATCCTGCTATTTTATGACATTACCGACAGGCAGGTTAGCGAGCTAGGTCACTAACCATCTATTGAATCAAGCTGCGAGTTTGTTGTTTGGCTTGGCTGGCTGTCAATATTCAACTTCACCATAAGAAATCAGTCAAGGAAACAGCAATATGCCCAAAATGTAGCCTATGCTATCTAGTTAGTTCTTTGGACATCATACATGATTATAACAGATGCTATCTGTGTGTAGGTTATGTAAATAATGTGTGTCAAACAGGAATTAATATAGAAATTAACGTCAAGTTTCACACTTCGCTAGAAGACCCTCATTACCCCCATCACTAAAGCCAGCTATTTCCCCTCCTCCCTCCATTGGATACCAGTCACCAAGGGGCGGGGTTAATTAGTATATCTTTCAAAAGATTTAAACTAAAGGTTTAGATTTAGCTAAATGTTGAATTTACAAACGCAAGATTTAAGATATAAATAAATATTTATTTTTTTCTAAATATTTATTTTAGAACGCAAGATTTAAGATATAAATAAATATTTATTTAAATGTTAAATCTTCGTTTTTATAAAAACGCAAGATTTAAGATATAAATAAATATTTATTTTAGAACGCAAGATTTAAGATATAAATAAATATTTATTTAAATGTTAAATCTTGGTTTTTATAAAAACGCAAGATTTAAGATATTAATAAATATTTATTTTAGAACGCAAGATTTAAGATATAAATAAATATTTATTTAAATGTTAAATCTTGGTTTTATAAAAACGCAAGATTTAAGATATAAATAAATATTTATTTAGAACGCAAGATTTAAGATATAAATAAATATTTATTTTACAACGCAAGATTTAAGATATAAATAAATATTTATTTTAGAACGCAAGATTTAAGATATAAATAAATATTTATTTTACAACGCAAGATTTAAGATATAAATAAATATTTATTTTACAACGCAAGATTTAAGATATAATTAAATATTTATTTTTTTAAATATTTATTTTTGAAAACTCAGATTTAACATTTAAGTTATATATTTAGGAAATGCTTATTTGAGATTTATCAATTAAATCTGAAAATATCAACTAAAAGGTTTATTTAGCATGTCTGTAAAATCTTGGAAAAAAAACTCACATTTAGCATAAATCTTAGGAAAATGCCACATTTATGCTAAATCTGAGAAAAAACACAGGAAAAACGTGTTGTGTTTTACTTTACATTTGGCACCCCATACTAAATGCTACCTCCTACTAGCTAGTCACTTCCGGTGTTGACAGTAACAAATATTTTGTTCCTCTCCATCTATTGTAGTTATTTCCACTTAGCTGTAGCATAGCTAAACGCATTGTCCTTGGTAAAAAGCTTGATAGCTGGGCGAGTAGCTGCACAGCTATTCAAATGTTATGCATTAACACATTATAGGCACTACATAAAACTGAAATAGTAGCAACCGATAGCCTGCTTAACTCACAGTATCAAGCTAGAAGGCAAGTTAGCTTGCTAACGCAATCTAGCTAACTTACAGTACCTAAGTTGCAATTTCGGCAACATATTTAGGATATGATAACATCAATTGTCACAGTAATTGCGGTTCCTATGTTAAGTTTGTTCACATTATAGCCTAAGTTATAATATTAGCTACATTGCCAGCTTCGTCTTTAAGCTGGCTACACTTAGGCTATTCACGTAGCCTAGACCATTCTTGCCCGTTATTAGGTTGCTGTTGAGTAATTAACGTTAGCTAAAGCTAGTTAACTGTAGAAAAGGCATGGTAACATTGCTGTACGTGAATAAGCATATGCGTACGCATGGGGTAGCGTTGTATCCAATAAGGGGTTGATACAGAGACCTCCCCAAGGGGGAGACAACAATCATTCTAAACGCGTAACGCCTGGGGGTCTCGACAGAGAGACCACAGGTTGTTTCGGGCTGTATTTTTTGAGTGGAAGTCAATGGAGAAGATCCCATAGCACCCTGAACAAGCTTCTGTTTTGTGAACACTGTTCGTAATGTAATAAATGGACTGCCTTGTTGCTCATCTTCAACATGTTTGTCATCACATATTCATTTTGGGGCAAGCTATGTTGTGTCTACTACAAAAAAAATACTGTTTTATTAGATGAGACAGTAGGGAATGTTGCAGCAGTTAGAATTCATTTACGACACTACAGGCCCAGCGTCTCTATCCCAGCAGCCAACTGTGGGATAAGTATCTGAAATCGATTGCTCCATGCCTGTATACCATTGTTTAATAATAAAAAAGAAATTGGTGTTAGGTTGTGTGTCTGTTTGTTAGCGAGTCCATTTTTGAAAGGATGTTTAACCTCTTAATGCCAAACGCCCCCTAGCGGTCACGCCGGCGTGACGGAAATTATTACATTATACATTTCATTAATTTAATAATATATAATAAACTGCTCACCTCAATATTTTGATTAAATATCCTTAAGATATATCCATTCCTTCTGGGAAAGTGGTTTTTAAGCCCAAAACGTCGGGATAAAACTTCGTAAATAACGTTGGAAACTCAGACCTAATCTCTCAAACATGTATTGCAGCTTGATGTCACACCATAAACAATGTGCTGGTAAACTGTTCTGCTTAATTGTATTTCACAAACTTTGGTTTGAAAAATAATTATACCTTTAGGCTTCAAGAAAAAATACTTTAAAACTTTCATACGGCTGTACATTATTTTTTTCCAATTTTAAACCGACTTGTGCTTTTTTGCACTTGATTACGACTCGTTCGGCTGTGTTCACTTTGGCGTTGTGAAACTCAGCCAGTTTCTGGGAGTACCAATCCCATGGCTTAGTATATGTTAGCCAGAGTAGTTTTGAACATGCTTGCAGAGATTTATGCAAAACCGTCGTCAATTGGGTGTATTTTCTTTGACTGATAGCACAATAGGCCTATCTGAAGTGGGGAAAAACCGTCTTCCACCCGCCTCCACTCTGAGTATTATTAGCTTTCCATTGGGTTTTAAAACTGTCTGTCAAATATTCAGGAAATAGCCAAGACTCTTATCTTTGAAACAAGCCGCTATTGAATACAATAGCCGTCGTAAAAAAGGAAATCGAGCCGTGCGTATGAGGAAGTGGCGAGCCACGCGTAATTATCGAACCAAAATGGCGCAGTGTTTTTACCTTGTAGCGTAGCTCGCTACATTCCGTTTAGCAAAGCACAATTAATTAGGTAAGGCCCGCAGTTACATTTTTACTTTAGAGTATTTTTGATACAGTTTTTGTGTAGTTATGTCGAGATTTTTGAGGTGTTTATCCGTGCACCAAGTGCTAGACGAACTGGATAAGCCAGAAGATGTTTTTGCCGAGGGAGACTCATCCTGTCTCAGTGACGCTGAATCCACTGATGACCGAGATGATGTTGCTGACATGTAAGTTGTTTTATCATACTAACAGTGTTATGCTATAAACGCATTGAATTTCGCCATGGCAGGTTACGTCGTTAGGGCTGGTGGTATTACCGATTTTTCCATATACCAGTGTGAATTCACGCAATGCCATGCGGGTTCGTAATTACATTGTCAACTGTATTTTATTGTTTTTCATACAATTAATATTACAAATTGCACATTCCAACGGTATGATAAATAATTTATGAAGTAAACTTAGGGTGTATTGTCTGTGTTGACAAACACGCACGTGTTACGTGGCGTTGCCAACAACACAGATGTTTGGTGTAAGCATAGAAGGAAATTTAGCTGCAATGCGTGAATCCCTGTGTTTCTTCTGTGAAGCTAACTAACCTTATATACTTATGCATAAAATCGGTCCCTCTCAGCTAAATTAATATAGATAGTATTGCCTTTACAGTGGCAAGCTAGCAAGCATCCCTGTGTTTTCCTGTCTATTTATTATAGTTTATACGAGTATTAGGAATGGAAGTGTGGTGTTGCTGATTTGCCCACAGCTTACTGTGAACTACAGTCGACGTTCATTGCTAGGGATAGCTGCTACATTATGCGAAGGATGTGCTTTGCCTTGTCTGTTCTGTAGTGATCTTGATGTCTCTGTGCGCACTTACTGTACGTCGCTTTGGATAAAAGCGTCTGCTAAATAAATGTAATGTAATGTAATGCAAGCAAAATTACAGGTAACAAGCAGCTAGCTATCTATTTGTGTCTGAGATGAGCTACTAAAACGATTTTTTTGAGTGTGAAATGGCTTCTGGAAGTGTTTAGTAAAGTCATTGTTCCACCTGAGTAAATTGTTCTGTATGCAGTACAGAAGGCTGTGCAGGTAAACAAAATGGTAATGTATGCATGGTATGAGGGAGAGAACATGATAACATGAGGGAGTACTTGTTGATTATTATTATTGTTGATTGTTTTTGTATAAGGGGGACTAATGGGTATATCAACATGGTGGACAATTCCATGGACAGGGTTAGTGGGGTTTGTAATGATGCAGATTGCTCTCCTGAGGGAATGTGTAGTCTAAATGGCTTCTGTATGAATGGTTAAATAATCTCTCCTCAACCTCCACCCCCATGTTTTGATCCTTTACCTTTTTTTGTTTTTAGTTCATTTTTTTTAGCTTTTTGGACCCTGCCATTTTGTACTTTCTTTGTGTAAATACGGTAACTTCAGCAATTAGAGGCAAGGATCTTTGTATTTGTTACAGCAGGGGTGTTTTTATTTTTTATCTAGGAAACTGGTGGACTTTTGATTTTTTATCCACTGCACTTTTAGTAGTACACCTTAGTGCACTTGTATATAGTTGATATATGTTTGTCATGTATAAAGTTTTGCCTCCTAAAACCCAACCCCAACGTCCCTGTCATAGGAGGTGGCAACAGAATAAAGGACAGGACTGGCAAGCATTAATGTGTAGGGAAGTTTCATACTATTCCCATTATTCATTTGAAAACCTGTTTGCACATTCCTGGACTCATTTCTGGCTAATGGGGCTCTGGTGAAATACACAAGATTCAAGATTCAAGAAATACAAGATTCACTGTGCTGCTACATGGGTTTTGACAGCTTTTTGTAACCTTGGGTAGTTAGTTGTGTAATATGCAGAACACCAAGAACACGTCTAAAAATGAACTTTTATTGCCAATATTGACAAATTATCTCATTTTATTGTAAAAACCTAAAAAATAAATCATATTGAGACCTTTCTGGAACATTGCCATTTTTGGCACATTTGGCACCATTTGGCACCATTTGGATAACGAAAAAGGTTCACCTGAAAAAAACCCTGTAAAATTTGAATGGTTTGAGATATTGACACCAGATTGTTACCAGAGGTAGGCAGCATATTGATGAATCAGATAGAGGAGTCATTTCCTTGATTGCATTTGTAGCTCCCCAGGTAAAAATTCTTAAACTTGAATGTAGGTACCCGTTTTTTAGTTTTTTTATATTTTCTGTACATAAATTGTTGTAGTTAAGTATCAAAAACTGGATTTCTATGAGTTCTCACTGCTTAGTCGTAATACTGCAGGTGTCTGCTTTAATAAAAGCCATGAACCATATTTGTACCATTTATAGTTTTTGAGATAACCACCTTTGTTTGTCACTAGTGAAAACAGGCAAAATTTGGCCTATTTTGCCCTCGGTAGGAAGAGGTTAACGGTCACTGATACCATAGCTAGCTAGCTAATTAGCTACATAGCTAAACATTCAAATTTGCATTCTTTTTCTACTCTTGGAATTGTATTCCACAAACATTCTACCAAAACATAAGTGTATAGATCACATCGCTATGCCACGTCTATGTGTATTATTACAATTTAACGGTAACGTTAAATTGAAATAATAGGTTGAGACAAGGACTTTTTAAAAAAAAATTTTTTTTTTTTTTTTTTTACTTCCGATGATTTGCAGTAGGCCCACGTTATATAGGCTAGCTAGGTAGCACCTATAAAAATGGTTTCCCTTCCTAATGCAATTAAAGTGTGGCCATGTGTCTTTGGTAAACACCGATATTTCAGTGTTGTCAGTGGTGATAAGTAAGCAAGTCACTCTTTATAGGTGCATGGAGTGGTAATATCATAGATGTCGTTTTTCTGTCTTTCAAAATATTAACGGGTGCGTGCAGTACCATATTTGCAAATGCCGTTGATAATTGTCGAAAAACTCTGAAGAATCTCACTGATGTCAATACTTTGAAACTGTTTCTGGTTTTATGCCAATTTCTGGCCTTAATTATATATTAGCCTAATATTTTCGCCATCTGACATTTTAGCTACATTTCTTGATAGGCACATGAATGACAGCCGAAGACTGTTTTTGCGTCCGTATATGAAAAATTTTCATCTAATCTATCAGTGAAGCAGTGTTCGTGTATACAGCCAATTAGCTAATTTAAACCTGCATACACACTGGCCCTCCAAGAATGGGATTGCCCACCCCTGATCTAAATCGTAGGTTTTTTTGCTGTCTCTTGCTGTTCCCAGATATGAGCCACGAAGCCATAATTGAAGGGGCAGAAACACTGTTCCAGGAGGGCCAGTTTATATATTAGTTGTTTCCCAAAACAATTACCCTAGGCCAGGGATGGGCTAGGAGGGCCGTATCTGTTTCTGGATTTCAGACTAACTTCTGCTCTTATTTAATTAGCCCAATCATTTACATGATCTGATATTTTAGCTACATTCCGTGATATGAACAGCAGATGATGAATGTTCTTGTGCCTGCATGCATGTATTGTACCGTTTTATTGTGGTCTAATTTACTAGTGGTGTTGTTGTATATGACTAATTGGCTGATTGAGCCAGGGTAACTGGTGGCATCAAAAACATGCATACACACCGGCCCGCAAGATTAGACCAGTGGTTCTCAAGGTCATGGAGGAACCCAGTGCATGCTGGTTTTCATTCCAATCAATCTCTTGCTCAATTAAGGTTGTTGAACAAATGTGTTTAGGTTCTTTCTTTTTTTCCATTAAACTTAACACAATTCAGGTTTGGCTCATTATCATTTGCTTTGTCTTTGAATTCTTCATTATCTACCAAATGGTTATTTTTAGTGGCCATGTGTCCACACTTTCACCAATTGGAAGCCTGTTAATTCACCTCAGTCTTTAATTTGATCAGTAATTATTATTATTATTTTTTTTTTACTTCTCTTTATGTAATGATTTGCAATATAGCGCAATGTGAATATGGGACTTCTATTATTCATGGCATGCATAGCTTTTTCTGATATAATGTGGCTTAAGAGGGTAAATAATCCCCCAAAACATGAAATGCGTAGTTAAGAAAAATGTAGTTTGTTAAACTTCTCAGATAGCAATTGTGTTGGAATGAAAACCAGCATACATACAGGTCCCCCAGGACTTAACTTGACAACCACTAGATTAGACAAAAGTGTAAGGTCTTATAAAGGAACTCAGCTTATCAAGAAGTGTAGCTATAGTATCATATTACACAAATGATTGGACTAATTAAATAAAAGCAGAGGTTGGTAGAAATGGAAACGGCCCTCCTTCCCCAAATCTGCCATAACTAATCAAGCATTTTAAGGACCTGCCTACCGAACATTAATCATCAATTAATTGTTGCAGTACACTGAGTTTGTGCAGGTTGCTGTGATCCAGCTAGAGAAACCTTGCCGCGTAAACAGGTGGAAACACATTAAGGGCTTCAGGGTCAGTACAGAAGGGTGCTTTTAGCTTGTAAGGGCTCTGTAGAAGCTCCATTTTCTGTTACTTAGTAACAAGTTGCAGGGGGAAATGGACATGTTTCAAACTGAGCAACCAGAGCAAGATAACAAGCCTGGTTTTATCTAGCCTACAGTGAGTGTGTGGGAGTGCTTCTGCCTGGTGAGTTAAAAACCAGGGCATATAAACTCACAATAAAAGCCTTACAATAGAGACCTGTCCCAGGAGCCTACATACATTTGGGTGAAGAATGTTGTAACTACTTCCTACTGGAATTAAACTGCTTATGTCTCCAGGCTTGTTGTGAATGAGCTGTTGTAATGCCAAGATCTTTATTTGTGTTCAGCATTGTTAAGGCATTGCAATCGACGTTATGTAAAACTGGAACAGCAGAGCACTTGTCAGTCTTCTCCCTATCTGGGAGAGGGCAAATATAATTCCATCAAGTATTTGCATCAATTATTCATAAAACAAAACAGAAGGACTCCAAGCTTCATCAACCATGGAAATGAAACAGAGTGCATCTACCATGAACTGGTATTCCTGATATCCTTCCAAAGCTCCTCAGTGGATTAGACATACCAGAGGCATAATGGACCTTCTGTCTGTAGCTCTGTAAGATATAACAAGCAAGCATGCACGCACACGACGCAATGACACACACAGAAGATGGATAGCAATGTCTGTGATGAATGCTTGTGAGCTCTCCATAACACTGCACACTCTTAGATCTCCATAACACTACACACTGTGTGAGAGTTTAAAGCAGTGTAGTCAGTGTGCAAACTTAAGATTCTACCGAATAAGGATAATGCACAGAGAAGGCTCACAAATGGCATGCAAGGGGGTGTTGAAATAACCAAATTAAAAAAAGTATCATTCCATATGAAGTGCTGAATTACGCATGCATGTCCGCTTAACAAGTTAAAGAGTAAGATTCAGCAGCTGTTACTCTGCTGCTGCAGGTAAACTCAGTTCAGTCCCTGATACCAGCCCAGTCCAGTTTGCTGCTGTCAATAAACACATTTTGAAGATGTAGTTTTATTTATTTATTTACTCATTTATCAATCACCATTTGTCCTCTGCTTTATTTTTAAAGTGAATACAAGCAATCCATGTTATGCACGATTCTTGACCTTTCCCAGAACCAATAAGTACATTTTGTGGAAAAACTTCCAGAACGATCAGATTTTCCTTTGCTAACGCCAGCTTTTCTGCAGTCGACTTGAACATACATCTGATAATCTTACCAAACTGGATGGAAAACATTTTCTGTGTTAATTTTGCCAAGTGCAACTTTAAGAAGAAAAAAACACATGCATTTAGTTACTGTATGAGTTAAGGACAAATGCTGATTAAATCCAGCCTGCAGTGATCTCTTCTGCATCTGCCTGTCTCTAGGCACTCATCAAAATGTGCTGCCCAGAACAAATCGAACCATCAAAAAGCTTCTACCTGGAATACTTCCACAAACAAAGTCCCTTAAAGAATGCATTAACCAGTCAAATGATGTAACGAAAGGACTCAGCCTCCAGTCAGCAAAGCTACCAATGAATTGGTTTGTTTTTTTGACAAATTAAAAACATGCATGGCCAAGGTATCTGGCATATGCATAAAAAAAGTATGTCTAGTCTTAAAATGAAAAAGCACAATTAATCTGGACTGGTTATAGACTCCATTGGGAGCAGGAGGAACAGATGTGTGTGGGTGATCAAACCCACATGGGCAAAACGGGTGTGATGAATGAATGTGTTCTGAGCTGTTGCTCTGAGGCCTGAAGGACTTGTTTCTCTCCCGAGCCCTGCTGAGCTGGTGGGCGGGAAGTTGGTAGGATTAGAATAGCGGCAGATTGATGCTCTGCTGACTGTATCGCCGGCCGACTGATCCGGTGCTGCAGGGTTGGGAGTCTCTCACCAGTTTACAGTGCCTTGCGAAAGTATTCACCCCCTTGGCGTTTTTCCTATTTTGTTGCATTACAACCTGTAATTGAAATGGATATTTATTTGGATTTTATGTAATGGACCTACACAAAATAGTCCAAATTGGTGAAGTGAAATAAATAAAAAACTTGCTTTAAAAAAAAAAAAAACGGAAAAGTGGTGCGTGCATATGTATTCACCCCCTTTGCTTTAATGTATTTTGGGACTAGATTTAGCTGTAAATAACACTTGAACTGTATAGAACACATGGTTGGCTAAATGGCTCTAAGTCATCAAGGGTCTATCCTATCAAACAAGCCTTAAACCATCACTCTGCTGCCAGAAATACAGTAGATATGGATGGATAACTTGAAGGGTTTCTTCTCCTGACTTATTTTTCCATAGAGTTCAATAGGAAAATTTGTCAGGAGAAACAACCCTTAAAGTGATCCATCCATATCTACTGCATATCTGGCAGTAGTGTGATGGTTTGAGGCCCGTTTGATACCTCAGACCCTTGATGACTTACAGCCATTTTACCAACCATGTATTCTATACAGTTCAAATGTTATTTACAGCTAAATCTAGTCCCACCCCCTAATTCCCATAGAGATCCATTCAAATGCAAAGACGTTATAGTATCGCTTGTAAGAGTACCAGAAAATAATATATCAAGAGTCTTTTGATATTGATGGGTCACAGACTTCAGGAAGTAGCAGCATGCAAAGGATATGCCACCAAATATTAAATATGATACTTTAAAAATACATTAAAGCAAAGGGGGTGAATACATATGCACGCACCACTTTTCCGTTTTTTTTAAATTATTTTTTTTATTTTTTAAAACAAGTTTTTTTTAAATTTCACTTCACCAATTTGGACTATTTTGTGTAGGTCCATTACATAAAATCCAAATAAATATCCATTTCAATTACAGGTTGTAATGCAACAAAATAGGAAAAACGCCAAGGGGGTGAATACTTTCGCAAGGCACTGTATGTGGAATGATCAGAGTACAAGGATTTGCAAACTTGAATTTGTAAGGAATCAAATTTAAGCCCAAGATATTGCACCACAGGAAACTGTACCCAGAGGAAACTTACACGGACATGGGGAGAACTTGAAAACTCCACACAGAGGGGGCCTGGGCCAGGATTCAAACTCGTTACCAATTTACTGTGAGGCGACAGTGCTATCCACAGCACGACCGTGCCCCCCATCAAACACATCAAATCACATAATTTCTACTGCCTCCATGTTATTCTTTCCATTCAGAAAAACTGGAACATTGGTCTGTCCAGTTCAAACATATAAGGCAACATTACAGCAATAACTATGCAGAAAGCAGACAGGATGGAGAAGAGACCCTCATTATAATCCATCCCCAAACCTAGAAAAAAGACAAAAAAAATCACAGACATTGAAACAGTAACCGAACTGTGCTCTCCTCAGGCATGGGAATTGGCCGACTTGATTATCTGCAGGATGAAAACAAAATTAATTAATTACAATCACGTAGGAGGAACCTGATTACTGATTTGGTCTTGATTTACAATTATTTTGATATAAAATACTTGTAACTGTAGAATATGTTGTTGAATGACATACTGTGTCATGTTTTGACATACTGTGTCATATTTTGTCATAAAACAAAAGTATTGACAGTAGGTAACCACAGTAAACTGACCATTGAACTGCAAGTGAAGTGTTTGTGTGTGAACACATGACAGGAATTTAATACATCATATTCACACAGCTGGTTTTGTTTGAGCTTGAAAAAAATAAAAATGGCAAACATTGCTAGCAATATGAAATAAAGTGATGCTTCCTTATATTTTTTTGCAGAAAGCTAAGTTCAAACTGCAAAGTACGTGGATTGAATACCATCCAAAGCACTGTGCCTTTTGCCATACAGCGACTTAGTGATCAAGAAATAAGACATATATGAGGCAGGGTGGTATAGTGGTTGGGGAACTGGACTTGTAACTCAGAGGTCGTAGGTTTGATTCCTGGGTGGGGCACTGCAATTGTACCCTTGAGCAAGGTACCGAATGTCTTCCGAAAATATCCAGCTACATAAATAGGCTAAATTATACGTTTAAAAAGTTTCTCTAGATAAAGTATCTGCTAAATGCACAAAAGTAAATATAAACTTAGGAATTTATCTATTTAGGAGTTCCTCACAAAAACACAGTGGGTACGTCCCAATATTCTTCACTCCTCACCACCTTTCCTCCACTCATCTCCTACACGGAAGTATGCAAAACTGCCTGTACGTTTCAAGTACAAGTAGTTGGATGTACAGTATACAATGCACCTGACATTGCAGTTTGCGTCGAGACATGAATTAATATGTAACCATTAATATGTAATCAGCAACATTAGACACAAAGATCATTTTCCGGGGCACGGAGGAAAGGAGGATGCATTTTGTGAGTATTGGGATGCACCCAGTGTGAAAATTCTCCTCAACAAACGAGCTGTCGAGCAGGCAATCCTATTGGACAGCGAAATGGCCTGGCATTTCTGTCAGGATAGGGTATCGCAGCGAAACAAATAAATGTCAGGAAACACATAGAAAACAAAATGATGGATATGTTCTGCAAGTTTGCTCATGTAGGGACAATGGACTACATTTCCATTAATTCCACAGGTAACACAAGCCACATTTTCAAAATGGACCCCAGCGTGACTTCCGTAGCCAATCCTGTAGCACGGAATTACGAGTAAGGGTCATAAAACCATAAAGCAGAGAAGACTGAATAATTCCAATCTCTCTCCCCCTATTCATATTCACTTCTTTCACTTCGCTTCCTCGATCGTGCTGCACACAGCTGCACAAGAGGCAGCACTACAATTTTCTATTCCCTTTTGCTAGCTACACAGCTACAAAGGTGGATCTCCACAGCAGCATCAAAGGCCGCGGAGAGAGACGCAAACGGGTTAGCTTGCCTACGGCATCTAACCATAGATCTGAATTAACGCAAACGACAGAGGTGTGTTCCAGCCACGGACAAAGACGCAAACCAGGAGAAAGACGCCCTGACTATCACTCACGTACAAGCCAGCTGTAATCGACTCACCGCGGACTTCAGTAAGAGTGATCAAACATCCCAGGCATAGCTTAGGATTTTAGTCTGAACTGTTTATCGGTAATTTGATTGCATTTCGATTTTGTATGATAATAGCTGGTTAGCAAGCTAGCCGGCTGGCCTACCGTTTCATTGCTAATGTGGTAGTACTGTTCACTAACCAAAGCAGGCCTCATGGTTTGCTCCTCTATCCTAACACGTATTAACATTTGCGTGATATGATCTCATTTTAACTTACAATAGATAAATATGTTATTTTGTGAAAGAAGTGCGTGAACTTATTTATAGCAACGTCAGATTTGAGATCAATAACCACCATCCTGCTGCGACACAGTTAGCTTGCTCCACGTGATTCCTTTGTTCCCTGAACGCACACGTGGCACAGGCCTACACACCGAAACATATGTGCATACACACACAAATGCTACAATACGCACACCACACAATATGTCAATTTAGTAGAACGTAATATTCATGTTTGTCTTGTTTAATAAATCTATTTTTGTTAAACCTGGTGTCTGTTTTGATGTCGTATGAACACGAGAGCTGAGTCAAACCTAATCATTAGAACGTAATACCTTCAACCCTTATGAATTATTAGTTATTAGTGCTTTGATGGTAAATTGAAGTAGTAGTAATTATAATCCATAATAATCAAATGAGACTGATTTAATTTTAACCTAACTTAAGAATAATAAGGGTAAACCTCATTATTCCATAGTTATTGCCTATATTTCTGGCATCCCATGTAAGAGTTTATATATATATATAGAGGCATATTCCTTACATTTATGGCGCCCCGTCAAGGATATTCTCTACATTTATGGTGCCCGGGTGAAGACTGATAAGACGAACATGTTTTAATTGTCTATCACCATTACTGCTAAATGTATATATAAACACCTTGCATGAGTAATACTCCACATGTAGGAATATAGAGGCATGTTCCCTACACTCAAAAGCTCACCACTAGAAATCTCAATCAGGCAGCAATACCCAGGCAATGTGCACACTAAAGTACTCAATCTGCATCTTCCCAGACTGCACCAGGGAGACAGACTCCTACAACCCTGTAAACACTCCCATACCAATGAACAGTGAACATGCACCTCAAAACTTTAACCAGGAAGTGCCAATTTGGAGCACAGCAAAATATATTATTGTGAAGAACACACAAGCAGAGAGGAGACGATGTTACATTATTCATGAAGTGGTGGAGCGGGCAGGGGCTGCATTCTAACCACACCTGATTTTCAGGAGTGGAAGGTTATAAATTTTGCTTGTGAATTGGAGGTCACAGCACATTTTCACCCCCCCTCCCACAAAATATGCACCTGGATTCATTTCCACTCCTGCGGAGTGCCTTGTGTCTCGCATGCTAATTTCTGGTTTAATTAAAATGAAAATTGATTTCCAGGCTCCTCCGAAAGCTAATTAGTAGCAATCAGAGAGTAAGGCATTGCTAACAGCACAAGCATGAGGCTGCATATGAGAACCAAAACATATTTTGTTTTTATCAGGTGCACAGTTGATAAAAATGTGAACATAAATGTAAAGGAACTTAATGGTGAAAAGGGAGCCGGGTACATACACTCTGCCCTTTTAGTTACCGTAGGGCACCACAAGTAGTAGATACCAGTCTTGTAGTACTCAAGTCCGACTCGAGTCACAATAACCGTGACTCGTGACTTGACTTGGTCTCGACCATCTGTGACTTGGGACTTGACTCGGAGGTTTTTTGACTTGGACATTAACTTGGACTTGAACTTTCTAACAGTCAGAGCACAAATTTTTATAAATTAATAATAAGTAATAAAAAATACATTAAAAAAAAACACTTTTTTGTTGACTACTAAAATTGGTATGTCTACGTAAATGGTATGATCTAATAGCGTCAGCGGCAGCCTGGCGGGTAATTGACATTGAATTTGACGTTTTATTTTTCTATGGTCTGTGGTTTTTAATGATTCTACTGTGTAGCCTACAGCTAGGCTATGTCACAACCAAGAGCGTTTAAATTAGCATTTGATAAATATTATTTACATGATGGCAAAAAACATTCCGCAACATGTACCGTCTGCAAACGAAAGATAGAGGATCAACTGGGAACGATGTCCAATTTTGTGAGGCACCTGTCCCGTAGCCCTATGCATCCTGCAAGGTAAGTGTCATGGTCATTCACAGCTTTTGCTTTTATATGTTTTTGGTTTCCCTTTTGGCGGATTTTTTCCGCCTCCGTTCTGGTATTCGTATCTTGCCTGACAATTATTCCCTTCACCTGTTTTGCCTTTCCTGCTGGCTATAAATACCTCGGGACTTCCGCACTTCTTTAAGAAAACCACGTAAATTTTGACGCAGAATTTTTTAAAAGGGTAGCCGCTTGCGAAAACCTCAGCTTCTCCAATTACACTGCAATGCCATAAAATAGGAGGGTGTTATCAATAGCCCAAAGCACTTACGACCCTCCTCTCGCCACAGCCACAGACTGTAAAATGCATAAAATGCACCATTTATACACAAAAATCATGTTCACATATAGAAACAATAATATATATTTTGAAACGTTGTACAAATGAGCATTCACCGTTTTCCCTAGCTTACTGTACTATATACAGTACCTGATGCACTTTCGGTTTAGAAGACACCTACTTTTTTTCTCCAAAATCTCTCATATAAATATGTTTAGGAAACCAAGTACTTACCAGTATATTCAGCTACAGCTGTTTTCTGATTAACCCTAAAGAGTTCATCTTGTTACATTTTGCCAAAGTCCTGTACAGTGAACATTTCCACAGCGACCACCCATCGCACTTAGGGCTGAAATATGTTGCTGTTCGTGTGTAAATACACACGTGCTTTTGTAAAAAAAAAATTTTACGTATTTAAATACTTTCGGCGATGTATGTTATGGTTATTATATATATACTGTATGTGACTATTCTGAAATAAATGTATGTTGCAAATTTCTGAAAGATACAGCTTCTTCTTCAATTCAAACTTTAAACCATGGATGTGCAAGGAATTGAGATATTGACATTTAAATAAACTAGTAGAAACCAAGTGGAAATTGCCTCTGGAGGGCCAAAGTAAATAGGGTTAACAATAACACAATAAAACATTTCACATTTTAATCACAGGTTTGATAACTAATGTAGTGATTGTTTTGCTAAGCTCACTAGTCTAAAGTTAGCTATCTACCTGATGTTTCGCGATAGCTAAAGTTACCAAAATATTTTTTATACATGTGAATTGGTGAACAAGGCGATAGACCTAGCCTCAATTTGGTTATGTTACTTTTTGAGAATTCTCTTTGAGTGAAGTTAGCATAGCCAGATATAGTATGCGCCAGTTTATTCTATTTTACTGTGATGGTCCTCGACTCCAAGTGCATGAGACCATGGCTACTTTCTCATGTACTGATGATATTCACATACAGGGAGAGGGATCTCCCCAGATACAGCCCCCAGAAAGAATATATGAAATTCTGCTTGGAGGAAAATTGGACTGTAAAGGTCCGTTTTTACACAAACTCTCACTTTTGAAGTTGAACGGTCATCCACGTAACATCCTGTTCTTATGCCCATTTGCATCGACAGCTTGACATCTGACCATAGGATCATGAAGGGATGAGACTGGGATGAAAGAACATTTGACAAGGATGACTAAAAAGATCCTGTATTCTTTGCTCCCCTCCCTCCTACTCTGCAGCTGTAGAATCAGGTAGCCTTAAATCATAACTGCTGGCAGTTCAGTTGGAACCAGGATTACAGACACAAGAGTGGTCATCTTAATTTGCACCCACATTCTGTTGAATCAGTGAGCCATTTAGCATGTTACATACTCCAAGGGCCTGATTTATTCAGACCTTTAGCAGGTGCAAAACTTGTAGCACACACAAAACTAATAACAGAACAGAGTGGTGCAAAAAAAAAAGATAACATCACCAATCATCAGTCATTTTATTGGTTTTGCGTGCGCTAAAGGGTTTTGCACACGCTAAATGGCTTAGTAATGTCAGGGTGCAGTAGGGACTCAGGCGCAGACAGCACGTCAAAAATAAACCGAAGTTTATTGTGGCAGAAAAACCAGGACAACAGGTGAAATTGTAGTCAGGAAGGCAGAGGTCAAAACCAGGAAGACACAGCAAATGTACAAAATCGAAATCCAAAGACAAAAACAAGAAACAGGCAAAAAGTCAGGAACACAGGTAGTCAGGAAACAGGTAACTGGGGGAAAAAAGGCTTGTAGAGAAACAGAGACAAAAATCAACTGAGACAAACTCGGAACAAACACAAGACAGAGTGGAACTTAAATACATGACTAACGAGTAAACGAGAAACAGGTGAACAGCAGAGCAGGTGAAACACATGGGTAATCAAGAGCTGATTCAAGGCGGGCTGATACAATGGGGAAGTGAAAACAACAGCACATGGAAGGGAAACGGAAAATGAAAATACAAACACGAACAAAAGCGAACATGACCGAAACTGAAATAATATAACAAACACATAACAGACTCAAATACTGACAAGTAAATCAGGCCCCAAGTTTCTAAATGGAAGCAGTTGAGGCCTACAGCTAAAGCCTTAGTCCAGGAATCGAATCCGGACCTTGCCACTGCTGATAAAGTGGAGTTAGCACGTTAAAATCCGCTAAAGAATGTGGAGTCACCCCTGAAGAAGCAATAAGAGTATGATTAGTTCCCTTAACTGGGGTCCTAACAACCTAACAGTGACTGTGGCTGAGAGTTCTGTGGTGTGTAATTGTCCGTCACCACAGGGGGGAGGTTTTGAGTTTGCAGGATAAAGTACCTGTGCATGTGCTTCACCTGCATTGCTCCCAGTGTGTGGTTGAGTGTGTGAGTGGCACAACTACTCCAGAGGTACAGGTGGAAATTCCAAATTTTGGAGGGAAAAGGGAAATAATTGTGGGGGCAATGGTCATGCCAAATGCATTTATCTGCAAACCTGGTGACATATTCTAAATGGAAACTCTTCTAACAACAGCTTATCCGCTTAATGTTCTGCCGATCCCATCAGTCTTGTATCATTGCTTTTTGCTTAGGAAGTGTTCATGCTTAAATATTTGATTTAAATAAATATTTATTCAGCAAAAACATGTAGGATCCTGGCTTTTTCCCCCCACCATAGACAAGTAAGAAAAAACACTTAGTCATACCGTTTTCTGTGTTCTGTGTGTCTGGGACATAGCTAGCAAAGACAGTATCTGCAGATAACACAGAGACAGTTTAATTACAAATACAGTGAGTAACACAGAAAAGTGAAGGAAGAGTAATTCAAGAACAGTCACGTGACTGCCCATCAGTCTTCAACTAAATTGGATGAGGTAATGTGGTACAACAGTCAACTATAAAATGGTGATCTGAAACCAATGGCATGCAGTTTAGTTCTATGTTTGAGTTCATTACTTTAGAGACCTAAGACACTGCACACATACACTACATGGCCAAAAGTAAATGGACACCTGCTCATCCAACATCTCAGTCCAAAATCATGGGCGTTAATATGGAGTTGGTCCCCATTTGCTGCTATAACAGCCTCCACTCTCCTGGGAAGGCTTTCCACTAGATGTTGGAACATTGCTGCATGGATTTGTTTCCATTCAGTCAGAAGAGCATTATTGAAGTCGGGCACTGATGAGCTTTCCAATTGATCCCAATCGTGTTTGATGGGGTTGAGGTCAGGGCTCTGAGCAGGCCAGTCAACTTCTTCCATACCGATCTTGGGACCTCGATTTGTGCACGGGGCATTGTCATTATGGTGGTAGCTAAATTACTCACTATATTTCTCTATGTCCATTTCTGGAACATGCATAATTTAAATGATCATGTAACAAATGGTCGGTTGGATTAGCCCTTGTAAATATTTTTGATAATATTCTGAAACTTGTACATTTGTAAATCTCATCATAATCTACAGCTATGATATGTACAATGTATCATCAGCAAAGATTCAATTTACTTGTTCAGCATAATTTAATTTACTGGGATTTATTCAGCCTATTCACTGGGGTTATACACCTGGGGTTATCATGCTTTGAATTAACATCTGTGGATCTGCACAAATAAAGACAGTAAGAAAGCACTGGTCAAATAAAATCCAAGTCTAGATTGCTGCCCATTGTTTCAAATTTGGAACTCAATTTGTTCCTTTGCCAACGACTCCAGTCAAGCAGGACTGCAGTCCTTGTAAGGTAGAGTGTCTGACAGAGATCTCCAGTGGGCCGTAATGAGAGAGGTCAGCTGGACAGTATGAGCTACTTATTTCAAAATCCCCTCCCAGAATACAGAAGCACCCCAAAAATCTTTCCTTGGAAGGAGACAGCATTTACAGGTGCAAACTGGCAGGAACGAATGATGAGTCAAAAGCCAGCAAACTGGAGCATAAAGGACAAAGTTAAAATCCCCCTGAAAAATACAAGGATGAAATATCTGCATAGCTCTGAACTGAAATATCCCTCTGTACACACTAGAAATTAAACTAAAGTCTATAATGAAAATTGTTTTTTTATGTCAGTAAATGCAGGTAATGACAATTTTTGCCAGAACTCTGCATCGTAGATCAGCATTATTCTGTCATGAGCATGTTATGACACTGGCATAACCATTTCAGAGCTCTTGACAACATGCAGCAATAAACATCCCAGCCTTTTATAAATGTAAACCATTACATAATATATGCTGACATAATTGTACATACATATGCCAAATTATGTGCACAGAACTGTAAGTCTTGCTTCACTTGTTATGAAAATGACTTGTGACATTGGTGTTGTATATCCATTTCATGCCATGTCATGTGTCACAGATGTGTCACACAGCAAACGCTTATTTCACATGCTACACAGTCAATTAATGTCATTTAGTTTTGCAAAAGTCTGCTACTCACTATCTATAAGAGCCTTACTCTACAGAGTAAGTGGGAATACATTAGTACAGCTATACCACAATGCTTCTCCCTCCTCTTCTCTTACTCAGACAAGAGGAAACACTGGTATCTCTGACCAACCTTCAGAAAAAAGAGCTGATAATATGCTGAGAAAATGCACAGGCATTAATCAAAAACTCATTCCATGTTTTTTTGCACTCTTTTAAACTTACGTGATGTCATTACCTGCTTATATACTGTGTCTCTGTAACTCTTATTGTTGCTTCTAAAATATATTTACCCATGGCTCTGGATAAGAATCCCTGGCAAATAAAGACAGGAATTCAGTGCAGTTATGGTGTAATATCACTGGCCACCTTGGCGGCAGAGGGAGCCTTGGTTACTGGGGCTTTGGCAATGATTCTGGCATTGGCTGCTGCAGAGGCCAAATCAGAAACAAGGGCTGAGTTCCTCAATATGGCGCCTCTCCTGCGCCGTAATTAATGCCGCTCCACGGGAGGTGTTGCGTGCCATCCTCAGGCTCAATTGGCTCTGTTCCCAAAATGCTTTAAACTTCCTTGTCACGTTCCGTGCCTCGATGTCTCAGTTTCCCGTTTCTATGTGTTTGCAGTGCTTGTAGTCCGTTTCACGTTTTCTCTTTTCCCCATTTCGTGTTATCACCTGATATGTGTTTCCTCATGTTCCACATCGTCTCACCTGTTCCTCATCGTCTCGTCATTAATCTGGCCCTGCATTCATAGTTGCGTCAACACTTTCCAGCGTTTTCTCCTGCCTGTTCTGAGTTCCAGCTTCCAGTCCTGTGTCTAACTGTCCTGTCCCTGTTCTCCTGCCTGCCTTGCCTGTTCCCCGTCCAAGCCCTGCTCCAGTCCTTCGCCCTCCTGTTCTCCAGCCTCTGAGGGATCTCCCGGTTCTGACCCCTGTCTGTTCTGGACTTCACCCTGCCTTTTCTGTGTTGCCCTGTTGCCTGGACTCTGACCCCTGCCTGGACCTGACCATGATTCTGCATTGCCTACATTGCTCTGTTTGCTGGACTCTGACCCTTGTTCTGTCGACCTTGAATAAAGCCTTATTCCTATACTCTTTGGTGTCTGCAAGTTCAGATCGGTTCCCATAACACTTCCCCGTGCTGCGTCATACTCTTCCAAATGGCAATTAAAATTAATTCAATGTCAGCACTGAATTATCCTATTGTAGCATATTGCCTATTCTCCCTTCTTTAATAGGTATAAATTACCTTGAGTCAAATGCTTTCAGCTATGATGTTGAGGGTTTGAACATGCATACTGATTAGAGTTCTCAACGGGCCTGAAAATTCAAACCTGAACCGAACCGACCCGAGTGAGTTGAAGCCCGAGCCCGGCTCGCCCGAGATCATCACATACAATACTGAGCCCGAGACCGACCAAACGCAAAAAAAACAAAAACAAGAGTCGGTTATTGCCAGAAAAGGCTGCGCAATTTACGTAGGTGGCGGCTCAAATCACATAGTACAACGGGGTGAGAGAGAGTGAGAGGGAGAGAAGGAGTGAGCAAGCAGGAACGCCACAAACTAGCTGTGTCTTTAGCCTACTGTTTTTGAGTTTTTAACAGATTTAGTAATTGAGAGCAGCAGAGAAAACCAATTTTGCAGAAAGCAAGCAATTGGATTTGTACTAATGTTTTAATGTTTGCCATGCTGTAATATAATTTAGTAGTGTTTTTTTGTTAGAATGGGATTCAACTTTTTTATTGTTGTGTAGTTCCCATTTTCTTGCTTCGTTATTATCGCCCTATTATCATTTATCACGCAGCAGACGATACTTCAACTTCAACTCGAACGCCTACATAGTTACAGCAAACGGGAGATGTTGGATGAATAAAATAAATAGCTACATTTTAACAAGTAGAGAAAGTCTTGACAATAGATTGACTCCAAAATTAGCAATCAGCACCACATGTAAAAATGCAGATTAGCCTACTGTAAATACACATACAGAGACATTCTTTTCTTTTTTTTGCGCAGCCCGAGCCCTACCCGACCCAACCAATTAGCATAAATTGTCGGCTCGAACCCCGCCCTACCCGACGGGCTTTTTCGGGCCCCGAACTCTAATACTGATGTTCAAAAGGGGCTTCTTCTATTGACAGGAGCACTTATTTCCTGCACACCTGCCTGTACATGCCCGAGGAAATTACACAAAGGACACAGAATTCATATCAACAAACCGCTGAAAATAAATTGCTTCAATTAACTTTCTGCCCCTTCACCGGTGCATACATGTCTTCCACTGCCTTTATTCTGTGATCCGCTAGATTAGAACTATAGGCGCAAGGAAGTTCTGTGACATCAGGGATAGATTAACCTCCTTTTTTTAGGTTTGTTTTTTACCAAAAAAGTACTGAAAAAAAAACTTACTTTGTGGAAAAAAAGATACATATTTGGGTCTGGTGGTTGTAGGTCCTATTAGACACAATTATTAAAAAAGCAGGCTTTCAAGCTTATGAAAAGGTTTCTAGCAATGGATGGTTCAAGACAAGGGTATAGCTAATTAACAGTGGACAGCAATAGTTTTTTCGGTTAAGGCACCACACTGTGTGGATCGAATCCGGACTGTGCCAGTGCCGACTGTGGCCAATAGCTCCATAAGGTGACACGCAATTGCCGGATTGCATCACTCAGGGTATGGGAGGGTTCAACTCCCGCTGGTTGATTGGGTGCTGGGTGACTGCATAAAGCCACATATGAAAGGTCTTCCTCTGACTCAACTCTATGCAAGCTTAGCTGTAGGTTGCGATGTGAAAAAGAAGCAGCTTGTGACACCATGTGTTTCGGAGGAGAATATCTCCCGAATCAACAGCGGGCTTTGCGCATGAACGTGGCTGTGGTTGCAGATAATTGGACATTGCAAAGTAGTGTGGGAATTGGATATGTACAGCCCCATGTTGGGCCCCAACTTTATAACAAAAATAATAAAAGTGGACAGCAAAGCACAATTGACTTCTTCTTCTTCTTCGTTTGGGTAGGATCTTTTTGTCCCACATCCCCAGGCTCGGGGCCGAGGGGCTATCCTTTTACCACCCCGAGCCTGGGGGGGGGTTCACCCGGACTATATTTCAGGGCACACCTCCAGTAGCCACGTCACCGTGTCATCATCCAGAACCGACAGACCATGCATCCCATTGGGTGCCCGATAAATCGGGCAGTCCAGGATGACATGGTCTGCGGTTTGTTCCTCCGCGCCACACTCGCAGGCTGCGCAAGAAGCCAAGCCCCATCTGTGCATCGATGAGCGGAAGCGCCCAACGCCGGTCCGGAGGCGGTTAAGCCTCACCCATGCCAGTCTAGGCAGGTCCACCCCAATAGGGGGAAAACCGACGTCTGGGATGAAGTCACGGAGTCTAGAGGTGTTCTCCTCCCACTCCGTGCTCCAGATGTAATCCGCCCACCGTGCCGCACTGATGTTAAGATCACTGCATTGCTGCAGGAATTCCTGTGCGGCAGGCACAAATGGGTGTCTCGACTTAAGGCGCCGGGGAGGCTCAGCAATTACAGCGAGCCTTTCGTGGAGCAGATGGTTTGGCTCCATGGCCCGGCACGCGAGACGTGCTGTGGCTCCCGCGCGGCAAAGCCCAGCGGGCTGGATGCCTGCAAGAATGGGAAGATTGTCCACAGGAGTGGGACGCAGGCATCCTGTCACGATGCGCAAGGCTTCGTTGATGGGCGTATCGATGAGGCGGGTGTGGGCACTGCGACACCATACCGGTGCGCAGTACTCACTAGTCGAGTAAACAAGGGCCAGGGCTGCCGTACGCAATGTTCTTGCGTCGGCGCCCCAGCCTGACCCGACTAGTCGCCTCATCAATGCCACACGAGATGTTAACTTCTTGCGCAGTGACTCAAGGTGTCGGCGAAACGTGAGCGACCTGTCCAATGTCACGCCGAGGTAGATTGGCTCAGCGCAGCATGGCAGGGGTGTTCCGCCAATATATATTCGGAGCTCACGTTTAGCCTCCCTGTTGTTAAGATGGAAGGCCGCCGACACCGTCTTTGCCTCGCTGAGCTTCAACCTCCATTTCCAGAGGTATGCCACTAGTGTCTGCATGTCCTGGCTCAAAGTCCCCTCCAATGACTGCCAGTCTCCAGCGGAGTACACCAACGCGAGGTCATCCGCGTAGGCATACTTCCGCGAGACTGTATCAGGCAAGTCATAAGTGTAGATATTATAGAGGAGGGGGGCCAGGACAGATCCCTGGGGGACGCCGTTCTTGAGGCGTCGTAACCTGCTTTGCTGTCCGCTACCGGTGGTAAGGTTAAAGCTGCGATTTCGGACAAGCTCCAGGATAATACTGACCATGTGCCTGTCCGGCAGCAGGCGGAGCAGCTTGCAGGTGAGGCCGCGGTGCCATACGGTATCATAGGCAGCCGTCAGATCGACAAAAACGGCTCCGGCCTTCTTCTTGAACGAAAAGCTGTCCTCGATGTCTTGAGTCATCAAAGTGACTTGGTCTACGGTCGATCTCCCGCGTCGGAACCCGGCCTGCTCCCGAGGGAGCAGTGGGTCGACGATCGGTTCGACGCGGGCGTAGATAAGACGCTCGAGGATCTTGAAGGGGATGCAGAGCAAGGAGATGGGACGGTAGCTCTTAGGATCCCCTTCAGGCTTATTCGGCTTAGGGATCGCGACAACTAGGGCTCTTCTCCAGATTTTGGGGATCTTGAGTTGGCGCAAGCAGGAAGAGAGGAAAGCCCTTAACCAGGACTTCAGGGCAGGTGCGGCATGGAGTATAAGCTCCGGGCAGATGGAATCAGGGCCCGGAGCTTTTCCTGGCTTTAGGTGCTGGAGGGCGGCAGCGAACTCCTCCGGTGTGAATTCACCGGAGATGTTATCGCTGCTAGATGTTGGGGCCCTCCAGAGGTCAGACACTTCTTTTGCCACGAGTCGTGATGACTCGCGGTCTTTACCCTCGTATACCCCATTTTTCACAAATTGTGATGCGATTTTATTTGCAGAAATGGGGCAGTGACGAGGGGAGTGTCTTGACCTGCCAGTGAGGTTGTTCAGGATACTCCATGCCTTGCGGCTGGAGTGCGAGAAGTCGATGGAATTGACAGCCTCCTCCCAGCGCTCTTGTCTCCTCCGGCCGAGTCTTGACAACAGGGCTGTAGCAGCCCTGTTTGACTCGGTTCCGGCAGGAGCCCGAAGGAAAACGCGGTAGAGGTTCTCGTCCTCCGCATCCCAGCACGGTTTGTAGCTATTGCGACGTCCGCGTGGGATGGATTTCTTGGCTGCTTTCACTAACATGCCACAGAAGTCCCGGTATGCCTCATCCACGTTGTTGGTATTAGGCGATGGGAGACGCCACGTGGATTTGTTAGTGAAGAGGCGGAAGCGTTTCCAATTGGCCTTACGGAAATTCCATCGCTTCACCGGCTCACTCGGGATAGAGTCCACGAGTTTAGGCACGGTTATCAGCGATGGTCGATGTTGGGACCGCGGGAACTTTCCGAGCACACGTCTGTCCGGGAGCTGGTTGTCTGCACCGACACTCGCAAATGCCACGTCAGGATTCGTCCCAGTGTTCCAGCGACCGGAGAGAAAGCTGGCTGCACCCTTTGGATCGTATAACAGGGCCAGGCAGTTGTTAGCTGCCCAAGCAGCCAGGTTCTCTCCGTTGGGTGTGTTGGTATTGTACCCCCAGTCTTCATGCTGACAGTTAAAGTCGCCAGCATAGAGACAGGGGTGGGGGAACACCGGGACAGACACCGGCGTGAATCGCGAGGGGGGAGGCTTGTAGACGTTTACAATTTTAAAACCGGCAACGTCCACGCACAACCACTCAATCTCCGAGTCAGCCGGAGATTGATCGGCGAGAGTCCAGCTCAGCCTTTCATGGACAAACGTGGCAAGGCCGTGTTTCCTGCTTAGGATAGACCCAGCTAGTGTGAAATTTGGTAATACTAGCTTATCTGCTGAAAAGCAGTGGGTCTCCTGGAGGAGGATGACGAGGGCCTTGGTGGTATAGGCCAGCTCCTCGATGACGCTGATCTTGTTGGAGGTGAGTCCTTCGGTGTTCAGCTGCAGTATTCTGGGTTGGAGGCCAGCGGAGTAATCACCACCGGCTCTCCTCCCCGACTGCAGCCGAGCACCAGCCCGGGTGAGGGCCCTAAACTGGCAAATTCTGTTTCGCTTATGACTGCGATTGGCAGTCGGGGAGTCGGTTTTATTGTTGTGAAACCAGGCGTTTGTGCTTCTACTCTGTGGTATGTAACTGTGAGCCGGTCTGTAGCTGTGGTGTGTGTGTGTGTGTGTGTTCGTTGTCTTGTCTCCTTTCCTTATCTGCGGGGTTTCCCGCCTTAGTGGCCTAAGGGCTTAATGAATCCCCTTGCTGCGTTTGGCTCCTCCTTCCTCACACGTCACGCCCCATTACACCTGCTTGTAGTAGCCTGTACCATGGTTACTTGTCAAAGAAAATATCTGTCACAAGATCATGTTTACGTGGATTTTATAATACATATTTGTATTTTCTTGTATTTTGCATTTATAATTTCCGCCGCAACAATAGTTCCAACAACAAGGACTTTTAGTGTCATGGTTATTGGCAGCCTCTGCTGTTTCTGCGTTCGGTTTTCCTTTTTGGCGTCATCTGATGCTCTATCGGATTTTTTCTCTCCGTTTCGGTCTTTGTATCTCGCCCGGCAATTATTCCCTGGACCTGTGTTGCGTTCCTGCCAGCTATAAATGCCTCGGTATTTCCACATTTCCTCACTTCGATATTGTCCTTGCTAAGTCGGTAAGGTATAGGAAATTCGGTCACTGAATTTCTGGTTCGTACGAATAAGAAACGCAGCAAATCCGGTTAGAGTTAGGATAAAGATTTATTTTTAGTCTTTTTCTTTCCTTTCTCTCTTTATCCTTTATACTCCTCTACCAGTTATCTTTTTGTTTAGCTCGTTCTCACCTAGAACCTGTAGGTAACAGGTTCTAGTTTCATTTTCATTCTCCCGTTTTCATTCGCCCGTTTATACAGGGTGTTTCTTTTGTTTTCCTCTGACCTCCTGTTATCGCTCCTCATTTGAGAGCGTGAGGTTCTTTTGTTATTTATTCTCGCTGTTTATCGAGATACGCCTCCGTTTTTGAGGTTGCTTTGTTTTGCCTTGTGCTAGGGAAGTTTTGGCTCCCGATCCTGTGTTATCTACGTCCTGGTGCGGCTACTTCCGCTTTTGTGGCGTAACTTTCTAGATACGTGTGGCAGGGTGGGCGTGGTTAGCCTCTGCTTGCAGAGAGAGAGTGAGCGGAGCGGCTCTCGGACCCGGAACCACAGCTGTCATGAGTTAATCAGGACAACACGATAATTAACAATTGAATGATTGTTGGATTGTTGCCTGATTGCTTTGACAGTGAGCCTGGGCTTTAAAGGAGGGAAGCCGGAGATGAAAGGGGGCTGGCGGATGACGGGAGGAACGAAGAAACGTCTGAGTCAGACCGTAGCCAGCGAAATTCACAAATAACCAATAAAGTGTTTGGTGAACCACAATTTTCCGTGTACTGCCTGTTCTTCCGCGAGGGTGGCACTCGATCCTTTGCCACAATACGCTTTTAGAAATCATTATCGGTTGCGTTTGGTTCTCTGAACCTTACACTCCCCACTACATTTAGTGTCCTAGCAACCACAAACAAGCGAGCCCATGCCTTTAATTTTGCTTGATTCGCGTTATTGTTACAGGTGCGGATCATTTTGGGATGTTAATGACCAGGTTTGAAGTGTGAGCTGTAGCATGATAAAATTTTCTATCCGTCTTCCCAAGCTTTTTTCCCCATATCGCCAAGCTAATATAATAGCTAGTATATTTTAGTGACCAACATGAGAGCACATTCTGATGAAACAGCGGTCATTATAGAGAAATAGAGACATTTTTAGAGGCTTTTTTCTCTCATGTGCATCTGGATTTATAATGGCACGTGTTTGATTGTTCACCAGTTCAGTTTAACAAATTAGATCCATCGCCTCCAGCAATTACATCATCTGTACAATGCAAGATGGAGGAGTGGGATGTTATTACATATTTTCAATATGAACAATTATGAACTGACCCTGTTTTTCAATGGAAGAATGCAAACAGAAACCTTTTAATCACGACCAAGCTGCAATTTAGTGAAATGCATCTGTCCATCCCATTCTGTCAGTGGGAAAGGGGCCCGGCGGTATGCTGTGCATTAATCAGCAGTGTTGTTTTCACAGATGAAGAAGGATCAGACATGATCTTGCTGAAGCTCCAGAGATTTGCGTCCTCATAAATTTTCCATTTTCCCTTCCTCAATTTACAGCAGTGATAATAAAATTGACGGCAGCCTCACATGTTCAAGCCTGGGTTTGACTGGCAGCCCTGGTAGTTTGATTAGCTCCATGCAGGACAATGAAATGACCAACCGCCCCTTTAAAGCGCCCGTGGATCCATGTTCTATATAAATGGTGATATCTCTTTACAGGATGCTGGAGCTATGTGCATGACCTATTTTTTACTGCGCTCTTCTCCTCCCGCACCCAGTGTTCAGAGATGACAGCACCAAGAAACACACACAGGGAGGTGACTGCCATTCCGTGCCAATCCCAGATTCTTTTTTTGGACATGCTGGACATGCTCAAGAGCCACAGCACACCTCTGGGCTTCGAGTAACAGCAGAGGGGTTTGGGGCATTTTTATATACAATGTGCTTTTATTTCCCTCCACAGAGCAGCGTTTTGATGTCAGCACTGATTTCCTCTCTCTTCCCATGCATCTTTCATCCTCTTCTCACCTTCCCTCCCAGAAACAACTCTTCCACTTCCTCTCCTCCTCTCTTCTCTCTAATTATAGCCTGCTCAGCCTCACACCAGCACTGCCTAATGACGTGAATGTACAAAGCAGGTTTCAAAGAGAATTCAAGCTGGCATGTACTGTAGGAAAGGATCATTATAAAACCATGGTGTGTATATATATATACAGTGCATCCGGAAAGTATTCACAGCGCTTCACTTTTTCCAGATTTTGTTCTGTTACAGCCTTATTCCAAAATTGATTAAATTCATTTTTTCCCTCAAAATTCTACACACAACACCCCATAATGACAATGTGAAAAAAGTGTTTTTGAGATTTTTGCACATTTAAAAAAAATAAAAAAATAAAATTTCTCATTTACATAAGTATTCATACCCTTTGCTTTAACGTATTTTTAAAGTATCATATTTCATATTTGGTCGCATATCCTTTACATGCTGTTACTTCCTGAAGTCTGTGACCAAAAACTGTCGATATCTTATTTTCAGGTACTGTTACAAGCGATACTATAACCTCTCTGCATTTGAATGGATCTCTATGGAAATTGGGGGGTGAGACTAGATTCAGCTGTAAATTACACTGGTACAGTATGGAACACATGGCTGGCTAAATGGCTGTAAGTTATCAAGGGTCTGAGCTATCAAACGAGCCCCAAACCATCACTCTGTTGCCAGATATGGAGTAGATGTGGATGGATCACTGCAAGGGTTATTTCTCCGGACTCATTTTCCTATAGAATTCTATGGGGAAAAAAGTCAGGAGAAACAACCCTTAAAGTGATCCATCCATATCTACTCCATATCTGGCAACAGAGTGATGGTTTGGGGCTCGTTTGATAGCTCAGACCCTTGATAACTTACAGCCATTTAGCCAGCCATGTGTTCCATACTGTACCAGTGTAATTTACAGCTGAATCTAGTCTCACCCCCCAATTTCCATAGAGATCCATTCAAATGCAGAGAGGTTATAGTATAATAGTATCGCTTGTAGGAGTACCAGAAAATAAGATATCATGCCCAAAAATGGGGGGGGGGGGGGGGGACTATGTACAAAAGGTTCTATAATTTCTAAATGGTTCATCCGATATGGATGAAAATACCCTCAAATTAAAGCTGACAGTCTGCACTTCAAACTCATTGTCATTGTATCCTTTCAAACTCAAAGTGCTAGAGTACAGAACCAAAATAACAACGAGACAACTGATAATTTTGCAGTGGTCTCTTAATTTTATCCAGAGCTGTATATACAGTATATATATAGATATGAAATATGCCTTGGTTGTGCCAGCATTCAGTACCATTGCATACTGCAGGGATCTCAAAGTCCTGGAGGGCCACAGTATCTGCAGGTTTAACTCCTGTCCTGGAAGACAGCACTGTCTGCAGGTTTAATTGAAGTCCTGGAAGACAGCAGTATCTGCAGGTTTAATTCCAGTCCGGGAAGACAACAGTATCTGCAGGTTTAATTCAAGTCCTGGAAGACAGCAGTATCTGCAGGTTTAATTCCAGTCCTGGAAGACAACATTATCTGCAGGTTTAATTCCAGTCCTGGAAGACAGCAGTATCTGCAGGTTTAATTCAAGTCCTGGAAGACAGCAGTATCTGCAGGTTTAATTCCAGTCCTGGAAGACAGCAGTATCTGCAGGTTTAATTCAAGTCCTGGAAGACAGCAGTATCTGCAGGTTTAATTCCAGTCCTGGAAGACAACAGTATCTGCAGGTTTAATTCAAGTCCTGGAAGACAGCAGTATCTGCAGGTTTAATTCCAGTCCTGGAAGACAGCAGTATCTGCAGGTTTAATTGAAGTCCTGGAAGACAGCAGTATCTGCAGGTTTAATTGAAGTCCTGGAAGACAACAGTATCTGCAGGTTTAATTGAAGTCCTGGAAGACAGCAGTATCTGCAGGTTTAATTCCAGTCCTGGAAGACAACAGTATCTGCAGGTTTAATTCCAGTCCTGGAAGACAGCAGTATCTGCAGGTTTAATTCCAGTCCTGGAAGACAGCAGTATCTGCAGGTTTAATTCCAGTCCTGGAAGACAGCAGTATCTGCAGGTTTAATTCCAGTCCTGGAAGACAGCAGTATCTGCAGGTTTAATTCCGGTCCTGGAAGACAGCACTGTCTGCAGGTTTAACGGCATTCCTGGAAGACAGCAGTATCTGCAGGTTTAACTCCTGTCCTGGAAGACGTTGTTTTTGTTGCATAATTTCAATCAGAAGGAAATTTGTGGATCACAAGCCAATCAATGACCTTCAACTTAATTAAGTGCAATTAAATGCTGAAATGCATTAAAAACCAGGAGACATGTGAATTAGTAGTGCACTGATGGATAGTATGTGTACAGAACACCCATTTGTACCACTCTGAACTAAATTGTGGAACTGTGACTGTGTTTGTCCTGACAAGTGACAGACAACACAAAGGAAATCAGAGAATACAGAATTTGCTGTACATGGCAAGTGACATAAACCCAGGCCAAGAGAAATGGCACAAAATGGCGCACAGAGAATTGCGCAGTCTTATGGGGCTGATTGTGGCAGCCGGTTCATCATTGTAAAGAATGGCTTGAGTTACAGTTCAGTTCAGTGTACAATGGGAGAAGCATTGTAAAGAATGGCTTCAGTTGCTCTTTTGTTTCTCAGTGTCCCCCCTGGCGCAGAGTTGTGCACCTTCAGATTTCAGGAGTAGCTTTCTAACAATAGCCCTGTAATGGACACCAGCAGTGTTTTACCCAGGCCTCAGCCTCTTAATAGGGACAAACTATCTTCCTGCCTGAGCAGCATTTTTTCTCCTGGGAACGACATCGCAGGGCTATTAATAGCGATGGCTGCTCGGTTTCATTGCTTGTGAAATGAAACGTATGGGAGGACTCGCCGCGCGTGTTGGCAAACGCAGCCAGCGCCTGGCGCGAGGTGAGGCGAGGCACTCTTCAGTTGGGTTGCCTGAGCCCTGAGGCTCTTTACAGGAGCAGGCTCTGCACACTACTGCTCATGCCTCAGGAAAAAGGACTTTTCAATAAGAGCTTCCTACAATTTCCATTTACTTTGCAATTTTACATGATGAATATGCACTCTCATAATCCATTACATCTATAGGAGAATATAAATATATATTATAATTCATACTCATCTTAAACTTAATTATTCATCTATTTATGGCTGAGAAGGAATGAGTCTAATAAACAAAATAAGAACAAAAGAAGATTTCTTCTAAAAAAAATGTATATGATAAAATATGGGAAGAACAGCAAGACCTTCTCCACACAGGAAACAGGCTCCCAGTAATAGACGTATTTTGTTGCTATGTGCATGTTATTCATTGTGAACCCTTCTCTAAATGAATAGAATACACAGAGAATCCAGTACACAACCATATGGCTGGCCCAGATTTCTTTTTTTTTCTGATTTTCCTCCATTTTCTCCCAATTTGGTAGCCAATTGAACCCCTATTTTAATTCAAATCCCCCCGTGTAGCAACCGCTAGAGAATCACCGCTGCACAACCCCGTCAGCCGGCAGTAGGACGGAGATCGTCACGTCCTCTTCAGGGCGCGACTCCTCCTAGGGTTCCTGACCGTAATAACAACTCGCCCAGGGCCATTCTATGCGCAGCGATTCTCTCCGAGCCCCTCCCCCCACCCGGAAGCAGCCGCCAATTGCTGCTCCGCGGGGCGCCGGCCATGCTCGGATCTGGCAGGACCAGGGCGCGAACCTCGATCCTCGGAGTACAATCACACCGACTGAAAGTCGGCGCTTTTACCGCTGTACTACCGCGACGGCCCAGGCTGGCCCAGATTTCTGCCTGGATTGCACTGGGAAAGGAAGTGCAACGAAGCACCTTCCACTATCAGAGATATTGCAAAAAAAAATTAAAAATCCAAAAAGCTTGAGCAGGTGATGTTCACAGTCGGAATAGGGTCCCAAATGCTGAACATGACCATTTTCATGGCTTTACTACTCACACCTATGTTACCCTGAAGACTTGATCACCCATTTGCTATTTGAAGTGCTACGTTCTCAGTCTCGCTCTTGCACCCACTGTGGTGTAGGTTTATGTTTGTAGTAGTTCTACGTAAGATTGTGACCGTAATAACTTGGCAGTGATAGCATAAGTCGCTCTGGATTTGTTAAAGGTGTAAATGTAAATGAGCACATTCACAACAAAAGTGTGCTTACTGTATGAAATGCATGTCAGTGTGACATAAAACATGTTTTGGAATTGGTCAACAGAGGCATTGAGAATAATAACAGATACCAACACTGGCTGCACTCCCAGTTGACTCATTTGAATATACTTGCTGATGCACCCATCATACCTTGCTGACCACACAAGTACCACATCTTCATTATTCTAACAAATTGCGATGATAAGGGAACAACTGGACTTTTACGACCGCAAAGGGAATGCTGTATGGTTAATTCATACACACCAAGACTGCTAATCACAGGAAATGTTTAGTGGCACGTATGCTAATTGCGCCAAGGCTAGGGCTATGGTGCTTGACTGATTGTGATTTTAAGGCAAGTCCCAAATCACAGAACCCCGCTGCCTCCCACTCATTACTCCCAGGTTCCCTCGTGCCCTGAGGTGACTGGCTGATGATATTATAGCACGTGAAGTGGCAGCCCCTGTCGAGGGCAGAAAGCTTGAAGGCTAACTATGGAATGCAGCCAAGGAGCACATATTGGCATAGAACCCACCCTGAGTGAGCTTTACCCACAATGCATCTAGTGGCAAGTATCTTGGCAAGTACCAGTGACAGCATTCTGGGACCAGAAACTACACACTATGCCATGCAGTGTGTATACATATGCCAAGATTCAGCTTTGCAAGGCACACAGCCCGTACCTCTATGGCACTGAGAATGTGGCACTTTTTTTAAAGGCACATGCACACATGCATATATAAGGTCAACGGACAATGTGCTTAGTGTAATATTTTAGAAGGTTAAATGGATCTCTATTCAATTTTAGTGAAAATATGTCTGTTATTTACACAGTGTGTCTGCGACAATTGACTCAATTAAACTGAACACAAACTTGTTTGTGTGCCTTGGATGATAAATCCAAGCAGCAGCATCTCCCACCTCCAGCAACTCCTGATGGTTTTCTCCCTGCACATGCAGTGGACGCAGGATAGGACTCTTTTTCAAACTGTCCGGCTTATTTTACTAAGTGCGGGTTACCCAATCTGTCAATATTAATTGAAAAACTGAATGAGCATCACAATTACTATTAACCAACAAAGAACATTTGAAGTAGTTTAATAGAAGTGTTTGTGTTGTAGACACACAATCATCACTAACACTGGCTTATTCGGAGGTGTCGGACTGGCGTGTAGTAGCCTGCAGAACTGCTAGAAAATAGAATCCTGCACGGGTCAATTGTTTTACCCGCCTTACTAATTCCAAGACCAAAATGTTACCCATCCTCACCATGCCCACAGCCCACCAATGCTGAAACTGAGCATTAGCCTATTACAAAATATTCCCAACTGTATAGGATATCAATTCATTTTTCTGAGACTGTGTGCAGTGAATACAGAATGCAGTGCCATGGAAAATAAGCATTTTAATATACTGAGGCAGTTTGTGCAACAAATAAGGCGATCCTTCACAATAAATTGGCCAACAAGGTTTGACAAGCCTCTAAATGTTTTGCCTTATAAGCCTACGTCTTAGAAACGAACATTTACCCCAGTAACATTTCACATTTTCTTCATAGACCAATTATTCATTTGAAACTGTAATAAGGATAAAGCACATGGATAAATGAATATAATAGGTTAAACCTTTCTGTCACTACTCTGCTTTCGAGCCCCGTTTTCTTGTATTTTTAAATGTACAGCATACATCATTGGAACACGTGAAATTTTGCTTAATGTGGTTTAGTAAAATTGCAACAAATAGATTATCCACAAAAGTAAAAAAAAAATTGAAAGAAATGCTGTTTAACCAGAACAAATTATTTGTTTGCAGACAGATGTACTCTGTCAGCTAACTGAAGTAGCCTACTAATGATCTGTTGGCTAAACTACCATTAGTTTGCAAGCTGCTATCTGCCCACCTATATTAGCTACATATAGTTAGCATGCTAGTTAATATTAGTGTGCTAGCTAAAGTACAAATGTTAATTGCTGCATTTATTTATAAATCTTTCAAATAAGGGCAGCTGTCAAGGGGTTGGAAGGAACGGGCACACACTGTAAGGGGTTGGGTTCGGAGAACCAGGCGCGACTGACAGGGGATCTGAAAGTTGTCCCACGAAGCATGAGAAACAACCACTAAAGAAGGAAACAGAAATCCGCGAACGGAGTAGAGAGAAATAAACAGCAAGGGAATAATTCCCGGCATACAGCCAAAATATAACAACCGAGAACTCGGTTTCGAGCAGAGAAAATAAACAAATAAGGGAAAAGAATCCCAGCATAAGCCAAACCAAAAACTACCCCAAATAACAGGGCGAAGCACGAAGACTCGAGCAGAGAAAATAAAAGGACAAAATAGCCTCTAGCTCAATAACAGTCAAAGAGCTAAAAAATAAAAGGCAAACAGAAACGAGGCGAAACCAAGGTACTATCTCAACAGAGATAGGGGAAAGAAAACCAAGGAAGGAAATGAGTGAGAAGGAAAATGAAAACTCTAAAAGGAAAGAGAACTCCTAACTCACTAAGGCAGACCCCACATGTACTTTTAGTAAACGCAAAAGAACAATGGTCACCAATCCTATACCATCATTACCTGGCTTAGCGTGGCAAGAATGACACAAAAGCACCGGAAGAAGGAAACACAGTGCTTATATAGCCAGCAGGAAACCAGACACAGTGGCTGTATCCCAAACCGCATACTTCCATGCTCCGAGCACGCATAGCGAGCACGCATCCATCTTGGAGTGTGAGTCCAAAAAGTGCCGGAGTACGAAGCACCGATAAAATACCCTGATGCGTGCTCCGTTTGGTCAAAATTCGAAGTATGCGTGCTCCGACCAGAAAAACATCCCATCATTCCTTTCGAGAAAAAGGTCAAGAGATTCAAGACCAAAAATGTACTATCGTAATGGAGGGTGAGAATATTGACGGTGCCTCTCCCAAGGCTTTCTACAAATGTAAGTCATTTCAACATTTTTATATGAACATTTTCACAAGTTTGAAAACATCTGGCACAGCACTATTTCTGTTAGTGTTTTAATACTGAGTTGCTCAATAATTAAGATAACTTCTATTACCAGCTAGCTAGCTTTCGTTATGTAAATTGCAATGCAATTTGCTCGGTAACAGCTAGCTAGCTAGGTAACGTTCGCTAACATTAAATGAAAGTACTAACGTAATATCTATATTAGCCAGATAATAATGGCGTTAAACGTAGATATAGCTATTCCGAAGCACGAAGCATTATTTAATATTCGTAATATTAATTACGAATGTTTTCCCATATGCTATAACTGACTTGCTAGCTAGCTGGATATCAACCCACTTACTAGCTAGCGTCGCACTAGTTATCGTTAGTTAACTTAGCTATAACACTAGCGTTACTTGTGTTTAATGCTAGCTCATGTTGGTTAATATTTGGTATTGATGCATTATATTTTCTGGTTTTACATTTGTGACACTATAGGGACATATGATGACACAAAGCGGCTTGTGCTTTGGCGGGGGGAGAATGAGGCCCTCTTCACTGGCAAGCGGAATGCTGCCAAGAGTGGATGGGAGTAAGTGAAAATAATATACAATTACAAGCTGATTAGATATTTTACTTGTTTGTTTTTTCTTATGCCTGTGTTAATATTGTAAATGTTAATATTGCAGGCAGTTTGTCAGTGAAGGGGGTCTGCATGGGAGGGTGACAGCAGGCCAAGCAAAAAAAAAAAGGGAAAACTTAAAAAAGAAGTATAAGGTGTGTATTTGTTATGTCTAGATATTAAGTTTGACCAGGTCAGTATTTCAAAATTACTTGTTTACTTTATGCGGTCAATAACATTTCAAAGGCATTTGTGGTCAGTATACCATTGTTTGTCTCTGTAGACACTGAAGAGCCCCCCAACAGGGGTCAGCACTGAGGGGGGTGAGACCACTGCTGCATCCTGGCAGTGGTTTGCCATGATGGATGAGGCAATCGGGGGGATGCCATCCATCACGCCTCCTGTCCTGGTTGCCTCAGCCAGTGGTGAAGGGGATGCAGTGGTGGTCTCCCCTCAGAGCAGAAGGCAGGAGAGGGCAGGCAGCGGCAGGAAACGGAGGAACTCTGACTTGTTGGAGTTCCTCCAGAGGCAGGCTGAGTTGGAGGAGGAGAGAGAGAAGGAGGCCTTAGCGAGGGAGCGGCAGAGGGAGGTGGAAGCCTTGGAGAGGGAGGAGAGGAGAGAGGCCCGGGAGAGAGAGGAGAGGAGGGAATTTCAGGGCCAATTTCTGGGCCTCTTGGAAAATTATTTAAATAAATAACTGTTTTAAGTAGTTCTATCTGTTTTGTCATTATTACAACCTAAATTACGTACTGTACTTGCTGTAAATCTCTGTCCTCGTACAAATAAGATCCTGTTGGATTTTGTATTTTTGATGTGACGCAAGCATAGCCTTTTATAGAGACACCCAAAGATGAAAAGCGCTTAAGTTGGTAAATAAAAGTGGTGTAAATTGTGATAAGCAAGTGGTTGAAATGAAACAAACAGAGTACCATACTTAGATGGTGACAATCAAGTGATGTCAGAAAATGTAATTATTGTTTAGACAAACAAAACAGTGAACAAAACAGAAAAACATGCTTACACACACAAATACAAAAAAATTTTGATGCTGGGGAAAAAAATAAAAATAAAAAATATTTACAAGGGTGTGTTGCAGTGGAAGTAAATGTGGTCCTGCAGGCCTGCAGGACACAAAACTGGGGCTGACACTTCCTCTGCCAGTCCTCAGGTGCTGTCCCGGCATCTCCTGTGTGAGGATGGGCACTAGGTCAGGGTAGTACTGATCACTCACCCTCTCTTCCTCTAGGGCATCTACATCAGCCAAGCAAATATTGTGGAGGACAGCGCAGGCTGCAACCACCTTTGGGGCAAATGTTGGATGCACCTCCAGGGCTGAAAAAAAAAATGCTCCTCCATCTGGACTTCATCAGTCCAAAGGCTCGCTCGATTATGAAGCGAGCCTTTGAATGATAGCGATTAAAGTGTGCCTCCACTGGCCCCTGGACAGGCTCCCTGTAGGGGGTGATGATTTGGATGGGATCCTCCAGGCATGGGTACCCTCCATCACCCAGTAGCGCATACCCACGGGGAGGATACAGCTGCTGGCAATAGATGGGGCTATTCTGAAGCACTCGTGCATCATGGACAGAGCCAGGGTAACCCACAAACACATCCAGGAATTTCCCAGAGGAGTCACACACTGCCTGTAATGTTAGTGATGGAAATAGCTGCCTATTAACGTAGCACTGTCTTGTGACCCCTCCAGGTGGCCTTATCTGGATATGGTACCCATCAATGGCTCCCACAGCCTTCCGGAATGCTGAATGTCCTGCCAGCCGACAAAACCCCTCTCCAGTGGCTTCCAGGTCATCTCGTTCAGGGAAGAAGATGACTCTGGGTAGGATGGCCATCAGGTCATCTGCAATGGCATGGACCATCCTATGTATGGTGGTGCGAGGGACAGCAAACACCTGTGACACAACTCTGTAGGATGTCCCACAGGCCAGCCAGTGCACAAACACCAGGACCTCCAGTGTGTAGCCCCAGCCATGGTCCCTCTTGTTGGGGAGCATCCCAACGAGTGCACGGATTGCCCGTCGGGATAAGCGGAAGTCTGGCTGGAGATCCTGGTCGTCAACAAAATATTTGGCAAGGATGGGGACATTGACATTCATCCTGCCATAGGTTGCAAGGCTCTCTCCCAAGAGACAAATTTCCCAAGTTAATAAATGTACTCTGCCTAACTTCAGGGCATCTGTCTATTTGTGTAGTAGCCTACTGTCCCAATATTGTTCACTCCCCACCTCCCTTCCTCCACTCCCCCACTACCACTCCTCTCCTACCTGGAAGTATGCAAAACTGCCTGAACGTTTTGAGTACAAGTATTTGCATGTACAGTATACAATGTACCTGACATTGCGGTTTGCGTAGAGACATTAATCAATATGTAACCATTAATACGTAATTAAGATGTAATTAGCAACATTAGATTAAAATACAAAAATCCCTTTCTGGGACAAGGAGGAGAGGAGGTGGGTAGTGGAGCAAAGGAGGGTGCAATTTTCGAGTATTGGGACGCATATTAAACTTAAACGGGGAAAACTACATTAGGAGTTTGTATATGAATAAAATGCTACAATGTGAATGAACAACACTATGCGATGTAAAATAATTTTTTTCATATACATTTTTTAAGTTTAATGATATGTAGGCTAATGTTAACCAGTGTAGCTAGCTAGTCGGCTGTATAAGACAACCTACGTCGGTGCTGACAAGCGCCCTACGAAGAGAAGCCCTCCTCTTCGCCCCAGCTCTCCGGATGGCCTGCCTTCGTCGGATGCAGTTTTCAATAATGATCCGCCGTCTTATTCTGGCAGCAGCCCGTCTTTTCTCCATTTCGATAGAAAACCACCACAGAAGCAACAGCATCGCCACAAACATTATCGGCTCCATTTCTGCTTCTAACTGCGTACCCAGTTGTTCACGCTCTGGTAAACAGCGCGAAAATAATCAAAACACAGACACGATTGTTTACAATGCAAAGGCAATTTTATTATGGGGTTGATTGTTTACTTAAAGGTATCCAATGATGTAATGAATAGGCTGTCTTCCTAGCCATCGTTGCCTTCCACTGACTTTTCTTGAAAAGAACGCTAGCAAAAAGGATAATTCAACTGTTGCGGATATTGCTGGTTATATCACAAATATATAATATAATAGCAGCCGATACAGTACAATGCCAGCGAACGACGTTATGCCTCTCAGGTTTACCCTACTTACTCGTCCGCATTTCCCCGATAGCTACGGGAAAGGTTAAAGGTTATAGGTGAGATGTCGCCACGAAGTGCGTCCCATGACTGTGCAAAACTGCAACCGTACTTCCATGCTCCAGAGTGCGAACTCCCAAACCTTGAGTGCGCACTCGGGAGAACGGTAGTGCGGAGCATGGAAGTATGCGGTTTGGGATACAGCCAGTGTCATGGTTTATGACCCTTTCTCCCTCGCGGTCGTGTTCCTCGGTCACCACACGTGGGCGCTGCTCCTTTAGTGGAGTTTTGGCTCCATCTCGTCTTTCACGGAAGAAGTCTGATTACCGAGACAGGTGTGCGTGCTTTGGGGTGAGCTATTTAAGCCCATGTTTCTTTCACTCTGTGCTTCGATATTAATTGTTCATTGTGATTGTTTGTTGTGGTGGTGTATTGTGCTGTTTTGTGTGTGGTGTTTCTACCCTTTGTATGTTTAAGTCAGTATTATTTCGGTCTAGGTTTTTAAGGAGGCCGTTTTGCTCCCGAGTTATGCGGGACTCGCCTATGTGGAAGTAGCTATTAGGACTCGTCCCCCCTGGCTTACCTGCCTATGTGGATGTAGTTATTCGGACTCTTCCCCCCAGCTCTTTTCCGTCCTCGCTTCCTGGTTTTTTCCTTGTTTGTCCGTTGCCTAGTGTAATGTATATGTTGCAATTGCTACTGCGCCTTTAAGGGCAGTACGGTGCGTGCATGTCCCTCGAGGCATGCCGTAGTTGTTGTGTACAGGCAGTCAATAAAGTTGTAAACTAGACGTTGCAACTCGTCTCGTTCCTGCTCGCACAGATATACTACATTAGTATCTTACATGGTGTCAGAAAGCTGTAAAGTTACAGTAAGAACATTAACCACGCAGCCAATATGGCCAGTTTGTTCGAGCACCCGAAAATTGACTGGGATGCGGCAGATTTGTATCAAGAATACGAGCGGTTCCGTAGCCATGTGGGTTTCGTTTTTGCCGGTCCGCTTTCTGAGCTCGAGAACAAAGCCAAAGCTGGATGGCTAGGAACATGGATAGGCGAGCAAGGCAGAGAAATATACAAGACCCTGGAATGGGGCAATGGTGAAAAGGAGGACCCAGCAAAAGTCCTGGAAAAATTTGCTGCTTACATCAGACCTCGAAAAAATAAAAGGATTGCAAGACACAGGTTCAAACAAAGAAAACAAAGTCCTACAGAGAGTTTCGACCACTTCGTAAAAGACCTGCGAATTATGCTTTTGGACTGTGAGTATGCAAACTCAGATGACATGTTAATTGATGCTATAATAGCAGGAGTTAGAGAAAAACGAGTCCAGGAGAGACTGTTGGATAAAGGAGAAGACCTAACACTAGCTAAAGCATTAGAAATTCCCCAACAATTCGAAATGTCACAAAAACAATTGAGAATTGTCAGAGAGGAGGATACAAAAGTGTCAGCTATGGCTTTCAGTGAAAAGCAGTCTAGAGCAGCCCACCACAAAAAGTCACGTGGCCAGTTTAGCCATAAGCAGGCAAAACCTATGCAGCAGAGAGAAACCTCTGAAAACAAGGCAAATAGCTGCTTTAAATGTGGAAAAGATGCAAAACATCCATGGAGTGAGGGAAAATGCCCAGCAGAGGGCTCCACATGTTCACACTGTAAAAAGCCAAACCACTGGGCTGCTGTCTGTCGCAGCCGTAAAGTGAGCTCAGTGGACGTGGAGTCAGAGGACTCACAGTATGAGGACGAGGAGACACTGGGCATAAACCTGACGCAAGAGGAGACTCCAGTAGCGATGGTGGCAGATGACAAGTGGAGAGTAGAAATCAATATTCTGTCACAGCGAGTAGACTTCAGAATAGATACTGGTGCAAACGCTCCAACAAAATTCTCCTGAGCTATTCTAACCATAAGATGAAGCCGGTCGCAGCAGTCGATCTCCCGCTAGCATACAAAAATCACAAAATACGAGCAGAGCTGGAAATAATAGACATTCAACAAGAAAATGTTCTCAGTGGCAAAACAGCCGAGGCCCTAGGCCTAATAGTCAGGCTGGGCTCTATACAAAATGCCAGCAAGGTGAGCACTGTGTATGATGCCTCAAAGAAACAGAGCACACACGGGCCAGTTGGTCTGGAGGATTTTCCAGAACTAACACGCACTACAGGAACCTTGCCAGGCAAGTACACAATCAAAATAGACCCTGATGCAAAGCCTGTAGTTCATCCGGTGCGCCGCCAACCCGTTGCACTCAGAGCTAAGATAGTGGAAAAGCTCAACGAAATGGTGGAAAATGGCCACATTGTTAAAGTGGACCAACCCACAGAGTGGGTCAGCTCCATGGTCGTAGTCACACGCAAGGACAAGATCAGAATTTGCATCGATCCAAGTGACTTAAACGTGGCGATCAAAAGGGAGCATTATCCCATGCGCACCATAGAGGAGGTTGTGTCAACCATGCCCGATGCGAAAGTGTTCTCGGTGTTGGACGCTAAGTCAGGTTTCCTGCAGATAGAATTAGATGAGGCTTCATCTTTCCTGACAACCTTCAACACCCCAATAGGGAGGTTTAGGTGGCTGAGGTTACCATTCGGCGTAAAATGTGCCCCAGAAATATTTCAGCGCATCATAGACCAGATGCTGGAAGGCATCAGCGGAGCCACAGGCATCATGGATGATATCCTCATCGCAGCGCCCACCATAGAGGAGCACGACAGAACGCTCCGAGAAGTCGTCGAGAGAGCCACAAGCTACAACTTAAAGCTGAACTTCGACAAGTGTCACATCCGGCAATCGACAGTGCCCTACGTGGGTCACCTGATAACAGCCGATGGCCTGAAGCCAGACCCAGCCAAGACGGAAGCAGTAAGGTGCATGCCAGCACCAACAGATAGGGAAGGTGTCCGCCGCTTCCTGGGCTTTGTGACCTACCTGTCAAAGTTTATACCAAACCTAAGTGAGATCGATGCTCCACTGCGGCAACTCACGAAGAACGACGTTGAGTTCACATGGGACCCGGCGCAGCAGCAGGCGTTCGAGAGACTCAAGCACCTGTGCACGCATCACCCGGTGCTGAAGTACTTCGATGTAACGAAGCCTGTGGAAATCCACTGTGACGCCAGCAGCTTTGGACTTGGAGCTGTACTGCTACAGGACAACCAGCCCGTTGCCTTCTCCTCCAGGTCGATGAACGACGCAGAGACGCGCTATGCGCAAATCGAGAAGGAGATGCTCTCCATCGTCCATGCCTGCACTAAGTTTCACCATTTCATATTCGGGAAACACGTCACAGTATACAACGACCACAAACCGCTTGAAGACATCTACAAGAAGCCGCTGCTCTCCACTCCCATGCGCATCCAGAGAATGTGCCTGAGCCTGCAGTGGTACGACATCGCAGTGAAATACAGAAGAGGAAAGGACATGGAGCTCCCGGACACCCTGTCCAGGGCACAGCTGCCAGACAACACACCAGAGGCAGGCAGTATGGAGAGTGTCTCCATGCTCAACTTTGTGTCGGTGACCGACGAGAGGTATGCCGAACTACAAGAATGCACCAAAGAGGAGCTAGAACTGCTCCAGCAGACGATCCAGCAAGGATGGCCAGACGACAGGAGAGACGTACAAACCCCTGTTCAACCGTACTGGGACTCTAGGAGTCAACTAGCTGTGTCGGATGGCATAGTGTACAAGGGGATGCGCATCGTTGTGCCCCCCACCATGCGTAAACACATGTTGGAGCTCATACACCAGTCACACCTCGGAATGGTGAAGAGCAAGCAGCGGGCACGTGAAGTGCTCTACTGGCCAGGCATGAGCGCCGAGATCGAACTCATGATAAGAAACTGCAGTAAGTGTGCTGAAATCCAGAACAGACTTCCAAAACAGCCACTTATGCCCACAGAAACACCAGAGCTGCCGTTTGAAAAAGTAGCCTCTGACCTGTTCGAGTTCGAAGGCAAGCAGTACATGATCCTGGTGGATTACTACTCGAAGTACATCGAAGTCAGCGAACTCAAAGACCAGCGGAGCCGTACTACCATCGAAGCTCTGAAGAATCAGTTCAGTAGGCACGGTATCCCTGCCACTCTGAGGACAGATAACGGCCCTCAGTATTCAGCAGAGGAATTCAAGGAGTTCTGTAAGAGCTACGGGATTGTTCACAAAACATCCTCACCACACACACCGCACTCCAATGGAGAAGCTGAACGCACGGTGCAGACCATCAAGAGGCTGTGGAGTAAAGCACCCGACAAACACTTAGCTCTACTAGACTACAGAACCACACCATTGGAGTCAGTTGGCCTGTCACCAGCTCAGCTGCTCATGGGCAGAAGGCCTCGCAACACCCTGCCCACTGCTCGTGCCCTACTTGAACCAATGAACTATGACCCCCTCAGAGTCAAGCACCAGCTAGACAAGACCAAGCACGCACAGAAGTTCTACCACGACCGCAAAAGAGCTGGCCGCCCCCGAACCGACCTGCGACCTGGAGAGGAGATACGGATGCAACCGTACCCTGGCCATCAGCGATGGACCCCTGGAGTCATAGTTCAGCAGCACGACGCGCCACGATCCTTCGTCGTGGAGAGTGGAGGCAAGACATTCCGCCGAAACAGTCAACACCTCCGCACCAGCACTGCAGCCGCCAACCGGTCACGCCATGTGTGGTGTGATGATGAACTCTGGCATGAGCGGCCGGAGACAACAGTGCCAAAGGAGCAACAACCCCCTGCAGCCCCCCCTGAACAGTACCCTTCACCTCGTAGACCTACAGCACAACCGGAGGTACCCCAGCGCCCCCCACAAGCCCCAGGTGAACTCCATACTACTAGACGGGGCAGAGTCGTAAAGCCTCCCAATAGACTAGACTTGTGAACTGAGTACAGTAGAGTTCAGTATAGTGCAGTCAGGGACAGGCGTGCTGAGGACGTCTGAGGAAGTGACGTGCTTGAACCTCTCCTTCCAAGTTAGTACTAGAAATTCAGTTATGTTTTAATTTCTAGGAATGTTAACAAGTGAACAAGATTGAAACTTGAATTGAATTACTAAGTTCAGTTTAGCAATGTTGTGAGTGCATGAGACATTGGACACTGATGGGACAGACATCGGTTTGATTTGTTTATATCACTGAAGAACTGAAACATTTGCACTATGACTAAGTCTGATAAGATGTCTGACATGTGAGTTATTTACATTTATGCATTTCATTACTGAGGAAGGGGGATGTAATGTATATGTTGCAATTGCTACTGCGCCTTTAAGGGCAGTACGGTGCGTGCATGTCCCTCGAGGCATGCCGTAGTTGTTGTGTACAGGCAGTCAATAAAGTTGTAAACTAGACGTTGCAACTCGTCTCGTTCCTGCTCGCACAGATATACTACATTAGTATCTTACACCTAGATTTTTGCCTTTCTATGTCTCTTTCTCCTCTCTCTGTCTGCTTTTCCTCACTATAGTAGGTATAGTAGGTTCTTAGTAAGAGACAGGGCATTTTTATCGTACTGACTTTAGGGTTTTATTTATCTGGTGTTAGTTAGCTATTCGTACCATTTGGGCTACTCACTTTAGGGTTTTATTTATCTGGTGTTAGTTAGCTATTCGTACCATTTGGGCTACTCGCCTATTTTATCATCTCATTGCTGAGGCAGGGCTTATTTCTTGCTGGCTCTTTAGTTACTTATCTCGTGAGCCAGTTAGTAGCTTCGGTATGTTTGTTCCATTAGTATCTTACACCTAGATTTTTGCCTTTCTATGTCTCTTTCTCCTCTCTCTGTCTGCTTTTCCTCACTATAGTAGGTATAGTAGGTTCTTAGTAAGAGACAGGGCATTTTTATCGTACTGACTTTAGGGTTTTATTTATCTGGTGTTAGTTAGCTATTCGTACCATTTGGGCTACTCGCCTATTTTATCATCTCATTGCTGAGGCAGGGCTTATTTCTTGCTGGCTCTTTAGTTACTTATCTCGTGAGCCAGTTAGTAGCTTCGGTATGTTTGTTCCCTGTTTTGTCTCCTTATCGTGGACTACGTTACCCGTTGTTGGGAGTCAGGGTTTTCTTTATTATATTGAGAGGCAGTGCATGCTATTAAGTTTGTGTTGGTCTTTTGTGGCAGCTGTCCTGTTCGCCCTTTTACCTGTGGGACGATTTTGTTCGGAACTTGTTCTGTTCGTTCTCCAGGTGTTTCTCTCCTTATATGGAGCTTGGGCGATGTTGTGGACATGTTTGTGTGTGACTGCGTGTTTCGGAAAATAGCCTTGGAACGTTAGCTCTGTTCCTTCGCCTCGTTACATATTCTTTTACTGAGAGGCTAGGGCGTGTGTTTTTAATTAAGCTTGCGTTAGTCATTTTGAATAGTAAAGTTATGGGACGACGGTGCTCCGTCGGCTCACCTGTAAAATGTTTCTCTCTCCTGGGAGATCGGGTGTTTACCCCTTCGTTTTCTGCATTTGACTGCGAGCCTATTAAACTAGCCATGGAACGTTAAATCTCTGTTCCTGTTCGCTTCGTTATATTCCTCATCATAGAGAGGCAGGGTGTTTATTTTCAACTAATCTCGCTTTGGTCTTTAGCCGGTAAATGTCCGGCGCAGCCTGTCCTGTTCGTTCCTTTCGGTACCGTTCTCCTTACATGGAGTTTTGACGATTTTGTTCGGAATTGCTGTTCTGTTTCGTCTTTCGGTGCATGTCTTCCTATAGGGAAGATTGGGCGATGTTGTGGACATGTTTGTGTGTGACCGCGAGTCTGAGAGTAGCCTTGGAATGTTGGATCTGTTCCTTTCGCCTCCTCATTCTATCTTATTATTTTTGCAGTGTTTGTTATCTGTTTATTTTTTCCATTACGCTACTCGCCCGTTCTTATGCGTCTCGTTTCCGAGACAGGGCGCGTATTATTTCTGGCTATTCAGAGACCTGTCCCTGCGCTCTACTTATTGGCGTGTGACAGTCAGCCAGTTAGTAGCGTCTGTAGTCGTGTTCGTTGTTCGTTGTCTTGTCTACTCCCTTAACTGCGGGGTATCCCGCCTTAGTGGCCCTAGGGCTTAAAGAATCCTCTTGCTGCATTTGGCTCCTCCCACCTCACACGTCACGCCCCATTACACACAGGTGTGCCAGATAAGTGCCGGGAAGAGGAAAAACACGGCACGGCCGGTGGAAAAGTACAGCAGGAGCGCCCTCTCGCATCCCTGAGAGGAAGCGTCCGCAGATGTGCAGAGAAGGCTGCCAAACCATGACACATACAATAGGTTCTCTGAGCCAAAGTCAGTCCCGAATAATAACCAAACTTGGCAGCTTATCTCACTCATTTTATCATTCATTTTTTGACCTAAAAGATTAGTGACACAGGATGGACAATGGAGAGAGTGTGAAAGGGGAATTCAGAAGGGAACCTCTTTGCATAGTGCTTACATTAAAACAATGACTTTTGGCACACAATTTCAGAGTGCTTCCTCTGGATGCTGCGTCAAAATGTTGGCCGATTCAGTTTTCTTCGACCAGATACGCTACAGGAAACCTGACCTGCAAATTGCACTAAATGAAATTGCTCCACCCACACCAGATCCTCGGTCATAAAATTCTTTGAAATTATTTAACCCTTAATACACTAATAAAATTCCTGGAATATTGCAACTGTGCATTGTAAAATATATATGCTTTTAAAATTAATTTTTTATCAGTATTCATAACCATTCTTTTATGTGATTACATTTTAGTTAGTAACTTGTTTTGTTGAATGAGGGATTCTGCAGGACAAAATATCTCAAATATTTATTCCCAGACTCATTCTACACACTGCTGCTCTGTACAGGAAATATTTTCAAATTACTTTTAGACAGACAACAGACTGAGGTCCTCCATTAGTAGCAGAAGCAGTAGTCACAAATCACACAGTGATACGTGGCCCCTTGCAAGCTGACCTATTTTTCAAAAGGTGCCCCTCTCCTTTCCCCTGTGCACTTTAGGCAATGAGCCAGTTCCTACAAGTCTTTTCATCAAGATAAAGACACAGCAGGCTCAAAATGTGTACATCAATCACTAATTGAATTACAGCTTGCACAGTTCGGGAAATGGACTGTCACTACAGGAATTAGCCCTGAATAAACTATAAATGAGAAGGTAAGTGATCCAAGGATTTAATATATCAGCCCATTTTCACGATTTTTTTCAGATCTGCATTTAAAAAAAAAAAGAAAAGCCATTTGAAAACCTTCTGAAGAGATTTACAGGAACAGTGTAACACTGACGGAGAAGCACACATATGAAAACACTGACTGCGTCCATTAATAAGTGGTCCTTCTGTGCATTGAGAAACGGCTGTGGTTTTCTCTGACAGATCAAGGGAAAAGGTCAGGAGAGGTTTCCCCCCTCTGTGCTTACAGGCGTCACCAGGACAGTAGATCACAGAGGAAATTAACGGTAGCGTATGTCTATTTTCCTCTGTGATTGATGGCGCACATGTTCTTTCTCATAGCTCTTCAGTAAGGACTCACAATTAATATCCTCTCCCATCTGCTTTGATAAACCATCCACAGCTCCATCAAGCGAGGGTGAACAGGGCTCCCAGCAACAGCTTGCATCGATGAGTTCCAGTCGGTAAAAGCTGTAGTCACGACTGAATTGTGCGGTCTTGTTCCAATACCATTCACAAACTATTTTGTATTGTTTGCAGTTTGTCTCTTAATATATTATCTATGGATAATTTTTCCACTGCTCCTAAAGAAAATATGACAAAGCAACGTGTTTATGTTTTATTTAAAAGTTTGATACTTGAAAAAAAGAGACATTTTGCACAAACTCGTGTATGCCCACCCATGTACACACGCTCTCCCTTTCTCTCTCTCTCTCCTTCTCTTTCTCTCTAACTTCCGAACGGATTCACATAACGCTACGAAACTATAAGGAATGGTTCGTCATGGGCCAAGGAAAACCTGATTAACTTCTCATGCTTATTGGCCAAAAGGGGGTGTGGCAGTGTGCGTGGCCTATCACAAAAAGGCACATACAGTGGGTTGAAAAAGAAATCATAAATAATCACCTCTCCATCACTTTATGCAAAAATGTAGGGCATGAGGAGTTAAGTAGCTCTTCCTTGGCCCATGACAAACCTTTCCTCAAAGTTTTGTGGCGTTACGTGAATCTGTTGGGACGTTATGTGCCTTTTTGTGATAGGCCACGACCACTGTCACACCCCAGTTTGGCCAATCAGCGTGAGAAGTTAATCACTCAGCTCTTCCTTGGCCCATGATAAACCATTCCTCAAGGTTTTGTGGCGTTATGTGAATCCATTCGGAAGTTAGAGAGAAAGAGAAGGAGAGAGAGAGAGAAAGAGAGAGGGTGTGCACATGGGTGCATGTGGGCATACACAAATTTGTGCAAAATGCGTTGCCAAATGTGACACTTTTCTTTTTTTCAAGTATCAAACTTTTAGATTAAAAATAAATACATTGATTTTGATATGTTATTACATTATCCGGTGAAGTTATTACATTATTCATCAAAAATGTTTTACTCACTGGATAATGTAATAAACAAGTAATAAGTTATTACCTTATCTGGTGAGCATGTTTATCACGTTATCTGGCAAGTTATTACATTACCCAGTGTTATTACATTATAAACTGCCTTTAAGCAAAAGAATATTACATTATCAAAATGTATTACATTATCCGGTGTTACACAGCCTACTGTTACTGTTTATTAACTTGTAGAATTATGTGCAACCCAATGGCACATTTTCAAATAACCACATTCAAAATGAGAGCTTTTTCAAAATAATCTTTTTATAATATATCTCTCACATTAGATAACTCTTAATGAAGTGCACTTGCACTGACTTTTTACATACTGTAATATCTGGCTACTTTTTCTTTTTTTAACCTTGCATTCACAGTGCTGTGCATTCTCATTATTCGAGCGCTGTAGTACGAATTTGAAAAAAAACTATGGCAGACCACTATAAGCTAGCTAACTGGGCATTTTCATTTCACATTTTATGCACATACCCTGAGCAGCTGGATCGATTTTCATTGAAGCAATTTAAGTACCTTGCTCAAGACTACGAAAGCAGTGCCCCATCAGGGAATCAAAGCTGCAATCTTGGAATTACAAACCCAGTTCCTCACCCATTATGCTACACTGCCGCGAGTTGATCAATGGCTCCACATGCCCTACGAGCCTCTCCGTGATGAATGCAGTGGTGGATGCAAAGGCTCGAACCTCTCCATTTATGACACTCTTCCAATGGAGTGTTAAGGGCGTCAGAGTTTGTCAAAAACAGCTGAGGACAGATGGATCCTGTCGACTGGTTCTGCTTCTGAGATTTGCCATTTACTGTGGGTTATTTCCCAGATGGCCAGAGTTGGAGAGAGAGATTGGGGTTTAGTGCGGCCCACATAATGGCAAGGTCTTCAACCATATTTTCCGTTGTTATGATTGTTCCTCTGCCTCCTGTTACACAGAGAAATGTTTATCAGCTCTGATGGGTAGTCAAGGTTTTTTTCCTGTGGACCGTCTCACAGGTTTCAGTAACAGAATGAAAAGTGAGAAAAGCATTAGGAGGTACAGTATTGCTTTTAATATGGAACATTGTCCAGAGAGAATTGAACACAGCTGGGGACCCTGTCTCACATTTGCTTTTGCCTCAGCGCAAGCCCGGCCTTGTCAGGTTGTTAATCTGAAGTCAGAATAGCAGGTCAGCAGAGATCCTCCTCCAGCTCCTTGCCCTTTACAACTGCAGTGTCTGGTTTCTGCTTTTTTTCTTCCAAATTGATGAGCAGTTTCCATCTTGCTTGCCTGCCTTCTCAGCACAACTGAGCTGTTACCTCAAACAGCAACTGAAGTCAATAACTGATTTCCGCGGGGAAAAAAAGGACATTCTTGCTCTAACTGTCATGGTTTATGACCCTTTTTCCCTTGCGGTCATGTTCCTCGGTCGCCACACGGGGCGCTGCTCCGTTGGTGGAGTTTTGGCTCCGTCCCTTCTTTTCACAGAGTAAGTAATCAGCGTTCACAGCTGGATGTAATGCCGGTGCGCTATTTAAGCCCATGTTCCTTTTGTTCTGGGCTTCGATATTAATTGTTCATTGTGATTGTTTGTTGTTTGTACTGTGGTGTGTTTTTTGGCATTATTTGTGCTGTTTTGTGTGTGGTTTGTTTAGCCCTTTTAAAGTTTTAGCCAGTATGTAGATCTAGTGTTTTAAGGAGACCGTTTTGCTCCGTTGTGCTTTGTTGGAGCTTTGCGGGACTTGGCTTTGTGCTTTGAGCTTTCAGGTTAAATTCCTGTTTTGTGTGCTCATTTCAGTCGCCGCGTTCTGGTCTGTCCTTGTTTGTCGTTTTGCCTAGATCGTTTGCTCTTTGCTGTCTCATTCTCCTCTATCTGCTGTCTTCTCTGAAAGCAAGAGGAGTTTGTTTATTGAGAGACAGGGCGTTTTTTTATACTGACTTTAGGGCTCTATTTATTCTTAGAGGCAGGGCTTGTATTTTCTATTGAGCTTGCGCTAGTCAGATAGCCAATAATTCCGGTGCAGCTGTCCTCTCGCCCCTGTGTGCCTTTATCCATGTATGGAGTTTGACGATTTTGTTTGGAACTTTAGTTCTGTTTCGTCTGTCAGTGCATGACTTGTGTCTTTATCCGTATATGGAGTTTGACGATTTTGTTCAGAACTGTAGTTCTGTCTCGTCTGTCGGTGCATGTTTTCCTGTGGGGAGGATTGGGCGATGTTGTGGACATGTTTGCATGTGACTGCGAGCCTCAATATAGCCTTGGAACTTTAATTATCGGTTCCTTCGCCTCGTTACATTTCCCCTTACTGAGAGGCTAGGGCGTGTGTTTTCTAGTTAAGCTTGCATTAGTCTTTCTGCTAGTAAGGTTATGGGACGACGGTGCTCCATCGGCTCGCCTGTAAAATGTTTCTCCCTCCTGGGAGATCGGGCGTTTACCTCTTTATGTTCTGCATGTGATTGCGAGCTTATGGAAGTAGCCACGGAATGTTATATCTGTTCCTTCGCCTCCTCCTTACATTCCTCTTTACCAAGAGGCAGGGCTTTTATTCGCTAACTCGTGTTGGTCTTTTAGCCTATAATTCCGGTGCAGCTGTCCTCTCGCCCCTGTGTGCCTTTATCCGTGTATGGAGTTTGACGATTCTGTTCGGAACTGTAGTTCTGTTTCGTCTGTCGGTGCATGACTTGTGTCTTTATCCGTATATGGAGTTTGACGATTTTGTTCGGAACTGTAGTTCTGTTTCGTCAGTCGGTGCATGTCTTCCTGTGGGGAAGATTGGGCGATGTTGTGGACATGTTTGCGTTTGACTACTAGTCTCTGAGAGTAGCCTTGGAACGTTAGATCCCGTTCCTTTCGCCTCCTGGTAATTCTAATTCGCATTAGTTTTCAGTGTTTGTTTGTTGTGTGTTTTGTTTGTGCCATTGTGCTACTCGCCTGTTCTTATGCATCTCGTTATCGAGACAGGACGTTTTATTTCTGGCTCTCTTTAGTTACTTAGCTTGTAGTAGTATGGGGTATCAGTTATTTGTTCCCTTTCGCCTTGTTGGGTTTTCTTGTCGTTAAACCAGGCCTTTGTGCTTCTACTTTTTGGTGTGTAACAGTGAGCCAGTCTGAAGCTGTGGCGTGTGTGTGTGTTCCTTGTCTTGTCTCCTCCCTTATCTGCGGGGTTTCCAACCTTAGTGGCCTTAGGGCTTAAAGAATCCCCTTGCTGCGTTTGGCTCCTCCTACCTCACATGTCATGCCCCATTACACTAACAACATCTTTAATTAAATTTATAGGCATAACGGTAACTACGGATACGTGCAACAAAGGTTGAGCGCTAACCTTAGACCACTTCCGAAGTGAACCAAACAAGATTCGCTCCTTTGACATAACCACTTAGCTCCATGTGTGAATCCTGTTAGACATAGTTCTAGAGAAAGAGGTATAAATGAGTAAGAGTCTTCAGGCCGCTTGGTAATTTGTTTTCGGAAGCAGGCTTCATGAGCTTATAGAGCTATAGTGGTTGATAGGTCAAAGGTCAGTGTCCCTAGTATCCTGTAATGTGGCTATTGTGACAGGGGCCCATCAGGATCACGATCTGCCTCTCAATTGTGCTTCATCCCTTTGTGCCACAGATACATGCTTCTGCATGTGGATATTGCAAAGCCATGACTTCCTGAGATATGTGACCCAACATTATCAAGAGATACTAGGGGTGCTCCGATCAGCATTTTTGGGGCCGATCACCGATCACCGAAATGATGATCGGCCGATACCGATCACGGCCGATACCGATCGTGAAAAAAAAAAAAAATTGGCCTCTCAATATTTTCAATCTTAATTGTCTCTAAATATTGTATCCCTATTTTATGATGCATCCTTTTTACAACTTCTGTGTATATGAAAGTGTGCTATACAAATAAAATTCATTATTATTATTTCTATTTATCATGTAACATTATTCTTAACAACATTGTATATTAAGTATTAAAATTAAGAGATGACAAAGTATAATGAATTGACAACTGTTCATTTATTGTCAGGCAACATTCCACACTCTAGTCTAGAGACACTCTCTTAACACCTTTGCGCATAAGTCCCGCCTGAGGGACCTTTTTTGCTCAACTGAGACATTCGTTGCTACTGCAGCCAAACTATTATTGAAAATCACAAACTCTGTTTTAAATTTATTGGTAGACGGTTCGTGACGATTTCTGCCGAATACGTAGTTTCTAAGTGCCACTATTTCCCTGTGGCAAGTCCATTTATCAAGCAACCCCCCACCTAGTCTATACCTACCTATGCGTGACATAGTGGACAATAGCGTCTATGTTTGAGTTCATAAATATTTTTATTCATCATTAAAATTAGAATAACGTCATAGCAACGAGATAAACCCAACAATAGCCTGATCGTATGCCAGAAAAGCCGTGAAAAGCCCTGCTCACTCAAATGCAAAATAAACTGTGAAAGTACTATCTCATTCTACCATGTATTCTACTAGCTATATATGCTACTAAATATGAAATAAATATACAATCCTACCATTGGTTTTACACATCGAGATGTTCCTTTCAAAATCCAGTTGTCATTTATTGTCTGGTAGCTACAATCGGTTTGAGAAATATACAACACTTTATACCGCTATTACACTATCAGAAACGATGCGGCGTAATACCACCATGCTCTGTAAGGCTGTCTCATGCATTACAGTTCATTCTGGTTTAATTGTCGGCTTTTTTATCCAATAGAGTACATTATAACCTTCGCAACGGTATATGCCAAGTCTTTTTGGGTGCTTTGAGCAATTTACTACAGCCCAGTGTAACGGCAGTTTTCGTTTTAGCTGTCTAGTATTACGCAAGCGCTATACAATACGCATTATGCAGGGGAATTCCCCTTTTGCGATATGTAAGTATTTTTGCGTCTAAAATACCGTTGGTCTCGCTGGCTACATACCTACGTTCGTGTTTCCACTCGAGCACTGTCTTTCCAATATGTTTGATAGCCCTATTGTTATTTTCACATTTTGAGTGCATTTCATACTGTTGTGCAATCGTTAGCTAAATTTATTTTTGAAGTAGGCTACCGATGTTCATTGAAGATAGAACATTTGGCAGCATTTTACAGATGGTGGAAAACTATTTTATGTTCATGTTATCATACATAGCCTAATATAGGCTATGGCGTAGGCTATACTAGTCTCTTAGGGCATGACAAATGCTCATTCCAATTTACTCTGCGCTGATATGTGGTAGATTAAGGTAAAAATTTCCTTGGAGTCATTATGAATAGGAACGACCGGCGAAGACATTTTAGCAGCACGCGGTAGTGAAATAAAAATTGTCTCGCGTGTTTTTGACATGCGATCGGCCTGATCGGCCTTTTTTAGCCGATCACCGATCACACTTTTTAGAACGAATATCGGCCGATACTGATCGGCGGACCGATCGATCGGAGCACCCCTAAGAGATACTATACGTATTATCCTACAAGAGATACTATAAGCTCTCTGCATTTCAATGGATCTCTATGGGATTTGGGGGGTGGGACTAGATTTAGCCACATGGTTGCCTAAATGGCTGTAAGTCATCAAGGGTCTGATGTATCAAACAAGCCTTAAACAATCATTCTGCTGCCAGATATGCAGTAGATATGGATGGATAACCTGAAGGGTTTCTTATTTTTCCATAGAGTTCAATAGGAAAATTTGTTAGGAGAAACAACCCTTAAAGTGATCCATCCATATCTACTGCATATCTGGCAGCAGAGTGATGGCTTGAGGCTCGTTTGATATCTCAGACCCTTGATGACTTACAGCCATTTCGCCAACCATGTACTGTATTTCATACCGTTCCACCATAATATACAGCTAAATCTAGTCCCACCCCCCAATTCCCATAGAGATCCATTCAAATGCAGAGAAGTTATAATATCGCTTGTAAGAGTACCAGAAATACAGATATCAAAGGTCTTTTGATATTGTTGGGTCACAGACATCAGGAAGTCATGGCATGCAAAGGATACACGACCAAATATTAAAAATGATTACTTTATTCTACAATATGTTAAACTGTCCAATATTTTTTGATGCCTGAAAATGGGGGGGGGGACTATGTACAAAAGGTTCTATAATTTTTAACGGTTCATCCGATATGGATGAACATGCCCTCAAATTAAAGCTGACAATCTGCACTTCAACCTCATTGAGTTTGAAAGGATACAATGACAAAGTGCTAGAGTACAGAACCAAAATAACAAAAAATGTGTCACTGTCCAATGAATTATGGTGCTCACTATATACTGTATATGTATATATTTGTTGACGTTTCATTACTTTGGCATTTGAAGTAGAAACAACATAATTCCAAATGGATGTGCGCATCAGTGAGTAAGTCCTGTGGAAAAATCACGAGTACTGAGAGGATATCTGCTTTTCACCCCCGCTGTACTTTCACCCCAGGAAAAGGTGTTCAAACTCTGACAATGCCAGTGTCTCCAGCTGCTGCGCTCACATGCCCGGGTGCTGCCTGTGGATGCTTTCCCTCTGTATGCACTGAGGGACAGGACATTTGTGACGCGGTACGTCAAAAGCAGGCGGAATTGGGCAGAGCTACGAACGGAGGAACAGCTGCAAAATGCCTTGAGGGTGAATATTAGGGGTTTAGAGATTTTTGGACATTTATGATGCTACAAATATTAAAAATGTTCTGTAAAAGTTTCTAACTGAAATTTCATCGACAAAGTATTTTTTTAAACACTTTTAGAGAGGCATATAATTTCACAAAATGATGCCTTGTTCGAGATTTTGCTTGGAAATGACGCCAAATTTAGCGTAACTTCGAGCTCACTTGCTAACGTAAAATCGCATGATGATATTTTGCCAACATATTGGTTATTCAAACGGTATCTTTCTTGATGAAATAAACTATTAATTGATATATTAAAAAAAATATTAAAACAACAATAATCGTGAGCTTGTTTATGCACTACAAGAGCCGCCCGATAAAGGGCGCCCCTTTTTTGACAGTACTTTCTCATCTGAAAGACGTTAAAACAAAAAAACTACCGGGCACATCTACATGGTTATTGGCTTAAAAGTTAGCTTATCGTTTTGTGAACCTAATAAATATAATATGTTCAATGGTATGTGCCAGAATAATATCAGTATCGTATGTTGATCACAAAAATGTCTGGTTTCCGCCCGATAACAGGGTTCGGTGCGCTAACATTGTTAACCAACTTGTTTTGTTTAAACTCAAACTTTAAAGGGCTATTTCTCAGTTTCGATGTTTCAGACGGTCCAATTTAAAATCTTAATAACTTCGCTTTGGAATATCCGATTTGAAAAAAGAAAGCGGAGTTGTAAAGTGCAAGGTCTATGTTTTACTAATATACCAATAACTCAAAATTGACCTCTTGCCCAATTCCGCCTGGTTTTGACATACCGCATCACATTTAGCCATGACATGGGTCTCGTTCAACACGAGAGTGTTTGACTTAGTCGGCCCGCAAGTTCTTGAAGCGCCCCAGTCAAAACAGTGATGGCAAACACCAGTGTGTGCTCATTCAATTTACATAACTAAAGATGGCAATTCCAAGAGGCTTATCAGAGCAATCACACACGCACTGTTTACGACAGGAGTGGGAGGTAGATGAGCAGGCTATGCATGGCTCTTCCAGTCATTACTTTCAAAGTGTTGCTGAGCAAAATTATGCGATAAGGGCTCAGGTCTAGGCTGTCAAGAAAAAATATATACAGACTTTAAAATGTCCTGAAGGTCTACACTGTTCTCTGTGTGCGTTAAACATTTGGCTCCCTGTAAAATGAGTTGTCCTTTCCTGTAGAGCTCCTCAGTCCCTCCCCTACAGTGGTAATATAGGGACGTGCATGCATTAGCATTATTCAATAGTAGCAGTGTGCTTTATCTCCTGAAGCAATGCTGTTACAGAGGTCCAGGCGGTACGGTGGAAATGCAGGAGGGCCCCTCTTTAAATCACAGAGCAGCCGATATGACAGCCAGTGTGTCACACTAATCCCCTGCCCTGGGAATAACTGCCTCTGATGTAGAGCTGGGAGCCGATTGCCCAAGAAAGACAGTATTGCACTGTGAGTGCAGCATTTCACACTACATTTAAAGCATCTCTCATCCTGAGCGACTTACACAGCTTACATGTTGTATGTACAATCCGTTCATACTGCTGCTATTTCACAAGTTACTAAAGCGGTTCAGGATCTGTGCCTTGTACAACGGTATGACGTCAGTTCCCCGATTGGGAATCAAACTCGCAACCTCTGAGCTACAGGCCTGGTTGCCAAACCATACCACACCATAGCCCCAATAGCAGGCATTGTGGCATTAAATGAGCCATCAAATCTCTTTTCTAAAACCCATAACAAATAAATGATATTTGCAAATGGATGAAGGCTTCTGTGCATCAAAAACATACAGGCTGCCGTAGTCCTAGGTCTTGTCAGATCTCTTGCAATGGAAAACATGGAAATGCACAAGGGCAGAGCATCATAAAGCCTCTCCTTTCAACACAAATTGCCTTCAATCAACAACCTTGCACCCAATATCAAGTGAAAATGACACCATCCTCAGGGAGGTCTCTTGCTTGCCATTTTTTCCAGATGAAACTACCTCTCCTTAAATCAGATTAGAAAGAGGCGCTAGTGTTTCAATGCAATTTCACACTGAGCCAGTCTGGGACAATATTTCTCTTTATGAGGGAAAGGCACAGGGGTAATTTCATTTGACCAACATGTTGTTTATAGCTCTGTAATATTAGTTTTATCTTTTAAAATATGAGTCAAACAGTGTCTACAGCTTGAATATGTGTAGTGCACAGGTATGCACATAAACTGCATCTCACATGCTGAATCAACATGGTAAAACATCACATTCACAAGGTAATAAACATTTACATGATCTCATGAGGCAATAATAATATTACAGTGCAAAACTGCATTACGTATGTAACCAACATAATAAGCACCAGAAGTTAGATGCCTGGCCTGTCAGCCTATACCTAGAAAACACAGCAGACCTGTCTACTTCCAGGGCAAAGGGGTAACACAAAAATGAAAAGCGACTGGTGCCATCTTTAGATCAGACTCTTATCAAAGTCATGGCTCTCTTAGGCTGTTGCATCCAGAGACTGTCGGGGCTAGGCATTCTGGTCTCTAGGCTTGGTTTACAGGTCTTTAGGAGATAAGGGAACTCAGACTGACAGATTTTCAAGAGAAAATGTGAAAATACAAGAACTCCGGCATGGATTAGCCCACCTGAGGCCCTTACGGCTATACTCAAAGTTACATTTTAAACAGGCTTTAAAGGATCTGCCTGATATTCTTTTCTGTCTGTTAGAATGTCTTATTTATGCTTTTGCTTATGAAGCTATTATTTTGGTATGCATGTCTGTCTCTATAGATTTTCATAAATAAAATGTATTACTATTATTGTTCTTATTAAGGGCTGAACTGTAGATGCAAAAAATGTAATTTTATACAGATGAGGAGTGACCGTTTAAAACGCTAAAGCATGAATGATTCAGATGTTGTGAAACTCAAGTTAGTGAGTAGTTATGGACCTCCAATCAAAAATACAAAAACATTTTTTTTTTTTAAATCATGCTCCTTGTGGGGGGCGGGGGGTCGGGATGAATCTTTAATCCCTTGTCAGAGCCAGACCGATCCTGGATTAAAATACCTCCTGTCTCCTTCAGCGAAGTTTCCGGTCGGGAACCACTGCATGAGGGCGGGGGCAGGGCGAGATCACGGCTCACCGCATTATGCCCATGTTCTTCCTCAGAGGAAGCGCATTACACAGGTTTTACACAGCCCTCACCATCAGAACACGTGAGCGTGTTAGGTTTCTGCATTCTGCCTTTGTTTGTACATTTATGTTTCTTATTGTGAGCTTGTTTGTTTATTCTTATTAGGTTCTTTATCATTTTTCTTATCTTGCATTTATTTTCATTTATGGTTTCACTGTTCCGTTTTTGTATTACCGTCACTCCCCTGTCTTCGTTACACTATTCGGGAGCCTTTGGTGATTTCGGGTTTCGCTGTATTTCCACTCTCATTAATTCCTTCTTTCCTAATTACCCTTGTTTATAATACTAATCTACTAATCACTACTAACTGCTTAGAATTCGGTTTCTTACTGATATACCAACGACTAACTTGTAAATAATACTAATCAACTAATTTAGTAACATCAGGGAATTAGAGTTTCTACTAAACTACTAATTTACTAATGCAATCTCAGTTTCCATCTGCACCTGTCTTTCGTTTCTTCTGTCCTATCTCTGAATATCTTACTGCGATTCCCTACTCGCTTCACCTGCATCTGATTTCTGCATTCCTCTACCTCGTTGTGTTCATGGGTCTTCTTCGACCCAGGTCATGTATAGTCTATGTTATGTGCTAGTCCGGTCCACGTCTTATGTATTCCCTCGTAATTGCATTATCAGCTTCCCTTATCGTTTCAATGTGCTCACTTGTGAGCAATCTCCCCTCCCTGCCTCTGCACACCTGATTCCCATTATGTCTGTCTCCCTCAGTGTATATAACCCTGTTATTTCAGTCTTTCTTCATCAGTTTGTGCACCTTTGGTTTTTGCTTCAGTGTTCTTACGATTCCTAGTGCCTTCCCGAGTTGTTTTCTGAATATCTGTTTCCTAGTTTTTTTTGTTATCCCGAGTCTGTCTCCTGTCTTTATTTTATTTTTGTGTTCTGTCTTTGTTTTGTTTTCTTTTTGTTTCCCTTTACACCTTCCTGGTTTTGGCCTTCTGCCTGTGTTCTCGTGACCCTGATTTTGGACTTTGATTTTGTACTTCTGCTGTGCCTTCCCGGTTCTGACCCCAGCCTGTTCTGTGACTACTCTTTGGATTCTGTTTTTGTACCGTTGCCCTGTCTTCCCGGTTTACGACCCTGCCTGTTTTGTACCATGGATTGCTGCCTTGCCCCTATATTAAACTTTGGTTTTCCTACTTCCCGCCTGCTATAGGGTCCTGTTCTCCACCTACCCTAACAGAGTGAGGCTGAACATTGCTGTATAACCTGCTTTGAAATGTACTCTTGCTTCATATGATGAACCTCTGAATAGCCTAACCCCCTGATAGCCTTTGTAAAGCCAGCAGGTACTTAGAAACATCTGTAAGTATCTAAAATATCCTTCATCGTACAGAAAAACAGTTTGGGCCAATCAAAAACACTCAAGGGAAAAACAAAACAAACAAAAAAAAAAAACTCCAGCAAGTGGACCGTCCCTTTAATTTTACAAAAGAACTCCAGTTAAACTACAGTTGAAGTTGGAAGTTTACATACACTTAGGCTGAAGTCATTAAAACTCATTTTTAACCACTCCACAGATTTAATGTTATCAAACTATAGTGTTGGCAAGTCAGTTAGGACATTTACTTTGTGCATGACACAAGTAATTTTTCCAACTATTGTTTACAGACAGATTATTTAACATTTAATTCATTATATCACAATTCCAGTGGGTCAGAAGTTTACATACACTAAGTTGACTGTGCCTTTAAACAGCTTGGACAATTCTGGTAAATGATGTTATGGCTTTAGAAACGTCTGATAGGCTAATTGACATTGAGTCAATTGGAAGTGTACCTGTGGATGCATTTTAAGGCCTGCCTTCAAACTCAGTGTCTTTTTGCTTGACATCATGGGAAAATCAAAAGAAATCAGCCAAGACCTCAGAAAGAAACTTGTGGACCTCCAAATGTCTGGTTCATCCTTGGGAACAATTTCCAAATGCCTGAAGGTACCACGTTCGTCTGTACAAACAATAGTACGCAAGTATAAACACCATGGGACCACGCAGCCGTCATACCGCTCAGGAAGGAGACGCGTTCTGTCTCCTAGAGATGAACGTGCTTTGGTGCGAAAAGTGCAAATCAATCCCAGAACAACAGCAAAGGACCTTGTGAAGATGCTGGAGGGAAAAGGTACAAAAGTATCTATATCCACAGTAAAACGAGTCCTATATCGACATAACCTGAAAGACTGCTCTGTAAGGAAGAAGCCACTACTCCAAAACCGCCATAAAAAAGCCAGACTACAGTTTGCAACTGCACATGGGCACAAAGATCTTACTTTTTGGAGAAATGTCCCCTGGTCTGATGAAACAAAAATGTAACCGTTTGGCCATAATGACCATCGTTATGTTTGGAGGAAAAAGGCTGAGGCTTGCAAGCCGAAGAACACCATCTCAACCGTGAAGCACGGTGTGGCATCATCATGTTGTGGGGGTGCATTGCTGCAAGAGGGACTGGTGCACTTCATAAAATAGATGGCATCATGAGCAAGGAAAATTATGTGGATATATTGAAGCAACATCTCAAGACATCAGCCAGGAAGGTAAAGCTTGGTCGCAAATGACTCTGCCAAATGGACAATGACCCAAAGCATACTTCCAAAGTTGTGGCAAAATGGCTTAAGTACAACAAAGTCAAGGTATTGGAGTGGTGATCACAAAGTCCTGACCTCAATCCAATCGAAAATTTGTAGGCAGAACTGAAAAAGCGTGTGCAAGCAAGGAGGCCTACAAACCTGACACAGTTACACCAGTTCTGTCAGGAGGAACGGGCCAAAATCCCAGAAATTTATTGTGAGAAGCTTGTGCAAGGCTACCTGAAATGTTTGACTCAAGTTAAACAATTTAAAGGCAATTTTGCCAAATACTTGTAATGGGGCGTGATGTGTCAGGTGGGAGGAGCCAAACGCAGCAAGGGGATTCTTTAAGCCCTAAGGCCACTAAGGCGGGAAACCCCGCAGTTAAGGGAGGAGACAATACAACGAACACGCCTACAGACGCTACCAACCGGCTCACTGTCACACGCCAATAAGTAAAAGCGCAAGGACAGATCTCTGAATAGCCAGAAATAGTACGCGCCCTGTCTCGGTAACGAGACACATAAGAATGGGCGAGTAGCGTAAAGGCACAAATAAAAACACAGTCAACAAACACTGCAAAATGATACGATTGTATGTGAGGAGGCGAAAGAAACAGATCTAATGTTCCAGGGCTACTCTCAGACTCGTAGTCACACACAAACATGTCCACAACATCGCCCAATCTTCCCTATAGAAAGACATCAACAAAATCGTCAAAAGCTCCATGTACGGAGACAGGTACCGAATAGAGCAAACAGGACAGCTGTACCGGACATTTACCGGCTAAAAAGACTAACGCGAGATTAGTAGAAAATAAACGCCCTGCCTCACCATAAATAGGAATGTAACGAGGCGAACAGGAACAGAGATTTAACCCTATTTACTTTGGCCCTTTTGAGGCAATGTTCTCCTGGTTTCTACTAGTTTTATTTAAATGTCAGTATCTAAAAAAATATTCCCTGCAAAATCCATGGTTTTAAGTTTGAACTGAAGAAGAAGCTGTATCATTCAGAAATTTGCTACAGAATACATTTATTTCAGAATAGTCACATACAGTATATATATAATAACCATAACATACGTCGCCTAATGTATTTAAATACGTTTAAAAAAGAACGTACGAAAGCGCGTGCGTATTCACACAAGTACAGCAACGAATTTCAGCGCTCAGTGCGAGGGGAGGTCACTGCGGAAATGTCGACTGTATGGGACTTTGGCGAAATATAAAAAGATAAACTCTTCAGGGTTCATGAGAAAACAGCTGTAGCTGAATATACTGGTAAGTACTTGGTTTCTTAAACATATTTATACGAGAGATTTTGGAGCAAAAAATGAGGTGTCTTCTAAATCGAAAGTGGATCAGGTACTGTATATAGTACAGTAAGCAAGGGAAAACGGCGAATACTCATTTGTACAACGTTTTAAAAAAATATTATTGTTTCTATACGTCAACATGATTTTCTTAGCGTGTATAAACGGTGCATTTGATGCATTTTACAGTCTGTGGCTGTAGCCAGAGGAGGGTGCGTGAGTGCTGTGGGCTACTAATAGCACCCTCCTAATTTATTGCATGGCAGTGTAACTGGAGAAGCTGCGGTTTTCGCAAGAAGCTACCCTTTAAAAAAATACTGCGTCAAAATTTTCGGGGTTTTCTTAAAGCTGTAGTTTATAATTTCAGATGAACATGATACTGTAATTGAGACGGATACGTCTCAAACCACTAGGGGTGAAGCTTATAGAGTTAACGTTCCAAGGCTACTTTCAAAGACTCGTTTGTCAAACGCAAAACATATCCACAACATCGCCCAATCTTCCCTATAGGAAGACATGTACCGAAAGACGAAACAGAACTACAGTTCCGAACAAAATCGTCAAACTCCATGTACGGAGACAGGTACCAAAAGGAACGAACAGGACAGGCTGCACCGGACAGTTACCGGCTAAAAGACCAAAACGAGTTAGTATAAAATAACGCCCTGCCTCTTGGTAAAGAGGAATGTAAGGAGGAGGCGAAGGAACAGATATAACGTTCCGTGGCTACTTCCATAAGCTCGCAGTCATATGCAGAACATAAAGGGGTAAACGCCCGATCTCCCAGGAGGGAGAAACATTTTACAGGCGAGCCGACGGAGCACCGTCGTCCCATAACTTTACTAGCAGAAAGACTAATGCAAGCTTAACTAGGAAACACACGCCCTAGCCTCTCAGTAAGGGGAAATGTAACGAGGCGAAGGAACCGATAATTAATGTTCCAAGGCTAAGTTGAGACTCTCAGTCACACGCAAACATGTCCACAACATCGCCCGGTCTCCCTATGGGAAGACATGTACCAAAGGGCGAACAGAACTACAGTTCCGAACAGAATCGCCCAAATCTCCATACACGGAGAAAAGCACAAAAAGACGAAAGGACAGCTGCACCGGAATTATCGACTAATAGACTAGCGCAAGCTCAAACACTAATACAAGCCCTGCCTCTCAGTATGAACAAATAAAACATACCAAAGCTACTAACTGGCTCCCTGTAACACGGAAATGAGTAGAAGCTATAAACGCCAGGTCTCTCAGTAAGAAAACCAATCACAGGCGAAAATGGAACAAAGAACTGCTACTCTATACTTCTACGAGCTAAGTAACTAAGTAGAAGCGAAACGCCCGATCTCCCTGTGGGAAGACATGTACCGAAGGGCGAACAGAACTACAGTTCCGAACAGAATCGCCCAAAACTCCATACACGGAGAAAAGCACAAAAAGACGAAATAGAGCAGAGATCCGCGGTCCCATACTGCTACGAGATAAGTAACTAAAAAGCCAGCAAGAAATAAGCCCTGCCTCGAGTAGCCCAAATGGTACGAATAACTCACAGCCAACAAAACACCACAGTACAAAACAATAAACAAACGAAGCCTCGAACGAAGGAAACGGGAGGCTTAAATAGCTCTCAGTGACCACGCACAGGTGTGGACGCTAACAGAAGCTCCGCAATGTCAGCAGGGCGGAGCAAGCCTCTACCAAAAGGGCAGCGCCCTCGCGTGGCCACTAAGGAAAACGACCGCATAGGGAAACAGGGTTAAAAACCATGATAATACTAACAGAGTATTAAACTAAACTTCAGACGGAATGTGACGAAAGAAATAAAAGCTGAAATAAATCATTCTCTCTACTATTATTCTGACATTTCACATTCTTAAAATAAAGTTGTGATCCTAACTGACCTAAGACAGGGAATGTTTACTAGGATTAAATGTCAGGAATTGTGAAAAACTGAGTTTAAATGGATTTGGCTAAGGTGTATGTAAACTTTCGACTTCCGACTTTCGACCAGATAATTTCCTGAACACCTGTATTGCCACTTTCATAAACAACTGTATTGGTTCACCCCTATACTGGACTGGACCAATGCTGGCTTCCCCAATACTCTACTGGACCACAGAAAAACCAAGGATACATGTGCATGCCTTTATAAATAAAATGTCAGATCAAATAAACGACTGGGGCGAATTAAACAATTCAGGACAGAAGTTGGTATGAAATCCTGAAACAGATCCACACTCGTTGTGCACCTCTGTGTTCTCAGCAACAAATAGAGGACAATGGATAATAGCACGTACTACTGCATCTACGTTCCATCCTCCCTGACTGATTTCGTCACAGAGATTTTATTAACGGGGACATGAAGCACTCGATAAAGTGGGTCTGGTTCGTTAGCTTATTACCTTAAATGAGATAGGGGCGTGCGTTAAAATCTCAAATCGACCCGTATTTGCTGGAAAAATAAGTTAAAGTTTCTTGTTTCTCCACTAGGGCGCAGCCATTTTGGACCAACTGCAGTCGTAACATCATTAGGTTGGTTCATCTCCGCTGCTCAATGTATTCCTATGGGAAAATAGCTGGCTTTCAATGAGCTCAACGATGTATCGTGAGGAAAAAATAAAACAAAAAACGCACGGACGGACCTTCTGTATTGCCATGAGATGCTCAAATGAGTATTACCGAACAAAACTTAATTTAAAACTGAATTTCCGCTGCCTTGCCTTGATATAACGTAGCCTATTACGGTAACGTTAGTTAACAGCCTGCAAATACCTATATACCTACCGCGACCTAGCATCACAAGCTAACGCTTATTTTCTATAGGCAATATTAGCTAATAGCTAGACACTAACATTAACGTCACTTTAGCGACTTTAACTCGTTTATCAAGGCAAGGCAGTGGCGCAGTTACCAGCTTGCCAGAAGCTACAGCCTATGATCAGAAGCAGTTCATGAAAATTAAGTTTTAAATCAAGTTTTGTTCAGTAATACTCATTTGATCATCTCGGGGCAATACAGAAGGTCGGTCCGTGTGCTTTTTGTTTTATTTTTTCCTCATGATACATCGTGAGCTCATTGAAAGGCAGCTATTTTCCCATAGGAATACATTGAGCAGCGGAGACGAACCAACCTAATGACGTCACGACCGCAGAAACTCGTGAGTAGGTGTGGTCATATGACGATGATGCCACGTAGTCATATTATGAATATTCATACGGTCAAGGAGTGAAAGGGTGTGTCTTGGTGAACTGACTCAGCCTCCTTCCAGCTCTCTCCTCACAACTAAATAAAATGGCGAGCGACAAGAGTGACAGCAGTACTGCAGGGAGTTTTGAGGTGGAGGAGTTTGAAGTGGAGGAAGAGGATTCCTTCGTGGTGGAAGACTCTCCTCACGAAGATGTTTCTCGGGCAATACAGCCGTATTCATTCGAGCCACTGGCAGCAGCAGCCGCAGCCGCCGCCCCGGCTGTATTAGTTGAGCAACATCTTCGCGAGGAGAGGACCTGGGATGTAACCGAATGGTAAAGCTAACATTACCTAGCTAAGTTAGCTTGTTTGTCTGCCTAAAGTAACGTTACTATTGAATACATTCAAATACACAGCAAAACCCAGTCACACAGTAACGTTAGTATATTGAACATGGCTGGTTGTAGCGCCCTCATAACTTCACTTGGTCCGGAGAGAATTATCATTTATTAGCTAACATTATTCATAAATGATATAGCTAATATAACTAGCTAGTTAAGTTACCAGTTCTCTCTGGACCAAACGGGGCTAAACTCACACACAATAGACTGCCTTGCATTACCTAACTTATCGATACATTCCGTCCGAGTTACTGACCAACTGGTTACTGGTTTTGCTAGGGCTACATCAAATGTATTATTGCTATCGTTTATTAGCTAACGTTACGTATTCATAAAAGATAGCTCACACAATAGGTTGCCTTCAACCCCACATTAGCTATTACCTATCAGTAATGTCAACCGTTTGCAAAAGCATTTGTGTTGTAGTTTGTACAGATAACTTGCATGTAAACAGAAACAAACTAATGTCCCAACAGGTGTGCTTGTGGCCACTGCTCTAACCTGTCCCCTCCAGAAAACGTATGTTGCCGTGAGGTTACTGAGGTAACGTTATGTCAGCGTAGTTATGAAGCTATTCTTGATTTGTCTACTGCTGTGCCGTAGTCGGGCATGCTTGGCCCAACTGTATAATAGTGGCCAATACATGTGCAATTACACAATGTCACAAATACAATGTAATAGGTATATTGTACTTAGCTGTTTTACGGCGGGAGACGATCCATCCATCACTGTTGGGATGGCACCTGGCTTCAGCGACAGAGTTTTATAGAAGCCCATCTCAAAGCCAGTTAAATTGTGGTAGCAGTCCGGTGTGAAGTGCGCGTTGCACACTAGGGCTTTCTTCGGCAAGTCCGCGTGCTCTACACCGATAGCTTGAAGCCACTGGCTAAGTAGCGCTGGGTCTCTCGGCAGATTATGAAAGCTAGCAGAGCCGGTGGCGTTGCACCGAGGAACGATACATCTCTGACTCCTTGGCATAATGCAGGCAAGTTAGCTAAAGATACCAAGTAGTAAGACGTCGTATATGAATAACTGTAGCTCGATATAAGTCGTAATATTAACGTTAGCAATAATACAAAGCAATTCGCATTTGAACTTGAACTAGCTAATTAGCAGTACAAGGGTCTCAGTCTCAGAAGGAAAAGAAAAATCGTCGTTCTCTGCTTTTATACCACGTGCCCAGGCAAGACCCACCCCTAGGACCACCTCAAGTCCACCCATTTTTATGTTAAGGACTCGTGACGTCACGAATCCCCGGAAGCCAGCATATTGGTAAGTCTAGACAAAAACTCAGATAAAACCATTTTGACTAAACATTAAATTTTCGGACATAAACAGTTGTGTATGATCATAATCTAACTCAAAACATAGGTTTTCAATGGGAAAAGTTGGTTTTTGACTGCAGTATAATTTTAAGGTAAAAAGCTAACGAACCAGACCCACTTCACCGAGTGCTTTATGTCCCCTTTAAAATAACTTGGCAAATAATGTGAATGTGGAATTTTGTCCACAGCTGCTCTGATGAACATCAAGCATGTTAGCATAAAGATCACATGGATGTCTGGCTTAAGGAAATGAGTTCCATTAATCACAGGATCCCCTGGTAGACATTGCCTTTACATAGGACCAGTGTACTATGAATGGAGAAGCAGGGCACAGTTCTAAAAAGGAAAAACTCTCTCCTGGATTAATTATCTTTATACAGCCCCAGTGAGCAGGAGCTGGAGGGAAGTGATGTGTCTGTTCTTTCATTCACTGCAGTCAGTACACTAATTAGCTATTATATTATATTAGGTCAATTTCTCATTGCTCTTGTGTGGTCAGAAATTGTGTCTTTTGGAAGTTGTACCAGCTAAAGAGAAGGTTTGGTCCAGGGTAAAATATGGATCTCAAATACTTTAACTCTTTAAATGCTGATAAAATGAGAACAGATTCCTGAGAATTTGAATCAAAAACACATCATCAATCAAAAAACACACATAGCACTGTGGTCTTTTGACGTTGGTGCAAAGAAATGTTTCTTTAAAGAATCTTAGATATTTCATATAAGGTATTTTGACCCAGGCCAGGTGGGTGCCAGATGGCATGAAATTGACTTTTTCACCCAAAAAAAAATCATCAGCCATTTTCAACAGTTTACCAGCCCCATTGCCTTCTACAATATAACACAACCTGGTTGGTTACCTGCCAAAGTGGCTGCTAGAGCAGAAAATCTTACGAGCCACAATAAACATTTTACCAACATTTGGCTGGTGGCGGGTGTTAATTTTACACCCTGGGGAAAGATCATAAGGCCTGTACAGAGCTGCCTTTGATGCTGGGCTTTCTGGGACAGCTGTGCAGAGGGGTAAATGGAGCACCAGTTCCACAGGTTCTAATTCCCAAGAGAACGGTGCCGCCCAGTACCCAGGCAGGCCGCTTGACCTGGAAACCCAGATGAAATGGATGCTAGTCTCTGCACATTGCGGCGGATAAAGTGTGAGATTCAGGGATTTTCATCTTTTTTTCAATGTGGGAAGGAAGCTATTTGTTATTTTCTTGGATCGATCATGCCTTGCCTCAGGGGAAAACATGTCTCTTTCAGAACAATGTCGAGCCTTATTATGACCAAAATGCCACTGGTCTCAGGGATGCAGTGTTTTTCTCTAACCTTTAAACCTATAATATTCACTTTTAAGCCTAGCGTAGGTGTCATAGGTTTCCAGCCTGTTTTCGTTTTTTCGCGGATGTTGCCACTCGGGGCTATGAGAGGTCTCTTGCTGTTTTTCGCCTGCCGAGTCCTTTTTATTATCATTTGATTCAGGTGTGTGCTGGCTACTTAAAGGGATAGTTCGGAATTTTGGACATAATGTCTCAATTACGACTTACCCATGATGTAGTTGATTGATGGAAACCATTTTCAGCTAATTCCATGCTGTCTCTTCTTTTGGACATACACACGTTGCTAATGCTAGCGCAACTCTATGGCAACCGGTAGCATCCACTACCAAACGCACTTAAACACTCCACAGTGCACCCAAAGCAAATAAAATACGACGAGTCTATCGGGGTTATTTTGAGTGTTTAAACCATCATTTTTGAAGTCAAACTATCGTTGAATCCTTTACTTTGTGCTGACCTATATTCTCTGTGGAAGTACGGCAGCACTCCATTTAAAATGCTTAATCAAGCCAAGGAAAACACTGAAGTAGTTTTAAAAAATAAAAAGGAAAAATAAACAGGCTACATAAAAATATGAAGTGGAAAATTTGATGAAAGTGAATGAAGTGAATATTTAATAGCTCTCTCAAGATGAGGTGAATCTTCAATCCGCCAAAAATTACTCACACATTACACGCTCTACGTGAGACTATTTTAACTCTAAAGTGTTTTTCTCTATTGCCTGCAAACAGGTTAATTCAGGCAAGCACATATGGAGCCAACAAATGCTGCCACCACCGTTTGTCAGATGCATACGGTTGAATTTGTGTGTGTGAGCGGCAGTGTTTACAGCTTGTTATGCAGTTTAATTAGCAGAACCAAGCTGGTGGCATAGACATCCCTTCGAGCTTATGTCCAAACTCAATATCGCACAGTAAACAAGCAGGAGTCTGCAGGGCTTTCTGAAGAGATTGACTGCTGTGAATCTCAATCTACAGTACCTGCAGCATGTTTACTGATTAAGTGACTGTATTCCTGCCTCTTGCCCAATGCATGCTGGGATAGGCTCCAGCACCCCCGCGACCCTGACCAGGAATAAGCGGGTTAGATAATGGATGGATGGATGGATTTCAAAAGATGGCTTAAGAAAAAACACTTAAAGGTATACTATGTAGTTTCAGAACACTAGATGGCGATATGGAGATATGGAGCACGTAGGAGAAAAGGGCTCCCCGAAAATTGCTTATCACATGTTCTTCTCTGACACGCACGACAATGCACGAGCATTGTGGTGACGTTTCACACATATTTTCTCTGACTGTGGACTCAATTCAATTTGCTTTATTGGCATGACAAGACATTGCATCTGTATTGTCAAAGCATACTGCATTAAAACAGTCAAAGACATACATCTAACTCTGAACAATACAAAACAGCAAAGACTAGAAACGAATGAACAGTAACCATACATGAAAACAAGAACTTTTCTTTGATTATGGATTTAGAAATAACAATAATGTAAAATAATGAAGTACAATTAAAAATAATAATAATTATCAATAGAAATGATAATAATGATGATGAGAACGACACATATGATCTTATAAAGTGAATATAATAAATATAAAAATTTTAATTGGTTTATAATGATCTCTGTCACTCACTGTCCCTAAGACGATGGCAGGCAGCTATATATTGTGCTGCCAGGTCACAGCACGTCCTCTCCTCTCCTAAGAGGATGGGGAGTTTTTGGATGTCTGTTAAATTTTTTAATTGACGGTATCTCTGATTTATTTTGGGAAAATATTTATTTCTGATTTGATGTATTTTTCGCATTTTGTGATAAAGTGCCGCTCCGTCTCAACTTCGTTGAGATGGCAATGTTTCTCCTCCCGGAGTCTGTTGACTCTATCACATTCACTCTGATCAAGCTGTCCTCTTCCCCTGGCCCTGCCTCGCCCACCACGAACACGATTGTCGCCTTGGATAAAAGCATGTGCTAAATGACTGTAATGTAGTGTAAATCCCTCGCAGCTAGACCAATGAGGGAATAGCCCGGATCAAAGGTTTAAGCGTGATATTTTCCGCTGTTGCTGTGGGAAAAGGTAAGAGTTTTGAAATGTTACTGTTCTTACCACCGGATGAGACTGCTTCTTTAAATTCGCGGGATCAGCAGGCTGACTCCAGCTTATTCAAAAAGGCAGCCTGTGTATATTATATTAACTGTCAGCCACCAACGCTGATACTATACTCGTATATATCTGACTCCAATTAGAATTGACGCTTGATTGCGAGTGGAACTCTGTTCTTTTGAAATTATCTATACCGGGGACGCTAATAGCCCCGGATACGGGGTGCAGACTGACACACTGAAGCGGACTGACAAGCTCAGAGACCCTAGCCACATAGAAACTCAGCGGGTTTCGAATATGTCACCATCACAGGTGCTCAGAGGTTCGGACCATAGAATCTACTAGGTAAAAGAGAAACTCAGAGGGTTTGGAACATGTCACCATCACAGGTGCTCAGAGGTTTTTGACCATAGAATCCACCATATACTAGGAAAAGAGAAACTCAGATGTTTGGAACATGTCACCATCACAGGTACTCAGAGGTATTGAACATAGAATCCACCATATACTAAGAAAGTGAAAACTCAGAGGTTTTTAACATGTCACCATCACAGGCGCTCAGAGGTATTGAACATAGAATCTGCCTAGTACTGGCTAAGGCCTAGCAGAACCGTCACATTACCATAAACAAGATTAGTCAGTGTGAAACCCGGTAATAGAGACACAATTCACGGAGACCACGCAAATCAGGTCTAAAAATAGAATAATTTATTAATGACAATAATCACTGGTTAAGACTGTAAGAGCAAATTTGAACACATTCAATACCTATAGCTAAACACAGGATAACATGCTGCTAAGACAAAGAAACATGAACAGGTTCACCAACAAAGTATAACCAAATGATTCCGTACAATGTGACTATGGTACCAGGAGACCTGTTAGGCCGATACTCCTATACGGGTATAACTATAGTGCCACTACAGCATTAGGCGATCTGTTAAGCAGATACATCATAATGGACGAGCTATGGTGCCATGACAGCACCAGGTGATCTGTTAGGCAGATCCACCATGAATGTCCCTTTGGACTTCCCTTAAATGCAATCCTGGGCAGGCTTTCCACATTCCACAATTCCCTTTGTTTGTCCAAACAAGGTCTGGCCAGGAAGAGGGCTGTAAAATCTAACCACCAAGAGACCCCCCTTCTCCTCCAGGAAGATCAACTACAGTCTACTCCCCCTCCCCGATCTAGTGATAGCAATAAGATACTTTGTACGACGGCGCGTGATCTTATGATTTTACCTGTCATTTATCTAGATACCAGGTGAGGTCCAGGGCCCAGTAGTTCAGAACTTTTAATCCCTATCTGATCGGATCAGATTTGGATTTTGGGTAGTTCAAAACCAAAAAACAGGATTAGGATCACTTTGATATCCGATCAGATCAGGAAATCAAATCCAAGCTTTAATCTGGATCAAATCTTCAAAACGGGTAGTTCAAACCGACAACACAGGATTGGGATCAGTTTGATCCCAAAAAACTGGATTATCTTGATCCCACCAGAGGGGTGGATTTCCAGTGGATTACCAGAGCAAAATGTACTATACAATTCATTTAAAAATATGTTTCAATATAAATAAGATGGCAAAGTTTGTTAACTGAAATAATACACAATTTTTAGCCTTCATGGCAAATCAATTTTATTTTTCATTTTTTGGTCACGTTTGTGGTGGCCTATTTTGTTTTCAACCAAATGTTGATGACATAAATGTTTATGCTCATAAAAGTATCACAACAAAGATTGTCAATCACAAATGTAATTTAGATTAAAGAAAAAATATATTCAACAAAAAAAAAGTCCATCATCTGTCATCACCTTTCAAAAGTAATTGCGGACAATAGCATCTCGCATTGCACCACCACTCAGTCTCTCATTTAGAGGGAAATCCATAGGTGGCCCTAGATCATCAGCAGGTGCAAGGGGCTCTGGGGGATCATCGATGTCAGAGAGGGGGACTCTGCGATGGACAGCGATATTGTGTAGCACAATACAAGCCAGTGTTATGCAGCATGCTCGTTGGGGTTCCACTCTCAGATAGTTGAGGCATGCAAAACGCCTCTTCAGTACTCCATTCAAGCGCTCAATGGCACACCTTGTTCTTCCATGGGCATTGTTGTAGCGCATCTGTGAGGGAGTGTTGGCCGTGGGAAAAGGTGTCATCACCCATGGTAGGAGTGGGTAGGCACTGTCGGCTAATATAACGTGAAACGGAGAGGGCAGATGCAGATCCGTCTGGCCAAAGAACAAATACAGCTGTGCCGGCTTCAGCAAACTGAAACCTCACTTAGAATTCAGCTCCTCAAAGCACGCCTGGATGATCCAGCTGCCTTTGAATGAATGTTTTTTTGTTGTTACCTAGTGGGAGTATTTTTTTAAATTACAATTCCATTATGATTTTATGTCCTTTATGTATTTAAAAATATAATTAGACATTATAGATGTCTCTGCAATGTGGTCTCTTGTCTTCCTTGTATTATTTTTCATATCCACTAGATGGAGATCGGTAGGATTAAAGCACTGATATTCAGGATCTAGTAATCTTGAAAAGTCTGAATCTGGATCAGGGTGATCCTATCCTGAATTGCTTTGAAATACTGGGACAAAATCTGGCCGAGTTGTCTGATCCTGGATCACAAAAAATGGGATTTCAAAATCTGATCGGATCTGATTGAGATTAAAAATTTTGAACTACTGGGCCCAGGTGATAGCCACTCTGTGATCCAGATACTTATGTGGACAAGCACATCCCTGATAACCTACAATCCCCCTTCCAAACACATTCTTTATTCCTTACATACCCCACATTTCAATTGATATTAATCCCAATCCACCACATTTATCATATTATCCAGTTATTCACATACATACATACATAAGATGCCTTATACATACAGTGTTGCTTCAGTCCAGAATATTTTAACATAGGGTGTGTGTTCACAGGCCTTTTACGGCCTGAGAACAGGCCTCGGTTGCTGACGTCATTATGACCTCTAATGTCATTCCAGCTGTCGATTACAACTTTGTGCCTTTTGTTGTAGGGCAGTGGAGTTGGGAGTCCTGTGTGACGAGGCAAAGATGTAAGGGGTGGGTAGAACAGGAGATTCTTAGGCCACCTGGTGAATTGTTTTATTGCACCCTCAAGGAAGTCAGGGTTTATGACTGACAATCCCAAGGATCAATAATTTTCAGTCTTACAGTAGTGTTTATGACTGCCCCTCACCCTTACTTTGGAGTATTATGGCACCTTAGTAGGCAACGTTCTGCGATGCCCACAAATTGAAGTCAGAATTTTACTGAAATGAAACGTGGTCGTAAGGATACTTTTTTTTAAAAACCCATTGGGAATCAAAATTTGGGGCATGACATGCTACAAGAGACACTGCCTTGATATTATCTCATTCGAAATTTTATACAAATACAGTATACAAATCTTATCTCTGAATTAGTGCTGTGTGCCATGAAGACTCATTATTGTGTCATTGTCTACATTCCCTTGTGACTAAACGGCACGTGTGCTCGCTACACACTTTGATGAACAATGTGTCTGGTCCTCATCCTTGCAGATAACTACAGATAACTATAACTCACAGTGTCTGGGAGCCTCATTTTCCCAAGTAAATAAATAACTTGATTTAAAAAGTCTGGTGAAAGCAGATGTACAATACCCAGTAAATATGACTGAATGGCTACTTTATTCCTCAAGGTTGATGAGCAGTCTCACCAGTGAGTAGCTCGCTGTCCAATCAAGGAGCCTGGAGTGTTCCTTCATCCTCAAAATGGCAACAGGTTCAGCGCTGCCTGATAATTAGCTATTTATTAACCCTTCCTAGCCCCCTGTCTCTCCTGATCTTCCTCACAAAGTATTGAACAGTTATACAATTCCCTACCTGGTTAGCTACGGGGTAGTAAATATATTTGCTTGCAATAGCTTATTTTGAGCTTATTTCCTTCCATTTATACAGTCCCCCCCCCCCCCCCCCCCCCCCCACACACACACACACACACACACACAAACACATACATATTATTACATCTAACAGAATTATAAATCAGTGTGATTCTACTTTCATTTGAAATAATTCAACCTGAAAATAAAATGCAAGTAGGCCTAGTCAATCACTAATTCACTATATAAAGTAAAATTATACCATTTATTCCCAATCTGCATAGAACTTGCCGTGCCCTTCATTGCAATCGCTTAGTGATTATGTTTTTGATAATAAGAGTATGAGGGTACCTGGAAGGACTTGAAGCAAAGCAGCCTTGTTCTCTTGTTTATAAGAAACCCTGGTGAATAATTGCAATATGGCATATTATCACCTTGCGCATTAGCAATAACAATGTTTTTATAGTGCATTAGACACAGTCTTTAGCCCTTAGCCACTGTGGTCCATATTTCACCCTACCTCATCAAACTCCACTCCACAAAATCCATTGTCCTGTCATGGGACAGTGCCCAAAATAGTACTACTCTCTGGAGCGGCAAACTGAAGCCCTGCACCATTCTTTCATTAAAAGAAGACGTATAAACAGCATTAAGCAGCAAGAACACATTTTTTTTCTGTTAAAGCAATCAGTCAGACTCCTGTCCTGAGAGCTGAAGCAGCCGCTGATTTTCTGCACGTTTCAGAATCAAATACATTTAGTTACTGCTTCATTCAAAAGGCCACACACCTTGGGCCTCATTCATGAAGCGTTCCTAAACATGCGCATACATTTATGTACGAAATGAGTTGGTACGAAAAATCTACGCCGGATTCATCAAACCGTGTGGGAAAGGCAGATTTTTTCGTATTCATGTACGAAGCGCGTCCACGTTATTTTGAGATTAACGAAAATCCACGCTCATGAATTGACTTATATGGAGGCTGTCACTTCCATTTAAAGGTCCATACCTAGTCAAAATGGCCCAGAAAAAGCATAGGGAATAATTATTCCGACACTGAAATCGAAGTTTTATTAGCCGATGTTCCACCAAGGGGAAAAACAATAGTTTAGTATTGTCAGTACCGGTGTCATGAACTGGAAAAGTAAAGGCCTAGCAGGAGATAACATGTACCATCAATGCATGACTATCCCTCACATTAACAGTTAAAGTAGTAAAATAAAAATTAAAAAATGCATCGACATTAAATTGGAGGCGAAGAAACGCATCTACGTCTGCATCGGACCAGTGAGCGCATTGCTTTATCGCAGTCTGGAAATAAATTAAACGGTATTCATTTTGTAATCTTGTTGTGGTTCTGTGCATGTGAGTTGTGGTTTGAAATCGGATAATCACATAGGCTACCTTATTTTAGAATCTCTCTGGCGTTCTAATTGCGGTTATTGACGCGCGTCTCCCACTGCAGGCTGTTCTCATTCCCAAGGCGTCATAAAGTGACGTTTGGGCAGCAGCCTACGGCGTCATCCTTTGGACGCAGAAGGAGGCATTTTGCGTCAGCATGTTGACGCACTCGGTTGCGAATTTATGAATCCTACTATGGCGAAGGCTTTGCTCATGACAACCGACCGCGAGCATGCCCGCTCAAGCTGCATTCTCACCAAATCTGGCGACGACGCATGGGGACGCGCAGGAACCCCAAACTGTGCATTTGGTGGGCGGTGCTATTAGACAGGTTCAGTAGCCTACGTGGGAACATTAACGGCACCTGATTGGTTAGACGTATTTTGCCTGCGTTTTCAAACCGGAACAATATGGTGGCCTGTTAATAAACCTTCTTTTATACCACTTAAACACGTTTCTGAAAACATTTGAGACGAGAAATAGTCTATGCAGTTGCTAAATCTTGATTCATATTTGATCCAAAACGCCTACTTTGACCGTTTGATCCGAGTTTTGTGAGCAACGGCGGACGCATTAATTTGCCTAAATTAGATTTGGAATCTATCCTATTCAAATTCAGAACCGGGGAACATACTACACAGTCGGCGCGCCACATCCATCATGCACCTTGCGAACGCATCGCATCCTCTCCATAGAAAATTAATAGAATGCGTCCGATTGATGTACCTCGCCGGATTTGGTGAGAATGCAGCTTGAGTCTTCGCCGTGTGCCCGTTGATTTTTGTGAGTTTGTGATTCCCGTACCCCACCCCCAACCCCTAAATTGAACCTCACAGGAGTTCACGTAACTCGGGCTCATGCCCGAACTGTTAAGATAGTGGGCGAGCCCGACCACAGGAGTTCACGGAACTCTCTATCGGATGAAGAAAAAAAAAGCATAATACTGAAGTGCCACAACCAAAGAAAAGTTATGTGGCCACAACCGTCAATATACAACACAAAAGGCTACCTTTGGCGTCAGTAGAGCGACGCTTGGGCAGAAGCGTCGCTATGTGATGAGTACGGGTGATACCACGTTGCCCACTGAGAAGAAGCCAGAATCTAGCTCAGGTTTTACCGGGATATTACGTAATAGTATAGCCTGGTTAAAAAAACTTTCACTTTTAAATCAAGTTCATCCGATTTTTAACCTGAACGCGAGACGGCGTTTCACCGACTTTTCAACAAAAACATTCACTGGGGTGTGCAGTCTATGGCACCGACAACATTGGACAGGTTGGCAATTTCATAAAAACCGCTTTTCCTCCACCTGGCTTTGCATCTTGTAGGGGAACTGGATGTACGCTGGCATCAGCTGGATTAAGCTGCTGACCACAATTGCAACCCTGGCTACAGACATGTAAGCCACTTTAAAGCAAATTGTGTTCATTGCTTAAATGTGTGTTTTAATTAGCATAGCCTAGCCTATATAAGATCATGTAGAATTTCTATTTTTTAGCAATTTAGAAACAATTGTGGGAGCGTTCATTAGCCAACGTTATGGGTTTAATTAAACAGCTTTTATAATTGATTAATAGGCGTAATATAAAGTGTTTGCTTTTTAAAATGATAATTTATTACATTTGCAATGTGTATTTCAAAGGCTACATTTAGTCTTGTGAAATTAACAGAAAATTAAATTAAATTAATATTCTAATTATCACTCAGAAGCTACATTAGGGGCATTCTGAATTTACAAACGAGGTAGGCCTACACACAGGTGTAAAATGTGTTAGTATGTGCATTGATGAATGCCAAAATACGGCCAAATTTGCTAATACGAACAATTTACTTCGTTCTGCTCACGTTTCATGAATGAGGCCCCTTGTTTCTAAGGCCTAGATTTGCTGCTTATCGATAGGAAAGCAGAAAAACCTGCAGCCCTACAAGATTGACACCTCTGGTTTAAATAATGCCTGGGTGTACAGCTGGGTATATGGCCTGAGAGAAAACACTGTTCACAGAACATGATAAATATTTTAAAAAGAAATATTCATGCAAAGCTAGATGTGTTATTTTTGAACTCTACTGTATGTATTCTCAGTAGAATTGAATTACAGATTGTAGATTGTTTCTTTATTGAGGAAATGAGGCCACCTCTGTATTTTATCCATAATTGTATTATTTAATTATTTAACGCTGTCTCCTTTGGAGAATAAATAGGTATGATGACAACCATGTCTTAGTGCTGTGTCTTAAGATTAAATAGGTCCATGAGCAAACCTGTACAGTATGTGTTGACTTAATTTTATTAAAACAGTATACAAAACACAGAAAACCAAATGGGAAGGGTTAGAGTGGTTAAAACCTCCAAGACTTAAACACAACATCATTGTACCTTATAATGGTTTAATTAGAAAACTAGTTATTTGCACCAATGTAGTCAAATGGGTTGAGCAAAAACTCACATGGCCATGTTCACTTACAGGTCAGGGGTCTGTAACACTTGTTCTAGAGGGGCTGCAGTGTAGGGTATATATCATTACTCACACTTACTTTATCAGTTAAACATTTACCGTACCACACCTCTCCTGCTCTCTTGGGTCTAAACCATTTGTCGATTTTAATGTGAAAATGAAACCCAGCCACACTGCAATTCTCCAGGACCAGGGCTGGAGACCCTGTGACTTGAACTGTCCATCCACATACTTTAGCAGTGCAGCCTTCAGACACAGAGGGTAGTGGTTTGGAAAACACACAAACACACTGGGCCCTATCTTACACCCAGCGCTAAGCAGCGCTAACCCAAACGCAACTGTCTTTGCTTTCTTACACCCTGCGCAGGTGTAATATAGCACCCAGCGCTGACGTTGTTTAACTACCGAGTAATCTTGCGCCCATAGCAAGTCAACTGGGCGAGTTGGTCTGAAGACCAGGTGTTGCCAGGATAATTTTTGACTTGTTGCTATCTTGAGCCAGCAGAAAGCGCTTGCGATAAAACCACCACAAACCTGATCTAAAGTCATGTTGCAGTTATTTCTATGTTATTTTAACAGCACAATACAAGTACGTCTACATAGGCGTGTGCACAACGCGTGTACACCCTCCTGTCATACTCTGTGGCATCAACACAGTGTGAGGTGTAATTAAACAATTAACCACTGCTGTATAAAATTATGTCATAGAGCTGTTATCAGTAGCTCATAAATCAAAAAGAGATGGGCCTGTGACCTCCAGTATTCTATCACAACTTCTCACCACAATTTACACAAGTTGTTCAATTATGCAAGCAAATTAATAGCACTTACCCAGACAACCTGTCACTGTTCAGTCAAACAATCCTGATTTCCTGAGTGCCCGATTATACTTGGAATAAAGGGAGCAAATGCATGAGCAAAATAAATGTATATATGCTCGCAAGTATTATTTAAAAAACAGCATGATATTATAAATGTATTATTAGTCATCAATAAAGTATAGCTATTACATAACACTTTATCTATTATGCCAACACTGGTGAAATGGTGAAACCCAGCGGAATTGACATTCTTTCATCTGAAGTGTGCATCAACGTGTGCATGATGTAGGTATAGATCAACAAAAACAGACTAACTAGATAGAGCATTCTGGAAAGAACTGGCAGATAGCTGGGGAAGCTCAAATTTAATAGATGTTGGCTGCACTCTTATTTCAGCCTATGGGCTAAAACCGGATGCACAGATGAAAATAAATTTAGAAACAGCTTTTTATAAAACTACCTTGTTCAGCAAGCTGCCTTGGTGCCAACAGTGAAATGGCCTGCCATTCCCTGTACCAAGTACCATCACCCAGAGAAATGACCGGAAAGGTCCCTCATTAAGAACAATGCCCAGCATAACAACATATCTATTGCTTTTCATTAACGTTTTGGAGCAATTCACTCTCTGTCATGCACTGGGGCAGCTGGGGGTCTTCTCTCTGAACTAGACGGATGCCCCAATGCAGTGACAGAGACACTGTGCTGTAGGAGATCCAGTCTTTCAGATGAGATGTTAAACTTAGGCCCTGATTCAATGGTCATTAAAGATCCCACAGCACCTTTTGCAAAAAAGTAAGGGGTTCCTCAGTGTCCTGGGAAAAGTCTCAAATTGGCTTTCATAAACTGCCATCTAATAATCCCCCTCTTTAATTAGTGCATCAATTCCCTCCCTCTCAACCTCAACTGGCATGTGGTGAGCATTCTAATGCAAAATGGCTACTGCGCATCACCCATGTGGGGATGACACATAGTAAATAGCTCAGATTAGCTTCCCCCCTTCCCAGTAAAGGGCCATGAGATCATGAAAAACACTATATAAATGCAACCCATCATCATCATTAGGGGACCGAGCAGCGTAGCTGCTGGTACCCTATTGTTTTTGTTCGGATTCATTTTATTAATTTTTTCCTGTTTCACCTAAAATTCCCGTGAGCTGGTTTGGCCTAGAATCACCAGACTTGGCAGGCTTGTTGGGATTGCCAAACTCTTGGATCCTCTATATCATGACGCAGATTGAACACCTGGTGGCGCTGTAGTGCACGTGACAAAATGTTGACATTGACATGCCCACTGCCGATGCCCCGTTTCACCTAGAGTCACAAAATTAGGTATACAGGTCCCTTTGCTCATTCAGAACAAATTTGCCTCAAGGACCATAAAGTCCGCCATATTGGATTTTCCGCTAATTAGCATTTTTTGTAAAACACTTAAAATGCTAAGCCTCCTACATAATTTGACCAATTTAGATGAAACCTGGTAGACACACTCCTTAGACCATGCCTCATAGAAATTATACACAGAATTTTGATATTTTAAAAGATGGCCGAATGACGAGCCAATTAATTTTCACTGGGCGTGGCTTATCACAAAAATTATAATAATTCCAAAACAATTTGAAATAAAGTTATCTAACTTGGTAGGTCTGTTAAAAGTAACATCAGGACTTGACCTCTACAGTTTTAACCCAATTGAGCCACGTGGTGGTGCTAAAGAGTTCCAACTATAAAAAAATATTTAAAAATCCACTAAAAATCACTGTTACTTTGCAGAAATTTAAAACTTGCTACAGTGACAAAGACCCGGATTTGGATCATAGATCTTTACTAATTGGGTGGGCGCCATCTTGAATTTTTCACCATTTTGGCTTAAATGTATTTTTTTATTACATTTATTACTTCTCTGTGTTTTTTCTTAACTGATTGGCTGACTCTTATGGAACTTGGCATGTAGTTAGAAGTTGTCATCTCACAAGCCCTCACCAAATTTTTGACATTGACACGCCCACTGCCAACACCCCGTTTGACCTAGAGTCAGAAAATGTGGTATACAGGTCCCTCTGCTCATACTGAACAAATTTGCCTCAAGGAACCATCAAGTCACCCATATTGGATTTTCAACTAATTTTTGTAACACTCCTCCTACAAAATTTGACCAATTTACATGAAACCTGGTATACACACTCCGTAGAGCGTGCTTCATAAAAGTTATATATTGAAGTTGTAATTATCCTGTGTAGCCTACTAATGTGTTAGTTGCATATACTCTAATTAGTATAATATCATCAGTGAATCCATTTAAAGTGTAGTCTATTATTTTAATTCATTGAATACATTTCAATTAGTGATTTCAAAGCCATCTTGTGCCTTCGACACATGCGCATTTGGTGGAATCGATGTTCGATTAATTTTCCCTGTGACCTGCCTGTGCCCCAGTGACGCAATTTCACTTTTCAAACGTTTAAAGTTATGCATACATATTTTTGACAGCGTTCTTACTCCATAAGTCAAAGGTAAAAATGAAAAGTCGCAAAGCACACACTATTTAAAAAAGTAAAAACATGATTATTTCTATTTAAAATGCGTTGCTTTCAGTTAAAAATAGCCTATAATTTGGGATAGTTTTGAGTCGCCATTTGGCTGGAAAGTCTTACAAGATCTGGCAACCCTGCGCCTCACTCTTGCGCTGCCATGTCACATGTTGTTTTTGTTGTATTTGAAGGAAAACGTCAGCGAAGCTGCGCCTCATTTTTTTAAAAACGAAGCTTCACATCATATTTATGTTTACTTCTTGAAAAGTGTGCTCCCAAATGTACTCAGTGAAACCCCGGAGTAAGTGTGTCATCCGGGTGTTTGAAGTATACTGCAATTTGAAAAATTTTCACATACTCTACGACTTTCTCGCCCTATCTACTCACCAAGCCTACTCAACAGTGTGGAAGAGTGCAGATTCGGACACAGCCATAGATTCACCTTTGTAGTATGCAGAAGTTACTCACCGACATCTGTGCTACATGGAAGAAAGTAACACCTGCATTTATTTGTAAGTCAGAACTATGGGGAAATGCTAACTTAAGCCAGGCCTGATGCGTTCAGCTAATAAAACATTGTTTCACGATGCTTCACTGAGAGCATATTTAGATATTTAGCATCGAATAAAAATCTGTAAAATGTCAGAAAAACCCACACTAGTAATGTATCTTTGCTAATGATGAGGGAGAGTTGCATCCATTATAAGTTTCTGTATCACAGTTATTGCAAGCTTCAACTGCAGACACACTGCCAAGCTGCCCTTTTCATTTTTCAAATTTGTTTTGAAAACAATGCATCAAGTGGGTTGTTTCCACATGAACACCGCTAAGGGCAGAGAGCCATCTTACTGTGTAATAACCAATAGAGTGGATAGAGCAGTTATATTCAGAGAAATGCATTGTATGGAAGCCAAGGGGATGATATTACACACTTGCATACGGTAGCTTTCATTTAATGCAGTATCCTTTCACTCGGCCGGATACAGTTCAGACAATTCAGGTCAAGGACCTTCATTCAGCGTTGGAGCAGCTGCTGCAACTTGCTGTCATACTATACAAGTGGTTGCCATTATAGCCATTAGATAATGGCAGTAACAATGTGAACAGTGAAAGTTCAGAGTTAGCATGGTGGAAAGGTCGTACAAGTACGTAACCATCTCATCTGTTACAACTCATGCTGCTGATACTGACTTTCGTTTTCAAATTAATTTCTTTCTCAAATTAGCCTATTGCTAACTTGCCACTTTGTTGTTTTAAACTAGTGTTTTTATTTTGATGTGTTAAAAAAATGTATTCAACAATTTTGCTTGTTTGTTTTTTTTTCTTATAAGTAACTAATAAGTTTGTGTACTATAAAGAAGTGAAAACCACTTGTTTGTGAAAAAAATTGGACACTTATTTTTAAGTCAGAACAAACTTTGAATCCAGGCCAAAGTTTAAAAATTTTACGTATTAAATTAATTCAAGAACTGCGTATTGAATGGGTGTTCATTGTGAATATTTCTGGGAGATGGCAATCACCCCGCTCAATGAAGCAATGTGCTGAGGATAGTGATATTCAATAGCAGTGCCATCAGTGCAACAATCAATAACAGGCGGAGAGAATAATTTAATTTCCCATCATTTTATTCAGGGAATGTCTGGGAGAAATCCAGGCGCTATTGAGGAAGGTTATATCTCCGATTCAAGTCTATTTTTGCTTTGTTTTAAGGAGAAACATCTTTGAGACTACTACTGGAGAAGTCATCTCCAATCATGTTCCTGGAGATCTACCATCCTGTAGGTTCACTCCAACCCTAGCAAAACACAACCCAATCAACAGCTAGAAATCTCATTGAGCTGCTAATTACTATATGTGTCAAATTACAGTTGAAATGAAAATTTACAGGATGGTAGATCTCCACAGGAACAGGGTTGTGGACCACTGTACTGGAGAAACACAGATTAGATTAAATGCATATGTGATGCACTAAAGGAAAAAAATACGGGGCCATGGTATTCAAATGACGGGCCATGGTATTCAAATGATGGTCCTTGAGGTTTGAGAACTGGTTTCGCACCCCCCGTTTACCTGGGAGTCAGGTGTGAAGACAATCTGCCAATCAGTAGCACTAATTGTTCAGTTCAGTAATTACCTGAAAGAAAGAATACCTGGGCTGGATTTGGATTTGAGGTTAATTCAAATATTCCAGATTTGAATGTTCATAATATAGGGTATAGTATAGCTGTATCATGAAAATGGGAATAATTAACAATCATGTAAACGTATCCAAAAAGAGTAAACACACCAGTTCTCTGTGAAAATTAAGGTTTCCAACCTCATCTCAGGTTAACGACAGTCCTTGCCCCAACCCACTTTACCCGTTGAAATGACTGGAGCTGGGCCTTGAAACTAGTCAGATAATAATGGCTGTAGTTAACCTCAAATATATTGGAGAGATTTGCATAGTTTTACAAGAGTTACTTTTGATATATTTATTTTCAGTGATTTTGTATGATAAAATGAATATGATTCACTATAAAGTGGTTGTTACTTGTGCCAGAGTGAACTGCACTGTTCAGACACAAAACAGTGGGAATAAGAAAATGTTAGACTATTGCTTATTACAGACTTGTGCGCGTCATTAAAAAAATCTATAAAGGACTAAAAGGAGCCACAATATTTTTATTCCAAATCTACCCTGGGAAGACTTGTTTAATTCCTGCCGTGCGTTTCCTGACCCAGATATTCCCCGGTTATTGCCTGGTGACTATTTCAGTCATAAAAGGGAGACAGCAGATCTGAACATAAACATATCAACGGACTGCTGCAGTGTTGCTTCAGGGAGTGATTAATCATTTGCACAGCAAACACCATTGTTTACAGTGACGTACATACACACGCACGCACACCTGATTACCACCAAATCTGACAGGTTACTTACTTGACAACAAATTCAAACAGCGCTACTTCACCATATCTACGGTGTTGGTCAGGGTTTATGACCATAACAAGTTGTTCTCACACTCATGTCCCTGGCTTGTTTTATTCCCCTGACCCATTGAACTCAGCCCAAAGGCTCTTATGTCTCTGTAGAGAGAGATAAAGAGGACGTGTCACCCTGTTCCCACCACATGATCAAATGTTACCCCTGTTTGCTTGCAAAATTGTACCCAAGCCTATGTAAGCATCACCTACACAGCACAGTCGCCTTCCATCCATTAAATATTCCTTATATTCAACAGAGCAGCAAATGACAGAAAGACAAAGAGGAGATGTAGGGTCTCCTAAAGAATAAAGGAGGAAGATGGATTGAATGACTTTCCATTGAATCATTGTTCTAAGGCATGGTCAAGTTAATCAAACAACCGCTCTTAAAGTGACAGACAAGGAAAATCCGTAATATGCTTATAAGTTATTTATGGCTATTAAGGTATGTATTGAGCACCAATAAAGCGTGAGGAATAAATTCCATTGCAATCTCGTAAAATTTCAGTCTATCTATATCTCTTTATTCCTGCATGCTGAAAAAAAGGGTGTGGTCGAAAATGGGTCCATGGTGACATAGAAACCTCAACCAATACATACTTTGATCTCATTACATAACTCCTCCCATAGTTTGAGGCGAATAAAACCATCCTGTCCCTCTTTGAGTCTGAGCCAAACACTCATTTTGTTTGCCCTTTAGAATAGGTGTCCGTGTTATCCGCATTTGGATTTGGAATAGTTAGCTAAATTGTTTATTTTTTCCCGCTCTCCTAATCCCTATACCAATTTTATTCCTCTCCCAATCTCTTTCACCTTTTTATCCATCCCTCTGTGGTGCTAGCTAGTAACATTAGCTTGCTCCTTGCACAACTCATCATCATGGAAACAAACTAATCATTCACTCGTCGTTTTTACTTGGTGTAAAAACTGCTCATTTGTCATACATCGAAAATAATAGATAGCTAAGATTTTTCCAAATAAACCATGACTTGGAAACGGTTTTGTCCTATTGTTCAGTGGCTGGTTACAGTAACAAAAATAACTACGACAACCATGATCCACCTAAGTACTTAGTTGCCATGTACGCAATTTTCGTTTAGTAATCAAAATGGATAAGTGGGCCTTTAAATACATTTTAAAAACTCGATAAAACCTACCATTGTGTAATGATTTGTGTGGAATGTGCATTTAGTGAAACGTCGCCTTGCAATTTAGCTTGCTTTAAAGAGACTAACGTTAGATCAAATGGTTGCAATACTCTGCTTAGCGTTTACTTTAACTTAACTTTGATTGCGAGCTTGCGTGTGATATTTATCTCCTGATAGCAGCCGCGCTGTATTTTACTTTTAATTGATTGCATCAATTCCTAGCTGGGCTCAAACCTATGGTTCAAACCACAGAACTGTATAAGAACAGTTCTGTGGTTCAAACATGTAGGGCTGGATGTTCAATAGGAAAATGAGTCAGGAGAAACAATCCTTAAAGTGATCCATCCATATCTACTGCATATCTGGCAGCAGAGTGATGTTTTGAAGCTCATTTGATACCTCAGACACTTGATGATTTACAGCCATTTAGCCAGCCATGGGTTCCATACTATTCCTGTGTAATTTACATCTTAATCTAGTCCCACCCCCCAATTCCCATAGAGATCCATTAAAATGCAGAGAGGTTATAGTATCGCTTCTAAGAGTAACTGAAAATAAAATATCAAGTCTTTTGATATCCTTTTATACCCAGTCATGATAGCATCACCCGTTACCTGTGGAATGTTCCAAACAGAGGTTTTTTGTCCCTGTCACAACTTTTTTGGAACGTGTTGCAGGCATCAAATTCAAAATTAGCGTATATTTACAAAAATCAATAAAGTTGATAAGGTAAAACATTAAATATATTTTCTTTGTACTGCTTTCAATTAAATATGCTATATGTAAAAGAGAATATACAAATCACTGCTTTCTGCTTCGATGTGCATTTTAGATACTGTCCCAACTTAGTCTCCAATTACAGTAAGGTTTCTGGCCTGGGGCTTAACACTTTGTGCTCTCACCTCAAATTGGTCTCTCTATCTTTCCCTTTTAGTCTTGTCCCCAATTACCAAAATCCCTGTTTTATCCTCTTTCAAAATTTTGACCCATCTAAATATTGATGTAAGAAATGTAATTTAGAATGGAGTCAACTGGTTGAATGTCATTTGGTGTAGCTGATACATAGAATTAGGTATCGTCTGCATAGGAGTGAAAATTCATATTATGTTTGTGGATGATGGCCCCCAACGGAAGCATGTAAAAACAAGAAATTATGGGGCAGACCCCCGAGGCACATCACATGAAAGACTAACTCTTTTTGAGGAGTAGTCACCCAGAGAGACAAAAAAGTCTCTGTGAGCTAAGTTCTAAAACAATTTGAACCTGAACCTGAGACCCATCCATTTTTTCCATTTTGTCCCTCTCCTCAAGCTTCCTTCCACTTCCGAGACGGCAGAGCTCCTGGTCTTCCATGTGGTGCGGCTGCACGGGATCCCCTCCAACATCGTGTCCGACCGCAGTCCCCAGTTCTCCTCCCAGGTGTGGAAGGCATTCTGCCAGTCCCTGGGGGCCTCCGCCAGCTTATCCTCGGGTTATCACCCCCAAACCAACGGACAGACGGAGATGGCTAACCAGGACCTGGGAGCGGCCTTACGGTGTGTGACTTCCCGGAACCCCTCCTCCTGGAGCAAGCTTCTCCCTTGGGTGGAATACGCCCACAACTCGCTCGCCAGCTCCGCCACTGGGTTGTCCCCGTTCAAGTGCTCCCTGGTTTACAAGCCACCTCTGTTCCCTGTCCACGAGGAGGAGGTCTCCGTTCCGTCGGTGCAAGCCCATCTCCTTCGCTGCAAGAAGGTATGGAACGACACCTACACAGCCCTCCTTCGTTCCACTGCCCGCACCCAGCGGCGGACAGACCTCCACCATACCGCAGCCCCCCAGTACACACCAGGACAGCATTCCCCTTCAGTGCACTTCCAAAAAGCTCCAACCCCGATTCATTGGCCTACATCATTTAATCCATCATTAACCCATCCGCTATCAAGCTCAAGATCCACCCCACCTTCCACGTATCACAGCTCAAGCCCTTCTCCTCCAGCCCACTAAGCCCTCCGGCCGATTCCCCTCTGCCGCCCCGGATCATCAACAACGCTCCCACCTATACAGTGCACCAGATCCTAGACATCCGCCGCAGAGGTCGTGGGTTCCAGTACTTGGTGGACTGGGAGGGTTACGGCCCCGAGGAGAGGAGCTGGATTTCCCGCCAGCTCATCCTCGACCCCCTCCCTCATTCGGGACTTTCACCAGGACTACCCAGATAAACTCAAGCCCGGTGGTGCGCCTGGAGGCGCCCGTTGAGTCGGGGGGGAGGGGGGGTACTGTTACATCCGCCGTTTCCCTCCAGTCCACCTCCCTTTCGTTTCCTTCGTTTTCCCATTCCTTTTGTTTCATGTCATGTTTTTCAGTTTACCCTGTTCGTCTTGTTTCTGTGTTCATTGCAGGCTGGGCGTGGTCCCAGTTTAGTTCCTTGTTTTCACCCCTTATTAGTCAGCCTATCACTCTTCCTCTCACACACATTCCTCACTCCCTTTCATTATTCAATCAGCCTTCTCATCTGTTCCCCTCTCTATTTAAGTTCCCCTGTTTCACGTCCTCTTCGCCAGTTCGTTTTCTCAGCTCAGTTTCTCAGCTGAGAATTTCCCCGGCGATTCTGTTGTTACTCTGCTTGCCTTAACCTGTTTGTTTTGTTCCTCGTTCCAGCCTGCCCAGCCTGCCTCCTGTTTTGCCCACTTCCAGCCTGTCACCTTTAGTTTTCCCTGTTTGTTTGCTTGCTACCTTCCTTGCCTTGCTCAATAAATACACTCCCTGGTGGAGTTTTCATAGAGTCTGTCTCAGAGCCTTGCGTTTGGGTCCAGTCCAGTACTCAGCCATAACATAGATGATATATCCACCCTAATATTAATCATCTTGTCTCTGAAAAAGTAGCAAAATCATCACATTTAGATGCAGAGAGCAGGTCAGAGTCAACAACAAAGAGGGTTGATTATTCTATCGATAGCAGAAAATAGTAATGGTGTTTATTTGAGATCACATAAAAAATATATGATTTCCTAGCAATTTTTATACCCAGGTTGTATTTTTCAAGGTCAATATTTCCCTTAGTATTGTACAGAAGATCAGATCAAAAACGTCTACGACGTAAAAAAAGTCAAGTTACTCACGCATAGCCTACATAGCGCCAACTTGCAAAAACTAGGCCTGCCTTTAAAAGTCTTGATATCAAAACGTGGCCAAGTTACAACTAACAATATTGCCTATCGTAGCTCACACTAAATAAACTAGCTCTATTCCAAAGCAATGCTATCCAAACTTTCCTAAATTATTTAATGCAACTTGGCCCTGTGTTTCTTCATCTTTGCATGTGAAGAGATTGTGCCTCATGGAACAACATATGATTTCAATGAATGTTTTTAACAGTTGATGAATAATTACACTCCAGAAAGGATATGGTTGGACTTTGTTGGCAAGTTTACTTTAGAAAATGTACAGATTTTAAAATGTTAAGTGCTGCTACAGCATTCTTTACAATCCACAAACAGACATTTATATGAAGAAACATCATGTACAATAGAGAAAGGGGTGATGAATAAATAAATGCAGAAAAAAATGAGTAATATTTTTACCTAGAAAAGTGCGTACATAAAGCATTTTTACAAACGTATCCAGACATGTTTGTGGGTCAGATGGTGGCAAATAAGTAATAGTACCAATTTTCTTAACATAATAGTATTTATGATATTTGCAAACAGAATTTTGTGAACACAAGGATATCTATGCTCTGTAGGACCACACAGGTTTTGATAGAAATCCAAATAAATAAATCAATAAATACATAATAATAATAATAATAATACTTATTATTCATTCTGTGCTTTTCATAGAAAAGCAGTGGATGCAGACAATTGTTCAAACATGCCCAATAGTGTAGTAATTTTTCTGGTTATTTTCTAAGTGCAACACATCTGAATCAGAGTATTTCCACTATAAATTATTTTCATTTTGCAGTTTGATGTGGCACATACAGTATAATTGACCACATTCTCTTGAGATGGTAAGATGAAGAAACACAGGGCCAAGTTGCATTAAATAATTTAGGAAAGTTTGGATAGCATTGCTTTGGAATAGAGCTAGTTTATTTAGTGTGAGCTACGATAGGCAATATTGTTAGTTGTAACTTGGCCACATTTTGATATCAAGACTTTTAAAGGCAGGCCTAGTTTTTGCAAGTTGGAATTAAGAACTTATGGACAGCGCTATGTAGGCTATGCATGAGTAACTTGGCTTTTTTTACGTCGTAGACGTTTTTGATCTGATATCACTTATTTTTTATAGCTAACTAATGATGAATAATGCATGAAGATAAACACGGAGAGACATGCATTCCAAAGAAATGTATGCAGACATTCGCTTAACCATAACGCCCTCTATTGACAAGAATGAGAACAGTTATCCTATTACAGACAGCACACAATTACATTAAAATAGTTTGTAGATGAGCAGTATTTAATGTGTAATGAAATACAATGAACAGCACCACCTGAGCTATGGATTATGAAGAAGCATGTAAATTAATGAACCAAGTCTACATGGAGACATGCATGCACAATAGGCTAGACGCAAACACATTCTAGCTGAAAGACATACAGCCTAAATAGTTTGCATCAGTAAAATATGGAAATACAGTTTTAAAATAGGGCTATTAGTATTCTATGAAATACATTTAACGTTAGGCTATTCAACACTGGATTGCCGGATGCGTAACTCCAACCTTCCATGTGTGGGCTACGAGCTAGCGAGTTCATAAGCACAGCAGAGTTAGGCTATTCAACACTGGATTGCTGAATGCGTAACTCCAACCTTCCATGTGTGGGCTACAAGCTAGCGAGCGAGCTAGTGAATTTCTGCACAGCAGAGTTTTTTTCCGGTAGTGTAGAACGTTACCTGAGGGAAATGTTTTGGTACCGGACAGCTAGGTTTAGTTTAGTTTTCTGTAGTGCAATGAATGTAGGCTATAATGCATGTTGATTCGCTTCGTAGTAGCCTAGCTTGTTTCTGCTTCCTGATAAGAAGCAGGAAGTAATGTTGGCGAACAAGCTTAATTGGACAACGCATATTTCCCAGGAATCTTAGCCAGAAAGAAAACAGTAGATACTACTAAGTACATACCAGAGATTCTTCTTCTTCTTCTTCTTCTTCTTCTTCTTCTTATTATTATAATTAAAAGTGTTTGCAGTAAGCTACATTATCAGCAGAGTAGCGTAGACTAGAGCCACATTCGGAGGCTATCTATGTATTTATAAGTGACTAACCATGAATCAGATATGTTTGGGGAATTGGCGGTTTATAAATCCAATCGCTTAAAGGCTTGCAGCTTAAAAGAGGCTATCCTCAATTCTTAATGTAGGCTATTATTGTAAATTCTTAATTTTCCTAGTAGTTAATTTTATGGTGACCTTGGGTTATGTGTGAAAAGGATAAAGTGAACAGAGCTGAAATTAAGAAATTAATGAATAAAGAAATGTTGGCCGAGGCAAGGGGTTTCCACAGTCAGTCAGTCATGACCGCAAGAGCAGAGCGTAACACCCTCCCCAAACCAGACAAAAGCGAGCGTCCGGTTTGGGGAGGGTGTGATGTGATATAGTACAAGTGAAACATTGAACAGTTAATATTGGAAACCTCTTTTGCCTTTGCAATAAAAATACGTTAATGTGTCAATGTGAAAATAATAACAGTCTAAGAAATGAAAAGTACTTAACAGTTGCACATTGTTTTTGTGGAAAAGACACCTGTGCCCTGCTGGGCTCGACCTCACAATCCACTGTGTGAGAGACTGCAGTTCTAACCACTAAGCCACAGTAGCTTCTTGGAAAGCATGAAGCCATTAGCTACATTAACATTAAAAAACATTAGTATGAAGCGTTTTTATTGGACGATAAGCTTGATGAGCAGGTATACGGACCATACCCTCAAATAATAATTCTCCCCATTGGATAACATCGCGACGGAGGCAGGCCGTTTGGCAGGAAAATGGGAAGAAGCGGAAGAGGAAGATGAAAACCCCAATAACCCAAGTTTGGGTTAGGGTTAGGGTTAGGGTTAGGGTTAGGGGCTTTATTGTGTGGATGTCTGAAGTTGTATCTGAATTCTGTGTGGTTACATGAGGTCAGAACATACAGAAGTTAATGTTTTTAAGGGCTCAGAGTCTATGGTCATTGTGGTTACTTCTGTAGGAAACCCTGAAAAGTGCCAAACTCTCGGTGCTGTATAGGTATGGGGCATGCCAAGCCGTAACTTGGCAGATGGCATACCTGCCATCCCAATAACAACTAAATTGTCATAGGATTAGGAAAAATCTAAAGCTGGAAAAAATCTAAAATTTTCAATTGAATCAGAGACAAGGTAATGGTTTTTTACAGTGTGACCAGTCATGTTCATTACAAGCTACAGTAGTATACAACACATATGCATTGGATCAATGCAACATCCAGTTTCAAGCCACTGCTACAAATATCATCATGCATTTTACAAATAATAAAGAACAATTAGCATAATTATACAAATATGAATTTAATTCACTGTAATTCAAATGTACCATTCAATGATAAAATCTGGGGAATCCTAGGAAATACATAGACATGTTCACATTATCAATGAGGTGGCAATCCTGGGCTATGACGTCCCGGAGTACAGATGAGGTAATAATGCTAAATAAAGATAAGCTAAATCCCACCGAATGCTAAAGTAAGAATCTTTCCCATCTGAATGACTTTCTTTTCATTAAAGGTTGGAGTCCAGCATCAATGCTATCTGGATTTCTGTCAGCAATACAGATAAGCCCCTCTTTCATGCCTATCTTTAGTTATTCTGTGTAAGGAGCGAGTCACTCTTACTTAAAGTGTATCATTATGTTCTGGGGACAGATGGCTCTGTATCTGATCCTCAGGCTGCCGAGGCTTGGCTTTGGATTACTTGCCACCAGACCTGGGTCAAACACTTAATGTAGAGTTCAGGAACCAATCAAATTCATGCAGATTACTTACCATTTAAAAAAAAAGTAAACAATGTTCAGGACAGAACTCTTGACAAACAAATGCATGAAGCATCACAACCATGCCAGGGGCGGCACAAAGATGCCCGTGTAAGGAGTCGGGTTCGGAGGACCAGACGCGACTGGAAGGGGATCTGAAAGTTGTCGCACAAAGCGTGAGAACCACTAAAAAGGGTGAAGGGAGTCTGTGAACGGAGCAGAGAAAAATAAACAGAAAGGGAATATAACTCCCGGCGTACAGCCAAAATATAGCAAACCAGATATAGCCAGAACTCGTAGATTTCGAGCAGAGAAAACAAAAAATAAGGGAAAAGAATCCCGACATAAGCCAGAACAGAATTGCCTCTAGCTCAATAACCATCAAGAGTTAAAATAAAAGGCAAACGGAAACGAGGTGAAACCGAGGTTACTGTCTAGTAGTGAGACAGGGAAAAGAAAACCAAGGCAGGAAAATAAAGTGTGAAGGAGAACAAAAACCTAAGAACTGAATTCTCTAACACTCTACAGGCAAGTCCGCATGTTCTTTTGAAACTCAAAAGGACAAGTGGTTGCCTGAAATCCTATACCGCGTTACCTGGCTTAGTGTGGCAAGAATGACACGAAAGCCCCGAACAACGAGTGAACGGAGCTTAAGTAGTGCAGAGCGCACCTGAAGGGAATAATTCATTAGTCCCAAGAATGAGAACTAAAGCCGGGAGCGCCCTCTCGTGGCCCCGAGAGGCAACGCCCGAAAACAGACGCTGAACAGGCAGAAAACCATGACAGCCCGAGAGGATACAGCAATACCTGGAGTGGCATGGCGTAGTGCTTAGTACAATACAGTGGTACCACCTTTGTGTTGTCTTTCACAGTCAGTACACAAAGTTGGTAGGGACTCCAGTTGATCCAATGGGGGTGGTTCTGCTGCGAGTTCCTCACTGTGGTCCTCAGCACCAGCACAATAGATACGATTAGCCTGCTGGGCGAAAGACCAGTGTCGGCAGCCGAAGGAACATAGCACTCGCTAACACTCACGCCAGGGGTGAAGCACCAGTCTGTAGCAGACATTCACAGCGAACTCACGACTCGAAGTTGCCTAGTACCGCACCGACTTCTTTCTCTCATGCAGTCTGCACACAAGTGATGGCAGAGGCCCCTGTAGGTTGGTGAAAGATAAGAGGTAAACTTTTGATGCTTACTTTCTATTTATTTGCCATTCCTGGATGCCTGGCCTGCTTCACTCTGCCAACTGTGGCTCATAAATCGATAATGAGTACACCGTTCAGCTGCTGACAGGATGAGTCAGGCAGAGGGATGAGGAGGGAGTGTCCTGCAATTTTCAGTGATGTAAAATGAAACTGCGCAGAACGAGCCAAACCCCAAACAATTGCACCGAATTGATTTTAATTATTGACTTGGAGGCTAAGCCAGCCACAAATCAAATTGATTTAGTAATGCACAAGAAGGAAACAGATACAAATATCAATGAAGGCATGCCAAGTCCCCAAAATAGAACAATGGGTTATTTTTTACTTTAAAGAATGTATGCATTGAAGGAGATTCTTTTATTCTTTTCCCAAATCCTGCTTTTTATTCCTTGCCTCCAACCAATCTAACATCACAGTAGCAGGGTAACAATGTTAGTACTTAAGCTTCTTTGATAATTTATGAGTCCCTAGCTACAACACATAATTCCCTTTGCTGCTATAGCCTACGCGTTGCCCCAAACCAGCTGGATCACCCCCTGCTGCATGTTTGCCCCAGTTTCTTCTGGTTTCTTTTTTAACCCAGAAATAATGCGGCTCTGAAGCAAAGATGACGACTGTGCCAGGGAAAATGAATCGGTTTATCGTCCTCACTACTGTACGTGCTCTGAACCCAGTGAACCGGGGTCTCTTAGCTGGCTATCATCGTTAGCTGGTCCTCACCCAGAAGTGGTTGGGGGTATTTATATCCCTGACTACACACTGGATAAGTGGGTGGCTCAAAGGGAAATTATCCAGACGGTTATTGCCATTTAGGATCAGGTATCACATCAGATGGGTGGTGTTTTAAAATCCCAAAGCCCTTTAAAATCTATAAAGAAAGCAGTGCTTGTATGTTCCATCATGATTGCAAATCCTTTGGGATTATCTCCTGGTGTGCTCCCTGCCCAGCGGTCTCATACTGGCACAGTGCTGAGGCAACAGCCAACCTCCCTGATAACACTGACAGGCTGGAGAGCTCTACACTTAAGAGGACAGAAGAACCACAGATAATATAAACTCAGCAGAGACTCAGCTCCTGTGTCCCTTCACTCCTGCAGAGGAGGTACCGGTTGGTAAGAGTATTGGACATCCATTGCTACAGTATTCTAGTGTGTTGAAGTTTAAGATGTTTCAGCTTCAATAGTAGGGAGACTGATGTTTTGATGTTAAGAACGTGGGAGTAAAATATCTGGTGGGTCTAAGGAATCTGTGACAGAACTTTCTATATTAAGAATATGTAACCAAGTATCTGATGTATCTAAATTATCTGTGTATCAATGCTCCACATTGGGTAGTACACTCATTACTGTTCCCACTCTCTCCTCAAATAAGGTCTCTGTGCTTCATCTTTGGATGACTGAGGGAATGTCATGCCTGCTGGTTTAGTACATGAGCGGAATATGCGTAGGAGGAGGGAGAGGCTGGCACAGCCATTCCAAGACACAGGGATTGTGCCGTTTTACCCATCTCACGTTTTAGGACATCACGCACGCACACACACTGTCACAACATGTTCACAATTCAAATTCACAGACCACACACATTCACAGATCACACATGCACGCACACACACACACAGACACACCATTTACTCAAACATCTCAATGTGACGTTAGATTTTTTTGATCGATTTGATATGAGCAATATTTAAAAATGGTAACATATCAAAACAAATGTGACTGGTAAACACTGCTGGAAACAACAGGCCTACTTGAAACTGGCTGGATATCATCCTGCACCAGCTTTCCTACAGTGTCAGGTGTATTTTTGTAGACATCAGCATCAGCAAGTTCTCTACAGTACAGTACCGTGAGAACGTAATAAAGTTGTTCAAAAATTAAAACACATTACTCTGATATTAAAGGTCCTCTAACTGCAATAGTCTTTGGACACTAGCCCAATCCTGGGTGTGATTACTTATCCATTAAATGTGTCATTCATAATCATTCAACTAAATATCCAAAACAAAAAGTACATTACAGGAAGAGAATGCAGGAAATGCATTCAGTTCACTTTGCATAAAATTATTTAGTCAATACTAGTTTAATTCTGAGGCGGAACAACAGCTGAGCTCTGGAGCCCTTTATTTGGGAAAATTTACCGAAATTTCTATGAAAATTAAGAAAAAGTTACAACTAAAAATTACATCATTAATGATTCATACAAACGTTCGCCCTTTTTAACTGAGTGTTTATTTGTTAACAGTGAAGTAAACAATCCCGTTTCATAGAATAACTGAGTCTTAGTATAGATAGTATAGAGATACCTGATACTAACATGCCTCAGCTCTCTTTGTTTTTATTTAGTGGCATTCAGCCAGGGATAATATTGAGTTCCAGCCCCTGGCGCTGGTATCCCGGAAAGCCAAGGTCACAGCTCCTTCCTACCTTCATTCCCCATGAGACATCGCACTCCTGTGTGAGGTCTCCGTTTGATGATCCGAGGTCATCTAGCAGTCCCTCTCATCCATATCTGCACACTCCCACCATGTCTCTCCTGACTATCCCCTGAGCGCTAGGTTGAGCTACATACTATAAAACCAGTAGTGTGGTTTCTGCAGATTTCTGTTTGGAATGCTGTAATGAGGTAATGCTGCTCTTCGCTTTTTGGTTCGTTGTGCACGTAAATTTGGTGCAGGATGCGTTAAATTCCATTTGTACTCTTATATCTTAGCATCTTCTTCACCTGCTTTAGGCTCAATCACAGTGTTACTGGTTGTTCTGAGCCCAGGTTGTTCAAGCATAGGAGTTTCTGCAGTATAAATAAATGAAAATGCCAGTGAAAATAAATAAGTGGGGAGAATTTTGGAAGTGAGAGCACCAATTCATTTGCAATGCAAATGATCTGGCTCATAGCCCATTTAATTTTAAATGGTTCAGTGCAAAACCGTTTTTAACGGGAGAGGGTCATATCTGAAGTATAATAGAGATGGGAAAAGCCCACCCTCACCTGTTAAAAGAAAAGGCCATTTTAAGCTCCATCCACCATTTCTAATTAAGATAAATATCATAAAAGTATAATTCAAAGTTGCAATTAACACCTGCCACCCACCAAATGTGAGTGATCTTTTGCATTGGCGGGTAAATTTAGCAAGCCTACCAGCCACAGTAGTGTGTAGCTTTTTGGGTTCCATAACTAAAATATCTGTATTACTAAATAGCAAAAACAATGGCGCTGACAGCTTAGCTACAAATACTCCACCGTGGATGTGTCCGAATCAGCGACCTTCCATACTAATGAGTATGGTTGTTGAGTACACTGGAGTACACTTAAGCAGGCAAAATGTATTGTACTTAAAATGTAACGAACCCGGAACGAGACGAACCCAAGTGCAACGACCAGGAGACAGATTCACAAAAAGGGGGGTTTATTAAATTAAGTGTTGGGGTAGTCCCAACACTGTACAGAAAAGGCAATACACAATATTACGCTGGAACAGCAAGGAAGCCCGGGACGGGCTGCTCCAAGCCGGAGCTGGGCTGGCAGGTCTGGAACGTTCGTTCCAAGCCGGAACTGGACTGGACTGGAACTGGACCGGGAGGTCCACTTTGGGAATCAGGATCTGGAACGGAATGTTCCAAACCGGAACTGGACTGGACTGGAACTGGACCGGGAGGTCCACACTGGAATCAGGATCTGGAACGGGTGTGTTCCAAACCGGAACTGGACTGGACTGGAACTGGACCGGGAGGTCCACACTGGAATCAGGGTCTGGAACGGATTTGTTCCAAACCGGAACTGGACAGGACTGGAACTGGACCGGGAGGTCACACTGGAATCAGGGTCTGGAACGGATTTGTTCCAAACCGGAACTGGACTGGACTGGAACGGATTGTTCCAAACCGGAACTGGACTGGACAGGTAGGTGCACGGCTCACACCTGGACTGGACTGGACTAGCTGGGGAGCGGCTCACTACGGCAGGACAGGAACTGGACCGGAATGACTGCACCGGTACAGAACAAAACAAAGCAGGTGGGGTTAGTGCAAGGGAAGGCACGGAAATGACCGGGAGGTTCTCACGGAGGTGCAGGGCTTGAGAGGTAGGTGGTTGGTGAAGCACGGCAGGGCTGGGTAGTGTGGCGTAGCTGCGGTAGGTCCGGAAGGAGCTGACTTGTCTCCAGAGCTCCCGGAACCGGAACCGAAGAACTAGTTGGCTTCTTCGGCCGGACAGGAACAACTGGAGGGTAGCCAGGTAACACGCCAACCCGGAGCCTACACGAGCTGGAGGTGGAGGTACCGCAACACACACAACGAAAACGGGGGGAAACGAACACTGCCACGGGAGAATGGGAGCTGAGTTAGATGGAGGAGAGGGGAAACAGGTTAGCTGCATACACAACAAGAAATGACTTGGAGGATAACTACCAGACTGTAGTTAGGAGCGGAACTCTAGCTGCAAGGGGATAATATCCCACAACCAAGCGAGTAGTTCTTTGAACGCGACCAGGCAAACAACGAGCATTAACACCGCGTGACGATAGTTAACGAACTGGCGCCGACTGGCAGCCAGCCGAAGGAATAAATAGTGAGGCTAATGACAGAACTAAACAAGGAACAGGTGTGGAAAATAAACGGGAGTGATTAAGAAACACCAGGTGAGGAAATGCATGCAACGAGGGGGGACGGAGTGAAAAGGCGGAAGTAAGACAACCAGACGAACAAGACAGAGAAGGAAACGCCCAGACCACAGCAGCGGGGAAAACACGGACAAAAGGATCCAACATGACACGGAGGGAAAACAGGAATATACAGAAAACGAACAGGAAGGGAGCGGAACATTACATAAAATCCCTGGATGATATACTTATTTCAAGGGTTTCACTGAGTATATTTGGGAGCATACTTTTCAGGAAGTAAACAAATATTTTGTTCCCATAAATATGATGTGCTTCGATGACGTTTTCCTTCAAAGACAACAAAACATGAGCATGGCTGTGCAAGGGCAGGAAGTCTTGGCACTTCCACAGTACGGTTGGAAAATAGTAAGGAGGATATTTTTCACATACTGCATGTTGCATACTACACAGCAGACAGGACACAGGATGCAGTAGATAGGGCTCTGATTTGGACACACCTCGCATGAAATAATCTCGAGAAAATGTTAAGAATCGCTCTGATTGTTAGCCGGAGAAATGGGAGCACTTGCTAAGCTCTCCAGAATATGAGTACAACTCTAATTACCGAAAACCAGTCTTAGGAAGAATGGCGCTGCCCAGTTGCTTTAAACATACCTATACTACTGAGGTAAATTATTACAAAGAGTAGCCAAGTCAAGCACCATGTTGTAATGTTACTGGGAGATCATGTGGTGGCATATTGTTGGTGTTAAAGGGCCTGAGCTGGTGAATCAAAGTGACAACAATCGAGAAGAGCAAACAATAAAGAAGCGGAGATTGTTCACTGAGAAGTGCCGACATAATGAAGTTGCACGAATAGCTCGTTTACGAGTCAAGTAGGCCTACAACATTTATACACTGGGCTGTCTGCCGGTTTCACGCCGATGAAAAACTGAAACGCAACTCTTAAAAGGGAGGACCAAAAACATGAAGCTGGAAGCCACGCATTCATGAGTTTTATAATATCTTAATTACTGTTTCTCTTGGGAGTGAAGAAGTGTTTCTCTTAGGGGTTTTTGTAGCAGTGCAGGGGGTTGGAGATTTAATAGTAATGTTATAGCTACAAGTACTAAATACAGGGATTGTGACACATCTTTTTTTTATTTATTATTTTGCATTAAAGATATGTTTGTCCTCAGCTCAATGGTATCACAATTAAACTAAATAATTTTATAATTTTTCAGAGCATAGAATACCTTCGTTTCAACATACTGAATTTAATCCTGTACTTTTGCTTATATTAATTGAGGTTGAAGTGGACACTGCAGTGTTTCCTCTTTAATACATTAGGTGGGATGGCCCAGTTTGCCACCCGGCCTAAAAATATAAAACGGACATGACATTGTTTGAAAACTAATTTACTATCATTTAAAAATAAATAAAAAATTTGTCAGCTCAAGTGCTCCATTTTGCGTCTTCGGAAATTATCAAAGATTCAATAGATTTGTGGAGTGGGTGGACTCCCCTTGGTTAGTAACCACTTCCAAGTATGAAATGACAGTGTTTTGATTTGCGGAAATGTAACTACGAATGGCTGTGTGGCCACGTGCAGGCAAGAATAATTATTTAGGTTATGTCAACTCAGAAAAGTGAATAACTAACCTAGCTAAATAATAATGTCATCTTCAGCTAATAAGAGGAGCTTGCCACCAAAAAAGCGTCAGGTACAGTTGTCATCTTTATTCAATGTAAATGTAGGGTAAAAACGAGATTGGGGAGAATGGTGACGGTGGGAACTGTTCTGGCAATACAGAAGCCAATGTGAACGATACGGTGCAGCCAAGCTGTCAAAACAAACAAGCTGTCTGTGTGGAACCTGACCTGGCTTGAGGATCGTTGCTACAAACCATGGCTTTATGAAACACGCCGAAGAGCGTAACTAACTCATAAGTAAGGTTTGCAATCTTCATTAGTTATTGAAACTCCTAAATAGCCCAATCGCACAGCAACATTTAAACAATGCAATTTTAGCCATCTTTTCTTAACACTGATGTGTTGGAAAATCAGTGTTAAATTATAAAATCAATTGATAATGTGGCAATGGAGCTACGAGAGCTGCAAATTGTTTTGGTCAGAATTTACAGCGCACTAAATTACCTTGTTAAGGCAAAAAAATAAAGCCAACGTTTGATTTAATGAATCCATTGTTCCCGGTTGATCATTCTCCCAAATGCTGATAATGGGCCATCACTTACCCAAGCCCTTTAGATGTGATGCATCACAACCAATCGTGTTGGTACTGCTGCAGCTGCTGGTGGGATGTTGTGCGGCTGGGGCACATGGGGTTCATCGGGCCTCTCACAGTCAGGGGGAAGTGGGATTCTGTTTTGCAGTGTCATGTTGTGGAGGACAGCGCAGGCACAAATGATCCGGCACACCTTTTCTGGCTGGTACAGCAATCTCCCCCCAGTGGCATCGAGAAACATCTATCTACCCTTGAGGAACCCTATAGTGCGCTCTACCACCGAGCGAGCACGCCTATGCACATTGTTGTAGTGCGTCTGCTGTGCGCTCTGGGGGTTAGTGAAACGAGTGAGCAGCCATGGTTTCAGGGGATACCCATTGTCTCCTAATAAAACATGTAAAGCATTTAATTATGGATGATTGGCAATGCCGGTTCCCCACACTGCTTTGTGAGAAAATTAATGAATCATGGCTTGACCCAGGCCACCGGGCAACTACGTTTGTCAAAAGCATTTTCACATCACAGATATTTTGCACATTGACAGTTACAGGCACACATCGGTTAACAAAAACAAATTCATCCACTCTGGGTGCCCTTATTGCAATATGGGTGCAGTCGATCGCGCGATTACATTTGGGAAACCAGATGCCGCTGCAAATTGTGTTTTAATGTTTGCCTGTTCAACTGCAGTGTAAGAGAAATTAATATACCTCGGAGACAGGCGGATTATGCCATCCCAAACCCTGGGCATCACACGGCTGAGGGTGGACTGGTATATCCCGATCTGTTTGCTGGACACTGACCGCTGCCTGGAACTGACCACGTATCTGCCCTGCCTGTATTGCTCTGTTTTGCAGGACTTTGATCTTTTTCTGTCAACCTCGAATAAAGCCTGTTCCCATTACTTTTGGTGTCTGCATGAAAACTTACTTTTGCATAATTTTGAAGTGGAAATTACTATCTTTTCATCAGTATAGGGGGATAGATATCTATAGGTCCAATACCCTATCCAAAACATGTCATAAAATGAATTAAATATTTTTGTCCATCATAAAGCATATACATTTTCCCCTTCTGGTGGTTTAAGATGAAAGCATTGATATCTGTTAGGAGAACTGATCGGAACCACTGGCCGACACCAAAAGTAATGGGAACACGCTTTATTCGAGGTTGACAGAAAAAGGTCAAAGTCCAGCAGAACAGAGCAATACAGGCAGGGCAGATACGTGGTCAGTTCCAGGCAGTGCCAAGTATATACGCCATAGCCTATATTATATACAATAACGACAATAAAATAATATTCCACCATCAGCAAAATGCTGCCAAATGTTATTTCTTCAATGAAAATTGGTACATCAAAAAACATAAAACATGACTCAGCCACCATTGAACGCTTACACTACAGTATGTGAAATGCACTCAAAATGTGAAAATAACAATAGGCCTACCAAAGATATTGGACAAGACAGTGGTCGAGTGGAAAAACGAACGTACATATGTAACCAGCGAGACCAACCACATATTACAAGCAGTATTCCTTATATATTGGGAAGGGAAAACACCTGTCAGGGAATACGTTTTCTGTAGAACTTGCGTAATACTAGACTGATAAAACTAAAAATACCATTACGCTGGGCTGTAATATTTATTGTTCAAAGCATCCAATAAAACATTGCAAACACCATTTATATATATATATATATATATATGTATATATATACATATACAGTGCCCTCCACTATTGGCACCCCTGATAAAGATGAGTAAAAAGGGTTATAAAAAATTCACCATTTGGTGAATTAGCTCTCACTCTGAAAAAATGAGAAGAATCCAACCTTTAATTGAAGTAAATTTATTATGAGAAAAAAAATCCCTCATCAAGAAATAATTATTTTTAACAAAACCATGTGTGCCACAATTATTGGCACCCCCTGCATTTATATAGAATAAAGTCGAAACGAGTGAGCAGCCACGGTTTCAGGGGATACCCATGAATAATCATTCATGGGTATCCCCTTTATATAGAATAATCATTTTTAATATTTGGTTGCATATCCTTTGCATGCCATGACTTCCTGATGTCTGTGACCCAACATCATCAAAAGACTCTTGATATCTTATTTTCTGGTACTTTTACAAGCGATACTATACCGTCTCTGCATTTGAATGGATCTCTATGGGAATAAGTCAGGAGAAGAAACGCTTCAAGTTAGCAAATCCAAACCCACTCAGCTTTAAAAAAAAAAATGCCTGTCAAGATGGCTCCTCAGTCCTTTTTTGAGACATGAGCTTGACCTTCTCAAATGAAGAATTGCTAATGAAAATTCCCCAACAGCAATGCCCAGGAGGTTTTCTTTTTCGCTTTCGAGTAATAATGAGTTATCTTTTTTTTTTTGTTATTATTATTTTAGAGGAAAGTAGGCAACTGGGTAGACTGCAAACACCAAAGAGCATTAGCTGGGTGAAAATTTTACAGTTTCAAACGGATTCAATCAATATTAATCTTTTGTGAATCAAAATTAAAGCCAAGTTTTGGTTTTTATCTTGACGAGACACATTATTAGTGAGTTCAAACTGAGTTTTACATTTTTAAAAGTAGTGTTTGCACAGGGGGAAAACATCACTTCAAAATCACCACCATGAATAACATTTTTGCTCCAGAAATAATGACTCCTCTTGAAAGGTCCCTTTCATAAATGCTGCATATGTTTAGATGCATTTTTACAATGTGAATTTGTATAGACAGGGTGACATCAAAACAGGATAGGAACACACCATGCATGTGATCTGTAACAGTGGATTATGGGAATGGCTGTGTGGGAGCCTAAGGCATCATCGCGCATGAATGTGATTCTGTTAGGATCCTGTAAACTGTCTGTTTAGTCTGTTATTATGTTTCCTGATTTCTTTTCCTATTTTTCCAGCATTACCCTCACGATTGTCAGTCCGCGTTCCATGTTCCTCAGATTCCACTCCCTGTCTTTGTCATTGCACTATTCGGGTGATTTTGGGAACATTCTGGTTTCCTCTGTATTTCGTATCTCGTTTTCTTCCTTCTGGCTTTATTAATATTTGTATATAATACTAATGTACTAATCATACTAACTGTTAGATTAGATTTAATACTAACCTGCTAACAAACTAACGTGTATATAATACTAACCAGCTAACCTACTAACATTAGGGTTTTAGAGTTCGCTACTAACATTAGTAATTACTCATTCATCTTGAGTTTCTACCTGCAGCTGTCATTTCCCTCCTCGTTATCCTATCCCTGTATCTACCTGATTTTGCATTCTCTGCACGTGTGTCCACTTTCGCGTTCCTCCCCTCCGAGCTGTGCACTTGTCTACCTGCTAACCCCAGGCCATTTGTTATCATTGTGTCTATGTGTATTCCAGTCCGTGTCTTACATTTCCCCCGTTATTGTATTATTGGTCCTTGTTAACCCTCATTGTTCTCACCTGTGTACTCACCCATGTCCCCTCCTCTTCACACCTGATTCCTTTTGTGTAATCTTCTCCCTGTGTATTTAAACCCTGTTATTTCAGTCTGTCTTCGCAAGTTCCTCATTAATTATTTGCTTCTGTGTTGCTTTCTGTTTTTCTGAGTATCCGCCGAGTATCTGCCCGAGTTTTCTGTTTCTTCCTTAGTATCTGTCTCCTAGTTTTTGTTAACCCCAGTTTTTTGCCTGTTGTTGTTTTGTATTCAGTCTGTTTTGTTTTATTTTTGTTCCTCCTACGCCTCCCCGGTTTTGACCCCTGCCTGTGTTCTCGCGACCCTGTTTTTGGATTCTGTTTTTGTGCCTTTGCTGTGCCTTCCCGGTTCCGACCCCTGCCTTTTCCTTGACTACTCTTTGGACTGTGTTTTGTACCGTTGCCCTGTCTCCCCGGTTTTTGACCCGGCCTGTTTTACCACGGATTGCTGCCTTGCCCTTAATTAAACTTCGGTTTTTTGTACTCCTGCCTGCGTTTGGGTCCTTCCCCCACCAACACCTAACAGATTCTGTCAGGTTTTAGGTTAGAAAATAGAGAACCAAACGCGACAGATAAGGATTCAGAAAACGCATCTAAAAGACACGCCACAGAAGCGGAATTAAACCGCACCAAGGGAAGAAAGGAAACTGAAAAGCGGGAGCAAAACTTCCCCAGCTCAAGGCTAACACAAAACAACCTCAAACGGAGGCGATAGTTCGCTAAAACAGCGAGAAACAAACAAAAAGAAAGAACCTCACGCACTAATTGATATGCGTATATCAGAGGTTGAGAACACTGAAAAGAAACGAACAAAATAGCAAGCCTGTAACTACAGCTCAGTCGGCTAAGGAGCTGCACAAAGAATAAACAGGCTGCAGGCAAAAAGAAAAGAATAGAGGGCGATAGGACAGAAAACCAGAAATTCTAATCCTATAACTTATACCAATAGCTGTGTCTCTGAATAACACCAAACAGAGATACAGAAGCTAAAGACTTTTACCTATATCAATACTGGCTATCTAGTAATAACTCAACAACAATCTAGAAGCACCGGAAAGCGGAAGTGAAGCTCTATTTATAGCCGACGGAAACCAAACACAGGTGTCGAAGATAATGACCCGGAGAGATCCAAACACCGGAACGGAGGAAGAAAAAATCCGATAGAGCTTCAGACGACGCCAAACGGAAAACCATGGTAGAAACAAAAAGGAGACAGCCACTAACCATTCATGACAGATTCATCTTGTAATTGCATTATGTACTGTTTAATTGTGTATAACAAAAGTTATAAACAGATCACAATCCATAACTACCATATCACTTAATCTGTATGTCCACCCATATACAGCATGTATTAGTATGTAGCCTATTACATGTTTTATTCCATTTTATTACATAGTAATGGATAATTTATCCTGAGAATAACACTTATTTATGATTACTCTGTAGGAGGAAAAGAGGATAGGAAAGCTAATTATATCATGCATTCCTTGTAAAGCCATAATGTAGTTGCAAACACAAAACATACCAAATCAAAGCAAGCGTGTTCATAGTTACTGAATAACTTAATTGAAAATGAATCTGTCATAGTCCCATTAAATATCCAGTTAATACTTTCCCAGCAGGCTACAAACCTGTTTATACCAGTCAAAATCCAATTTCAACTTGGGAGTAAATAGATTTCCTGGTCTTGTTAACAACCGCAGCATGATAGGAATGGTTGCAGAGAAATGTGGTGTTACATTTCATTATTTTAGTATTCCAAAATATTATTACCTGTCAATACAAAAACACATGTTTTCAGGCACATATGTTTCTGTACAGCACAACTGCTACTGCTATTCAATGTGACTAATGAATATTAATTATACACTGGTCTGCAAGCCTTATTGATGTTGATGTACATGTCACACACACAGGTGCAATGCACATGCACTTAGAAAAACATAGAAACACAAAAGTGTTCACCTGTAAAGTTGTCGTGCAAATTCACCTGGAATGGCATGGTTTGGGTGCATTCGTACCCCAATTAGGCAAGATCGATGTCTAATGGTACCGAGTCATCATCTTCACCCCACAAAGCATGAGCAGCTGACCACAATGGTTTGACGAGCCTGATACTGATGATACCCATTCTGTCACCTTCACAGATTTGAACCCAATTGAGTATTCATGGGATATTCTGGAAGGACGCCCCTATAGACAGTTTTCCACTCCCATTAACTTGATGAGAGTTTATCGACTTACCTGTGGACGTGTGGTGTTATATTCCTTCTCCAGAATTCCAGATGCTGGCTGTACTGGCCACGTGTAATGGCCCAACTCCCTATTATATTATCTCACTTTGGCTTTTCCATTTTTTTGTTCGCTACCTCTCAGGCTCCATTGCAAGGAAACGTACACATGGTTGGCAAACTATTTCACTGAACAAACTAAGCGTAGCGTGGCATGTCACCATTACAATGCAGCTGTTTATTGCTTTGGCAAAAGTATGAATTAGGGCGATTGTGGGAGAGATAAATCTATGTGGCCCAAGAATGGAAGATCTTTTGCCATTATTCTGCTTTTGAGATGATATTAATCTTCCTTCCTTCCAATAATGTCCCTATGGTGTGCTCTGCTCCGTCTGCTGCTTCTCATGGATGCCTCCAGACTATTAAAATGCATCCTTACCATCTTCTCCCTGAGAAAATACATACCCTTAATTATTTCCCTCCTGCACTTCAGAAAAATGTCACTTTGAAAGAGAGTTGCTGGGGATTCAAATATCCAGCTCGCACTGTGATGAAAAAAAATAAATAATTTGAATGCAGACAGCTGTTGCTTACCTCACTAAATAGACAGTCACATGTTTGTTAAAATTTTTACGGAAAAACATTTTGAACATTTCCTTACATGCAGTCCAGACCAATTAATTACAAACAAAATGTGTGATGGCGTGACGATTGGGTATTTCACTATGGTGCTTGTGCAGTGATGCAAACATGGTTTCATGAGAGAGAAAACAGGCCAGAACAGTAATGGCTCTGCTGGCAATCCAAGTAATAATGGAATAATTCTCATTGACTATGCAACATTTGACATTTATTTCCAAAAAGATCACATGCAATTGCCGATTGTGTGTAGTTTTACAGCATGGACTATATGTGACGCAAGCTGGTAAAATGGTCCGCAAGTCGCACTTCTGCAATTCACAGACTTTCACCAATTAGGAGCCTATTGATTTACCTCAGCCTTTATTTTGATCAGTTAAAAAAAATTTGCTACCTCTTTATGTAATTGTCTGATGCGCAATGTGAACATGATACTCATGGCATGCATAGCTATTTCTGATTTAATGTGGCTTAAGCGGGTAAATGATCCCTCTAACCCTGAAAAATACCTAATTAAGAAAACATTCTGGGATTGCACTTGTGGTTGGAGGCTGTATCTGCATTAGCTACAGCTGACAGGCAGTGACAGATACTCTAGTGGGGGAGTGGTTGGGGGTGGGGTTTGCCAGCTACTGTTCACGGCCGTTAAATTTGCCAGCCTGAGGTGTGGATCATTGCAAATCTTTGAGAGCTGTTTTCTCAGGAAAGTGTTTTAAGGTGTATAAACATTCAATGAAGCATATCTTCTTCAAATATTTGCATATTGCTGTGTATGAGACATCAGGTTTGTACTCTCATAAAGGACACCCCCCCCCCCCCCCCCCCCCCCACCCCCTCTGTCAGGCAGACATGCTGGTTTGTACTGTTACTCCCCATGGGATAATGCAGGTGTAAAAAGAATGCATCAAAGAGCAGGTTTCGGGGCTCCTTAACAAAAAAAACTGCAGTTATTTGCATTCATCCTTACACATTTGATTCCTGTTTTCACTAAGGCAGAGATGAAAGCAGGACTTCAAAGGCACCTTCTCAAATCATTACTTTTTTATTAATTAAACAGCTGTACTTTTTACTGGAGAAATGAACCCTTATATTTCACTCCACAGGAGAGAGAATACTTTCAGAAAATTGCTTTGTTGTGCAAAATTGCTTTGTTCCTTTTTTGTAACAGAAATACACTGCCTGGCCAAAAAAAAAGTTGCTGTTGCACCCGTCATGCATAGTGCCCCACTGTACAAGCCTCTGGAGGCAGTGTTATGATCTGGGGTTGCTTCAATTGGTCAGGCCTAGGCTCAGCAATGTTATGTAGCAATAAAATTTATTCAGTTGAGTACCTGAATGTACTGAATGACCAGGTTATCCCATCAATGGGCATATTCCAGGACGACAATGCCAAGATTCATCGGGCTCAAATTGTGAAAGAGTGGTTCAGGGAGCACAAGGAATCATTGTCACACATGAATTGGCCACCAGAGTCCTGACCTTAACCCCATTGAAAGTCTTTGAATGTGCTGGAGAAGACTTTACAAAGTGGTTTGACTCTCCCGTCGTCAATACAAGATCTCGGCCACAAATGAATCCAACTCTGGATGGAAATAAATGTTGTAACGTTGCATAAGGTTGTCGAAACAATGCCACGACGAATGCGGGCCATAATCAAAGCTAAAGGCGGTCCAACGAAATATTAGAGTGTGTGACTTTTTTTTTGGCCAGGCAGTGTACAATTATGTTAAATTTCCCCCTTTGAGCCTTGCCCTACATTAGAGGTATGTTAGAGTGATTTGTTATACATTATCAGGACATAGGGCAACTCCAGTGGGGCTGGAAAAAACTGAGACCTTTAAAAAAACACAACATTACATAATCCGGGGAAACCTTTATGGTCACTGAGAATTCAGTATGGCAAAAAAACTGCTTCATTTCCTTGAAGGAAAAAGAATCCTACTTTGCATGATTTTCCCCTACATGCTACATAATGGAAGAATTCTCAAATTGTCATTGAGCTGATATTAGAGAAAATAAACTTGTGTAGAAAAGGGGAAATTATGGAGCCCCTAAAGGGACATGGGTGAGAAAAAAAAAAGAAATACTTAGAAAATGATGTCATGGCTTTAGAAACTTCTGATAGGCTAATTGACATTATTTGAGTCAATTGGAGGTGTACCTGTGGATGTATTTTAAGGCCTACCTTCAAACTCAGTGCCTCTTTGCTTGACATCATGGGAAAATCAAAAGAAATCAGCCAAGACCTAAGCAAGAAAATTGTGGACCTCCACAAGTCTGGTTCATCCTTGGGAGCAATTTTCAAACGCCTGAAGGTACCACATTCATCTGTACAAACAATAGTACGCAAGAAAAAAACACCATGGGACCACGCAGCCGTCATACCGCTTAGGAAGGAGACGCGTTCTGTCTTCTAGAGATGAACGTGCATTGGTGCAAAAAGTGCAAATCAATCCCAGAACAACAGCAAAGGACCATGTGAAGATGCTGGAGGGAACAGGTACAAAAGTATCTATATCCACAGTAAAACGAGTCCTATATCGACATAACCTGAAAGGCTGCTCAGCAAGGAAGAAGCCACTACTCCAAAACCGCCATAAAAAAGCCAGACTACAGTTTGCAACTGCACATGGGGACAAAGATCTTACTTTTTGGAGAAATGCCCTCTGTTCTGATGAAACAAAAAATGTAACTGTTTGGCCATAATGACCATCATTATGTTTGAGGAAAAGGGGTGAGGCTTGCAAGCCGAAGAACACCATCCCAACCGTGAAGCACAGGGGTGGCAGCATCATGCTGTGGGGGTGCTTTGCTGGTGGGAGGGACTGGTGCACTTCATAAAATAGATGGCATCATGAGGAAAGAAAATTATGTGGATATATTGAAGCAACATCTCAAGACATCAGCCAGGAAGTTTAAAGCTTGGTCGCAAATGGCTCTTCCAACTGGACAATAACCCAAAGCATACTTCCAAAGCATACTTCCTGACCTCAATCCAATCGAAAATTTGTGGGCAGAACTGAAAAAGTTTGTGCGAGCAAGGAGGCCTACAAACCTGACTCAGTTATACCAGTTCTGTCAGGAGGAATGGGTATGTCTGTTTCACCATCATCTAAGCAATACGCGGCAGTGTAGTATAATGGTTAAGGAACTGGCCTTGTAACCGAAAGGTAGCAGGTTCGATTCCCAGGTAGGACACTGCCGTTGTAACCCTTGAGCAAGGTACTTAACCTGAATCGCTTCAGTATATATCCAGCTGTATAAATGGATAATATGTAAAAAAAAAAAAAAAAAAAGTTCTGTAAGTGGCTCTGGATAAGAGCGTCTGCTAAATGCCTGTAAATGTAATCCGCCAAGGTGGAAAAGCAGGGTTTTAAAGGGAATGGGATATGACATTTTGATTGGTTTATTGCATGTCATGCCCAAGCCACACCTATAATTAATGAAGAGACTTGGTTCAGCCCATTTGCACGTTGCGCCGTGCTTAGCGCTCAAAAAACACGCCGTCAAACTAGCAAAAATGGACTTTGACATGCCCTAAATGCACTTTACGCCATGCATTTAGACAAAGTGCTAAGATCGCCAAGATAGAGCCCATGACAAGATAGAGCCCATGACAAGATCGAGGGTCGTCAGATAACTGTGAGGTGTAGAGTAACCCCTGTCGCCCCTTTCACACCAAAGCATGTGAGCAGTGTGGCGGACCCGGATCGGATAACGCAGGCTGACCCATTCACACCAATGGCAAACACAGGTTTTGCCCGGTTTGTTGCTTCGGTGTGAAAGGGGGTACTAGAGAGGTAAGTTAAGGTTAGATTTGCACTGCTGTACTGCTAGTGACTAAAAATAATTTTAGATCGATTGTAATATGAAACCAATCAAATGTGTTTCTCATTTATTTTAGCTTCCTCCATTTTCTACACAAGAATTTGGGTGAATCTGTGCCAAACTATTTAATTGCAGTGAATTCTCCATCATTCCTTAAACATCAAACATGTAGACCAGGGGCCACATGTATAAACAGTGCTGAGCAGAAAAATGCCCTCAGAAAGCTGCGTAAGGGAGTTCCCACACAGAAATTCATATGTATAAAATAACACGTGCTGTGAGAATCTAACGTACCTCTGCACATGCTGGACACCATACTTATACAATGTTTGGAGTCAGTGTGATATGGCGACACCGTGACGAAAGGCAGAGGGAGAAAATGCAAAACTTTGCATAAGCAGATTTCCAACTTTCTCCCTGAGCATTCTTTCACGCACTAGTTTACTCAGAGTTTTATACATGTGGCCCTCTGGATTCAATTAATATTTGTCCTAAACATAGTTTGGCAACTTCATCCACCATTAATTATTAAATTGGCACAGTGTTTGTAATAGGAAGAAAACCAAACACTATTTTGATGTCAATGCAAAGAAGAAGTGGTAATTGAATCCAGGCTTTAGCATTTTGGGCTTTGCCCTTGGGCTGAGCGGTCGTCAGCACTTTGTTGGGTAAAAGTTCAGGCAGATTGTGGCTGCTGGGTGACTCATCCTGTCAAGGTTAACTTCTGGTATGCAAATGGAGCCCATGGTCTGGTATCGAATTAAGAAAGGGCAAATGGCAACTGTGGCAGCCTGACCGCGGGGAGACGCATAAATTAATTCTGCGGGATGCCTGTGACACATTGCATCCCAGCACCTCACAACAGCCTCTGGTCAGTCAGGTTCCTTCAGTCTGCCTGCACAAGTTGCACATGAAATGTCCTCCTCAGACTCAATGCTTCTGTGAGCTCAACTGATCGCCTATGGAGTGAACCGAAGCATCATCACGTGTTTTGGAGGAGAGTGTGTAATTGCCTAAGCTTTCCAAATCTGACAGAGGCGGTTGAACAGGCATACAAAAAAAATTGGGAGAAAAGAACATTACTGCTGCCAAAAAAATTAGTCAGTTAATCCATCTGAACAAGCTTTCAGGACCACAAGGTCAAGGATCGCCTGAAACTCTGGAATAGCAACCAGAAACCTGATGATGAGCACAGTTTGATGATGAGTGGAGTTTTCAGCCAAGCCATCGGACGTGTTAAGTCCTGGAGAGCCATGCAGACTTAACAGCTAATCTAGTAAATCAACTACATCTTACTGGGACACAGGGAACACAAGCTCTGTTCTGTATGAAGATTATATTAGTTAGCCTACGTTAGAAAATTAGTTGGTTGTTTAACTGTCATTGCATGTCATTAACAACTCCTGCTGCTGATGTCCTACTGTTATCACAGAGAGCACATGAAACTTGGCCGCATGTTATATCATGTGCCCAGAATAATAAAATGGCTGCTCCTTCATGTGTATACATTGCTCTCCTTGTAACATAAAAAACCTCCCCACATTTCTCTGAGTAACAGTATTCTTTTGGGCTCACCCTCGTGAAAAGAAGAATTATAGAAGATCATATTTTTATTTATTTTTTGTGCACATATGCATCGTCAGTATGAAACTAGCATTATTCTGGCACTACAGGCATGGGTTACTCCCTGACTACAGCAGCTGCTCATTTTCCCACATAGGACACCTTGCAATCCTGTGGAGAGTGTTTTTCATTCCATAGCTGGGCTACGGATAAAATGCAATACGTCACACTTATCACAGGATTTCATTTCTCTTCCACACAGAAGCACTTCAAGGCACCTGTCAAAGTTGGAAGGCAAGGCAGAGCCCAGGTGCCTGGCGCTTGCATCATTATAGAAGAGATACATCGAGGCCATACACGCATGTTAAAATGCAAGGAAACATGGGCTGCTTTCATCCTGTCAACATTATTTTGCCGTTACCTTAATGATGTAATTTCAGTGTAGCTGTCTGGAAATCAATAAGCATTTGAGAACAAACCCAGGTGTTTGGCTGAATGCACCAGGTATATAGCTCTACAGGGGTGCTTGATTAGTTTTTTTTGTCTGGTTCTCCAGAGGTCCGCCTTGTGTACCCCCTGATGTATTCAAATAAATGAGATGGCAAAACCATTTACTGAGGCCAAGATTGGTTTAGGCTGACTGCGACTGTGAGCACAGGGAAATCCATTAGATTTCACACCCCCACAAGACCTTGCAACGTCAAAGGCCAGGGGCAGATGTTGTTTCACTGTCAATAAAGCTGAACCCTGTTTGTGCTTACTGCACCCCTCCTCATTCCTGTTCATTGGGGTGTAGTTTAACTAACACTCCAATGTTAATTGAATGTTTAGGTGCAACGGATTGACCTTGTGCTCTTAATGGGGTTCCTTTGGGAAAATATTATTTATTTTCTGCAATATTGAAAATGTTGACAGAAAAACAGAAAACAAGCACAATGCAAATAAATATAATTGGTGCTGATGGGCTGATGTTAAATGATTGTATTTAGCAGCACCAGTGAACTGAAATAAGATTAAAATTGCATTTTCATGCAGCATGCTGACCAAGAACATTTTAAATCTATTTAAATTAACTGTATTCATTTCACACCAGATATTATAGAACTCCTTTAGTGGCTGTGTTAATAATCATTTGATGTACCTCCCCCACCCTCCACATATGACAGATGGAAATTCTCTTGGGAAATGCAGAAAGATGGTATGCTTCCCCGCCTCTGTCTGTAGAGATTAGCCAGACCAAATTTCTGTGTGAGTTTAAAGTCCCACACAAGGCTGTCAGCCTGCCAGAGTGCCCAGAGCCAAGCACTTTTTTGTACAGCCATCTCAAAGTGCAGTCCTGGAGGGCTGGTGTGTCGGCTGGCATTTCAGCACTTGAGTAATTCATTTAAGTTACTGTAACCCTTCCAGGGGCTAAATTGGCTGTTGATTGATAGGAAACCACAAAAAAGTCTGCAGACTGCAGATCTCTGTTCTAGAGTGACTTGGGCCCAAATCCGATTTTTTTTTTGCTCTCATGTGACACAGATCTGATTTTTTCAGAGCAGTGTGGACACAAAAATCAGATTTTGTCCAATCAGATCTGGGCCAATTTCATATGTGGGATTCATGTGTGTTGTTTCACGTCATACTTCACTGCGCAGGCACAGATCACTGTCGTCGACAGAGATACTGGAACATAGCCCTGGACATCCTAAAGTTTTGGAGGAACCGTTCCTCCTTGAAACCCTCCACATCGCAACCCCACCACTCCTGACCCCTCTCCCGCACCCGCACCTCTCTCTCCACAGAACTACCAACAATAGCTCCTAATACAGCTATAGCTATGGCTTTTTTTTCGTCTTCTCACCCTCATCCTCAACATATGACGTATTGTCATCCGACCTCTGCAGCAAATAATTCGGGAGATGAACTCTTGCACCGTGAATTTTTTTGCTGTTGTTCCAACGCGCATATTGGTCATGTGTATTACATTATTTGTTGCATGTGGGGCGTTTCAGGGCAGAGATCCGTTCACACTGATGTCGGAATTTAGTATTAAGCCTTGTAATGTGAACATAGCCTTGGAAGGGATGTTAAAGTTTGAGATTAGCCTCCTGCAACCTGATTGGTTCTACCAAGTCTCTCTCTAGAGCACATTTCTATGCCCTCTCACAGAGTGTCCTCTTCATCATTATTCATCTTTCTTCATCATTATTCTTCCCACAGTGTAGAAAACAGATTCTACTGCAGAAACTTGCTAAATTAAGAGGTGATAGCAAAAAAACTGGTGATAGAAAACAGCGGTGATAGCAAGCTTAGTGAATCATAAATGAAGAATCTGATCAGCTGTTCCTAAGGGTCACATTGCTGATAGTGAATGACTCGCTGTGAAGCAGCTTCCTCATGTCTGAACAGGCAGGTGACACTGCAGAGTTTTACAGTCTCGTTTACAGCACACACAGCATTTCATAACCAAGTTTAACAACCAATTTCTTTACTATTTATCTTTTGCTCAGAAACCGGTCTGAATCATGTGCCATGAATATTATCCTAAGCTTAATGTTTAAATTTTACCAAGGCTCTAAAGGGTTTTGAAGGGTGAGGGGTTTTGACTGTGGCAGTTAAACAGAGTTGCATGCCATTCTGACCAGGTTGTAAACTTGTGGAGGCCTTCTAACCTCTCCACATGGGCTGAGCAGAGCAGCAGTAGTGTTACATCCAGATCATGTAGTAGAAGCAGAGACCCTTGTGGTGTTCAAGACCAGGTCTGATGCACTGCTAAATTCTCTCTAGGTAGACACTGTAGGGAAATGATGAGTCGATCAGGTTTGGGTCTGTGCCATTTGAATTCAACCAATACAGGATTTCAATGAATCAATTTCAGTTAATTTCCTGAACTGAGCCCAATTACAGAGAAGATGGCTTGAATGGTTTGTTCTGGTCATTATCTGGTTCATGTCCTGTAATGCAACTGTGGTTCAAAGCAGAACTCCTCTTCCTCATATGTGCCTTTGGGTATAGTGACACCATTCTTGAATATCAGGGTGCACAGCACATCGACTCAGTGCCTCATGTATTCTTCTAAAAAGATTAATGACAAGTATAGGTGAAGCGGTCCATCCAGGCTGTAAACTTAAGTGTAATATTTTATAATGTATCAAGGATGGCCATCATTCACTAATCAGTTGTCAAAAGCATTTTGGTATATGGACCTCCCATCTGCACAAGTAAATGGAGAGGGGCTTTGCTATGCCAGAGCCTTGGGTTTACCAGCAATATAAATCCATATTTAGATCCAAGGGGATCACCACCACCCCCCCCCCCCCCCCCCCCCCCCCCCCTCCCTATTTGTATGGAATAAATATGTATATAATGGCAGAGAGAGTTTTGCCAGTCGTACGTTTTGTTCTGGTTGCTGATTAAAATAGACTTGCTCGGTTTACTTTAATTTTGAACCATCTGTTTCTTGTTGCTAAAAGACCATCTGCCATCCAAATCTCCTCCAAGCCATGTTCAAATGTCAGAGGACAAGCTGCCAGGGTGCTTAGCAAAGACAATTTGTCTTCAGGCATTCTGCATCCAGTTTATATGACAGTATTCCAGTCTACTGAAACTGGATCCTGTTACAACATCATTAAGAGGTTTCAGATCACTGCATTAAAAGCTGCCTGTTTTCTGTATCAGACATAGGTAATAATGGGAAATTACATCAATTTCAGATGTGTGGGTTACCACAGGACACCAGTTAATGAGCAGAACAATCTATACGTATTATCTCTATACATATTCCAAAAAGGATGGGATGCACAGCATTTGGGGTTTTTATCATACAAGGGGAAGAACTAAGAGCCAGCTTTCACCCTTTGCTGAGGATGAGATGGCCACTCTCAGCTTCAAGACACAAAGTTATTTTCCTCTACCAGAGCTGCTGATGAGCCTGGGAACAATGATGGCTCCTGGCTGTGTAAGTGAGTGGGGAGGGGCCGCTGATCTGATCCTGTGCTCTACTACATGGTCAAAGGCGTCAGTCATTCAGGGCTCTGAGTCCTGATTGGTCAGATAAAATGCACTGGCTGGCCCTCTCAATGACTGTCTGGCACGCATTGGTCATATTCTGGTGATTTTGCGTTACTCCATTTTCTGTGGTATTGTAACACTGTCACACTTCATGCACTTCTCCTACTTTATCAGGTCTTTGATGTTGTGGAGTACAGCCTGTGGCTGTTCCCCTCACACCCGCATTTACAAGGGAGGGCAGCCAAAACATCTAACAACAGGTTCTAGTAGGCCACCACTAACACTTACACCATTGTTTGAGAGAATGGAAAAATATTGGTGCCATTTGTGGTTCCATGGCCTTCTGTTTGGTGCCTGACATAGGATCACATATGAAATAGACATTCCACAAAGGAATAAATGGTAAATTGTATCTGTCCACAATCTTATTAGCCAATGGCTATTTAGAAATGCACACCCCTTTATAACAGTAATACACCATCTGAAACGTTTATGCGTAAAACCCCTGTTCCTTGATGAGTCGTTGCCGGAACCTTTGCAGATTTGCCGCTGGAGTGAAAGAGTCATTCTGTCCTCTCAATAAGTGGTTTCTTGAACTCTTTGCGGTTTGCAGTGTGTGGTAACGCAGGTGTGACAAATGAAAAGCAGTAATACACTAATAATCTGGAGAAGTTTAAAAAGACTGAATTCATGGTCTTTAATGTGATAAGGTTAAAAGATCATACAGTCATAAGAAACATTTTTATAAGATGTGCTTACAGATGGTTTAAAAATAGTAAAAGCTCACATTCTGTTAAAGGGTTAAAATGCTTAATTAATAGTCTTCATTCATCCATTGTTTATTTCATACTGTAGTGTTAAAAGTTAAGATATAATCGTATTATCAGTGATCTGCAAAACTATCTTATTCTGCTAACCTGATATTGATTACTCATGCCTGCCTTTGTGCAGTAGGGGGAGAACTCGCGCAATTTTCTCCATTCGTGATAAAACCATCAGTGGAGAAGCACTGTGTTGAGTCACATTATTATTTCGTCCCCCTATTCTGGTCATTGTTGCCTTTAATATGGTTAGAAAACAGTTGCAAGCTCTTTGTGTATATGTTGTCATCTCAGGAATGTAACTGTTGAGTGTTTTTATGGCGTTTCTGTCGAGTTTTATCCTGTAATTGAAGGGAAAATAGCATGTGGTTTATGTTAGCGTCTTGCTAATACTGAAGTTAAGCACACGTGAGGCACGCGTCTCGCTAGCTTGCACAATGCTGGATATCACGCCGATGAATCTGTTTAATACCTTGTATTTAATTGTGTGTTGGAGAATATGAAGTAAGATCCTTATCCAGGTTATTTCAGAGAAATGGGTCTCATATAAAGTACGGTATATACCTAGCTAGGATAGCTAAAGCCACCAGTGTGCTATATCTATGGCTAGTAGTTTTGAACTGCCAAAACATACAATTTTATGTAAGATAACAACGATGGACATTAGTTCACGGTTTTTCTGCATATGTTGCTAGTTAACTATGTTTGTATTGGTATTGTTTCTAGCATTTATATCTGCATTACTCTGAAAATTGTCATTTATAAATATGTTGTAAGGTTTGTGTATTTTCATGACCAGGAAAGTTTAAACAATGTCGCCTAAGCACATATATACCATGCTAGATCCACAAAACTTGGAAAATTAGATCGTAAGAGACTTTGAAAACATTGGTTATGAAAACTGCAGTGTATAATAGTCATTGTGAATAGCAATAGCACACGCCATAACTTTTTCAGTTTATAAGCTATATGTTGAATTTAGATTGGCATTTATAAAAGAATGTATTTTGCAAGTGTAAAAGAATAATCTGTAAAATAAGAGTAAAATTATTAATTAGACAATTATTTCATTTTATACTGAAACAAAATGTAAACAAATGTTATTTGAATCAGAAATGGAATTTGTCCTAATATTGTATGGAGTGTTCCTATGTTTGTAAGAGATTGAACACACTGGAAAAATGTATTGCTTATTACTTATTGATTCGTGATAAAACCATCAGTGGAGAAGCACTGTGTTGAGTCACATTATTATTTTGTTCCCCTATTCAGGGGTACAACACAGGCTACACACATTTCTCTGGCTGTCACTTTATGGCTATGTCGTATGACGGACAATTCAATGTAGCTGATAAATAAACTGATCCCAGTTGTTGGATGCAGTTTTAGTAGCTTTGCTCGAACATACTAACTGAGAGCTATAGTGACCGTTCATTGTCAGAGACAGAGGGATTCTATCGGCCTTGTCTTGCCCCTTCCCCAGCAGGGAAGGTGGACAGGAGACAGGAGACCAGAGTGGAGAGTAAAGAGTAAAGCCAAGCAGTAAGAAGAGTAAGAGAGTGGAGGAGGTTCCCAAAGTAATTTTATGGGGTACAGAAGGGGAAGTGACGTACTATATCCAGTCCTACTGGTCACATGTTTTGGGAGTTCCACCCAGGATCACAAGACAGTGACGCATGTTGGTTTATGTAGTCTTTCTGGAAATTTAGTCCAGGGTCACGTGAATGTGACTCGTGTTGGTTCCCAAAATGGACGTGCACTACAATAATATGGACTATGGACTATAAAATAAAAATAAAAATATGACTATGGCCGTGACCGAATATGATCCCTGTTCCCTGCCCCTGTGGGCATCCACACCGCCCCTATAAATACGCCTCTTCACACTAACATGCTTACCGGGGCCCCTCTGGCAGTGATCCGAGAAGTGACCAGCCCTGTGGAGATACTAGTCTCAGGCAATCATGGGGAGGAGATTTTGTTCTATGTTATGAAATCGCCTTTTGTTCCTGTGGTGATCGGATCACTATGGCTCTCCAAGCACAAAACCCCAAATTGACTGGTCCCGGGGAATTATTACTGGCTGGAACCCTCACCTGCCTCAGTTCTGCTGCCAGTTCTCACCTGCCTCAGTTACCTCACCTGCCTCAGTTCTGCTGCCAGTTCCGTGGGGGCTCAACCCCCTCTTAAAAAGGAAGTTATCGATTAATGAATCGAGTGCCTAATGAATATCACGACCTCCGCCAGGCGTTCAATCACTCCCGAGCCTGCTCTCTGCCTCCTCACCGCTCCTACGACTGCCCCATTGACCTGCTACCAGGAACTTCGCCCCCTAGAGGCAGCCTGTATTCCCTCTCCATTCCTGAGACAGAGGCCATGGAGAAGTACATCACTGAGTCACTGGCTTCAGGTATCATTTGCCCCTCCTCGTCTCCAGCTGGAGCCAGGTTCTTCTTTGTGAGCAAGAAGGACGGTTCACTACATCCTTGTATTGACTACCGTGGACTTAACGACATCATCAGTCAAGAACCGTTATGCCTTACCGCTGATTTCATCTGCCTTCTCCACTCTGCAAAGCTGCAGCATATTTTCCAAGCTTGACCTCCGCAACGCCTACCACCTGGTTCGGATCCGAGAGGGGGATGAGTGGAAGACGGCCTTCAACACCCAGTCCAGGCACTATGAATACATAGCCATGCCTTTCGGGCTCTCTAACGCCCCTGTTGTGTTCCAGGCGATAGTCAATGACATGCTCAATGAACTTGACGACATTCTTGTGTTTTCCCACACTCCTGAAGAACATATTCATCACATGCACCAAGTGATTCAATGCCTCTTTGAGAATCAGTTATACATCAAGACGAAGTGTGAGTTCCATCAGTCATCAGTTCAGTTCCTGGGATTCGTCGTTGCCAAGGGGAGGTAGGAGATGGATACTGAAAAAGTGAGGGTGGTCCAGGAGTGGCCGGAACCCAACAACCGCAAACAACTTCAACACCTCCTCGTAAACTTCTACAGATGCTTCATCAGCACCTACAGCTCTGGTGGCCCTCCTGACAGCGCTCACGTTCACCAAAACGCCCTTCAGCTGGACGAAGGAGGCCGGCTCAGCCTTCCGCGATCTGAAACGTTTCTCTTCTGCTCCTGTCTTGTCGCTTCCTGACCCCAGCAGGCAGTTTGTGGTTGAGGTGGATGCCTCTAATACTGGTGTGGGAGCCGTGCTGTCTCAATGTGAGGAGGATAATAAAATGCACCCCTGCGCCTTCTTCTCCCATTGTCTCTCGGGCGCTAAGCGAAACTACAGCATCGGAGACAGAGTTATTAGCTGTCAAAATGGCCTTCGAGGAGTGGCGGCACTGGCTAGAGGGGGCCTCCATCCCGTTTCTTGTGTGGACTGATCATCGTAATCTGGAGTATCTTCGTTCCGCCCGAAGGTCGCTATTCTTCTCCCGCTTCCAATTTACTTTGTCCTATCAACCGGGATCCAAAAATATCAAGCATGACGCGTTGTCCCATGTCCATGAAGCACCCGAAGAGGAGGGATGTCCCAAGATGGTGCTCCCATCTGACTGTGTGGTGGCCGCGGCGAGATAGGACATCATGGGAATGGTGGAGGAGGCCCTCCTTACCAGTCCGGGCCCCAGCAACACTCCGGAGGGATGCCTGTTCGTTCCTGAGTCGGCCCGCACTCAAGCGCTTACCTGGGCTCACGCCTCCAAGTTGGTATGCCACCCCGGCGCCGCCCGTACCCTGGCCCTCCTGTCCCGTCGGTTCTGGTGGCCGGAAATGGAGACGGTCGAATTTGTGGCAGCATGCAGTTTCTGTGCCTGGTCCAAGTCGGACAATCTTCACCCCAGTGGGCTCCTGCAACCCCTGGTCATGCCCCATCGCCCTTGATCCCACATCGCTGTGGACTTTGTCACTGGCCTGCCGCTTTCCGATGGAAACACTGTGGTCCTAACCATCATCAACCGCTTTTCCAAGGCTGATGGACTGATGGCCAAATACATTTCTGCCTTCCCCAGGAGGACATTTCTGACAGAGGTCCGCAATTTGCCAGCAGGTTTTGGCATTCCTTTTGTGCGCTCATTGGAGCTACCCCTGGCCTCTCCTCTGGGTTCCATCCCCAGACCAATGGCTAAACTGAACGCCTTAACCAAGAGCTGGGTAAGGGCCTGCGCTGCCTCACTGAGAGATCCCCCACCACTTGGTCCAGCTGTCTTTGCTGGATCGAGTATGCTTACAACTCCCTCCCTGTCTCCTCCATGGGAATGTCTCCGTTCCTCTGCTGCCTGGGGTACCTCCCACCCCTATTCCCGGAGGAGGAGAGGGAGGTGGAGACCCCCTCAGTGCAGGCCCTGGTATTCCATGCCCGGTCCGTTCTCCTCAAACACGTTTCTGCCTGCCCTCTATTGCACTGTTTGCTGGACATTGACCAGTGTTTGTCGACCATGAATAAAGCCTATTCCTATTACTTCTGGTGTCTGCGATTGGTTCCGATCAGTTCTTGTAACAGAAATTAGTGAGGTCGACAGTGAAGGCGTCTGAGATACATAATTTCCTCATTTTGAGATTGGCCTTACTGTCTCTGTTTTACTGTCAAAAGAATAAGCACATGCAAAAACACAGGCGACCCTCAACAGGAAGAGCAGTAAGAAGAAAGCAATGAAGGATTCTTAGGTATTATTTGAGTACTAGTGCTAGCAATGGAAGCAGCTATGTATTCAAACTCTGCAGTGCTGGTACAGTCAATTAAATGCATTAGTTGAACTAAAATTATTATAAAAGTTTGTGATAATAGCTGTTAATGAGTGTGGGAATTTAGTATCGTTTTGTACCCCAGCTTAGCTATGCATACAACTGTATCGCATATCTTTCTATACACATTCAGTAACACAAAGCACAGGTGTGTGGCACTTACTTATTCACATGAATAAACAAAACCCCACAAAGCTGTGCGCAGTGGCTTAACAATGACACAACATAAGCAATTGTTTTAGGCCTGCATCTCTGCATCATCAGATCAGGAACAAAAGAATCAGAAGCAAAATCATCTGAAAGATACTGCAAGGTAGGACTGTGTATTTCAGTGGAACAACCAGTTAACCCAACAGACCCATTCTTTAGTGGTTATGCAAGAGATTAAAGAAACATGGCTACCGGACATTTGTCTGTTAGAAGCATTAATCCAGGGAAATGCAGAATGCTTACAAGTGCAATTTAGAGTCACCAGCCACTTTATTAGGTACACTACCTAGTACTGGGTAGGACCCCCGTTTGCCTCCAAGAGTCTGAATTCTTTATGGCTTGGATTCAACAACGTGCTGGAATGTATATAGCTTGGACCTTAATAGAGAAACTGAGGTTGCTGAAAAAAGGCATGCTGCTCTCACTGGGATATGAACCCATGACCCGCAGGTGCACAGCATGAACTATTTTCTGTTAAATGTTTATGAAATGCCTCTTAGTGGGGCCAAACAAATCCCCAGAGGCTCATTTTATTACATAATTACAGGTGACCCTCTCAGATACCATTATGAAGACTAAAGCTGTTGGTCATACATTTATCCTGTCAGAAAACAATAAGCCATTATTAATCATACCAGGAAACAAAGGAGGATAGGAGGGTTTCTGTGCATTGTTCCCCAACTACACATATAGAGAACCATACACTTCCAGTCACAAGTTTATTAGAATAGAGAGTTACCTCAGAGAGATGCACAGCATTTTATAAATACTGGTATATAATTGACACTTAGCCAACTTGTTTTCCAAAAGATTGCATGTTGTACATTTGTATCATATTTTTTTTTAAAAGCAAGAAAATATTGCGGCATGACATATCTAAGTACAGGTTTGCTATATTGATGGCCACCACATATTGGGATGCTCAGACTAACCACCAGCATCAATTTTTTTTGTTTTGTAAATTATTTGTGCACCCCCGATAGAGCAAATAAGCACAGCAAATAAGTCTTGCTCTCCTACCATATCAGCCACTGCTTTTTTTTCTTTCCTATCTGTAAGGTCCGCCGTTTCTCTCCAGTCCACCTCCCTTTCGTGTCTCCTGTTTTTTCCATTCCTCTTGTTCCATGTCGTGTTTTACTGTTCACCCTGTCTGTCTAGTTCCTTGTTTGTGCAGACTGGGCATGGTTCCCCGTTTTGTTCCTCGTTTTCTCCTAGTTATCATTTAGCCTATCACTCTCCCCCTCTTGCTTACATTCCACACACACTTCAATCATCCCATTAGTACTCGCACACATTCCTCACTCCTTTTAGTTTTTCTATTAGCCCTTTCACCTGTTCCCCCATGTTGGTCAATTGAATCTCTCCCTCCTTGGGTGATGCTACTGCCAATTAATGCATCGCCCTTCAGGGCTGCCGGCAACAAACAGTGCTGGCATGGTTAGGATTCAAAAGCAGACCTCGGGGCCCATCCACATACTGGCATGAATTTTTCGTTTACTTACAGGATAACTGGGCTGTAAAAAAAATAATAAAATAAATAGACTGATGGATTTTAGTTTCTTCCAAGTAGTACACATTTACACACATCTACTCAATATTAAGAAAGGGTGGCATTTTATCTGACAAGATCTAAGTAATACTGACGATGGAGTGACGGAAAATGGTGGGTATAATGTTTCTTGAAGCAAATAGAGACCACTGACTGTAAAATCCATTCCCTCAAAAAGATAATAAACAAAATATAGTTCCTACCGGATATACGTGTGCACACAAACCATAAAAAGCTCAATGAACTCCTTTCTATAGACAGCTGGAAGAACAACACTGGACAGAAACTTCCATCCACAGAGAAACAGTCTTCACTTATGGGGTTTGCTTGAATAAAAAAGAGAATAAAATTTAAACTACAGGAGGATTTGTTTGTCCTCAACACATTGGTCTGACAGCAGGGGGTCGTCCTGGTTTCTAAATCCAGAGGCCAATTTTAGCATAATACAGAATAAATGAAGCCAAAGTATAACTGGTAACTCATCTTCCCCCAACAAATACCTAAATTAACTCCACAGTGTCCATGCATTAAATACTGAATCAAACGTAAAGACAACTATCGACCCAAGCCTTATTCAAAGAATATCCTTATTCTAGCACTCACATCCCTAAGTCCCTCTTAAGTGGAAGAATAATTACCAGATAAAATTGCTGCATATTGTCAAACTGCAGACAAGATGATCACTTTAATTATTTTAACTTCTCTCCCACTTCAGTACAAACAGGCATGTGTTCGTTCACATGCAATTAAAAAGCAAAACCGTTTATCGAGTGCATTTCAATATGACCAACGACTAAAAGGTGCTGCTATAAAAACTCATTAGTTCTAATGGCTTTTTCTCCTCCTCGACACTGAGGATTTTCAGGTGTTTAATAGCAGTGCGCTTTATATTGGTTAGGAGAACAAGTCTGGCCGTTAACAAGGCTGCTGATTATGCAGAACCATTAAAGCTCTATGGCGTCCTGACACCACAGATTGAGTCTTGGCCATCGCACTGGCAGTTGAAGCTAGACCTCTGTGAATCACTGAGAAATGTGCACATGCAGCATTTTTACGCTGCAAAAATAATAATGCATGTCAGGAATAAATTGTAAAGAATAAATGATCCTTCCGACAACTGCATGGTATGGAAAATACAAGAACATATTCTGTGTTGGACAGGGTGGAAATTGAATATGGATTGTTGATGTTCGTGGGAAGCAAGATTTTGACATGACAATACTGGTCCGTCATTTTTCATAAATCAAATTTTCACTCTCAATATTCTGCTTGTCAGAGGGATAATGCGTCAATGCACAATATGTACAGCTGAGTATGACTTATTCTCTTTTAATATAGCCTAATTTGCATGTGTAATCCAAAGAGGACATCACGGATTCAGCTCAGAATTTGAGGGTAAATCATTGTTACTGTGGCCCTTTGACACCAACTGAAAATTGAGACAGAAAAACACATTTCCCCAGGCTAATGTAATATGCCAGTATTAAAAAGCTTATAATGACAAGCTACAGAGCCATAAAGCCACTTTGGGTTTCTAGAGAGAGGAAAAAATCAGTCTATAACATCTATATCATCTGAGAAATACAAAAATCAATCTGAACACATAAAACAGCTTTTCCGGTTTGGGTTATCCAATATAATGCAAATATACTGTATCAATTCATGTGAACTATGAATGAATGCACATGAGTCAGAGGGTACTGGTTATGAAATTATTCTCATCATTCTAACAGTATGTCTCTTCCAATTCAGATTGCAGTTCTTATTTTTGCTCTCTTCCTGGTCCCTGCAGTAACCCATAAAAGAATAATCTAAATAAAACTTGTCCATCTTGTGTACTATCAATGACAATGATACAGTTATCACTTGGGAGAAGCATATTTTATAACAGGTAGCAAGTTTTGTTCTTTTTGTCCAACCCGGCAGTCGGGTTGGACGTGTACATGGTTGATCTGTGACTTGTCACTCCAGTTCGGGGGCACGCTATTTTACGAGTATCACAAGGCATTCCCGGCATTATGGTTTTACATCAGAGTTGCATAAAGAATTTAATGATGAGCTGGTTCCTTTTCTATATGATATGCATAATTATCTTTTATTAAAGGTACACTTTCCTTAACTACGCGACAGGCTTTGATTTAACTTATACACAAAGAAGGGAAAGATCTTTGTGAATTTAGTAGCTATCAACCTATATCATTGATTTAAGTTGATTGTAAGATATTAACAAAAGCATTAGCAAGGATAATGAACAGTCATTGCATGACTTAGCCATCAAGACCAAGTAGGCTTTATCAGTAATTCCAATGTGTCAGATAATGCAAGACGTATCATTGATATAACGTGGGATCAATATAAGGGAGACTCACCTACTGCTGCAAAAATATATGATCGAATAGAATGGCATTTTTTTGTCTCTCAGAGCGTTTGGCTCATAAAATGGATCAAACTCATTTATAATAGACCCACAGCGGCAAATGGGTTTATATCAGCACAGTTTGAGATACACATAGGGAAGAAACAAGGTTTCCCATTGTCTCCCTCCTTTTTACTATTGCCATGGAGCCGCCGGCGGCAACCATCAGAAGATCAGTAGCATTCCATGACATTTTGTGTAATTATGGTGCTCATAAATTAATGTTATATGCTGATGACATATCTATATTTTATGGCTTTTTCAGCTTTATTGGACAGCACAGTGTAGAGAGATAGGAACAATGAGAGCGAGAGAGAGGGAAAGACATGCGACAAAGATCGCATGGCCGGATTCGAACCGCATACGTTTCGGCTTGCAATGAGCATATGGACGGTACTCTACAGGCTATGCCACCAACACACCCCCATACCAATGAGATATTGCTCTTTGTATCAAATACGCAAACATCACTGCCCACACTTTTTTGGGATTTTGGAAGCATTTTCTAAAATATCTGGTATAAAACAAATTGGTCTAAGTCAGAAGCTCTTCTATTTACACAATACTGCCATAAAACCCTGTTCCTGGCAGAATTCCAGTGGCCTGCCAGAAGACTTGTACTTGGGTATTACATTTCCTCATTTGAAACTGACCTAAATAGGTGGGCAGCACTGAGGTTATCTTTATGGGGAAAGGTTAATCTTCTAAAAATGGGCATTGCCTATCAAGTTGAATTACTTGACGCAGATACCACTAACATTTTCCCTGCATTTATTTTCTAATTTTGAAAGACTGTAATAAATTCCTATGGAACAACAAAAAACCATGATTGAAGTTACAAATGAAGTACAAATTACAAAGACCAGTGGGCCAGTGTGGTTTGGGCATTCCAAATTTCAGGGTTAGTACGGATCCTTGAAAGTCTTGAAAATGCTTGATTCTGAGAGCTCCGTTTTCAAGTTTAGAAATATGCTTGAATTTTGAATAAACTACTTGAGTATGCTTAAGTTTTCCATAACTTGTAGTCAAAGTAATTTTTGGGAAATGTTTTTGTGTGTGTGTGTGTGTGTGTGTGTGTGTGAGAGAGAGAGAGAGACAGAGAGAGCATGCGAGAGAGAAAAATCATCATCAGACCCATCAACTGCATTTCTACAAAGTAGCGGAATTGTTTCATAAAGGTTATGGGTCCTCCAAATTCTTACTAATTCCAAATTCAAATTATGACTACTGCAATCTGATAAAAAATAGATTTTCTCTTAAAACGGTATGGGAGGCAGACTTGAAAACAACATTAACAAAGGAGGAGTAGAGACAAAGTTTAAAACGAAGCCAGATCAAATTAATACATTAAACAGAGCCTACTGGCCCCAGTAGTTAAAATTTTTTGATTGGATCAGATTTGGATTTTCGGTGGTTCAAAACAAAAACATAGCATTGGGATCAGTTTGATCCAAAAAATCTGGATTACCTTGATCCAACTGGAGGGGTGGATTACTAGAGCAAAATGTACTATACAATTAATTAAAAAAAATTTAAATATAAATAATACAATTAAATGTTTTTAAATTGAAATAATACATAATTTGTAGCCTTTATGGTTGATAAATTTTAATTTATTTTTTGTCACATTTGCAGTGGCCTCTTGCCTACCTCTCAGAACAGTGTAGTCAACCAAATAATGAATTTGTGGTAAAAAAAATTACCTCAACAAAAATGATGTCAATCAGAAATATAATTTTGATAAATGAGAAATATCTTCAACAAAGTCCATCATCTGTGATCAACCTTCAAAAGAGATGCAGATCCGTCTGGAAAAAGAACAAATACAGCTGAACCTGCTTCAGCACACTGAAACCAAAGTACGAAACCAAGTTCCTCAAAGTACGCTTTGATGATGCTGTTGCTCTGCAGCTGCCTTTTAACCCCTTTGTGCAGATGCCTAGTGCAGATGCCTAGTGACCAGGACGCCGGCGCCAAGATTCTCCTCAACTGAGACATTTGTTTCTCCTGCAGCCAAACTATGAATGTAAACCTCAAACTCCATGTTTAATCTTTATTAGTACACAATTTGTAACAACTCTGCAGAATAAGGAGTTTCTAAGTGTCACTATTTTCCCATAACAAGTCCATTTAACAAACATCCCTCCACCCAGTCTATACCTACCCATGCATGACATAGTGGACAATAGCATCTATGTGTGAGTTCATAAATATATTTATTCATCACATAAAATTAGAATTCCATCATAGCAACAAGATAAACCCAACAATAGCCTGCTCACTCAAATGCAAAATAAACATGTGAAATTATTGTGTCATATACCACTATATCTGCTACTAAGTATTAAATAAATATACAATCCTACCATTGGTTTTAAGCATAGAGATGTCCCTTTCAAAATTCAGCAGTCATCTATTGTCTTTGACAATCTGTTTGTTGTTTGTCTTCAACCCACCAGGAGAAGATCTCCAAGAGCGATACTCGCCCTACCCTCATTGCCACAATCATGCTACCTGAGAGGGAGGTTCAAGTGAGCGTGCTCATAGACTCTGGAGCGGACGCTAACCTTATCGATGAAGTTATGGTCAGAGATCTGGACATTCCCACCCTTCCACTGCCCCACACCGAGAATGCTCGGTCGTTGGACGGCAAGATATTCTACAAGATGACCCACGTCACGGAACCCGTTCAACTTATCATTTCTGGCAACCATCATGAGTTCATCCAGTTCCACATCATCCACTTCCCCAACGACCCGCTCATTCTGGGACTACCCTGGCTTCAAGAACACAACCCCGTCATTGACTGGAAATCCCACCACATTCAAGCCTGGAGCCGTCAGTGTCACCAAGCCTGTCTTCGGTCCGCACCTGCACCTGCCGGGGGCGCACCTACCCCACCTCAAGACACCAAGCCGTCTCTTGAAAACGTGCCAGCCCCTTATCACGACCTGGGCATCGTTTTCTCCAAGACGCAAGCACAGACACTTCTCCCTCACAGACCCTATGATTGCGCGATCAAGCTTCTACCCGGTTCCACTCTTCCCTCAAGCCGACTTTACAACGTCTCCAAACCTGAAAGGGAAGCCATGGAGAAATACATTCGGGATTGCCTAGCCAACGGTCTGATTCGCCCCTCTTCGTCACCTGTGGGCGCTGGATTTTTCTTTGTCCAGAAAAAAGATGGCTCGCTGCGTCCTTGTATTGACTTCAGAGAATTAAATAATATCACGGTCAAGAACAAGTACCCATTGCCCCTGATTGATTCTGCGTTTCACCCTCTATACGAAGCCACCATATTCTCCAAGCTGGACCTATGCAACGCCTACCACTTGGTGCGCATTCGTGAGGGGGACGAATGGAAGACCGTCTTCAACACCTCGTTAGGACACTTTGAGTACCTAGTCATGCCTTTCGGCCTTACTAACGCCCCCGCCGTCTTTCAGGCGCTAGTTAATGATGTCCTACGGGACCTATTGGGCCGCTACGTATTTGTTTATCTGGACGATATTTTGATTTACTCCACCAACATCAAGGAACACGAGGGTCACGTCATGCAGGTTCTCCAACGACTTCTGGAGAATAGACTCTATGTTAAGGCTGAGAAGTGTGTGTTCCACACCGACACGGTCGAGTTCCTGGGCTTTATCTTGGAGAGGGAACAAATCAGGGGGGATCCCAAGAAGATCCAGGCGGTCACAGACTGGCCCACGCCTGCCACTCGAAAAACATCTGCAACGTTTCTTGGGATTCGCAAACTTCTACCGGAGATTCATCCGGAGCTACAGCCAGGTCGTTGCCCCTCTCACCAAGCTCACGTCTACTGCCATGTCGTTCCGCTGGAACCCTGAGGCTGAAAACGCAAGAAGATCAAGAAACTGTTCTCCTCCGCTCCGATTCTGGTGCACCCCGACCCCACTCGTCAGTTTGTCGTGGAGACTGATGCGTCCGACACTGTAGTAGGGGCCATGCTCTCTCAGGTTTCCCCCACTGACAACGTTCTACACCCCTGCGCATTCTTCTCCTGTAAGCTGTCTCCGGCGGAGAGGAATTATGACGTGGGAAACCGTGAGCTACTCGCTGTCAAACTAGCACTGGAGGAGTGGAGGAGGGTGCCGAGAAACCATTTGTGGTCTGGACCGACCATAAGAATCTGGCGTACCTACAGACAGCCAAGAGGTTGAACTCCCGCCAAGCCAGATGGGCCCTGTTCTTTGGCCGTTTCAATTTTACTCTGACCTACCGCCCTGGTTCCAAGAATGTTAAGCCAGATGCTCTGTCCCGACTGTTCATGGCCAGTTCCGAGCGAGAGGCGCCGGAGAACATCCTCCCTGGGTCCTGCACCGTTGCTTCGGTGTCCTGGAGGATTGAGGCCATCATCAAGAAGGCGCTACGTGATGAGCCCGATCCTAGGTCCAATCCCGGTATACGCCTTTACGTTCCCTCCGCCGCCCGGACACATGTCCTCCAATGGGCTCACTCCTCCCTCATGTCCTGCCATCCCGGCTTTACCCGCACCCTGGCTGTTCTCAAGAGAAGGTTCTGGTGGAACTCCATGATCCCTGACACCAGGCGTTTCGTCAAGGCCTGTACCACCTGTGCCAGGAGCAAGGCCTCTCACCAGGCCCCAGCTGTGGTCGACTGTGGTCGACAGGTTCAGTAAAGTGGCGCACTTCATTACATACATTACATTACATTTTAGACATTTGGCAGACGCTCTTATCCAGAGCGACGTACATTAGTGCATTTTCCAACCTGAAACAAGTGCGTTAAAACCACCCTAAAAGGTAAATACGAATTCAAACACAGGCGCAGTCAGTATGATTTATTTATTTATTTATTTTTATTTATTTATTTTTTGGGGGGGGCCACACGATATCAATCATTGGCATGCACAACAGTAAGCCAATACGTAACCTTACAAGTACTAAACTAGAAGCTTGAAACACTTAAACAAGGATTTATAAAACACAATCAAGGGAGGTCACAAGGAGGTAGGGAGGGGTGGAGAGAGGTGCAGCTTAAAGAGGTGAGTCTTCAATCTGCGCTTGAAGGCGGTCAGACTTTCTGTTGTTCTGACCTCCACGGGGAGCTCATTCCACCACCGTGGGGCCAGGACAGACAGACGTCGAGACCGGGTGCTAGTATGAAGTGGGGGGGGTACCAGTCGTCCTGAGGAGGCGGAACGCAGGGATCTGGTAGGTGTGTAGGGTCTGATGAGCTTTTGGAGGTATGGAGGGGCTGATCCTCGGACTGCCTGGAAGGCAAGCACCAATGTTTTGAATTTGATGCGAGCCATCACAGGTAGCCAGTGGAGGTCAATGAGCAGGGGGGTGACATGGGAGTGTCGGGGGAGGTTGAAGACCAGGCGGGCTGCTGCGTTCTGGATGAGCTGAAGGGGTCTGATGGCCGATGCTGGCAGGCCAGCCAGGAGAGAGTTGCAGTAGTCTAGGCGGGACAGCACCATCGCTTGGACCAGGAGCTGGGTTGAGTGGGTGGTGAGGAAAGGGCGGATTCTCCTGATGTTGTACAGGAAGAACCTGCACGCCCGGGTTACCACTGCGATGTTCTCGGAGAGGGACAGCCTGTTGTCCATCACCACTCCGAGGTTCCTGGCACAGGGCGTTGGGGTCAGTGGAATGTCCCCTAGGGAAATGGAGAGATTGAGAGGGGGAGAGGTTAGAGCAGGAATGTAGATGAGCTCAGTCTTATCTGGATTGAGCTTCAGATGGTGGTTGTCCATCCAGGTCTGGATGTCTCTCAGGCAAGCGGAGATGCGGGCTGACACCTGAGTGTCAGAGGGTGAGAAGGAGAGAAAGAGTTGAGTATCGTCAGCGTAGCAGTGGTAAGAAAGACCATGAGCAGTGATAACAGGGCCAAGGGATTTGGTGTAGGTGGAGAAAAGGAGGGGACCAAGGACTGAGCCCTGGGGGACTCCTGTGGTAAGTGGACGGGGTGCCGATACTTTACCAGCCCAGGCAACCTGGGAGGAGCCCAGGCAACCTTCATCCCCCTGCCTGGATTTCCCACTGCCCAAGAAACCACGGATTTATTGGTCAAAGAAGTGTTCCGGATCCACGGCATTCCCACGGACATTGTCTCTGACCGTGGCTCCCAGTTCATCTCCCAGGTCTGGAAGGCCTTCTGTTCGGCTCTCGGAGCCACCTCCAGCCTCACGTCAGGTTACCACCCCCAGTCTAACGGTCAGACCGAAAGGGCCAACCAAGACCTCGGAGCTGCTTTACGCTGTGTATCGGCCAAGAACCCCACCTCATGGAGCAAGATGCTCACCTGGGTCGAGTATGCGCACAACGCCCTGCCCTGCGCCGCTACTGGAAAGTCCCCATTGGAAGTTTCCCTCGGCTACCTACCCCCACTGTTTTCCGACCAAGAGGCCGAGATTGCTGTCCCCTCCCTCGCCACCCACATGCACCGTTGCCTTAAGATCTGGATGGACGCCCAACGGAGCACGGCCGAACGGAATCGTCGAGTCAATCAATCAATCAATCAATATTTATTTATATAGCGCATTTCACAACAAGTTGTCACAATGCACTTCACAGCAAAACCCAGCCTAAACCCCCCACAAGAGCAAGCCAAAGGCAACAGTGGCAAGGAAAAACTCCCTGGTGTAACTAGGAAGAAACCTTGGAAGGAACCAGACTCAATGGGGGAACCCATCCTCCTCTGGTCGGCTCAGGGTCTAGGGCTTAAAGACATGGTCAAAACAGCCAATGTCCATGATAATATAATTTGCAGCAGCTAGATGACAGTCCAGATGTGGCGGCAGTGATAGTGGGGAACCAGGCGCCAATGGCGGTGGGAGCAGCTGGCAGCGGTGGTAAGGAGGGAGGGGCAAGCGGCAACGGACAGGAAGCCGGACAGCAACTCTCGAGATGTGGGGCATAAGCCCCGCCGGCAGAATGTAAAAAAAAGAGAGAGAGAAAACAGTTAGGGAAAGTGTAATAGAGCAGCAGGAGCACCAACTGGAGGGGTGGGGAAGGGGTGGGAGGGTTGGACAAGTGCCCCCGCCAGGAGTAATCTATGGCTGCATAGCTATGAAGACAGAGTTTGAGAAACCATGCAGTCATGAGAGGGAAAACAATCCTACCCACCTATCAAGAGCCAGCCCAGGTAGATGGGGTCACAGCTGTTGACAGGTGACAGTAAGGAAAGGATGCCACCCCACATTACTCTATGGCTAAATGCTTCTCTGGTCCTGTCTCCAGACTATAGCTCATTATAAGCCTGATCATAAAGGTGCATTTTTAATCTAGACTTAAATATTGAGACGGTGTCTGATTCCCTTATAAATTTTGGCAAGGTGTTCCACAGTAGTGGCGCTCTGTAGGAGAAAGCTCTACCTGCGTCTTGGGAACGGAGTGATCTTTTTGGCTTATATGGTAAAAGCAGATTACATATAATGTAAAATGTAAAATGTAAACATATATACACTGGCGCAAGTCCATTTAAAGCTTTAAAGGTCAGAAGCAAAACCTTAAAGTCTATCCTAAACTTAATTGGTAGCCAATGAAGCGATGCTAGTACTGGGGTAATATGCTCATATTTCTTAGTTCTAGTTAAAATGCGAGCGGCTGAATTCTGCACAAGCTGGAGATTATTTAGCAAGGACTTAGGGCAGCTAGATAGCAGGGCATTACAGTAATCTAGCCTAGACGTAACAAAAACATGGATCAGTTTCTCTGTGTCCCCTATTGATAGGAAGTGCCTTATTTTAGCTATGTTCCTTAACTGAAAGAAAGCTACTCTAGATATGTTTTTTATGTGCGCGCTAAAGGTTAGATCTGGGTCTATAGTAACACCTAGGTCTTTCACAGCTGAGTTTGGAACAACTAAACAACCATCAAAATTTAAAGTAGATGTACCCAGTTTCTCCCTTTGTTTTTTTGGACCTAAAACCAGCATTTCGGTCTTTTCTGAGTTTAGGAGCAGGAAATTGGAAAGCATCCAAGCTTTAATATCTGCAATACAAGTTGCTGATCGCCACCGCACTCCAGCCCCTGAGTACAAGCCTGGCGACTCAGTTTGGCTCTCCTCAAAGGACATTCCCCTCCAATCCACTTCCCACAAACTCAAGCCCCGCTTCATTGGTCCCTACAAGATTCACAGCATTATCAACCCCACCTCAGTCAAGCTGTCATTGCCCCCTTCCCTTAAGGTTCACCCCACGTTTCATGTTTCCTGCATCAAGCCCTATTCCACTGACCCCCTTTGCCCTCCTGATCCCCCACCCCCTCCTCCCCGTATCATAGATAATCACCCGGCCTTCACTGTTAAGAAGCTACTGGACATTCGCAAGCGAGGCCGGGGGTTCCAGTATCTGGTGGACTGGGAGGGGTATGGCCCTGAGGAGCGTTCCTGGATCGCTCCCAGTCTTATTATTGATAAGTCACTGATCAAGGACTTTCACCGCGTTCACCCTGATAAACTGTGTAGACCATCAGGAGTCGGTCATTAGGGGGGGGGGGGTCCTGTTACGTTTCTGCCATGTTCATGCCACATTTCATGTTTAGTTATTCTCACAGTTTATTTTTCTGTTCTTGTCATGCTTGTGTTCTGTTTATATTACGATGCAGTTTATTATGCATACACATTTCCGTGTTTTTCCGCAGCCTTGCGTTCATGCTGTTTCCCTCTCTCTCTCTCCCTCTCTTGCTGTCGCTCACGCTTCCCTAATTGTTTCATTCTCCCATGTCTATTTACTAATCTACTAACATTAGATCAGGATTGGGTAATACTAACTCTCTAACCATGTGTTCATGTTTACCTTATGTTTCTCGTGCATGTCATTTACTAATTTACTAACGCTAGGTCAGGATAGGTTAATTACTAACGATTACTAATTATCTTGTTACCTCGTCAGCCTTCCACACCTGATTTCCATTCGCATGCTGCTCTCAAGCTAAGTGTCTGCACCTGTCTACACCTGCATATAAGCTCAGTGTTCATGTCTTGTCTTCGCGAAATTGTTGCCTGTTAGTTTATCTACTGTCACTTTTGAGCGTTATCCATTGTCTGAGGTTTACTGACCATCGTTACTGCCTGCCTACCGTTTCTACTGCCTGGTTTTTTGACCACGAGTTTTGCCTGCTGTCTGTTTGTACCTCTGCCTGTTTGTACCTCTGCCCCGCGGATAGGACTTCGGTTTGACTCCTGCAACGTCCCACGACCCACGAACTCTGCTTTACCCCTGTATTGTACTTCTGCTCCGCTGACAGCTACTCTGGTTACTGAACTTGTGCATGGTGTACCAATTCCGAGACTGCCTTCTCCCTCGGTACTATACTTTGGTTTTTTGGCTGGATTTTCTGTGGATGAACTTTGCTTGTGTGACTACGATTTTTGGATTTCCCCATAATAAAGCCCTTTCGGGCATTTATTATTACGTCCGTGTTCTGAGTCGTGCATTACGGGTCCAACCCGCACACATCTGTCTCACTGTTTGAGAAATACACACCAGTTTAGCTCGTTATTACACAACATCGTAAGTCTGCGTTTAACACCCCATAATGTACCTGCAGCTCTTAAGTATTTCATGTGATTCCAGTTTTATTCACAACTGTTTTATCCGATAGAGGACAGTATATCCTTTTTAACGGTGTTTGTCATTTTTTCTGGGATGCTTTGAATAATAATTTGTTATGCCCACGTCGCCCAGCGTAACTGAATTGTTTATCTAGTCAGTGCACTATGACGCAAACAGCTACAGAAAACACATTCGCTGATGGGGGGAGTTTTTCTTCCGCTTGTACTGCTTGCAATTTGTGGTTCTTCTCGCTGGCTACATATGTATGTTCGATTAGGCTGATGATTAGGCTACATATTTAGGTGTGTGTAACAATGTTTTCAACTTAAATATGGACAAAACAAATTGTATTAATTTTATGACATGTATTGGATAGGGTTTTGGATCCATAGATATCTACCCCCCTATACTGATGGAAAGATAGTAATTCCCACTTGAAAATTATGCAAAAGTGGGCTTTATGATCATGTAGTATTCACATTTCTTCTGTTTAAGTGACAATGACATTGTGATGGAAAACAAAACATTTATTTAACAAAAACTAGCAAACTATTAAAGTCACCCAAATGAGCAGCAGCTGCTGCTCGACAGTTTCATGGATGACACAGTCGAGCCAGTGGCAGGTAGGCACAGTGTATGCAGGATGTGTGTTTCCAATGCTGTGTGGGTGCAGTACTACAGTAGCTATGCTACCAAAAATAAACCAGATGGTATGAAAACGGACATTTTTATACTCCACCAAACAACCACATCCATCACATAATGGTGAGAAAATATTGGCTTGAGTGCTTGAGGCAGAGTTACAGCAGGGTTATTTCTCGCCAGTGCCTCCTCCAGCTCTCACTAATTGACTGCCACTTACTGAACCCACTGAGGAGGAAACCTGAATAGATATTATTGGAAGAGCTTGGAAAACTGAAAGGCAAGAATGCGTGCGGCACTCCAGGACCAGAGTTGCCCCCGGACCAGGGTTGAGGGCAATCACAGCCGCCCTCCAGCATCAGCGGCAAGGGTCTCCGCAATTCAACATGCAATGTGTGCAGAGGCAAGGTTACTTTGGCCCTCCTGTGAACCGAGAGGTGGCTGCCGTACTAAAAGTTTGTTTTGCACACTTAGCAACCTGCAAAGAAAATGTCCCCATGGGTGCCATACGGGGAGAGGCCTTCCAGTGGCAAACCCAACTAGGGTTTCACATATTGGAGAGGACCATTCAAACTGCCCCTCAAGAGAGTTGGGAAGTGCTTACAGACCACGGACATCTGTGCATGGCGTATGACAGAAGCAGCTTATATTTGGCTACATTTGGAGTGATGTCCATTTCATTACAAGCTCTCTGGCATGTTTATTATTCTGGTGGGAGAGCCAGGCTCACAAACATTCATAATAGAAAATAACATTTTCTTCAACCTCCTTCAGACACTACATGCATAAATACGGTTTTCAGTCTTATTTCCTTCTAGCTGTATTTAAAGTCTCTGATGACACATTCTAAATGGAAAAACAAACTGGCAATCTCCATTTCCAATTTGTCCCCAGTGACAGAATATCCTTATGGGGTAGTGGTAATCTGTATTCCGTACATTATGCTGTGATGGTGAGCTCTTGGCTTCACTCTCCTTGCTAAAGAGCAGCCAGATGATTCAGCCTGTAAGAGCTTGTCCCAATGCATTACAAAAGCATACCTTTCCATGTTGAAGTATAAATCCGGGGTCTCAAACAATGGTCCTGGAGAGCCACAGAGTTAGTTTGCTGTTTTTCATTTTTTTTTGGTTGTTTGTTTTTACCTTAAAAATCAGCAACTGATTCAGATCCAAGAAACCAGGTGAGGTGAGTGTAAGTTCTAAGAGTGTAATAACCTGCTTCAATAGATCAATCAGGTGTTGAGTAATGACAAAATCCTGCACATCCTGCAGCTCTCAAAAAATACATTTCAAATAAATTTGCCATCTCTGAGAGGAAATTTAGGGTCTCCGCATACACAATGATCTGGCATAAATTGATTTAAAGTCACTTTAGGCTCTGGGTGCCAGAAGGCCCCACAGTGGGATGAAACAACCAGTTTTTAATAGGCTGTGGGCATCTACCCTGGGGAACCTGTACAATAAAAGGCCAATGATATAGAGAGGATTACACTGCTGGAGAAAATGACAGTGCATGATTTGTTGCTCCTCTGATAGAATGCTCATACTGAGTGGTTAAGGGACCTCAGGGAACAGTTTTGTACAGTTAATCCTCTCTCTTCAGCATTGCATTCAGCCAATCGCAGGGCTGTTACCGTGGCGGCAGCATTGCGGCAGCCAATGTTTTTACCAGAAAGAAGCCGATAATAAAGTGTCTGACTGCAGAGCGGAGCTTAATTTTGTTAATCTGCAGCTCATGTCCCATTAAGTTTTAGCTTAACAGATACCCCATACCCAAGGCATACCACATACATGTTGTAGTGCATGTCCATTGGAAATCAACTCGCATTCATGTGACCCTGGACCGCATTTCCAAAAGACTACATATACCGGCATGTGACAGTCATGTGATCCTGGGCAGGACTTGACCAATCAGAAGTTCCCGGGTCTATAAAACTTTGAGCAAACTTCCTGTTCTCTCTTCTTATCACTTCTTAGCTTACGCTCTTACTCAGTTGACGTTAGTTCCAAGCTAAACGCGCACTCCACCTTCCACGCTGGGGAGGTGGATGTATAGGCCGAGAGAATCATACCGTCTCTCCGGTCATATCTGTTAGCATGTCAGAGCGAAACCGTTACCGTCATACAATGTAGCATTAAAGTGACAACCACAGAAGTGTGCTTAGCCTAAGTTACCACGCATCAATGCAAAGTTCAAGAGTTCAAGAAACAACTTGCCGAAGGATAAAGGACCAGCAAATCTTCTTCAAAAGTTTCCAGCAACACTCACCAAAGGACCAAGCAAGCTGCTTGGAAACGGAGAAAAAGGACAATCCGATCCAGAGACACTGTCAAAAGAAAGAACTTTCTGGACACTTCAAAGCCACGGAACCAGCCTGTGTAGCTATTCCAGTACAGTAAGACTGACACAAACATCCAGGCAATAGTTTAGGAAAAGTTTTGTTTAATGTTTATTGTCAATGTCATTACATGTTTGAATGTATTCACTGTGTGTATTTAGAGTAACGTTAATTTATAACTTAACACAGCAGGCTATCGACAGCCAATTAGCCTCACCGAAGCTAAAGTTACAGAGCCTACTCTGTCTCTAACACTAATTTACAAGCCGCCTCCCTTTTAAATCAAGATCTGTGCATGCAATCTCCCTTTGTACTAATACCTAACCCGTTAGATATAGGATACCGTGCCTGTAAACGGATAGGAGCCTGGAATTTAGCTAGATGTAGCTAAATTTCTATAGCCTCAATACATGCCATGTTTCAGGCCACGTTAGCTTTATGCTAAAGCTCGATTTGTATTTCCCCCTTGAGATATGTCTTGTGATCTCTGAACATCACGTGTTCTGGCGCACCTACAGAAATAGATCTGTGAATTCTATATGCCTCATTCTTTGTCTCCACTTCATTTTCCTTTCCATATCATTCGCTGCTTTTAGGATGTTAGTTTTAGACGTTTTTGTTATATAATAAATTGTATTTTGTTAAACCTGGTCGTCGGTCTGATTGTTGTTTGGATAAACATTTGAGCCTAAACATCCTCCAAAAGAACTTACACCTTCAGATTAGGTTATTGATTATTATTTTAATATTTTAAATTGAAATTTGTAATCATGATTTAATAATTAAGTCATTAATTAAACTTTTGCACCTAGTGTGAAGCCATATATAAATTTATATATTCTGCACATCCATTGGTGCCTCCATGTGATGACTATTAAGACATCTGTTTAACTATCTGTCTTCACTGCCAAATTCTTAATGTACCTAATGACACTACAATGTGCTGCAGATTACATGTGTTCCTTACATGTTTTCCCATCATATTAAATGCGCTGCTCAGCGCTGCAATTTTCTAGCTAAAATACAGGACAAGACTTATCACAGGTCCACGTTGTTACTTTTAATTTAAACAGTGAAAAACAATTTCTGGGGCCACCTAGCCATCAACAAAATGTTAACACCAACTCTTGACTATAATTTCTAATAAATTTAAGGCAGTAAAGCATGTGTGTGTTTCCACCCAGCACGGTCGATGTATCGTTTAATACCTCTCAGAGTGCATTACTGGGGAGGCGGCTCAAGAGCAATTTATCCGCATTTGAAGCGTGTAATAAATCTTCTAAAAACTTCTAAAGGATGCAGTGCTCTCTCAGCATAGGCACAGATGCAACACTACAATGGGTTGTCCCAACATTTAGATGTTAGATTAGAACATAGATTTGCATTTTGTGCTGTACATATTAATATGCTTTCAGGGATGCCTCATAAAGGAATAAGCTGAATGTATCAGGCCCTTGATTCAATCGACATTTACCCTGAGCTTTGACGTACAAATAAATGTTACTTTACTCTTCACAAACACTATTTAGCAAGTTACTCTTTGTGATTTTTGAACATGCAAAACTGTTTGTAGGGGGAGGGGTGTGATACATGGATTTAATGGCGGCAGTATAGTATAATGGTTAAGGAACTGGCCTTGTAACCGAAAGGTTGCAGGTTCGATTCCCAGGTAGGACACTGCCGTTGTACCCTTGAGCAAGGTACTTAACCTGAATCGCTTCAGTATATATCCAGCTGTATAAATGGATAATATGTAAAAAAAAAATATGCTAAAAAGTTGTGTAAGTCGCTCTGGATAAGAGCGTCTGCTAAATGCCTATAATGTAAATGTAATGTAATGTAATGAGTCAATTAGTTAAATTACTTAATTAGTCATTTAATTTGTTAATTAAAGTCAAGGACAAATGTTCACTCCTGGCCTGAGCTTTGTCTCTGAACACAAAACACTGAACACTTCCCAGCATTTGCACAAACTGAATGTCACTTTTATTACGAATGATTCCCCTTGGAGTGCAAATTCACACTGAGGGGTCGATTTACTAAGATCCCAAATAAGGGGTGTTATTTTGTGGGCGCAGCCAAAGTACTTGCACGCATTTTCATTTCACACTTTGTGGGTGATCAACTAAGAGTCGTTATGTAAATTACCCCAGCTGCAAACAGCCATATTTAAATGAAAGATTTTGCGTGTTTAGAATGGTTATACTGTAAGAAAATGGTGAAAAGACTGGCAACAATAAACATTTTTATTTTCTATTTTTTTTACAGTGTAGGTATAGGCCACTGTTACACTGAACGAGCTGGCGGTTTATTACAAACTGTTTTGCTAGATGTCTCTTAGTTTCTGCCGGGAGTTACAGATGCTTGTCAGGACTGAAATGATCATAACTATGCTTACTAGCAGTAAGCCCACAAATGCCACAAAGTGTCACATAAAACCACATTTCCATTTGATCATGGGTTTTATTTTTATAAAGTTTTGATTTGCTTGTTATTCACTGTTTGTTATAATAGTTGTATTGCTTGTTTGATTCAAATATTAGTTACTCTTGTATTCTGTAACATGATTTACTTCATGATTAAAAAAAATATTCTTACTGTTCATGATGTAGCCTAGGCTATCCACAAATTCTCTTCTTGTGTATTTTGAGCATTAGCCAGAATGGCCCAGTTAATTAGCTCCCATTGTAACACAATCATTCAGAATGTTCAGTAATGGATATTTCAAACACACCCGTACTGTCTTGCTACAATGACAGCGGTCAAATGATCGATTCAGTGTCTTTTAATACCTGCTTTCCATTTGTACTAAAATGCTCCCGCAAATACCTTTCCAAAACTTCCTTTCGGGCTTAGTAAATCACTGTACATATGCTAAAGTAGGCTAATCTATTTGCATGACCAGCTCCCACTATCTCCCAAAATAATGCAGGCTGACCCGCAGAAATGAGAAATCAACTATGTTTCAATTTTAGCACACACAATCCTCTTTACACCTCGTTAGTTGATCACTTCTTACGATTTTTGCGGGTGGTAACAGTTTTACATGTGCTTTTGTACACGCAAACCTTTAGTAAATCAAAACACTAAATGTTTAATATTACCCTGCTATGCGGCTAATGCTAACAGAGACCTGTGAGGGACTATTGCGTAACTAATCAATCAATATGAATCAATCAACATTTATTTTTATAGCGCATTTCACGACCAATAGTCACAATACACTTCACAGAAAACCCTGGCCGAAACCCCCACGAGAGCAAGCCAAAGGCAACAGCAGCAAAGGAAAACCTCCCTGGTGGTAGATATAGGAAGAAACCTTGGAAGGAACCAGACTCAAGGGGGGAACCCATCCTCCTCTGGTCGACTCAAGCCTGATTTCTACTTCATCGCACACCCCTTTCGACAAGTATCGAGCGACAAAAATGAAGGCATTTATACTTCGGGCGAAGGTCTGCTATGAGGGTTCAGTTGTCTCTATGGTAACGAGACGACAACTTCTGAGTGTTTGTTTACATTTCTTAAAACATGGCAGTGCTCCGTTCCATAAACCAAATGGGGGAAACCAGGGCGAGTATACACTGCCCGGCCAAAAAAAAAGTCGCACTCTGTAATATTTTGTTGGACCGCCTTTAGCTTTGATTATGGCGCGCATTCGTCGTGGCATTGTATCGACAACCTCATGCAATGTCACAACATTTATTTCCGTCCAGACTTGCATTAATTTTTGGCCGAGATCTTGAATTGACGACGGGAGAGTCGAACCACTCCGTGAAGTCTTCTCCAGCACATCCCAAAGACTTTCAATGGGGTTAAGGTCAGGACTCTGGTGGACATTTCATGTGTGAAAATGATTCCTCATGCTCCCTGAACCACTCTTTCACAATTTGAGCCTGATGAATCTTGGCATTGTCGTCCTGGAATATGACCATCTGAGTTTGGAAAAATGGCGATGTACAAGATTCAAGCACAGCCTACTTATTTTAGGTTGAATCTGGTCACTTGTTAGCTGTAACGTCAATTTAGCATTATCGGCAACTTATTATTTCCTATAGCTAATATAAATAAGCTATATAAAACTAGGCGCATATGGTTAGTGCGGCAAACAAAAGCAAGTTTCGTTCTTGTCAACCCCAGTAGACCGAAAACTTGGGTCCATAGCTAACAACGTACTTCCGTATTGCTCCTCTCTGATCCACATCCAAAAGTGCTCAGCTACGCTCTGAGCGGCTCAAAGTGAGCGAAACTGAGCAACCCGTTAAGTGCGTTCTTCACTCTGAGTGAAGTTGAGCCGCTCAGTTACTTAACGCGCCTATTGAAAACCAAAATAAGGAAGTGAGCAAAAAACGTATTTCTGGCTGTCCAATCAGACTGCACGACAAAATACTACACTGTCCGTGACATAACATTCTAGAGGTGCGCGACACTGAGAAAAAGTTGGAAATACGTAATTTTTGTTACTCGACACTTATCGAAAGGGTCGTGCGACAAAGTTTAAAATAGGCTTCAGGGTCTACGTTTTAATGACTAACATAGTCAATCATCCAATGTTCATGTGAATAGAATTTGCAGAAGCTAGATGACAGTCCAGCAGTAGGCAGGGATGGGGGGGGAAACCAGGCGGCGGTGTAACAGAGCAACAGGAGATTGCACAAGTGCCCCAGCCAGGAGTAATCTATAGCTGCATAGCTAGTATACATACAGGGTTTAGGAACCCATGCAGTCATGAGAGGGACAACAGTCCTACCCACTTATCAAGAGCCAGCCCAAGAAGGTGGGATCACAGCTGTTAACAGGTGACAGTAAGGAAAGGATGCCACCCCACAATACTCTATGGCTACAGGCTTCTCTTGCCCTGTCGCCAGACTACAACTGATTATATGCCTGGTCATAGAGGTGTGTTTTTAATCTAGACTTAAATATTGAGACTGTGTCTGACTCCCTTATACATTTTGGTAGGGTGTTCCACAGTAGTGCTGCTCCCTGTAGGAGTAAGTTTTTAGATATTCTTGGGACAAATAATTAGCCTGCGTCTTGGAAACAAAGTGATCTTGTCAGTTTATAGGGTTCTTCTTCTGGCGTATGTCTTTTGAGGTGCTCCGTTGAGGTGAGCCAGGCCAACGTGTCATCGTCCAGGTCCATCAAACCACGTTCGTGGACGATGTTTGGGGCAACTGGTGATTATATGCTCTACAGTCTGTGTCGGGTCCCCACACTCGCAGAAGGCACTGTTCATGAGGCCCCACCTCTTCATTACCACACCGTAGCGTCCAAAGCCGGTCCACAAGGGGTTGAGGGCTGTCCACTGCTTTCGGGGCAGGTCCTGGCCTTGAACATCCATGGGGTCATTGATATAGCAGTGCAGCCTAGATGATTCTGCTGACTTCCACTGGTCCATCCATCTCGCCTTGACCCAGTCGGTCTTGGAAGCGTCAGCTGGTGCTGTGCGGAGCAGCTTGTGGGCGTGGCGTCTTCGTGACGATCTTGTGGAGGAGGTGGGATTCATTAGTCTGTGCCTTTCGAGAGAGGGCCAGCATGGCTGCTTCTCGTCTGATGTCGGCCGGCGCGATACCAGCGAGGACGGGTAGTTAGTTTACCGGAGTGGCTCGTAGGCATCCGCAGACAGTCCGCAGGCCGCTGTTGAGGGCAACATCCAGCTTCTTGACGTGGGGACTATGGCACCAGACCGGAGCGCAGTACTCGGCGGCGGCACCAGGGCCTCGGTGGAAATGCGCAGTGTCTTCGTCGTAGCTCCCCATGTGGCACCGGCTAGACGGCGTATCAGCGCGGCACGGGCAGTTGTCTTTGCCTTGGCACCTTCCAGGTGTTGTTTGAACATCAGCATTCTATCGAGCTTTACACCGAGTTTACGTGGGGACGGACTGGAACTGTAGCCAGGCGTTGTCCACGTTCATCTCGTGAGTCGTTTCCCTGTTGTTAAGGTGGAACATTGATGATGTTGTCTTACCCACGCTGAGCTTGAGGGGCCAGTTCTTCAGGTATGAAGACAAGATGTTTATGTCTTCAGATAGGCCCTCTTCTGCATCTCCAGGATGGCTTACTGAGTAGGATGGCCAGGTCGTCTGCATAACCGTACTTCCTTGATTGGGTTGCGGGCAGGTCATGGATATAGATGTTAAACAACACTGGTACCAGCACTGAGTCCTGCGGGACGCCGTTCTTGAGTTTTCTTGAGGTTTATAGGGTAAAAGCAGATTACATACTGATGCAGGTACATGCATAGCTTTAAATGTCAGAAGCAAAACCAAAGTATGTCCTATACTTAATCCGAAGCCAATGAAGCGATGCTAGCACTGGGGTAATATGCTCATACTTCTTAGTTCTAGTCAGCCGCATTCTGCACCAGTTGGAGATTCTTTAGCAAGGAATTAGGGCAGCCAGATAGCAGGGCATTAGAGTTATCTAGCCTAGACGTAACAAACACATTGGATCAATTTCTCTGCGTCCCCTTCTGATAGGAAGTGCCTCATTTTAGCTATGTTCCTTAACTGAAAGATAGCTACTCTGGGTATGTTTTTTATGTGTGCGTCAAAGGTTAGATCAGGGTCAATAGTAACACCTAGGTCTTTCACAGCCGTATTTGGAACAACTAAACAACCATCAGAATTTAGAGTAGGTGTACACAATTTCTCCCTTTGTTTTTTTGGACCTAAAACCTGCATTTCAGTCTACTCTGAGTTTAAGATCAGAAAATTAGAAAGCATCCAAGCTTTAATATCTGCAATACACGCCTCTAACTGAGAAAGCGGTAGTACTTCACCTGGTTTCATGGAAATGTATATCTGCGTATCGTCCGCATAGCAGTGGAAATCTACCCCATGTGTCCGAATAATATCACCAAGGGGTTGCTTATATAATGAAAAAAGTACTGGACCTAGCACTGATCCTTGTTGATCTGTTTCCCATTGCATAAGTATGATCTGAATCATGCAAGAGCCTGTGCATTAAGTCCAACACAGTCCTGGAGTCTGTCCAATAGAATCTCATGATCTATTGTATGAAAAGCTGCACTTAGGTCAAGAAGTACAAGAACAGACACAGAGTTACGGTCGTCTGACAATAGTAAATTGTTAATTTTGTTAAAATTGTTAACTTTGACGAGTGCTGTTTCAGTGCTATGGTAGGGTCTAAATCCTGACTGGAATATTTCATGGATATGGTTTGAGCTAAGGTATGTACCAAGTTGCTTCGTTAACAGCTTTCTCCAATATATTTTATAACCAATCACACATACATCACATAGCAGTTATACATGGCACACACAGCATTTAATGTCAGTGTAACAGTGGTTCCTGGAAACGTACCGGTAGCTCATCACACTCTTAATTCACATGTGTATTCTTAGTAACACCATCTCAATAACTTGACGTGTCACGTATGTTGTGTGAGCTGCAGTGTCGTCAGCATTTGTTCCAGACATGCTCCTATAGGGAAAAGAACATGTGCGCTGTGGTAGGGGGGCGTGGTTTTAGGCGCTGTCTGCAAGAGAGAGAGTGAGCTCGGGTGGTTTGTGGAACCGGCACAGCTGGCGGAATTCAGGCAATTGGTGACGTATGATTATTGTGGATTGAATCACTTAACCAATTGCCTTGATTGTTCGACAGTGAGCCTGGAGTATAAAAAGGAGACTTCCGCGAGGAAAACGGGAGCTTGACCTGGAGAACAGGGAGTAGAGTGTGTGGCTGCGGGTATAGCAGTGAAAGGAAGTGCTTGAAGCAAGCACACGGAGAAACCGGCTGAGAGAGCCAATTGTGGGGGGGGGAAACAATAAAAACCCTCGAACGAACTAAAGTGTACGACTCTTCTCTGGAGCGGTGGCACTCACTTTGCCACAGTGGTGGCCCGTACGGGGAGAGGAAGAGGGAAGAGTTTAATAAATAAATAAACGAAGATGGATCACACCGAAGAACAGCCGGAGCAGCCCTCATCGGTAGTAGCGCTGGGAAGAATGCTGGAGGGCATAGCTGCCATGCAGGAGCGACAGTCCGCGGCTCATGCAGAGCAGATGGAAGCCCTGCGTGTGCAGTCTAGCCTCCAGACCCAGGCGCTGCTACAGCTGGCTGCTTCCGGCGATTCAGACTCTCGGGGAAGGCGGAGCGTCTCGTCCCCAAAATTCCACCTCCCGAAGATGACCGGGGACGATGACGCTCAAGCTTTCCTCGAGGCGTTCGAGGTGGCAGCGGAGGCGTGCAGGTGGCCACTGGGAGAGTGGTCCATACGCCTCCTGCCCCTCTTGTCAGGGGAGGCGCAGCAAGCTGCGCATAGCCTGCCGCCAGCCGCTAGGGCGGACTTTCAGAATGTAAAGAAGGCGGTCCTTGACCGAATGGCTTTCAGCCCGGAGGACCACAGACGGCGCTTCCGGGAGACCACCCTGACGGAAGAGGACCGACCATTCGCGTACGCCCAGCGGCTGACGGACATGGCGAGGCGCTGGCTCCGGCCAGAAATCCGCTCTGCTGCTGGAATAGTGGAGCAGGTGGTCCTGGAGCGGTTCATCGCGGGGCTGCCAGCGGCTACAGCCAACTGGGTGCAGTGCCATCGCCCCACCAACCTAGATATCGCCGTCACCCTGGCTGAGGACCACCTGGCACAACAACCCTTCGCCCAGCAACAGAAACCGGAGCCGGCGCCCCGAAAGAAATATCCCCCTCGTTCCTTTCCCTCTCCAGTTTCCCGTCCCCAAAACCCCCATTTCCCCATGCCTAATCCCCCTGTGTTTTCTCCCCACTCAGGCTCAGTGGCGGTGCAGTCCGGCCCTCAAGGAGCTCCTCAAACAACTGGACCGGGGTGTTGGCGGTGCGGACAGCCGGGCCACCTGCGCCGCGATTGTCCACTCATGGAGGTGGGGCAGGTGGTCCGTATTGTCGGCCCGCCCCCCTCCGCTCCCGATCCAGACGGGGCGTACTGCATTCCGGTAAGGGTGCAAGGGAGTGAACACCGGGCGCTGTTGGACTCAGGGGCTATGCAGACCATGATCCAACAGAGCCTGGTTCGACCAGAGGCTTTGGTGGCGGCACATTGGATAACTATTAGGTGTGTGCATGGGGACGTACACAAATACCCTTTAGTACCAGTGGAAATTCGCATCAATGATAAAAAGCATATTCTAGAGGCTGCGGTTAGCTCCCGCCTCTCGCACCCTCTGATTTTGGGCACAGATTGGAAGGGGTTTAAACAGGTAGCTGAGAAGCTGATGGGGGTGCGATCACGACCGCTAGGGAAGTGTGAGGTGTGTGCAGTTGACAGTGGTGACGCGGGGTCGTCCGACACTGCCGAGGGGGGGGCAGCATCGGGAGAGCCTCCGGTAGAGACTCCCCAGGTGCCGGTATTCCACCCCGTGGAGGATTTCCCACTCGCTCAGTCTCGTGACGACACCCTACGCTTCGCCTTTGACCAGGTGATATATGTTGATGGCCAGCTGGTGCACCCGGACGCTGCACGCTCTCACCCATATTTTGTCATTCTTAGGGACAGATTGTATAGAGTGTGTCGTGACACTCAGACAGGTGAGGAAACGACCCAGTTGTTGGTACCTAAAAGCCGTCGGGAAATGGTTTTCCAGGCGGCTCATTACAACCCCATGGCTGGTCATTTAGGGTATGAAAAAACACTAACCCGGATAATGGCCCGTTTTTATTGGCTGGGCATTTGGGCGGACGTACGTCGGTGGTGTGCGTCTTGTGCAGACTGTCAGCTAGTGAATTCCCCGGCCATCCCAAAAGCGCCGTTGCGCCCTCTACCGTTGATTGAGGTCCCTTTTGATAGAGTGGGCATGGATCTCATCGGGCCATTTGACAGGAGCACGCAGGGATACCGATTTGTATTAGTTCTCGTGGATTATGCAACCCGGTATCCCGAAGCAGTGCCGTTACGTAATATCTCAGCCAAGAGTGTTGCGCAGGCATTGTTCCAGATAATCTCCCGCGTCGGAATCCCGAAAGAGATTCTAACGGATCAAGGCACTTCATTTATGTCACGCACATTACGCGAATTGTACGAATTATTGGGTGTTCAGTCCATTAAGACCAGCGTGTACCATCCGCAAACGGATGGTCTCGTTGAGCGTTTTAATAGGACTTTGAAATCTATGATTCGAAAGTTCGTACACGATGATAGCCGAAATTGGGATAAGTGGCTAGTTCCGCTATTGTTTGCAGTGCGAGAGGTTCCCCAGGCCTCCACGGGATTTTCTCCCTTTGAACTGTTGTTCGGTAGAAAACCACGGGGTGTCTTGGACCTAGTTAAAGAAAGCTGGGAGGAGGGTCCAAGTCCCAGTAAGAATGAAATTCAATACGTTATGGACCTACGCGCAAAACTCCATACACTGGGTAGATTGTCACGGGAGAATTTGCTCGAGGCTCAGGAACGTCAGCAGAGGCAATACAATAAAGGAACTAAGCTACGGCAATTTTCACCGGGAGATAAAGTCCTGGTATTGCTCCCGACTTCCAGCACGAAATTACTCGCCAAGTGGCAAGGACCCTTTGTGGTCACACGACGAGTGGGGGAAGTCGATTATGAGGTGGAGCGATCTGATAGAGAGGGGGCGAAACAGATTTATCATCTCAATCTATTAAAAGCATGGAAAGAGGTGGTACCGGTCTCCCTGGTTATGGTAGATCAGGAAAGAGATGAGCTGGGGCCAGAGGTACCAAATTCTACCAATCAAACCTCACCCCTTTCAGATAGCCATCTCTTACCGAATCAGAGGGCGGATCTTGCCTTGTTGCAAAAGCGGTTTGCGGATGTGTTTTCCCCTCTACCAGGTCGCACTAACCTCATACACCACCACATTGAGACGACCCCGGGCGTGACGGTGCGTTCACGGCCCTATAGATTGCCGGAACATAAAAAGAAATTGGTTCAGGCAGAAATAAAGACAATGCTGGAATTGGGGGTAATAGAGGAGTCTAACAGTGCGTGGAATAGCCCCATCGTGCTAGTAGGTAAGCCTGATGGATCTATTCGGTTCTGTGTAGACTATCGTAAGGTGAACGAAGTGTCACGTTTTGATGCCTATCCAATGCCTCGGGTCGACGAGCTCTTGGATCGGCTGGGTACAGCTCGTTTTTTTTCGACACTGGATTTAACCAAGGGCTACTGGCAGATTCCCTTGTCTCCAGAGTCCAAGGAAAAAACGGCTTTCTCCGCTCCGGACGGGTTATACCAATTCCGGACACTTCCGTTTGGGTTATTCGGGGCCCCTGCCATTTTTCAACGTCTGATGGACAGGGTGCTGCGTCCGCATGCTGCTTTCGCTGCAGCCTATCTGGATGACATTATCATCCACAGCAGCAGCTGGGCTCAGCATGTGCGGCATGTGGGGGAGGTGCTTGAGTCCCTGAGACAGGCGGGGCTCACGGCTAACCCAAAGAAGTGTGCAATTGGCCGGGCGGAGGTACGGTATTTGGGGTACCACTTGGGAAGTGGACAGGTGCGGCCTCTAGTGGATAAAACCGCAGCGATTGCGACCTGTCCCCGACCCAAGACAAAAAAAGAGGTGAGGAGGTTTTTGGGACTGGCCGGCTACTACAGGAGGTTTATTCCTGCTTACTCAGAGCTGACCAGTCCCTTAACCGACTTGACTCGGAAAGGTGCCTCAGATCCGGTCCAGTGGACGGAGCTGTGCAGGCAGGCGTTTGAGCGAGTTAAAGAAGCTCTTTGTGGGAAACCGCTCCTGTTCACCCCTAATTTCTCTCTCCCCTTTAATTTGCAGACAGACGCATCGGACAGAGGGCTGGGGGCCGTTTTGACTCAGCAGGTGGAGGGGCTCGACCGACCAGTGCTGTATATTAGCAGAAAGCTCTCGCAGCGGGAAGCTAAGTACAGCACGGTAGAAAAAGAATGTCTGGCCATTCGGTAGGCGGTCGGGTCTCTCCGGTATTACCTACTGGGTCGCTCATTCACCCTCTGCTCGGACCATGCTCCCCTCCAGTGGCTTCACCGCATGAAGGATACCAACGCCCGAATCACTCGTTGGTATCTGGCTTTGCAGCCTTTTAATTTCAAGGTGATTCATAGGCCGGGAGCGCAGATGGTGGTGGCTGACTTTCTCTCTCGCCCGGTGGGGTCGGAGGGGGGGGGGGGGGGGGTTGGTCATCGGCCGGATGGCTTCCCGGCCTAAGGCGGGCGGTGGGGGTATGTGGTAGGGGGGCGTGGTTTTAGGCGCTGTCTGCAAGAGAGAGAGTGAGCTCGGGTGGTTTGTGGAACCGGCACAGCTGGCGGAATTCAGGCAATTGGTGACGTATGATTATTGTGGATTGAATCACTTAACCAATTGCCTTGATTGTTCGACAGTGAGCCTGGAGTATAAAAAGGAGACTTCCGCGAGGAAAACGGGAGCTTGACCTGGAGAACAGGGAGTAGAGTGTGTGGCTGCGGGTATAGCAGTGAAAGGAAGTGCTTGAAGCAAGCACACGGAGAAACCGGCTGAGAGAGCCAATTGTGGGGGGGGGAAACAATAAAAACCCTCGAACGAACTAAAGTGTACGACTCTTCTCTGGAGCGGTGGCACTCACTTTGCCACATGCGCATATACACACACACAGTTTCTGACCTTTTGCACCTGAAATGAAAGTGTAAAGCAGCTGTCAAATGAGCCTGTCAGGCCTGTCTATCTGTGTGTTGCCTCAGGATCAGAGGCACACTGTGCGCTGAGCCCATGGGAGGACGGAACATGCACTTTACACTATATCTGTGCTAAACAGAATCGATTGAACCACGCACACACAAACACACACACACACACACACACACACACACACACACACACACACACACACACACACACACTATTTGTTCAGGACTCGTCATAAACTTTTCCATAATTCAATGTTCATGTTCATTTTTCTGCCTTCTACACAATGAGCTCAGAGAGCTCAGCCATCAACATTAACACACCAAACTGTCCATGAAGGAAAAAAATTACATTTGTATTTAATTTTCACTCAAGACAAAGATAAGTTTTAATTACATTATTATGATGATAGATTAGAATCATTACAAGGTTATAATTACAATGAGTAAAAGCTGTATTCTTATTAAAATGCTTTTCTAATAATTATAACATTTAGTGTTTGTAGATTCTCTTATCCAAAGCAACATTAATTTATACAGCCGGATATTTGTACTGAAGCAATTCAATTTAAGTAACTTGCTCAAGGGTACAATGGCAGTGCTCCACCTGGGAATTAAATCCACAACCTTTAAGTTACAAGACTAGTTCCCGTACCGTTATGCTACACTGCCACCCAGCCAATGCTACTACACTCCTCCTGCGCGATATGAATATCCAATTATTGTCATTCTTGATTTGTCATTGGCAATGGAGGGCTGTTGTGATAATATTTTAACCATTTATTTACACATTTTAATTAAGCAATAGATCACGAGAGGTGCATTATTGGAGTGCATTATTGGAAATATAATCACTTGTGACGTCGCAGCAACGAGACCGCAAGTCGAGTTGCGAAGTACTCATATACTAAATACCTACACTGGTGGAATGCGTCTCGGCCAATCGCGTTACTCGTTCGGATCTCATTGTTGTATAATGATAGATATAACACTGACCTTTTTGGAAATATGAATCTCTTAATTTAAATGCACTGAATATTATGTTGGATTGAATTGAAAATACTAATACCTATATGATTTTCACTGGGATATCAATAACCAACAGAGTGTGTTATTAAGCCAAAATGTCAGCACAGTGGAAAACTATTTGGAGTGTTTTATTCTATATATTCAAATGTTGTGTGCAAAGTAGGACAGTATATTCCTTACATGGGAATATATTTGATACTTATATTTGATATATATCTAATGGTTAGCTATCAGCAAGCAACATGTAACCATGCAAGCTAACGAATTTGAGAGCAGGAGGGGAGGAGCTTCTGTGTGAAGCAAAGATAGCAGGACAGTTACTGGTAGGCTTTCTATGGGGGGTGGTTAGGGCCAAAACCTTTACATATGCGTTTTACAATACTACTGGTTTTGCTACTTGCATTGTGCGGCGCTATTGGTTTTGCTACTTACTCAGCTATTTGCATTGTGCAATGGAATTGGCTTTGCTACTTATTCAGCTACATGCATTGTGCAATGCAATTGGTTTTGTGACTTGCTGGGCTACTTGCTGGGCTAACTGCTGAAACACTTGCTGAGCCAGCTGCGAAGCTAACTGCAGAGCTAGTTGCGAATGACTTCACAAATTACATAGTGAATGACATAGTGTGACTTAGCAAATGGTTTTGCTACTCGTTTGTTACTGGCTATGTGCATTACTCCTGGTTCTGCTACTCGCTTAGCTACTGGATATAGCCTACAAATGGTAGCCTATTGTGAATGGTTTAGCTATTTGCTTTGGTAATTGTTCTGCTCCTCGCTTAGCTTTGCTAATGTAATTGTGAATACTCAAGTGAGTACGTCAGACGTGGGTGGAGTCTGGTTTCGGAAGTAAATTCCCTATGACAGATAGAGACTATCAACAATTTCTTGAAATCTGATTAATAGAATGAGCCGAAACGTTCCTGGATTAGCCTGTGTGGTATAAGGATATAGGCCATATATCGCATGTTCCAATTTTTATTTTTTAAAGTAATGGATTAATGATTGTAGTTCAACTTGTAGTCCACTTTAATGGACTACATATCCAGTACTGCAACGCACGGGTGGTTCTCGACCAATAAGATATCATCATCTCGTCTGTCTTGACATTTTTGACAGATGGGAGTACTGCCACTGAAGACAAGCTAACAAGCTAGGGATTGTGAGAATTGTGCATATATTTTATGAATCCTGTATGTCTGCAATCAAGCGGGAAAATCCCGCTGATACATTTAGAATGAGACTTGGTTTTAAATAATAGCATAATAGTAATAATAATTAAAATATAATTATCAGCGCTGTTGTTTATACTTTAACTTTAGACCATTTCGTAGTGATATAGTCGTGCGTGTCCCAGCTGCCTGGACAACCGCGTCAGGGAGCGAGAGCGAGAGACCGTTCGGTTCCCCATCTCTCTTCCTCTCCGGTAATGTCCCCAGTTCCTCTTTCCGCCCCTCCCTCTCTTAACGGGGAGGAGCCTATGCAGGTGGACGGTGCTTCTCTGCGCGAGCCGAGACTGGCTAAGCCGCGTGAGGAGTGGTGCCGTTATTGCAGGCGCAGGGGCCATTTGAAGAATTTCTGCCCTAAATTGGGGGGAAATGGGGGGGTCTCGCTAGGGGAACTGGGTACCCTAGCGAGACATAATGGTACTGCCCCTTAGACATTATTACTGGTTCGACTGCTCTGGAATAAGCGCTCGGGCTAATGTCAACGCTTTTATTGATTCCGGAGCAGTCGAGTGTCTTATGGATGTCAAATGGGCCTGAAAACATAAAGTTCCCATACACCCCCTCATTCGACCTCGAGGGTCACGAGGGTCATCTCGAACTGATTCAGTTCTCTTTAGTCCATTCCCCAGATTATCCATTAGTTTTGGGACATTCGTGGCTGGTCCAACACAGCCTACACATTGATTAGGGTAGTGACAAGGTTGTCATCCTTCAATGGGGCTCCCAATGAGCTCCCTTTGCATCTCGTGGGCGTAGCCATCGCTCGGAGCTTAGTCAGGTTAGTGACTTTAAGGAGGCTAATTCCCGGCCTGATCAAGACAGTTTCGCTCCTCTCTCCGAGGAGGGGAGGGAGAGCATTGCGGAGATATGGGCGTCTGATTTTCCCCTGCCAGTTAAGGTATCGGTCTGCTCCCGCAAAGGGGTTTCACGAGTCCCACCCTCAGGTCTTTTACGCCCTTCACCCATCCCCAGTCATTCTGGGAGGTGCGTTTGTGCAGCACTTCCACGCGCCATGAACAAAAGAGGTTGCAGCCGACAGGTGTCATCGTCCCATGTTCCATGTCTCTCAGTTGAAACCGGTGCTGGTTAGCGCTCTCGCCCCGGCTGACAGGTCGCCGCCTCCCTCCCGGCCCTTAGAGGGAGGTCTGGCTTGCACTGCTCAGTGCATTTTGGCCGAGAGAAGCGTGGGCAGAGGTGCCCAGTTTTTGGTGGACTGGGAGGGTTATGGTCCTGAGAAGCACTGCTGGGTTCCCTCCAAGAACCGCTTGGACCCAACACTTATTGGGGACTTCCACAGAGACCGGGCTGAGGGATCGCCTGGGGTCGTCCCTTAGTAGGGGGGTCCTGTCATGGTTTCTAGCAGCCTCTGCTGTTTCTGCGTTCGGGTTTCCTTTTGGCGTCGTTGGGACGCTCTATCTGATTTTTTCCACCTCCATTCAGGTATTCGTATCTTGCCCGACAACTATTCCTTACACCTGTTTTGCATTTCCTGCCGGCTATAAATACCTCAGGACCTCCGCATTTCCGCACTTCGATATTGTCCTTGCTATGTTGACAAACAAAGTCGGTAAGGTATAGGAATTTCGGTCGCTGCATTTCTGGTTCGTATGAATAGGAAACACAGCAAGTCCGGTTATAAGATTTAGGATTAGATTTTTTTTTAATCCTTTATTCTTTTCACCTGTTGCCAGTTGTGTTCAGCTCTTTTGCCACAAGATCTTTGGCTTTCAGGTCTTTTCTATTCTGTTCCTTCACTCATTTTATCGAGTTTTGTTTTGTTTCACCACCTCTTGTTATGCCTAATTATTTAGTGTGGGAGGTTCTTTTGTTAGTTATTCTCGCTGTTTATCGAGATCACCTCAGTTTTTGGAGGTTTCTTTGTTTTGCCTTGTGCTAGGGAAGTTTTGCTCCCGATCCTGTGTTATCTCAGTCCTGGTGCGGCTACTTCCGCGTTTTGTGGTGTATCTCTTTAGAAATCCTTATCGGTCGCGTTTGGTTCTCCGAACCTTACACTCCCCCTTACAGACACATTTCAAGACAAACGTTTCTTCAAAATTTGGCAAGTTCAATGGCCAACAAAATTTACTTGACAGGCTATGTTGGTAAACAATCACATTTGATTGCAAAGTAATCAAAAACTGACTGAGTACAGGCCAGAGTCTGATTTTACAGGACACAAATTACCTTTTTATTCTTACATTCTATAGGCACCGTGGAAAGATCATTCTCCGGACAAGCTAATTAGTTCATTCCCTGTTTTTATCTTCGAGGTTCTACTGTACATAGGCCTAGATATATTTATTTAACTAAGTCATATCTTGGACAATTTGGAAATTTGGTGTCTCTCTCACTATCTCAGACACACATATATATATGCACACACACATACACACACACAACATCCATAAAACAGTCTTGTGTGACTGCTTGTGTTCCCAATATGTTCAGTGGTCATATGTGCACAAGCACCAAAATAGAACAACACGCCTATGTTAAAAGGTGGTGGTCTGGGTGGGTTAAAATGTAAAATTTAAAGGTTAAGTTCCCTTGGGCAGTGATTACATGGACATCACTGACCAAGGGAACTTAACCTTCAAAGTGTCCCTTTATGGTCTGGGCTCCCCAGTACTGATGCACATGCATTGGACCTGGATTAAGGGTTTCTACTTTCTTCCTCACACCCTACTGTGACAGGATGCCTTACACCTCCAAGACCTTAACCTGTTCTGATTATCTACTTACTTTATGGACCACAAAGTACTTCAGTGTATCCCCTTGAATACATGAGCCAGGGTGGCCCGCCCAGCCTACAGAGGCCCCGCCTAAAAATATAAAATGGCAGTGCCATTGTTTGAAAACAAATTTAGTATAATTTAAAAATCTACAGAAAATTTATTTACGTAATTGCTCCATTTTGTTATCAAATTTTTTTATTAAGGATTCAATAGATTTGTGGAGTGTTTGGACTCCCCTCGGTTATTAACCAACCACATGAAACTTATGACATTACAGTGTTGTCATTTGCAGTAATCTCACCATGAATCTTCTTTCATGAATCTTTCTTCGATATAAATTTAAATGAGATCGGGGAGAATGGTGACAGTGGGAGCTGTTATGATAACACAGAAACCAACAGAAACGATAAAGGTGCAGGCTCTCAAAACACAGGTCTGTATGGAACTCAGCCTGGCTTGAGCACCGTCGCTACAAACATTTATGAAACAATGAAACAAGCCTAGGGGAGTAACAAACTCATAACTAAGGTTTGAGATCTTTGTTAGATACACTGCAAAAAAACTAATCTTAACAAGCATTTTAATCTTATATTTAGATTTTAGAATATTATCTTTAGTTTTTTTTGCTAAATAAGACAAACTATCTGCCAGTGGGGTGAGATAGTTTTACTCATTTCAAGATTTGCCAGTGGGGTAATATAATTTCACTTGTCAAGCAAAAGGTAACTTAAAACAAGCTAATATGTTCCACTTTTGAGAAAAAAAATATGAAGTCTCATTACAAGACTAAAACACTTGTTAAGACAGACATTTTTCAGCTTTTTTAACATAACGTTAAACTTATATGATACTATTTTATCCTCTCTTCTCACATCCTTTTTCATAATTTTCCCGTCTCTTATTTTCTTTGTCTCTGATATTTTGAAGCAGTCCTAGCCTATTGATGACAGTTATAACGCCATTTTCAAGTTAAATAATGGAATTCTGACTTATGTAGGGATGTTCTGCCACTTGTGTTGGCAACAGCAGGCAGTGAAGAGAGGCAGGGTAGAAAGGAATTTCACTGAGGTGCCTACTCTGTATAGGCTACTGTACACACACAGAGTGGGAAAATGAAACATAGGGAAATGTGAGTAACATTATACAGGTTGCATCAGGGCCAGGGCTAGGCAAATGGACGGAACCCACCGCCAATTATTTTCTATGTATTGAGAGGTTTGATTAATTTTGCCTTGTTGTAACACACCAGCGCATATTACCTCAGGCCATTTGCCATAAATGGCAAAACTCACTGATAACAGTCACATTTAATACCCATTTCCATGTGATCAATGTGTATCTCCGTGTGTCAATATAATGTACAGATTTTTCCAGGAGAGGAATTTATTTGAATTTGGTGACTATTAATCTCAGACTGAGAGAGGGAGAGAGGCAGGGAGAAGAGAGTGAGTTTATATAATGAGGTGAGTGGCATTAAATTGAAAAATCTAAACATGTTGAATTTGCCTTCGAATTTTATGCGAGTTGCTGAAATGCATAGACTAAAGTGATCACTGAGTACACTGCCCTCCCCACTCAGGCACTCAGATATATGGTCTCCTGCCCCTGGTGGACAATTTCTGTAAGTTCAGTTTCATACAAGTCTTCCTGAAGCGAGCAGGGCTGCCAACTCACTGCCTTTTTTGAAACCCTTTTGAAGATTGCATTTTTTGAAACTTGCTTTAAATTATTACTTGCTTTTAATTTTAATCTAATATTTTCCCCAAATTTTCCTTTCATTTTCAGTGCTGGGTCTTCTACTGTTATTAATATATTGCTATTGTTTTTTGATCATTGTTTTTTTTTTTATTAGTACCTTTTCATTGTGTATGCATATTTCTTAATTGTTTTAATTCAATATGTGCTCATCACACCTCCTGAAACAAGTGTCTGTGTCATGGGGCTGTTGATCATTTACGTTTTATTATGCAGACCCAGTAAACACGTCACTAAGCATATACTGTAAAATGAAACGTTAATCAGGACATACAGGGGCATGTCCCATGCATTACAACAGTTGTGCAATGTACTGCAATATCACCTGAGGAAAAGGTTAACCTTCAACCTGCCGCAGTAAAGCTTATTCCTTCATTAAAAAGCGACTAATCTGTAGACTTCTGCACTGAGAATGGATGGTCTTCTCCCAAATCTACATCAACTTTAAAAGCCTCTTGTAAATTATTCAAATCCTGCACAGATGCAGCTCATTAATCTTTTAGCAGTAAAATAAATGTTACAATCCTGTGTTTTTTGCTGTGTCGCCTTCCCCCATTCTTTTAGGGTAAAAAAAACCAAACCTGTAATTCCCACATTGCAGGATACAGTAATCTGTCTAAAATGTCATAATTACAGGGAAATATTGGATTTTTTTCCCGCTCCACATGGTAAATGACCTACTCCCATTTCCAACAGATGTATACAGAAGATAGGCAGACAATGCCGTTTTATTTATATTGGGTTTATTGCTTGGTATCAGAGAAAATGCTTGGCTTTTAATCGATTTCCGTAGATGCCATACTAATTAACAAGATATTACAGACAAGCTTGTTCCTACTGCATGGCTAAATGAGTATATTTTGTTTGTGGCATGCATGAGAGCCAACAGCAGGGGGAAGCTGGGTTGGTACGAGGGAGGGACAGTATAAAACACAGCGACACATTATATGGGCGGGCAACATGGAAGGAGAAAGACGGTCTCAGGTCATGGTGGGATCGCAATCTTTGAGACTACTCTTTGAGAGCTTAATCAGCACCATGTCTGAGTAAATACACAATGACCTGATATGTTTTTGAATAAACCTCAACTATCTAAATCCATTGTCATTGTGAAATCTATATAGAAGAGATCATTAATTGATCAATCCTGTGTGTTAATAAATTGTGTTACTTATTTGTCAATATGTGAGTTGAATGGCATTTAAATGTATGCCATCCATTTGGATGTTTTTATCCTTCAAACCACTGGCGCATGTGCATGTGTACTACGTAAATCTAGAACCATAATACAAACCTTAGGTTCATAAAGCCACCATACAAAACCATGTAGCATGCTGTAACAATCCTAAAAGTAATTAAGACTGTGACAAGGAGGGGAGCCAAGACCCTGTCTGAAGAGGTGGGTCTTCAGTCTGCATTGGAAGATAGCCAGTAATTCTACCATTCCAGCAATCGTCCCAAGTTTGCAGAGCAGACAGATCTGCGTAAGGTTTGAAGGTAGAATGGTAGTATTGTGGAGTTGTTAATTAAATTAGTGCTACTTTGCAATGCACATGCATCACATAAACAGAACTGAACGGTACGTGATGTTTTTTATACCAAGGGCATTTTAGTATTGCTTATTGAATGAGAAATACTGTATCAACTCTGAGCAACTCTGCTCCTGCAGCTCCATCAATTATGGTTATAAATATTTATTACTTACCCAGATTTTTGTTGTGCCAACCTGAATGAGTAATGCCATCTACATCTGTTATTAGAGAAGATATGAGGTTAAGCCTCGGATCAAATGAAACAAAACAAAATATGTTTCATTTTTATGAATATATAATTTGGGGAACCATAAAACATTTAACAGACACTAAAAATGAGAAAATATACTTAATATTTATGAATATATATTTGGGAAAACACCAAATATATTTTATAGACATTTAAAATGAGAACGTATTTTTAATGTTAAACCATTCAGCGTGTTCCCATTTTAAAGTTTACTAACCTACAGCATCAAGTTAAAAATATTATTTAATTTACTGGGTCCATACAGTACAGTTTGATTAAATATTTTAGATTGAAAACATATGGCAGCATTTAGTCCATGTATTAAGATTTCAAAATTTGAAAATGAAATAAAATCCAATAAACAGCCAAATAAAAGTTTAACATGCAATCAGAATTATCACAGAAGAATCACTCCAATTATCATGGGTAAAAATAAATAAATAAATCACACAAAAAAACTAACCACTAGAGCTTAATTATTAGTTTATTTATTTGCATAGCAATCTCATTCCTCTGATTGCAGAGTTTACTTTGTTATGTCTGTGGAGGCTAGTATTATTTAATATTGTTTATACAGCCTATTTTATTTATGGTAACAAGTCAGACATATCGGTATAATTAAGCTGGCAGATTTGGCAATATCTCTTCCTCTGGTTTGTGTGTCGCTGCAGCAGACATGCCCCCTAGCTCTTAACCTCAGATACAAACCCTTTGGGAATGGGGATTGCTTAAAACTTAGAACTAGATTGTTTGATTGTCTAGTTTTGGTGATCATCTAGTATTGGTGATCACGTGCCCACTGTTTTTCCTGTTCTTAGCTGACAGGACTGGAACCTGCCATGGTGTTCTGCTGCTGTAGCCCATCCACTTCAAGGTTTGACGCGTTGTGCATTCAGAGATGCCCTTCTGCTCACTACTGTTGTAAACAGCTGTTATTTGAACATTTGTGTCCTTTCTGTTAGCTTGACCGAGAATGCCCATTCTCCTCTGACCTCAGTAGCAAGGTGTTTTCACCCATAGAACTGCTGCTCACTGGACGTTTTTGGTTTATTGCACCCTTCTCTGTAAACTCTAGAGATTGTGTGAAAATGCCAGGAGGGCAGCTATTTCTGAGATTCTGGAACCACCACAAACGATGATACCACAGTCAAAGTAACTTAGATCATACATCTTGTCCATTCTAATGTCTGGTCACGCAACAACTAAACTTCTACACCATGTATACATATATACATATATACATATAAACATACATATGCACACACTCACAATTATGTGTGGATACAAAATACCCTAGGAAACTCTCAAACAACATTCTGAACAAATACATGTATACTGTATCATTTTGAACACCACCCACTCCAATCTGAGCTCGCTGAGCATCTAGCCAATGAATCACAGATCCATTCCATTTCCTCAGGGCAAAGTTAGGGTTCTTCAAACAGGGTTAGGAAATGCTTACATTCAGTAACATGCTGTCATGACAGGCACTGCCCATGCAGATAAGCACTGCCTCCTTTGTGAAACTCTAAACATGACATGATTAAATTGCATGTGACCGCTCACTAATTTTTACATTCACAAAAAATGTTCTATATAGTCATAATTCTGTGCATGTTGTCTTTCTCCGGTAGACACATGCATTTTCACTTAAATGAATGAAGCCAGGTAAGACAGTGAAGTCATACCATGTGCCTACACTGCATACCTTGCCACAGGTCCCTGTAGACATGTTCATATAACTACATCTATCAGCATGGCTACTTCAGTTCCAGTTTGACTCAAATAAGTGGAAACATCACAATAAACTGACTTTTCCCTGAGCAAATGGACTGGATCTATGATTAATTGCTTTATCATAGATCCAAGTCTCAAAGAGCTGGCAAAGGGTTAGTCTTCTCAAGCAAAAAGCCTCCTGAATGATCACAAACTGTAATGAGCAAGTGTTAAAAAGCAAATAAAATATGCAGCAAGAGTAATGGCACCATCTCTCCCTTCGGCATTGAGTGAGATTTGACTCACGTAGGTATTTACCGTATATGCATCAACAATATATCCATATTGATCAAGAAAGATGACACTGTCTGAAGCTGCACAAATTGTGAAAAACCAACTGACGAATGCTGTGTTCATTTACAGGACAGAAGACATCCCAGAAAAAACGAAAATTCACTGAAGAGAGCCCGATTTCATTGCGCTGCCAAAACAAGCACAGCTTTGCTGTGGAGTCGCCATCTGTGATTAATCTTCAGTAAGATGCAGTGTGAGGCTGAAGCAGACTTTGACACTGCATTAGCATGATGGCCAGGACAGCGCTGGTGCTGCGATAGATAACACCATAAACCCAGGGTCCTGAGTTCTAATCTACCTCCCTCTGTGTAGAGTTTGAGAATTCCACTTGTGTCTGCGTGGATTCTCTCTGGTTACAAGTGTGCTTTTCCATTCACATCCAAACACAATAAACTAATTAACCCCTTGGCGCAGATGGCAGATTTGGTCAATTCACATCTATTTAGGGGGTGCCCTGTTAAAGGCTTTATAACTCCAGGTGTGAGCATCACATAAACTTGGTAAATGGCTTAAATGAAACAAGACATGTGTACCCTTTACAATACGAACTTAGATTTGTTTATTTTCATAATTTAAGTCAAAATAAAGTCAAAAGAAACGTTGGAAAAATGCAACAAAAAAAAAAGCTTTTCTTTTGTTTTCAACAAAATACTGAGAGCTACATAAGTGAAATAGGTAAATACATACATTTCCTGGATCATAAACTCCATATCAACAAGTGTGCAAAATCTGAGGATGATATGCAGAACTACTAAAGGTCTATGATGCAAAATATAGGCAGAGTACCCTGTTGTCCATTAGTGTCTCCAAATCTATCCAAATGGCTAAATTGTGCACTGCTCTAAATAAAAAAATAAATGATACATTTAACTACAAATCAACAGTTTTGGCTCATTTTCTATTTTCTATTACGACGACAGTCTATCTGGGGAGTGATACTTTACGTTACCTACGAATGTATTGCCGGCACTGGTCGACTACAACAACAAAGAAGAGCAACAAGTTGCAATGGCCACGTTTGCTCTGCCGCCGTACTTCCACAGAGAATATAGGTCAGCACAAAGTAAAGGATTCAACGATAGTTTGACTTCAAAAATGATGGTATAAATACTCAAAATAACCCCGATAGACTGTCATCGTATTTTATTTGCTTTGGGTGCACTGTGGAGTGTTTAAGTGCGTTTGGTAGTGGATGCTACCGGTTACCTTAGAGTTGCGCTAGCATTAGCAACGTGTGTACGTCCAAAAGAAGGGACAGTATGGAATTAGCTGAAAATGGTTTCCATCAATCAACTACATCATGGGTAAGTCGTAATTGAGACATTATGTCCAAAATTCAGAACTATCCCTTTAATGCCCCTACACCGGCCATTGTAAAGCAAGCAGATCCTCAGAAAGAAAGACAAAGGCAGACTCCAACAACTCTGGCCTACCACCCTGAATCATGTCAGAGCTGTGGACTGCAGACCAGGAAGAGAGAGACCACACAGACTCTGAACAGCTGAATGTAAATCTGATGCATGGCTCCTGCTGATGCTACAGCATATTCCCAGCCTCATAATCCCTGCAGAAACCATGAATTTGGCACACCTGACTTCATTACTGCAGGTTCATTCCCTTCAGGATGAAAACAGTTAGAGGCTAATAGGACTGCTGCCAATAACTATTCTAATGACTCCTAGTGTTTATAAGCTCCACAGGATCAGGCTTGTAATTTCACCATGGTTATGAGCCTGATGTGTTATTATTGCTACATTAAATTTGTATTGATTTCCTGATCACCACCAAGTACTGATGGATGCATACACGTGTGTTATACTTCAAGAAGAAATGGGATATGGCATACACGTGTGTTATACTTCAAGAAGAAATGGGATATGGCACACACGTGTGTTATACTTCAAGAAGAAATGGGATATGGCACTGAGGAAATCACAGTATATTAATATTTTAAATTTAGTGAAAATGGGTGTTTTGACTGTGCAATTTAGTGACTGGCACTGAAATTATAATTTCTAAAGCTTATGAGGCATCCTTCTGAACTCCAGATGAGAGGGAGTTCAGATGGCAATTATGTGAATTTGTATGTGCTTGTGAACCTAGTTTTGCAGACTGACGATGTAGGCCCAACAATGCCATGCTTGTGTTGTTTACACAGTGAAAGCATCACACAAGGTGGTCTGGCTGTGGGGTGAAGTTTAGATCTTTCACAGGCATAGCTTAGAGATTCTGAAAGATCAAGAACTGAGCAGTCACAGGGTTGTTGGCAAGCGTAGTCAAGCATGTGGAAGCAGCACTTAGTTAAGTGGTTATTTTTGAAGCACGGCAGTTTAATGGACCCAAATACACAGACCGTCTTTTCATCTTAGTCACCTTCATTTGATTCTGCGTTTAATTCTCATCTGCGTGAGTGCTGTTTATTATTGCTGAATGCTGGTAAAAAGCCAACCTCACATGTGCTAAGCACAACAGAAGAATGCAGCAAATGGAGGAGTATTTAGAGTGAGGCAATTAAGACACAAATCATACATGCGTGCAGCCCCTATAACAGCAGAACATTTATATGGAACTGCACAGATAAGATGCCGCCCTGTGAAAATTAATTGAATTTACCGTTTTTCCCTTCAGATTCATTATTCATGAGGCTGCTGTGAAAAAAAAAATCATGGCGACATCAATGTTTCAACATCCTTTTATTCTTCTAGAAGACGTCCCCTTTCATTTTTGATTATTTCCCCCCACCATTACTGATTAATGTCTATGGGGCTTTAAATTTGAAGTGATGTGCAATTAATATGCTTTGAGTATGTGCACGGTGGTTGTGGTCAGAATGTTTTTGAAGATAAAAGCACTTTCATCGAATAGCAAGTCCAGTTTATACAAACCAAATCCAGTCAAATGTGTCTTACACAATTGAATATCTTTCTGCTACAAATATTTTCCAGCTTTATTGAATGAGTGATATGTACACCACCTGAAGCCCTGTAAGCAGCCGAAGCCCTCTGATGACTTTGTACAGCATGAAAATCAGCAATGTAACATCGCTCTCAGATGATAACATAGTTATTTGCATGGTGATATGATGTGGCAGTGTTCACAGATGTGCTTGCGGTGATGTAAATGTAGTGATGGGCATTTGGTCTGAAATTGGGAGGTGATTCCAGAACCGGTTCTCAGTTTTGGAACCGGGTTAACGAATCGGTTCCGAATCCAAATCAATTTGCTAGCAGCATTGCGATTTTCGGCTTTATCAGCCAGCTGATTTAACAATTTTGGCTTTTCTCCTAAAGCCGTTTATTGTTGCCGCGTCATGGGTCATGGGTTTGACTATTTTGGTTGACAGATTGCGTCACTTGTTTTGGGATTTAAAAAAAGAGCCTGCAACTCTACTGGCTAGCTTTATAAAGCTGATGGCTACTACCTAGGATTAATCTAGTTTGTGGCAATTTTGGCTATTTTTTATCTTGCACGTCTTTGCGATTCAAATGTCAATTCTGAATGTGATTAAAGTTTGACCCGGGATTGTCAACTTGTTAAAATTGCCTACCTTTTAAAATAGGGTAGGCAAGCTAAGATAGCTAGGCCAGGCGTACCTGTTGCTGATCTGATGTTAGGCTACTCACCATGTTTCCCTGACGCAGGCACTGCGACCAGCACTGACAGTCAATCCCAAAATTGTCTATCTTGATTCCATTTGCACATAGGCACGGGAAGATGTTTTGAACTCAGGGTGCTGAAAATCGCAATGACAAATCATTTGCTATAACGCAACTAAAGTTGATTTGTATAATTGATACAGAACTATTTCCCTGTATTTATACTAGGCCTACCTTTGGTAGCCTATTAAATGTATTGCATACAGATTTAATATATATTGTATCAACTGTTCAGAGAGAGTGCTCCAGCACCCTCAGCACCCCTACTCCCAGAGTCTATGCATTTGCGTGTATTGGATTGGTTCTAAATAGGGGGTCGTCTATTTGAAGACACAATTCTACTCTTTGATTTAAAAAATAATAAAATCAAACGCTTTAGGCTATTATTAATAGCCTAATGTTTGATTTCCTTGGTCTGGTCTTAAATATTTATTTCAGAAGAATATTCTAGCCTACTAGGCTAATACAGCAAGAGTTTTTTTCATGTTTTTAAATCAAAGACAACACATGAAACAGGTGACGGACTATAAGTTAAATCCACCCCTGGTTGTGTTGCTGTTAGCTACAGGCTATAATTAATCAGATCAAAAACGTCTACGACGTAAAAAAAGCCAAGTTACTCACGCATAGCCTACATAGCGCTGTCCATAAGTTCTTAATTCCAACTTGCAAAAACTAGGCCTGCCTTTAAAAGTCTTGATATCAAAATGTGGCCAAGTTACAACTACCAATATTGCCTATCGTAGCTCACACTAAATAAACTAGCTCTATTCCAAAGCAATGCTATCCAAACTTTCCTAAATTATTTAATGCAACTTGGCCCTGTGTTTCTTCATCTTACCATCTCAAGAGAATGTGGTCAATGAAACTGTATGTGCCACATCAAACTGCAAAATGAAAATAATTTATAGTGGAAATGCTCTGATTCAGATGTGTTACACTTAGAAATTAAACAGAAAAATTACTACACTATAGGGCATGTTTGAACAATTGTCTGCATCCACTGCTTTGGGTCTATGAAAAGCACAGAATGAATAAAATGTATTGTTATTATTATTATTATTATAATTATTATTATTATTATTATGTATTTATTTATTTGGATTTCTATCAAAACCTGTGTGGTCCTACAGAGCATAGATATCCTTGTGTTCACAAAATTCTGTTTGCAAATAACATCATCATTTTTATCTGCATTTATTTATTCATCACCCCTTTCTCTATTGTACATGATGTTTCTTCATATAAATGTCTGTTTGTGAATTGTAAAGAATGCTGTAGCAGCAGTTAACATTTTAAAACCTGTACATTTTCTAAAGTAAACTTGCCAACAAAGTACAACCATATCCTTTCTGGAGTGTAATTATTCATCAACTGTTAAAAACATTCATTGAAATCATATGTTGTTCCATGAGGCACAATCTCTTCACATGCAAAGATGAAGAAACACAGGGCCAAGTTGCATTAAATAATTTAGGAAAGTTTGGATAGCATTGCTTTGGAATACAGCTAGTTTATTTAGTGTGAGCTACGATAGGCAATATTGGTAGTTGTAACTTGGCCAAATTTTGATATCAAGACTTTTAAAGGCAGGCCTAGTTTTTGCAAGTTGGAATTAAGAACTTATGGACAGCGCTATGTAGGCTATGCGTGAGTAACTTGGCTTTTTTTACGTCGTAGACGTTTTTGATCTGATTTAATATACAGTATATGTCCCTAATTCTGACAATTGAACATACTGATTTTCTTACCTTTTGGTTTAATATTTCATTGTAAATTCACATAAATATATGATTGAATTAATTCATTATTAATGTATTAAATGTATCAAAATTTGTCTAATACAGTAGATACAATAAAATATTTAAGAAAATCAACGTGTACATCAACATGGTTTCATGATATGACATTAAGAGCAACACAACCACATATAATTATGTTTCACAAGATTGCTCCTCTTTGGAACCACACTGTCACCAAGGGACTTGCTGAATTGCAAAATGACTACATCTGGTGGGTAACTGAAACAACTACAGCTCAATGAAGGAGGAGCTGGGAGTGTTCTTGTTGCCAGACCAATTTAATATCATATTATATAGCCATTTCTTTTGGTTAGATGGGATTGAAGTTTTTTTTTTTTTTTTGAGTGGCAGGATAAATCCCTGTTTTGTGTAGGTTTGGCTTTTTCACCCAGCTTTACTTTTTGATCTCACATTGAGGACAGCTTTAAATTCAGCTTGCAGTTTGAAAATCAAACCGGAAGTCTGTATTCATTTAAGCTACCTTTTTGTGTGGTACCTACAAATATTCTGAGCTTTAAAAAACATTTTAAATATTTTCTAAAAAGGTTTTGCTATTATTATTATTATTATTATTATTATTATTATTATTATTTCTACTCCTCCCATCTCATTCATTAATATTAAACATTTATTTAATTCAGTAATTGATTTGAAGACATCACTTGGCGTTTAGAATTTTTCTGCAGTCTACCATGAGCCTACCAAGAAAATTTGATGAAATATTACATCATGCAAATGATTGGGTTGGTTAAATAATAACAGCAGAAGTTGGCAAGAAATCCTGAAAGATATGCCCTTCTCTTCTCACCCTGATCTAACAGATTGGTGAAACTGAATTGCCTAACCATCCCATCCCTGTACTCATGTATTGAAATGTTAGCTATATAAGGTGTGAACCTATCATCTCTTGTATCTGCAGTTTAGTTTCCTGCATCCCTCTCCTTCCCCCTCCCCATCTCTATTCCAAAGCAAAGTTTTGGGGTTGGCAACCTTATGGCAAGATTCAGACTTCAAGCCCAATTTCAAATGTATCAAATGCAATATTCATTTTTGTCAACAAGACTCCTTGAAAGGCATTTTGTTTGCCCGGAAAATTTATTTACTGAATATAATAAACTTATCAGCTACATATTGTACATAGGGTGTCTGCTAATACATTTGGGGGGAGATTTGAACTTTCACAATTAAAAGCAAAGTGCAAAGTTTGACTGAGGGTTTTAAAGAACTTCAGGACTGTAGGATCATTACAAGAGACCTATAGGTATGGAATCTCTGATATTGCTACAGTCTAAACGAGACAGCATTCTTCACAGTGTTAGCTGTGAAAGTGACAGCGGTGCACAAAGACAATATCTGTGACCTCTGAAACACCAGAGCCATGTCTGTCTGGGTAAAACATTCTGCACTGGCCTCCGATTTCCTCATATTTACTTCACACTTCATTAGTGACATGTCACTGTGCTGATTAGAGACACCACTGGTAAAGTTGATATGCATTGGCATTATTTAGTGAGCACACTAACTATATTTCAGCCAACATTGCAGTTTAGATAAAAAAATATTCAAAATTGTATAGATTAAAAATCTCCTATTGAGGCTAATGTTGGATGGTGTAATTATAGCTCATGCAGGGAAGACATGTGAAGAGTGACAAAATATAAGTTCTTTGTTTCAGGAAGTGCAAATGGCTTGAGGCGATGTATATTACTGGCTGAAGATCAAATACAATACTCTGCTTATACATACTGTATATGTGTGCACAGACTTGTCTTGCAATTTATGAGGACAGATTCAATGCACTTGCCTAATGAGCAAATACATCCTTGTTTGTGAACATTTCATAGATGCAATATTCTAATTATCTACTGAAAGTATTATGTTCTATTGGGGAAACAAAAAAGGCTTGGGGGGCTTTAAATACAACACATTTTGAAGTAATTACAGCACAGTAGAATAAAAACACAGTTCACACCCAAATGAGCATGTGCATCTGCATGAATAGTCCAGAAACACAAAGACACACAAAGATCATGAGGAGATGGTGGAGGAATGTGCTCGTGATGGACCCGTTAATATTTTACGATGGTCACAAGAAACAAAACTGCGGAATGGAGGCCTGTGAGAAATTTTGTGCAACTCGTCTTGACTGCAGTGGCTTCTTTCAAAGGCTTAATGTCTGTGTCATTAACAGATCAATCTCATCAGGATGGGAACTGGCTATTGAGAGTGACACTCAGCTGCCATAGAGCCTCACAGCCAGTCATTCACAGATTTTCTCATGCGCAGAGAAGATCCTCTTTCACTCATGGATGGATTTGATTAATTAAAAATCCCTCCAGATGCATTGTAGTAATTCAATTTACTTTTAGTCACAGGCACACACTTCCATTGTCGTTTATTATGAGGCACCTTACAACAGCCGTGTCGTTTTTATGAAAGTTTCTGTAATGTTGTGGTGTTATTTTGATTTACAGATGCTTTGCAATTTGCCATTTTCTTTTCATATTTGTATTTGTGCTTTGTTATTTGTTAATGTGTTTTTTGATTTGCATTCATGTTGTTATAAATGTTGCGTTGCTTTGGATGTCTTGGCTACTGTAGAAACCTCATGCAATAGTCACAACATATGAAACAAATTATATGGCCTTCTCCTTAGTACAACAAACAAGAGATGGAGAAAAAGAAACCAAAATGTGAGCAATGCAGCATCAATAATCAAAACTGGGAAACAGATGGACTCACCCAAAACCAGTCCAGTCTTCATGTCACTCATGAGTCATGACTCAGAACCTGGTTTAGTTTCCTTTTTCTCCATGGTTTAACAGTTAATTGCATTCCAAAAGGAAAAAATGTAAGTAGACACTAAATGTGTGCAGCAGGAACTTCAAAGTAGGGTTTAAAATAAATGTAAAAAATAGAAAAAAGATGAAGAGGCCATAAAAACAGTAACCTATTTCTCCTTGGGAGTAAGCTCTTTCGGCTAGGAGTGTCTTGTAAACGATTTGATTTCCAAACAGTCTAGACTAGAAGTGAGTTTCATGCAGTCACTGTAACTCACCCATCTGCACTTAACATTGTTGTTCTCTATCGCCCCCCAGGTCCGCTCGGCGCTTTCCTGGATGAACTGGACACACTCCTGAGCTCCTTCCCTGAGGATGGTACCCCAGTAATCCTACTGGGAGACTTCAACCTCCAACCAGACAGCGCCCAGCTATCCAGTGTCGCCTCACTCCTCCAGTCCTTTGCCCTCACTCAGTCCCCATCGCCTGCCACCCACAATGGTGGTAACCAACTGGACCTTGTACTCACCAGGAGTTGCGCCACATCTGAACTCACGGTGACCCCCCTCCACGTATCGGACCATTTCTTTATCTCATTTTCTCTCTCCTGCCCACTCTCCCTCAAATCCGCTAACAACCCACCCGCTGTTATGTTCAGGAGAAATCTCCGCACCCTCTCTCACACCTCTCTCACTACTTCTGCTCTCTCTGCACTTCCTCCTCCTGCTACCTTTGCTAAAATGCCCATTGATGTCGCCACCTCTGTGTTTAACTCATGCCTCTCTCAGTCTCTCAACTCACTATGCCCTCTTGTCTCCAAACCAGCCCGACTATCACCCCCTTCCCCGTGGCTGACGGATTCTCTCAGATCCAGCAGAACCATGCTACGAGCCGCTGAGAGAAAGTGGAGGAAATCCAGATCCCCAGATGACCTGGCCTCCTACCACACTCTGCTGGCAGCCTTCACAGCTGCAACTACATCAGCTAAAACTTCATTTTTCCAGTCGAAAATTGATACATGTCTATCTAACCCACGTAAACTCTTTTCCACCTTCTCCTCCCTGCTCACCCCCCCTCCACCCCCTTCACCCTCCTCCCTCTCTGCAGATGACTTCCTGACCCACTTTGAGGGGAAGGTGGCTGCGATCCGGAACTCCTTCACGCATCCGGTGACACCCCACATCCCCCATACTGAACCCATCGCTACACTGTCGTCCTTCAAGACTCTGAAGGACTCCGATGTGCTCGAGCTGGTGACGCGCCAGCGCGCAACCACCTGTCCACTAGACCCCATACCTTCAGCAGTCCTCCAGTCTATATCTGCTGAGCTCCTTCCATATCTGTCCTCTGTTATTAACACCTCCCTAATCTGTGGCCATGTTCCTGCTGCCTTTAAAACTGCCCGTGTAACCCCACTCCTTAAAAAACCTAGCTTAGATCCCGCTGATGTCAGGAACTACCGTCCTGTATCTCTCTTGCCCTTCCTGTCCAAAACACTTGAACGTGCTGTCCTTAACCAACTGTCTGTTTTTCTCCACCAGAACAACCTGCTTGACCCGCATCAGTCTGGCTTCAGAACCGGCCATTCCACCGAAACTGCTCTCCTGGTTGTGACTGAGGCACTCGCCACTGCTAGAGCCTCCTCCCTCTCCTCTGTTCTGATTCTCCTTGACCTGTCTGCGGCATTCGACACGGTCAACCACAAACTCCTGATCTCCACACTCGCTGAGATGGGCATTTCTGGAACTGCCCTCTCTTGGTTTGTATCGTACCTCACTGATAGATCCTACCAAGTCTCCTGGAAGGGTTCCGTCTCTTCTCCCCGTCCCCTGTCTACAGGAGTCCCGCAGGGATCTGTACTGGGTCCTCTGCTGTTCTCTATGTATACTAAGTCTCTTGGCTCAGTAATCCATTCACATGGCTTCTCATACCATAGCTATGCTGACGATACTCAACTCTTCCTCTCTTTCCCTCCCTCTACCCCACAGGTTAAGGAGAGGATATCTGCTTGTCTGACTGACATCTCTGAGTGGATGGCTACCCATCACCTGAAGCTCAACCTTGACAAGACAGAGCTCCTCTTCATGCCGTACAAGACCTCCCCACTACATGACCTCTCCATCACCGTTGATGGGACCGTGGTGGCTGCCTCCCGCTCTGCAAGGAACCTGGGGGTGGTCCTGGACGACCGGCTGGACTTCAAAGAGCACATCAGGGCGACGGCACGGTCCTGCAGGTTCCTCCTGTACAACATCAGGAGGATTCGACCGTACCTGACCACCTACTCCACCCAGCTTCTTGTCCAGACCATGGTCACCTCACGCCTGGACTACTGCAACTCCCTGCTCGCAAGCCTACCGGCCTGCGCCATTCTGCCTCTTCAACTCATCCAGAATGCAGCTGCCCGGCTTGTGTTCAACCTCCAGAAATTTTCCCACGTAACCCCCCTGCTGAGGTCTCTCCACTGGCTGCCTGTTGCAGCCAGGATCAGGTTCAAAGTTCTGACCCTGGCCTACACTGCAGCAAATAGGACAGGCCCCGCCTACCTGCAGGACTTAATCCAGAACTATGTTCCTGCTCGACCACTTCGCTCTTCTACAGCAGGGCGACTGGCACTTCCCCCCCTCCGTGTCAAAGGCTCTCGCTTGTCCCGACTGCGGAGTTTTTCCACATTAGCACCTCAGTGGTGGAATGAACTTCCCATTCCCCTACGTTCTACTCCAACCCTGCCTGCATTCCGTCGAGGCCTGAAGACACACCTCTTCAGACTCCACCTTGACTGATATCCTCACCTAGGAATATCAGTTCCCTGTTCCCTGTGTTTTCCTGTTTGTTTATTATAGTTTATAACAGTATTTGGAACGGTTTATAATAGCATAGTTTATAATAGTATTTGGAATGGTTTATAATAGTATAGTTTATAATAGTATTTGGAATGGTTTATAATAGCATAGTTTATAATAGTATTTGGAATGGTTTATAATAGTATAGTTTATAATAGTATTTGGAATGAAAGTGTGGTGTTGCTGATTTGCCCACAGCTTACTGTGAACTACAGTCAACGTTCATTGCTAGGGATAGCTGCTACATTATGCAAAGGATGTGCTTTGCCTTGTCTGTTCTGTAATGATGATGATGTCTCTGTACGCACTTACTGTACGTCGCTTTGGATAAAAGCGTCTGCTAAATAAATGTAATGTAATGTAAGTTGATGACAAAAAGGGGTTTATTACAGCGGAAGCACTAGTGGATACCAATTAGACCAGTTTTCATTTGGAGAGAGTGCAAGACAAAGACAGAGAGAAAGATACCAAACTCCTCCATGTTGTGAGAGCGGAGAATGGAGCTGATGGGATAACAATTTCAAATCATTTTAATGTAGCCTAAATGGTAGGTTAGCAGACTGTTGACTGGAAAATATTAAGTCAAAGATATGACCGTAAAGGATTAAAAGAATGGGGAAAGGAAGGAATATGTTACATTAAACCAAACAATTAATCCAATCACACTGGATACTCAGAAAACTATAGAGAAGATAAGAACTTTAGAAGCTTTTATTGACTAATTTTTTACAAACAATCCAAGAAACATTGATGGACAGCTGAAAGGACAGATGCCACTGGAGAAGAAGCGACGTTTGTCCGTCGCCCGACGGTGGATTTCCAACTTACGAGCGGCATGTTAGCTACTGTGGAATATAACATGCTCTCATTGATTAATGAAAAGTTAACAAAACTAGACATATGCCTAATGCACTTCCTCAAAAAATAAATAAGTGACTTAAAAGATAGTCTCGAGTTCAGCTTTAAAGAAATAAAGGATCTGAAAGATCAAAATATGAAACTACCACCGAGTTCACCGCATGGGGAAAAAAGAGTCAGGCACCTGATTCCGCTCCTAGACCGATAGACGCACAATTCGAAGATGCAAAACAAAAATAAATGGTCAAAAGAGCTTTGGGAGAAAATTAGCAGGCACCGTACGGGGTCAGTGATCAATTCCCGAATTTGACGCTCCATATGCTATCCAATGATGTGTGAAAACAAGAAACAGAATGCCAATGTTTACAAGACTTGTTGACAAACTAGGCTATAGGCTACCTACACAAAAGGTCAAACGTTCAGAGATTCAAAGGTGACTGTGGCTTTTTCCCTAACATCACCGTTAAAGCGGTTATTTATTGATAACCTCATTCTTCTGTGAAATAAACACGAATCAATCCTATAAACACCATTTGACCCTAAATGGATAGATAACTGTCACTTGTAATTAACTTAATGGCCTAGGGCAACAATACAATGCTCGGCTTAGGGAATGAATGATACATTCCATTCTTTTTTCTCTTTTTTATTCAAGCGCATTTTGTCCTCTTTAATCCTCGATTTCTGTTTTTCTCGAGGCTCATTATCAAAGACGTATAGCCTACTCTCCATGCAAACGGCTAGCAACCTGGGGATTGACTAAACAGTGTCACCTATAGCTATAGAGGGGTGAAGTAGCGTAATGGAAAAGGTTTGCACAGCATTTTATTAGTTGAAACTTTTAAGTACCTGAGTGTCTACAATTAATTCCAGACAACTGTCCTTGGTATTTAATGTTCTGTAATATTGCAGTAAAATAATTTTCTAGGCCAGGAATATTATTGTCACGAACCTAACACGGGCTGGACCCAAATGCAACGACCAAGAGACAGAGGGACAGAAAAGGTAATTTATTTACTAGGCTTGGGGTAGTCCCAAGCCGTACACAGATAACACACAAAAATAACGAAGAGGTCAGGGAATTCTCCGGCACTTGGATCTGCTCCAAGCCGGAGCTGGACTTGAATAGTCACCGGCTGTTCCAAGCCGGAACTGGACAGGACAGGGAACTGGAACGAATAACTGGAACTGGATCACCGGGGCATGGAGTTGTTCCAAACCGGAACTGGACTTGATACAGGAGACAGGAGTTCCAAACCAGAACTGGATTGGACGTCCGACTGGAACTGGGTCACGGGAACCTGGAGTTGTTCCAAACCGGAACTGGACCGGATCTGGACTGGATAGTCCAACAGGAACATGATCACGGGAACATGGAGTAGTTCCAAACCGGAACTGGACTGCGACAGGAGACTGGAGCGGTTCAACTGGAACTGGAGAACTGGAACACAGTAATGTTCCAGACCGGAACTAGACTGGAACTGGACTGGAAGCAGGGGAAGGGATTCTGGCTGGATACAGCAAGGCAGAGCAGTGTAGCGGAGCTCAGGTTGGCCCGGTTGGGGCAGCAGGGCCACAGTGGAGGCTGGAACCGTAACCGTAGCAAGGGCCGGACAGGAACCACTGTAGGGTGGAGGCAGAACACCAAACTGCGGGCGCAACGTCAGATGGAGGCAGAGGTACCGCAACACACACAGGGAGTGGTTCACAGCTACAGACTGGCAAACACAGTGGAAGCTGGTAATTAAGACAGGCAGAATTCAGGCAGGAAAACCGCAAACAGACAGGGCTAGTTAACTAACAACAGCAGGTTTAGAGCAGTAAAGCACAAAGTCAAACCAACTGAAGTCTTTTAGGGCACAGGACGGGGATACAAAGGACCAGGATACAAACGGCGAACATTAACGAACTGGCGCTGAATAGCAGCCAGCCGGAGGGTTAAATAGGGAAGGGAAATTGAAAACAATAAAGACAGCGTGCGGAATGTAACCGAGGGTGATTGAATAATTGACAGGTGCGGAATGCATGCAGCAACGGGGAAAGGAGATAGGTTGAAACCGGAGTGGGGAAAAAGAGTGAAACAAACAGAAGGAACACGCCCAGTCTGTAGCAACGGGGAAAACACGGACAAAGGGAATCCAACATGACACGGAGGGAAAAGGAAAAACATGGAAAACGGACAGGATGGGAATGGAACGTTACAATTATTTTACTGTTTATTCATATACAGAGCTGAAATGCAGCCAGTCAAATCTAAGTCTGATGATGATCCTTTGGAGCTCTGTAGCCTACATCACACGCATAATTCTTAGTAGAGCTTGGGTGTAAAATGTAGGCATAGCAGCCTTAAAATGAAAGGAGAAAATCAAGTGACAATATCACCTGTAAAAATCAAATTAGATGCACAATCTATGCTGTAAGTTATTGTTGTTTTAATCTAATTATCTTACGTAATGTGCTACAGTTATAAGTATATGTGACAACAGGGTATTATACCATATGAAACTAAGAGTGGAGGAAATGTCTCTATCTTGAAGATTTTGAGCACTATCACGAATATACTGCCCTCTAGAGTATAAATTCAATATGCTGTTGCATGAGCTGACTGATGTAGAGCTTTATATCAGCCTGGTCTCATTCCCAAGGCGTCATCAACTGCCGCTTGGGAAGCAGCCTATGGCGTCATCCTTTAGACGCAGAAGGAGGCCTTTTGCGTCATTAGTTGATGCACTTGGTCGCAAATTTACTAATCCTACTATGGCGAAGGCTTTGCTCATGATAACCGACTGCGAGCATGCCCGCTCAGTCTTCGCCGTGTGCGCACTGATTTTTCTGAGTTTGTGATTCCCGTACCCCACCCCCAACCCCTAAACATAACCTCACAGGAGTTAATGTAACTCGGGCTGATGCCCGAACTGTTAAGATAGTGGGCGAGCCCGACCACAGGAGTCCACATAACTCTCTACCAGATGAAGAAAAACATAGCATAAAAAAGCATAATATTGAAGTGCCACAACCAAAGAAAAATTATGTGGCCACAACCGTCAATATACGATGCAAAAGGCTACGTCAATATACGACGCAAAAGGCTACCTTCTTCAAAAGGCTTCTGCCCAAGCGTCGCTATGTGACGAGTACGCGTGATACCACGTTGTTTATATAGACTTTGGCATCCACACATGCTGCTTTCATCTAAAAGAAAATTAATTGGCAAATGTTTTGGACAACTTCCCCATCCACCACATCCCTACAGAAGAAGTTTAAAACATTCTACATTAAATTGTAGCCTCCCATACTATAATTAAGAAACTCAGCAATTAATTACATTACACTATACTGATGTCTGTGTTGATGATGCTCATGGTTATAATCACTTATAAAGTCATGCCACAAGCATTACAGTAAGGTGCCTTAATTTAGAACGGATTGATAAAATGTGATCTCAACAACAAAAATAGTGTTAAGGTGTTTATATTACAGAAATTGCATCCTTTGTAAAACACTAGAGAACATGTAGTGAAAATGAAGTTATCATCCGCAATTGGCAACCTATTTCTACTCTTGAAAAAAAACTACAGTTATCACTAGGGGTGTAACGGTGCACGTATTCGTACCGAACCGTTCGGTACATGGCTTTTGGTTCGGTGCGCGTTGTGAGCCGAATGAATAGTCTAGCTTTAACCACGCACGTGCAGAACTTTTTTTTGTGTGCGGAACTTAAATTCAAAACTCAGAGTCCCCCCCCCAAGACATAACTTATGCAAAGAGCCAGATGTTTTTAGTTCAGCCCACAGAAGTTCTGTGGTTCAGCCCATGAGCACAGCGACTGAATTAATGCTGCATTCGTTTTTTTATTTTTTATTTCCAACTAGGAATCCCGATATCTGACTAGGGAAAATGTAATAAAACGCCGTTCCAACTAGGAGTTCCATGTCGGAAATCATGGATCGGGAAATCAACAATGGAAGAATGGAAGAATTTGCCATCACATCATCATGGCAGCACACACCGCGACCCACATTGTGAACAGTAAACAAACATGACAATTTAGACAATTTTAGCTTTTAAAACACTTCAGCTTTCGTTTTTCAGCATGAAATGCTTTTGTATCAGCCAACATACCGATACAGAATGATAAACATATACAATTAAAGTTAAAACGTTATTGTTGTAGTTGTTAGCTGTTTTAGCTATATTTGCTAGCAAAGCCAAAACTTCCCTGGGAAGCGGCGTGCATGACGCCAAGTCCACAGTTGTGCACCGCCAACGTAGTGATGTCGGTAATGACACGGAAACGACGCGTTTTCTACATCCGACCTCCGACCATAAACTAATGCAGGGTTAGCACAGCCCAGCCTCGTCAGTATGGCAAACTGGTACAAGGAAAAACAGAGCGGAGTGCAAACCCAGCTCCCCATGGCATTTAAGCTGCCTCCACTAATTCAGACTGGGCAAAAGCAATAACAAACGCCATAGCTTTTAAGAAAGAAAGATATGTGCCTTCCTTTGTTGAGGAAACGATGGCCAATTAGCAACTGTTTACAAGTATATAACTTCATAATAAATGAAAAGCAATTTTATTCCACTGTAAACTGAAAACTTTTTTTCCACTGTACCGAAAACATACGAACCGTGACTTCAAAACCGAGGTACGTACCGAACCGTGACTTTTGTGTACCGTTACACCCCTAGTTCTCACACACATGCATACAAATATTTAAAGGTTTTTGAAATGCATGTTTTGATAAGACATTCTGGAGAAGCATTTGCTGAACTGTGTTTCTGAGGCTCAAGGCTTTTTCCTCTCTACCACCAAAACTCAGCTGCTGACTTGCTCCGCAGGATGTGGTGAACGTCTGAGCCCCTTCACCACAGAGGCCTTTGCAGGACAGGAAAACAGCTGGACCTGGCTAAAAATAAATCATGTCCTGATCCGAAGAATACCACTGTTCATCTCTGAAAACCTCTAGCTTTTGAATACTCATCTTTCAGTGATTTGTTACTACTGGAAGAAAACCCGCTTGATACACATTATAAACAGGGACTGCTGGACAGTTCACAAACAGGCCTGGCATTTCCAGTACACCTGTGCTTAGCTCCAGACCACAGATGTGGCTGTGTCCACATTCACATTTATGTCACAACCAGAGGTCCCAACTCATCCCAGTGCATCCTGTAATTCTGTGGCTTTGACGGGAAATGTGGCCTCTTGGATTTTCCGATTTCTGCAAACACTTCCAAGATGTTTCAACCATGAATAGATAATCTGAAACAGAAGTGAAACACAAAGGAACACACCTATCATAAGTGTTTAAGTGGGCGTCCATGATGACTTGGTGGTTTAAAGCAGAAGGATAAAGGCGTAAACCCCCAAAATAAATTTATTATTATTATTTTTTTTTTTTCAGCGTGAAATTCTCCTAGAGTGACCCTACAATTGGAAACACTGAAACATTTCCCTGTTTTATATTTTTATAAAAGCCGTACACCATTAGGGTACAAAGATTGTCCACGGGTCTTTTTTGACCCTGCACTTAAAAATCAATTACAGACTCATTCACAACACATTCACACGCACACACTATATAAACACACACATATACACCATACCCGCGCGCACACACATACACAAACACACCATACACACACACAGAGACACCATACATGCACACACACACACACATACCATACACAGACACAACACACACACACACAGTGAGAAAGGGAGATTGTGTGTGCTTATGTTTGAACTCAGACAAAACAAAAAATTCCTTGTGCATGTACAGCATTGCCCTCCTCCCATCCCTGACACTACGTCTCGCGAGAAAACTGTTTTCCCTATATGTGAGGAACGCACACAAATTTAATGCAAAATAAAGTCTATATTTCTTATGAGAATAAATAGTTTTCTATCAAGAAATAGAGTTGGGGTGGAGTCATGATGTTATAAAGGTGCTGCACATGCCAGTACCTTCATTTCTCTCTATAGAGTCAGGGGTGGAGTCATAATGTTATAAAGGCGCTGCACATGCCAGTACCTTCATTTCTCTCTTGGCTGCAGCCGGGGGGAGGCAAAAGGAGGTGACATTTGTGCCCCCCAAAGAAGGACTGTAAAATAAACACGGCATGCTGCAAGTGCGAGAAATACATCTGCAAAGCCCATGCTTGCAGACTTGCATACTGAGATACCTGGACTAAATATGGAAATACCCAGCCATGTGCTTGGTGCTCAAATGCTTCCTAAAACAAAATCAAGAATGTCTCCTTTCAGTAAAATGCATCAAAATCTTTGTGGTTGTCATGTGCTAATTTCTGAGGCTATTGATGTGCTATCTCTTAAATAATAATAATAATAAAAATAAATCTATTACAGCAAAAAATGTATAATGACATATGTTTTGTAATAAAAAAAACAAATGGTGTACACTGTGAATAAATACAATTTCTCTGCACTGTGAAGGAAAAACACAGTTACTGTATTTACCAAGTTGGTCATGAGTGACGGTTGTTTCTTCATGGAAAATAGATTTTGGGTTTACAATTTAATAAAAAGGTTTTATCATAGGGGGGGTCAGCGAGGGGGGGGGGGTCATTTTTGACCCTGAGGACACGGGGAGGATACAGAATATGAAGACATCACAAGGATTAATACACCAATGATTATCATTATTTGTTTTCACGGTGTGCTGCTTTTATGTTTTCCTTGCGTTGTGAATTTGATGGACCTCTATTTTAACCATAGTAATTCTAAATCACTGGCCCCTCAGTAACTGTATATAATAACTGCAACTTTTTAACTAAATATTCTATATTTCTAGTTCTATCCATAAAAGAGAAACAGCAACGCAGGCATTGCCCATGACGTATTTATTTCCTTGTGTTTTTATTGCACTACAACACAGCTACCACAAGAGGGCCTTGTTTCATAGTTCAAAACATATGTTTGGCATCAGATATTTAACAGTGAAATGCTGACAGCAATGAAATAATTTTTCTTGACTTGTCTGGACTGCCAGCGGGGGGAAATGAGGTAGCATCAACTGACTGGGAAGCGATATCCACTCAAACTCTGAGGGTGCCGCAGGAGCTACATGTTGATGCCAAAACTGGCAGAAAAGCCCATTTCACAAACTCTGAGGTTTGTGGCATCAAAGTTCGTCTGATAAGTTTGTCTCATGTAAACAGTTTTCACATAAACATTATTCCTCCTCTCTGCCGTGGGAGGAGCACAGCTGTCTGTGGTTGTCTGCCCTACAGACGGCGAGGTACAGCCTAATTCCACAACAGCCACATTCTGAAAACATTTTACAGAATAATTGAGCTTATGTGTAAAAGGTTATGTTTATATGTGTGTGTGTGTATGTGTATGTGTGTATGCGTGTGTGCGGGTATGTATATGCCTGGCTTTGGTATGTTTTGGGTGTAGTCAGTGGGTTGATTGATTTATTGCATTAAAGAGTTGATAAGTGGGTTCTATGTTTGCTCAAAGTTTGCTATTTGGTTATTGGCAGAGGTGGTCATTTTTTCCATTGATATGTATTCTGTGAGAAGATTGGTCCAGTGTGTGATGTTTAATTTTTTCCTTGATTTCCAGTTCAAGAGGATGGTTTTCTTGGTGATAGTTATGGCAATGAGTATTACTCTATTGATATGGTTTGGATGGGAAACTGTTGATAAATCACCTAGAAGACACAGAGATGGGGTTAGTGGAATTCGGCAGCCCAGATATAGGGATATTTTATTGGTTATTTCCTGCCAGAAGCGTTGAACAGGTGGGCAGTGCCAGATGGCATGAAGGTAGTTGTCTTGTGTGTTTTGTGTACATTGTGAGCAAATATCTGAATTAATGAAACCCATTTGGTGCATTCTTTTTTGTGTGAAGTGTACCCTGTGGATTATTTTGTATTGAATGAGTTGGAGATTAGTGTTGTTAGTCATACTAAAGGTATTCTTACAAATTTGAGTCCAGAAGTCAGTATTGGGCATGAGTGAGAGGTCTTTTTCCCAGTTGATGTTAGGAAGGGATATTGAGGAATCTGAATAGTTGAATAATTTGTATAATTTAGATAGAATATTTTTACTAGATATTATTTTAAGGACTTCCTCTACTATATTGGGGGGTTGTAGGTTGTTTTGTGGCATACAAATTTTTGAAGTGATAACGGCTTTTAGTTGGTGGAATTGGAGAAATGATTCGTTCCCAATACCGTATTTCTGGACCAAATCTTGGAAGGGTATAAAAGTGGAATTTTGAATGATATGCTGAAGTTGTGTGATGCCTTTTTGTTTCCAGGTAGTGAAGTGCAACGGTTTTTTGTTGAGTTGAAAATCTGGGTTATTCCATATTGGGGTGTATTTGCATGGTACCAGTGTGTAGTTTGTGATTTTTAGGGCTTTCCACCAAGCTGTCAGAGCTGTTGCAATCAGTACGTTTTTGAAGCAGTTATGGTATTTGATGGATGGGCTGATGAATGGTAAGTCAGATAATGTGATTTCTTTGCAATGAGATTGTTCAATTATAATCCAAGAGTGGTCCTGTTCTGTTGGGTGAATCCATTTGGTCAAGAATTGTAGTTGGCTAGCCAGAAAATAGTTGTGGAAATTGGGTGCTTCTAATCCTCCTTTGGTTTTATGTTTTTGTAGAGTGGTTAGTTTAATTCTGGGTTTTTTTTTTTCCAGTAGAATTTAGTTATTACTGAGTCCAGGGAGTTGAACCATGCAGAGGGGGGTTGAATAGGGATCATTGAGAAAAGATAAGTGATTTTAGGTAGTATTATCATTTTTATTGTTGCTATTCTGCCTATAAGTGATAGTGGTATGTTAGTCCATCTGCGCAAGTCGTTTTCTATTGTTTGGAGTAGTGGATTGAAGTTTAGATGAACTAACTCTGACAGCTTGGGGGAAATATTAATACCCAGATATTTAATGTTGCCAGTGGAAAAGTGAGTAGATGAGGTTTGGACTGCCGAATTCCAGCCATCTTTGCAAAATGGTAAAATTGTGGATTTAGACCAATTTATGGTGTAGTTTGAAATTTTTGAGAATGTGTTTATCAATTTGATGGCTTCTTGCAGGGAGATCAGGGGATTTTGTAGGTACAGTAGAACGTCATCAGCATATAAGCTGATTTTATGGCATGTGTTGAGGGTTTGGATTCCTCTGATATGGTTGTTTTGGCGGATTGCAGCGGCTAAGGGTTCGATGAAGATGGCAAATAGGGATGGAGAGAGTGGGCACCCTTGCCTGGTCCCCCTGTGCAGTGTGAAACTTTGTGATGTTAGTCCGTTAGTTGTGACTGTGGCCATTGGTGAGTTATATAGTACCCTTATCCAGTTAATAAAAGGTTCCCCGAAACCAAATTTTTTGAGTGTTGCAAATAAAAATGTCCAGTTCACTTTGTCAAATGCTTTTTCTGCGTCTAATGAGACAATAATGGTTTCTGCTTGTTCTTGTGTTGTATGTTGTATTAAGTTGAATAATCTACGTGTGTTATTATATGAGTGTCTTCCTTTAATAAATCCAGTTTGATCAGGGTGTATTATAAGTGGGGTGGCTGTTTCGATTCTGGTGGCTAGGGTTTTACTGATAATTTTTATGTCGGTGTTAATTAATGATAAAGGCCGATAGCTAGATGGAAGGGTTGGGTCTTTATCTGGTTTTAGTAATATTGATATGTTAGCGGTGTTCATATGTGGTGGAATTTTTGAGTTATGTTTGATTTCCAGTGTCATTCTGATAAATAGCGTAGAGATGGTTTGCCAAAAGTGTTTAAAGAATTCAGCAGGGAAGCCATCGGGGCCTGGAGCTTTGTTATTAGGTATATGATTGAGAGCCTTATGGAATTCATCTGAGGTTAATGGTCTGTCTAATGAATCTGCTAAGTCTTCAGTTAATTTCGGGAGGTCCGCATTATTTAGAAAAAAGTTAATGTCTGTCAAGTCTGGTTCTATGTCTGAGGTGTATAATGTACTGTAAAATAATCTGAAGGTATCGTTTATGTCCTGTGGTGAGTACATTGACTTCCCTGATGAATTCCTTATGACAGGGATGACAGACTTTTCTTTGTTTTAGTTGGTTGGCTAGATATTTACCTGATTTGTTATTGTATTCAAAATTATTATGTTTAAGTCTTTGTATTAGGAATTGTGTTTTTTTATTTATTATGTCATTTAATTGAAACTGATGTTTTCTGAGTTCATTCAAGTTTTCTGTTGTAGGGTTATTTATAGAAGTATTTTCAAGTTCTTTGATTTTTTGTTCCAAGTTATTTTCCAATTCCATTTCTTTTCTTTTCTTGTATGATGAATATGATATTATTTTTCCTCTTAATACTGCTTTTGCTGTTTCCCATAGAAGTGTTGGAGAGGTTTCGGGAGAGTCATTTATTTCCATGAAGACTGCCCACTCTCTCTTCAGGAAACTGTCAAATTCTGTGTCTTTAAGTAGGGATGTATTGAAGCGCCATCTACTAGTTCCTTTCTGGAATTGGTTATTGTTTAGTTCTAAAGAGATAGGGGCATGATCACTAATCACAATGGGGTGGATTTTTGTATTGGTAATGTTTGGTATAATTGAGTTGCTAGTGAGAAAGTAATCGATACGGGAGAATGAGTGATGAAGTGGTGATAAGTATGTATATTCTTTTGCTGTTAAGTGATGTAAGCGCCAACTATCACCAAGGCCGAATTCATTCATGTACTGTTTTAGTGTTTCAGTGGAATGCCAATTTCTTAAGGTACCTGCAGTGCTTGATCTGTCTAGTGTTGGATTGATAACTGTGTTGAGGTCACCCCCAATTATGATTGTTGAGTTAGTGAAATCGCTGAGATTGGTGAAGAATGTGTGAAAAAAGGAAGGGTCATCACTGTTCGGGCCGTAGATGTTTGCAATGGTGATGTTGAAGTTATTGATGGAAGCGTTAATGATAATGAATCTTCCCTCCGGATCTGTGATAATGGTGTTATGGGTCAACGGTATTTTTTTGTTAATCAGGATGGACACGCCTCTTTGTCTTGAGTTGTATGTTGCAGAGAAGATTTGGTTAAAATGTGTTGTTTTTAATTTATGGTGCTGTGAGTGTGATAGGTGGGTTTCTTGAAGTAAGCATATATCTGATTCTAGCTTGATTAAATGATTTAACACTTTGTTCTTTTTTGCCTGGGTTCCAATGCCACGAATGTTCCAGCTCACAAATTTGATTGGTAACATGGTTGAAGGATATAGCTAGTCGTGTGCATATGTTTATCTTCCTCTCTATTCTCTATTAGATTTGTCGGAGAGCCAAGTGGACCTTTTACACATACACACATTTTACTATCCCACACTCCTCTCATATATCTCACTCCATGATCTCATAGCCCCTACAGCAATCCATTAACTTCCCCATTAATTATCACAAATACAACCCATTAACTACAAATGCTGACAACCCAAAAAGTTGTTTGTCCGTCTCTTCTTTGTTTTGTGTTATTGTGTTCCGGTCTTGTCAGTCTTATTCTTGTTATGTACCCATTTTTTCCCTTGTCAGTCCGTAATAGACCTTTATTGTTTTGTCTCTCTGTTATTTCCCTCCCTCAGAGAGGTGACATTATTTTGTTTTTTTAAGTTATAACAATTGTAATTAAAAAAGAAAGTTGTCCTCCGAAGAGGGGGGGTGGTGGTGGGCATTTAAAAAAATAAAAATAAAAAAAATAAAAAATAAAATAAAAAATAATTGAGCTTATTTACATTTTGCCTTGAAAGCCTGAAATGTCTTCTGGTACTCTCCCTACAGTCTTTCTCCCTGGTGTCCCTGCCAGTGCCACTAAACCCTTACAGCTAATCCCGAACACAGCCACACAACTAGATTACAATCTTTCCCAGAGTGTTCACATCAGACCTCTCCTAATCTCACTTCACTGACTACCTGCTACAGCTCGAATCAAGTTTCAAAACAGGACAGTGGAACAGCTCCAACCTACCTCCAATCTTTGAACATTATACACTAGCCAGACCTATCCATTCCGAAAACTTGAGGCAACTGGCTATCCAATCCCTGCATGGTCCCTTCTCTTGCATGGTCCCTATCCATGACTGATAATTAGTTGCAACATGCATGTGGTGTTCATCAGCTCATTATGTGTTGATTTATTTAATTTAATGAATCATGTAGGCTACCTTTGCCCTGGGCAGGTGTTGGCCGGATAACAGAGGATGAAGAAAGAGTTGAGGAAGCAGCTTAGGGGCAGAGTAGGACAGGGGTGTGATTGTGTGTGTGTGTGAGGGCGGGGGGTTTCACATGTATTTTGTAAAAACAAAGAAAATTGGAGCACAGAGGTAGGGGGGGGGCTGGCTTTGCCCATCAGAAATGCAAGGCTGTCATTAAAGGAAGACTGGGGCTTGTTTCGCCATTCCGGCACATTCCAGAATGGATTTGTTTGTGTAGCGATTGTGCTCTAGAGGTTATCAGAGGACAGGAGCCCAGACCGCGTCCAGTGGGGGCGTCCCTACACATACAGATAAGCGCCAGGCCCTACAATTGTCCACTTTGATGAGTCTGAACAAGATCCGTACAGCAGAGCACGCCAAGCAAATGGGCCTGACTCACTTCCCCCCTGGAGCTGTCAGCTGCCTGATATTTCAAGAGTTCGGGAATTTCCCCATTTCTCCTTTTCCAAGCTTCAGCTTTTTGGGCCCTGTATTGTCATAACATTGCACCCTTTTTTTAAATCAGTGAATGTAGACTGCAGCAGATTATTTTTGGCCAGCTGAAGGGAAAACCTGATTGAAGGCTTTGGGTGTTGACAGCAATCAAGTGTGTTTTGCAAGTGCCGTTCAGTATTGACAGCCTATGGAAATATATATTCACTCAAGATTACACATTAATCCTCCAGCTACAAGAAACTCATCTTCATGTATCAGTGCTTCATTCATCTAAAATGACATAAATTTATAGATTGGTGACTTTATTTTCTCTAGATAAAAATTGTGTTGCCTCAGAATGAAAATATGATGATAATCCTGAAAACCATGGAGCTACTTCAGAATTGACACATGCACATAGGAAAGCCATAGGAACTTAGGATAAGTTCATTGGAACTTAGCCTAGCTAAACAGTTTTGATACTTGGTAGCATCCAGGATTGTTGTCTGTGTCATCTTATAAACAAAAAACAGACGTGTCCACAAGACCATAAGACACATGCTGGGCACAGCTAGCTAGTAATATTAAGCAACTGTAAGCTATCGTGCACTTAATGATTCATTGTCTGTTAGGTAACCAGTTTGTCAGCATGAACATTTCATGGCACATAAATAACATAACAATGGCGTGCTGGAATCCATGCAATAGGCCTAACCATAAATTAATTCTGTGGCGAAACACTTTAGATGCCTTTATAGCGCAGCTTCTCCCTCAGGGCTATACCGTACCATCCCACCACTATCTTTTCTTAACAACAGCACAGCCCTTAGTGGATTACTCATATAAGTTGTGTTTGTCTGTTTCTTTGTCTCTGATGTCCCATCTAAAAAAGATCTAGCCTATACTCCACATATTGTGTTAAATAAAGTTCCTTAAAATTTGAAATGTGACATTATATAATGTTTAATGAAATAAGGTGTGCTCTGCATCTACTGTTTTCATGTACAGTTCATGCTAGTGTTGGGCAGTATGTGAACAAAAAATCTTTTTGAAGGAATCTTTAAAGTGAACTGAGTGTCGGATGATCACCTATAGCGGGAATAGTTCTATAGCGGGAATTAAAGAAAATCCTGCTGGGTTGCCGTAGGCCGGCTTCACGTGAGGCAGCCTGTCACAATTCAGTGAGAACAGTGGTGGGATTTTCAAAGGAACTGTACTGACCCACCCGAATGAACTGAACTGACTATGCTGTGAACTGCTGACTATCTAGTACTGGTGAACTGGTTAAATCAATAACCACACTGCAATACATAATGTCAACCGAATCAGTAACCCTCTGTATAAGGGGTTCACTACCACATTCGACATTCAACTGGGGAGAAAGAAATCCTGTGGTATTAAAAAAGAGGATAAATTATGTCCATCATCACCCTTTTGATAAATTTAACGTTTGAAAGTGCAACGGTTTACTTTGTACCAAGGAATGATCAGAACTACAGAACACACACAAGATGTCATGTCATATTTCCATAGCTTCTCATCCATTGTCAAACACTCACTGCAGTAGCTTTACAGTATAGCCTATTCTAAAAAAGTAATTGCAAGGACAAAATAAAAAAAAGGTTATATGAGGTAAGACACTTTTACTTGTAGTGCTTATGACTGGAATTTTTGCACAAACACTGACGCATGGTACTGAACTACGAGTAGAGTGAATTGAACGTGCTGTTGGAATCTGTATACCTAATTGAACAAAATTAATTGAATCAACAAAGTGATTAGTAATTCCACCACTATTACATGCACCTCTTGGCAACATAATGGACACATACTAATGGATGGATATTTGATGGCACATAAAGGTGCAGCCTTGGTAGTTAATTGTGTCGGCTAATAGCTTGACTCCAGAGGCACATTGGGCATTTTCAAAAAAAGTTATAAAAACAGCAATATTCTTACAATATAATATTTTTACTATATAATCACATTAGCCAAATCATTTTCCATTCCAGATATATAAATTGTGAAAGAGGAACAATATAAAATGTCAAGAGGAGAATGTTAACTCTGTGGTTGTTTGTTACAATTATTCAAAAGTCTTTTCACAAGTACAGTGGAACCCCGTTATAATGCAAATTTGGATATACAGTTAAATGCAAAAGTATTGGGGCAGTGACACTTTTTGTTTTGGCTTTATACTCCAGCACATTGGATTTTGAAATTAAACAAAGAATATGAGGTTAAAGTGCAGATTGTCAGCTTTAATTTGAGGGTATTTACTGTACATCCATATTGGGTGTTCTGTGTCGGAATTACAGCTTTTTATACATAGTCCCCCCCAAAGGAGGGAGCAAAAGTAATTGGATAAATGAACATAATCTGAAATAAAGTTGTCTTTGTTAGTAGTCTACTTGAGTACTCGATGACTGCCTGAAGTCTGCAACCCGTAGACCTCACCAGATGCTGAGAATCTTCCGTGGTGATGCACTGCAAGGCCTGTACTGCAGCCATCTTCAGTTCCTGTTTTTTTCTTGGGTGTTTTGCCTTCAGTCTTGTCTTCAGCAAGTGTTCAATTGGATTCAGGATGGGTGAGTGACTTGACCAAACAACAGCATTCCACTTTTTTGGCCCTGAAAAACTCCTTGGTTGCTTTAGAAGTATGTTTGGGGTCATTGTCCTGCTGCAAGTGAAGCGCCATCCAGTGAGATTGAGGCATTTGGTTGGATCTGAGAAGATAAGATGTTTCTCTACACTTCAGAATTCATCCTGCTGCTGTCGTCAGCCGTCACATCATCAATGAAGAAAAGTGAGCCTGTTCCAGTGGCAGCCATATATGTGCACGCCATAAGACTACCTCCACCATTTCTCACAGATAAAAGCCCATCAGAGGACATTAAAGCCCAGTTCAATACATTTGAACCATTTGTTGCAATGCTGAGGACAGCTGACGCTAAATGAAAAAAGATTGCGACGTAATCAATCACCCATACTATTCAGTCATGTGTGGGGGCTGCAGGGTGGCTCATTCAGTTTAGGCACCACGCTGTGGTGCATCGATGAGCCCCATGGTCTGGGATTGAATCCGGATCTTGCCAGTGCCAACTGTGGCTGGTAGGCCCAAGGTATCGGTGGGCTTAGTTGATCTGGCAAACCCCGCTGGACAATTAGGTGCCCATGGTTTGCATGCAGCTGCATATGGGTGGTCGTCCTTCGATTCCGCTCTGTGCAAGTTTGGCAATGGTGCGTAGGGAGAAACAGGTGGATGGGCCATGTGATTTGAAGGAAAGCCGTGGGTCTGCACTGACGTATGATTCCCATGCGTCCCGTATGATTCCCATACACAGCCCCACATTGAACACCAGATCATTAAAAAAATAATAATAATACTATTCAGTTGCATGCATTATGATCTGGCTTCAATGTGATTTAGAGTGTTGCCTTCATTATCTGAAAAAAATAAGATAAGCCCATGCAGGTAAGTCGATGTCTACATGTCTTCGGTTTTAATCCCTGCGCTATACTTAGTTTCAATGCCAGGCTCAGTCTCCTCAGTTGTGCCTTCAAGCAATTACAGTGAATAAAAATAAATAATCCTGCCCCTCTCCCCTCACCCCATCACTCCACAAAACGTTCAATCTCCTTCCGTAATATTAAGTTTGTCAACCCACTAATTCTTTCCCAGCTCATTTCCTCTGCCCTCCCCCCTGACTCGGCCCCCCCCTCTTCACCTGACGACTATGCCATCTTACTTGACTCCATCCTCTCTGATTCCCTCAACTCCATGGCCCCCTGGAAAACCATCACTGTTTCTTTCACCACCTCCTCCCCCTGGTACACTTCCGAACTTCGCACTATGAAGCAAACCGGTCGGCAGCTGGAGCGACTCTATAAAAAAACCCACCTTACCGTCCACGCTGAAGCTTACAAACAGCACATCTCCTCCTACCGCGATGCTCTCCTTGCTGCCAAATCTGCTCACTACTCCACTCTCATCAACAGCACAAATCGCAACCCCCGGATCCTCTTTTCCACTGTTAAGACACTACTCCAGCCCCCCGACAATAACCCACCCTCCTCCACTGACCTCTGCAACTCCTTTCTCCACTCCTTCAATAATAAAATCTCCCAAATAAATACCTCCCTGACTGCCTCCATCACTAACTCCTTCACCCCCCCTCCCCCGACTTTCACCCTCCCTGATCGCCCACCTACCCCCCCCCCTCACTGCCTTTTCCCCTGTTGATTCCTCCCTCATCTCTGACATCATCACCGCCTCCAAGACCACCACCTGCTCCCTCGACCCTCTCCCCACTACCCTAACTAAGACCTGCCTCCCCGTCCTCATCCCCCACCTCACCACCCTTTTTAATCAGTCCCTAGCACTCGGTCATGTTCCCTCGGCCTATAAACTGGCCGCTGTCACTCCCATCCTTAAAAAGCCCTCCCTCGACCCAACCATCCTCACCAACTACCGCCCCATCTCCAACCTACCATTCCTGTCCAAAACCCTAGAACGAATTGTCGCCGCCCAACTTCACTCCCATCTTCAGTCCCACAATCTCTATGAACCCCTTCAGTCTGGTTTCCGCCCCCTCCATAGCACTGAAACTGCTCTTGTCAAAGTCACCAATGATCTCCTCACCTCTGCTGATTCAGGTGCCCTTAACATCCTGCTGCTCCTGGACCTTAGTGCCGCTTTTGACACTGTGGACCACTCCATCCTCCTTCAAAGGCTGGGGCAGCTGGGTGTTGAGGGCACCGCACTTGACTGGTTCACCTCATACCTCTCTGGCAGACAACAATTCATCTCTCTCTCCGGTCACACCTCCTCCCTTTCCCCTGTCACGCAGGGGGTCCCCCAGGGCTCGGTCCTCGGGCCCCTGCTCTTCATCTGTTACCTATTTCCCCTTGGTCACATCATCCGCAAATTTAACATGGACTTTCACTGCTACGCCGATGACACTCAGATTTACATTAGCACAAAATCCACTCAGAACCCACCCCTCACCCACATTAATACCTGCATCTTCACAATTAAAACCTGGCTGACCCATAATTTCCTCAAACTCAACAGTGACAAAACTGAACTCCTACTCATTGGCACCAAATCCACACTTTCAAAGACCGGCCCCATCTCACTCACCATCGATGACTCAACCATCACTCCCTCCCCCCTGGCACGCAACCTTGGTTTCATCCTTGACCCCACCCTCTCCTTTGTCCCCCATGTCAGCTCTGTCATCAAGACCTCATACTTCCACCTCCGCAATATTGCCAGAATCAGACACTGCCTCTCCCCCTCTGCTGCTGAAAACCTCATTCACGCCTTTATCTCCTCCCGCCTTGATTATTGCAACTCCCTTCTTACTGGTATCACCTCCCACTCCCTCCATAGACTCCAAATGGTCCAGAACTCCGCTGCCCGTCTACTCACCCACACCCGGTCCCGTGAACACATCACCCCTGTACTCCAATCTCTTCACTGGCTCCCCATCAAAGAGCGCATTAACTTTAAAGTTCTCCTCCTCACCTTTAAAGCCCTCCACAGCCTTGCCCCCCCCCTACCTGACTGACCTCCTCCTCCCCCTCCGCCCCACCCGAACCCTCCGCTCTGCCGCCACCAACACCCTCTTCATACCATTTTCCAAACTCAAAACCTTTGGCGATCGAGCCTTTTCCAGGACTGCACCCCGACTCTGGAACTCACTCCCACAAACCGTCAGAGACTCACCCACACTCCCCATTTTCAAATCCCGGCTAAAAACATTTCTTTTCTCCCAAGCCTACAACCTCCCCTACCCCTAAATGACCCTCCTCCGTTTCTCCTCCCACCCTAACCATCCTCCCCTCTTCTCCTCTCTCTTCTCCTCTCACCCCGTCCACCATGTTATTTTCTGTGAATTTTGTACATGTTTATTTACTGTCCCAGTTGTTTTTTGTTTATTTTGTGTGTTTCCACCAGCCAGTTACTCCACCTTCATCTCATTTGTTACCATCTCTCCTTTTGTCTTGTTGTCTTTTGTGTTTCTGTTCCCCCCCCTCACAAACTCTGTAAGCGACCTTGGGTTCGGAAAGGCGCTATATAAATAAAATGTATTATTATTATTATTATGTGAGTTTCAGTGAAATATAGAAGCAAAAGCTTGTATGAAACTTTTAGAGTTAAAGACAAACTGTATGCAGTAGATCAGCTAAAACAGGAAAAGCAACAAAAGCGGCTGGCTTGTGACTTGGGCATAAGTGAGTCCAGCATTCATGGTTGGAAAAAAGAAGAGAAACTTAGAGGACTACTTTCATCAATGGAAGAAGAGGCCAGTTTACAACGGAAAAAGATAAGCGTCGCAGTAGATGAATCACTGGACACAACACTATACCAGAAGTTTGTGCAAGAGTGATCTGAAGGAATTCCGATATGAGGTTTTTGCAGCGGTTCGGCAATACAACTATCACGTTATAACAGGGCTCCACTGTATTTACTGTTTCTCTGTATTTAAAGTTGTTACCAAATAAATGACTTATGAATACTTATTCATTAACAGACTGTAAAAGTGCCATAATTCCTACCATTAGTACCACATAATCAATAGTACATTTTTAATTCATATGAATAGATTGTAAACTCTTATTTCAGTTAATCGTTTGTACCTGATGCATTTTGTAATGTAGTTGAATGGTAAATTTGGCCTGAAACACCACAGTGAATTTTCATATTAGACACTAAGTTCTGGGTACCCCAACTCCTACAGGGTGAAAACTAATAAACTTAAAAAAACATTATGAAGGCGTAGTCCCCGCAAAGCTCAAAATGTTAAAGTACCAATAATAATATCTAGGCAATCAAAACCTCTGTCATTATCGTCCAGTCTATTCTTGTCTTTGTGAAATAGAGTGGCACTGGGCGGCGCATCTTGGTCCAGAACCACAGCTCTTATGCCAAATACTCCCACTGCCTCTCCAAGCTGGCACTGCCAGGCACTGTGCCACCTAGAAGCGCGTGAGACGCCCCAGTCTGTCAACGCATCAAGTCAGCTAAGTTCCACATCTTCTATGTCTCAGGAGGCTTGTCTTTCACAATCTACTGCTGAGAGTCAAACCAGCCGATATGCCTCTCCGTGGCCAGCTGTTTACATGTGTGGCTTTGTTTAATTTGGCTTTATGACCCACTCTGTGTCTTTTATGACCCAAGCCTGATATCTTTTAATATTCGCTCATTAAATTGGCCCTATTTATGCATGTGTGTTGTTATTATTGTGCTGTCAGCCGCTACAACAACCCTTGCAGATTCACTTCCTGCTGGCAGCCATGTGGGAATGAGGGGGGGGCTTGTGTGGTTCCGGTTTATGCCGCTGTTTCCCCGTCTGCACGCAGCTTCATTGCTATTGTGGTTGGCCATGGTGAGAAGCTGCAGAAAACAGGGTGTAGTCATGGATTCCCTAATGTGGGCACTGTGGTACCCCACCATGCTCAGGTAGTTCACTCAGCCAGTCATGTGACTCATGTCCAGGTTGCTTACCCCTTGAGTTTTGTGGATGTTTTGAGGAAAATGGATCCTCACATCACTTTACAGCCAATTGACCCAGAAAAAATGTCTAGTTTTTGCCCGGACACAGAGAATGTGGGCCTAAACGAGTGAATGTGGGTAACTGACTGACTGACTGGTTGGCTGACTGATCCCCCGATGTTGAAAAGCGCATGCGTAAATTTCAAGTAATTACGGGAAAAAAACTCCCTGTCCCCTTTTACTAGTAGGCTACAAGCTGTAGCACCCAAAAATCAAGAATGAACAACTGTGGATATGTTTAAAGATACAGGTCAATTAGCTGAAATGTATAATCTTTCTTGTAATCGTTATCGCCCGGTCAATATTGTTTCACCAGCGGGAGGGGGACTTCATTGGTACTGAAATTTTACTCACAACTTTTTACTTCAGGGAAGTTAGTCCAGATAGCTACACTCCAGAGGAAGACATCACCCATGTTTTAAACTCAATCAATGTCAGAGGAGCAACAACTAACGAAAAGTAAGCCAAGTTCAAAGCAGATTATTTGTTGACTGTGGTCCCGGTGTTGTGCCATTTTTCGACTCCCCTGCAGATCTCTCCTCCCTTCACTATAAACGCACTAGCTAAGCTACGCAATATGCTATGAACACCCTGTGCTTTTATGTTACTTCATTTCTCCAGTTAAAATTAAAACAATAATGGATTGTGGTCCATGCATAGCTATGAACCAATAATTGTATAGATTGCTCTATTATTTGACGTGGACCATAAAATTATTGCCAAAAGTCATGATGTTGAACACTATCTTTTTCATTGTAAAGAGAGGTAAAAAGCAGGCAATCGGCATGATATTCAGGTGTCATAATAAGCGACAGCATATTAACAGACATACATTTTTTAAGTTTCAGACCTTTCACTTCGCTTTGTGTCACTTGAAAGATATCCCACCCTCTGTCTGCCAATGAAAAAGATCAACATCGTTCAACATCGTTACTCTTTGCAATTACTTCATGGTCGACCACAATCAATAGAATGTTCTATTGATTCAATAGAATCAATAGAACAATGCATGGTTTATAGCTTTATGCTCATACCACAATCCATTATCGTTTTCATTTTAACTGGAGAAATGAAGTAAAAGAAAAGCACAGGGCATTCATAGCATATCGCATAGCTAGCGTGTTTATAGTGAAGGGGGGAGAGATCTGCAGGCAAGCAAACTCCAAGAGTGCAGACAAGCAAACTCCAAGTAGATCAGAGGATATTGTTATTGAGATATTGTTTTTGAGCAAAGAAAAAACTTGCGAGAATGCTGTCAATGTGTGCATTCTCTGTGTACAGAGAATGTCAACAAGTAATTAAAACAACTTCAACTCTACATATAGGCTAACAAAACTAATAAATCAATATTTTATGAACTAAACTAATGAGCTTGCAGAGTGGTAACATCCTAATAGTGCTCATCACATAATTAAATTACATCCGCTTCCCCTCCTCGCTCACTCCTACTCACACTCTGACACACACACACACCTTTGAGAATCACATGCACTCCGTCGCCCGGTATGCAGGCCAACCTGCATGCTCCAGAACAATATCCTCCGTGCCTTATAAAAAGTTCCCCACTGGCTGCATACTGGCGTCCAGGCTGAGCTAGGCTTACCTAGTCTTGTTTAATAATAATACAACTACTATTGCTGTAATAAATATTACATATCTGATACCATTTAATTGTTGCGTAATTTCATCTTGGTCTTCTGCTACTGTATCATGATTTTCATATATGTAAAAGATAAAAGAGCATAGTTAGCACATTATCACTACATTATTACCTCTTTTCCTGGTTCAGCGAAATCATTTTTTACATTAAAAAAAATAATAATTGAGTCCCCCTCGATAAAGATGTATTTAGAAAATTAATATGCGATAAACAATTAACTTATTATATTTTCAAAAGATGTCCTCATACATACAGTATATTGCAGTGTATTCAGTTTATCTAAGGAAGTATTGTGTATCTTGGAGTCACTGACTAGAACACTGTAGGGCAACTGGGAATTGAACACTTATTGAAGTATATATTTATTTTTTTTTCAGTAATTTTGGTGGTACTATGCTTGCATCTGTGCTGTAATACAAACACATCTGTGTTGTAACACAGAGGCTGTTTTGAGTACAGATGAATGTTTCACTCTGTTTGATAAATCAGAATTAAGAAAACAGTAGTCTGCTAATGTGACGGAGGTGTGTCCCAGCTGTGAGAACGACAAATATCCAAAGAATCTATCTGTTTTTAAAAACATGTATGTATGACAGCAGATGGGATTTCCACAGTGAGTCAGGAGCTGAATGTGTGGGAGAGATAGGGAGGAACAGAAACTAGATTCAAATAAATAAACACAAATATACCTACTATGTATGGAGAGCTTTTATGGCGTAATCCAATGACTCACCTTTTCCAAACATTGAACAGTCCAATCTCACACACGGTACCTCATATCAATGTCCCTGTTTGCATAGTCTTACAGTTTACATTCACTAAGCACATCACAGAACATTCAAAATGATATTATTCATTGACTTGGCAAATGCCAAAATATGGGATGACACATATGGCATATATAGGCCTATAGTCAGTAAACATTTCTAGACAAATAAATGCTACTGTTTTTTTTCTTCACAAATACAGTTGATTAGTTAATTACCTGTATGGCAAATGCATAATTTGGCTATGAAAAAAAGACAGATAGAATAATTGTTTTTGTTTTTATTTTGATATACAAGTGTGCATTTGTGTGTAAAAATATAAAATCTATGAGTAATTATTGTAAGGGGGGTCGAGTAGGAGGATCAGATGCAACCAGAATAGGATACGAGAAATTACCCATGCAAGTGAGTAATAACTAGAAAAGAAAAATATATAGAAAGACGGGACAAAAACTCCCGAACAAACAAACAAAATGAAACGTCCTTTATAAAACAGGACGATACTCTAAACTTGAGTAGAGAGATACACTGAGAGAGAAAATAATCTCATAAAGTACCGAAAACAGAAATAACCCCAATAGCTCTGGTTAAAAATAAAACAACCCACAGAATGGGCGTACTCGCAGAATTAAGCAGCACAAGAAAAATAAACTGGTAGCAAACCTCTAGCTCTGACAAACGTCAGAGACAAAACAAGAGGCGAATAACTAACCACAATGGTAACAGAAACCAAAACTAGAGAAAATAGGAATCTAACCTAACTCTAGGAAGTTCCTGAATGTTTGTCAAAGACAAAAATCCAGTCCTCCGGCTATAGGCCTAACTTTTTTTTACCTGGCTTGGTGAAACATAGCAACAAAGACACACAAGCACCGGAAGGCGGAAACAGCGTGCTTATATAGCACAAAGGAAACCAGGGCTATGTCCGAATCAGAGCCCTGTCTCCTGCGTACAGTGCACTGGCAGAAGTGTGCTGTTTAATGTGTACTGTTTAGCAGTCCGCAAAAAATATCCGCCATACTATTTTCCAACCGCACTGTGGAAGTGTTGTAAGCAGGTCATAAGACGTCCCATCTGTGTTGCCATGTCCGCGGTTTTACAGCTAAATTGGGATACTTTCAAAGTGCAGTCACGGGCAAAAATGAAAAGTCGCAAAGAACATACTTAGGCCATGTAAAAAAAAAAAAAGTTGTTGATCGTCCTTTTTTTTTAAAAAAAGTTGTAGGGAGGGAGGTTTTTTTTAATTTATTTAAGCACCAGGTACAGCGGACCGTAGAGAGAAATAAAGAGGACAGAATATATAGAACATTGTGTCTCTCGACCAAATTGCTTCTGTTTAATTGTAGCCTGTCAACATCAGTTTTGCTCATATTGATTGTAATGTTTCATGTATTTTTGGTCAATAAATGTTCCTTGATTGAATTCATCAAACACCTGCGATAAAGTCATGTCGACCTCCACCGAACACCCAAACCAATCTTTAATCGGTGTACTGCACCCAGAACGGACTATTGTTAGCACAATAAAAGGCATTGTTGTAGAACGTTTTGTTAATATACCATAGACAGTCGCATGTGAGAACTCTCGCTATTGTTGATCAAAGATGGCGTGCATTGTTCATTAGCAACCCGTATGCTGCACATGCGCTCTAACAATTTTGCGTGGTGGTCTATAGAGGGCTAGGCCTAGTGGATCGGATAGGATCTCCTAGTGCGGTGTGAGTACGATTTACTGTCCAAATGGCTTAGAAATAGGATTTCCCCGTGTTTTATGCAACTTCTGGCCATCGTCACGAAAAAATAAAACATTAAAATAAAAAGTCGTCGGGGCCGATCGGATGTCGGGCGGGGACGATCAACAACTTTTTTTTTTTACATGGCCTTATTTTAAAAAGTAAAAACATGATTTCTATTTAAAATACGTTGGTTTATTAAAAATAGCCTATAATTTGGGCTAGATTTGAGCCGCCATTTGGCTGGAAAGTCTTACAAGATATGGCAATCCTGTGCCCCACTCTTGCGCTGCTATGTCACGTGTTGATTTTGTTATATTTGAAGGAAAACGTCAGTGAAGCCTCATGTCATATTCATGTGTCCAAAATGTTTGTGTACTTCTTGAAAAGGGTGCTCCCGAATGTACTCAGCGAAACCCCGGAAGTAAGTGTGTCATCCGGGTGTTTGAAGTATACTGCAATTTGAAAACGTCGCCTTCGTACCAACAATTAGTACCTTCGTAACAACAATTGGAACTACACTGATGGAGGCTGCTTACTTCTGAAATCCTTGCAGGGTGAGCTGACATCATTAACATTGTATTCCTATTTTATTATCCAAGGACACACTGTAAGAAATATTGGGGCTAAGCCAGGAATGAATCGTGATGTCATCACAAACGTCATGGACATGGTCAAAGTCTGTGAAAGGATTCACTTTAATCTAAATAAATATAGCTGCAAGCAGCGATTTCCGGGGACCGTGCGGAATCAGCCGCATTTGTCAAACGCAGAAACCGCAAAATGGTAGACAACTCTACACAGGGTTGAACCAAAATACAAATATTTGTTTCTAATCAGGGCTTTTGCCATTGCTGATGGTATCTTAACCCGATCCAGTAAGGGCTTGCGTATTATGCCTTTTAAGTACAAGTGAAACAGTGAACAGTTAATACTGTTAAATTTCTTAACTTTTGCAATGAAAAGGTGTTTCTTAATGTGAAAACAACATTAAAAGAAGCATAGCATTTGCACAATAGTTTTGCCAAACATTAACCTAGTCATTAGTACCAAGCCGGAATTGAACCACTGACCAAATACATGGAAAGCCAATAATGTATCCACTAGGCCAAAGCAGGTTAACAGAAATGAAGAGGCCAAATAAGACTTGTGTGTTGCGGTATCAGATTGTTTTGGCTAACTGACTTCATAATTCAAACAGATAACAGGTAATATTGTGAAATTTCCTAGCCTTTGCAATAAAAAGAACATTCTTACAATGTCGTGCACATTGTGTGCCTCAAAAAAAACTCGGGAACAGGTGGGGATCGAACCACCAACCTACTACACGGCGGTCAAATGCCTTAACCACTAAGCTACAGGAACTTTCACAGTTGCTATCGTAGGTAGAGATACGTGTACTTGGTGGATGGCATACCTGCCATCCCAACATTTGTATTTCTTTAGTGCCACCACGCAGATTGATTGGGTTTAAACTGCAGGGCTCAAGTCTTGATCTAACTCTCAATCAACCCACCAAGGTTCAGAACTTTATATGAAACGGTTTTAGAAGTACTAGCATTTGTGCGATAAGCCACGCCCAATTCAAAATCCATTGGCTTCTCATTCGGCCAATTTTAGACATACACCTTAGTAAAGTAATGCGTGTATGTAGGGAAGTGGTTTGAGTACCTTGAACAGGTTTGGTGCAAATTGGTCTAATTCTGTAAGAGGAGTAGCATTTTAAGTGTTTTACAAAAAATGCTAATTAGCGGAAAATCGAAGATGGCAGACTTCATGGTTTCTTGAGGCAAATTTGTTGGGCAGGAGTAGCGGGATGTATCCACCAGATTTTGTGACTGTAGATCAAAGGGGGCGTCGGCAGTGATTTTTAGTGAATTTATAAATATTTTCTTATATTTGGATCTCTATAGCGCCACCACGTGGCTCGATTGGGTTGAAACTGGAGAGGTCTGGTCCAGATGTTACTCTTAAAAGAACTTCCAAGTTTCATAACTTTCTGTCAAATGGTTTTGGAATTATTAGCATTTTTGTGATAAGCCACGCCCACTGGATATTTATTGGTTCGTCATTCGACCATCTTTTAAAATATCAAAATTCTGTTTATAACTTTTATGAGGCATGGTGTAAGGAGTGTGTTTAACAGGTTTCATGTAAATTGGTCAAATTTTATAGGAGGAGTAGTATTTTAAGTGTTTTACAAGTAATGCTAATTAGCGGAAAATCCAATAGGGCTAACTTGATGGTTCCTAGAGGCAAATTTGTTCAGTATGAGCAGCCGGACCTCTATCGCACATTTTGTGACTCTAGATAAAACGGGGCGTATTCAGTGGGCGTGTCAATGATTTTTAGTGAATTTTTAAAAATTTTCTTATATTTGGATCGATATAGCGCCACCACGTGGCTCGATTGGGTTGAAACTGTAGGGGTCAATTCCTCATGTTACTCTTAATAGATCTACCAGGTTTCATAACTTTCTGTCAAATGATTTTGGAATTATCAGCATTTTTGTGATAAGTCACGCCCATTGAAAATTAATTGGCTCGTCATTCGGCCATCTTTTAAAATATCAAAATTCTGAATATAACTTTTATGAAGCATGGTCTAACGAGTTTGTGTACCTCGTTTCATGTAAATTAGCCAAAATTTGTAGGAGGAGTAGCATTTTAAGTGTTATACAAAAAATGCTAATTAGCGGAAAATCCAATATGGCTGACTTCATGGATTCTTGAGACAAATTTGTTCAGCATGAGCAGAGAGACCTGTACACCACATTTTGTGACTCTAGGTCAAACGGGGCGTCGCCAGTGGGCGTGTCAATGTCACAATATTTACACGTGCACTACAGCGCCACCAACTGGCCTATCGCCACGAAATTCGGTGTGAGCTTGTATGATGACAACTTCTAGCTACTTGCCAAGTTTCATGCTAATCAGCCAAGCGGTTAAGGAAAACCTCAAAGAAGTAATAAATAAGTACATTTAAGCCAAAATGTCGGCAAATTCAAGATGGCGCCCACCAAATTAGTAAAGTTCTATGATCCAAATCCGGCTCTTTGTCACTGTAGCAAGTTATACATCCCTGCAAAGGAACTGTGATTTTTAGTGAATTTTTTTATATTTCTTTATATTTGGAACTCTATAGCGCCACCACATGGATAGATTGGGATAAAACTGTACATGTCTAGTCCTAATGGGAATCTTAAAAGACCTACCAAGTTTCATAGCTTTCTGTCAAATCGTTTTGGAATTATTAGCATTTTTGTGATAAGCCACTCCCCGTGAAATTTCATTGGCTCGTCATTCGGCCATATTTGAAAATATCAAAATTCCAAATATAAATTTTATGAGACATGGTCTAAGGAGTATGTAAACCAAGTTTCATCTCAATTGGTCAAATTTTGTAGGAGGAGTAGCATTTTAAGCATTTTACAAAAAATGCTAATTAGCAAAAAATCCAATATGGCGGACTTTATGGGTCCTTGAGGCAAATTTGTTCAGAATGAGCAAATGGACATGCATAGCAAATTTTGTGACTCTAGGTGAAACGGGGCGTCGGCAGTGGGCGTGTCAATGTCAAAATTTTGTCACGTGCACTACAGCGCCACCAGGTGTTCAATCTGCGTCATAATATACTGGATTCAAGAGTTTGGGAATCCAAACAAGCGTGCCAAGTCTGGTGATTCTAGGACAAACCAGCTCATGGGAATTTTAGGTGAAAGGGGAGAAAAAAAAGAAAAAAGAAAAAAAAAAAGAATCTGAACAAAAACAATAGGGTACCGGCAGCTTCGCTGCACGGTCCCCTAATTAGGCATTTTGGCTTAAATGTACTCATTTATTACTTCTTTGAGTTTTTCCTTAACCGCTTGGCTGATTAGCATGAAACTTGGCAAATAGTTAGAAGTTGTCATCATACAAGCTCACACAGAATTTCGTGGCGATAGGCCAGTTGGTGGCGCTGTAGTGCACGTGTAAATATTGTGACATTGACACGCCCACTGGCGACGCCCCGTTTGACCTAGAGTCACAAAATGTGGTGTACAGGTCTCTCTGCTCATGCTGAACAAATTTGCCTCAAGAATCCATGAAGTCAGCCATATTGGATTTTCCGCTAATTAGCATTTTTTGTATAACACTTAAAATGCTACTCCTCCTACAAAATTTGGCTAATTTACATGAAACGAGGTACACAAACTCGTTAGACCATGCTTCATAAAAGTTATATTCAGAATTTTGATATTTTAAAAGATGGCCGAATGACGAGCCAATTAATTTTCAATGGGCGTGACTTATCACAAAAATGCTGATAATTCCAAAATCATTTGACAGAAAGTTATGAAACCTGGTAGATCTATTAAGAGTAACATGAGGAATTGACCCCTACAGTTTCAACCCAATCGAGCCACGTGGTGGCGCTATATCGATCCAAATATAAGAAAATATTTAAAAATTCACTAAAAATCATTGACACGCCCACTGAATACGCCCCGTTTTATCTAGAGTCACAAAATGTGCGATAGAGGTCCGGCTGCTCATACTGAACAAATTTGCCTCTAGGAACCATCAAGTTAGCCCTATTGGATTTTCCGCTAATTAGCATTACTTGTAAAACACTTAAAATACTACTCCTCCTATAAAATTTGACCAATTTACATGAAACCTGTTAAACACACTCCTTACACCATGCCTCATAAAAGTTATAAACAGAATTTTGATATTTTAAAAGATGGCCGAATGACGAACCAATAAATATCCAGTGGGCGTGGCTTATCACAAAAATGCTAATAATTCCAAAACCATTTCACAGAAAATTATGAAACTTGGATGGTCTTTTAAGAGTAGAATCTGGACCTGACCTCTCCAGTTTCTACCCTATCGAGCCACGTGGTGGCGCTATAGAGATCCAAATATAAGAAAATATTTAAAAATTCACTAAAAATCATTGACACGCCCACTGCTGACGCCCCGTTTGATCTTCAGTCACAAAATTTGGTGTATACATCCCGCTACTCCTGCCCAACAAATTTGCCTCAAGAAACCATGAAGTCAGCCATCTTCGATTTTCCGCTAATTAGCATTGTTTGTAAAACACTTAAAATGCTATTCCTCCTACAGAATTAGACCAATTTGCACCAAACCTACTTTACAAAGGTGTATGTCAAAACTTGGCCGAATGAGAAGCCAATGGATTTTGCATTAGGCGTGGCTTATCGCACAAATGCTAGTACTTCTAAAACCATTTGATATAAAGTTCTGAAACTTGGTGGGTTGATTGAGAGTTAGATCAAGACTTGAGCCCTGCAGTTTAAACTCAATCAATCTGCGTGGTGGCACTAAAGAAATACAAATGTTGGGATGGCAGGTATGCCATCCACCAAGTACACTATCTCTGCTTAACAGGCCGTCTACCTACTATAGCAACTGTGAAAGTTCCTGTGGCTTAGTGGTTAAGGCATTTGACTGCCGTGTTGTAGGTTGGTGGTTCGATCCCCACCTGTTCCCGAGTTTTTTTTGAGGCACACAATGTGCACGACATTGTAAGAATGTTCTTTTTATTGCAAAGGCTAGGAAATTTCACAATATTACCTGTTATCTGTTTGAATTATGAAGTCAGCAAGCCAAAACAATCTGATACCGCAACACACAAGTCTTATTTGGCCTCCCTATTTCTGTTAACCTGCTTTGGCCTAGTGGATACAGTATTGGCTTTCCATGTCTGTGGTCAGCGGTTGAATTCCGCCTTGGTACCAATGGCTAGGTTAATGTTTGGCAAAACTATTGTGCAAATGCTATGCTTCTTTCAATGTTATTTTCACATTAAGAAACACCTTTTTATTGCAAAAGTTAAGCAATTTAACAGTATTAACTGTTCACTGTTTCACTTGTACTTCAAAGACTTAATACGCAAGCCCTTACCGGATCGGGTTAAGATACCATCAGCAATGGCAAAAGCCCTGATTATAAACAAATATTTGTATTTTGGGTCAACCATGTCTAGAGTTTTCTACCATTTTGCAGTTTCTGCATTTGACAAATGCCACTGATGCCGCACGGTCCCCGGAAATCGCTGCTTGCAGCTATATTTATATATTCTGATTATAGCTGGTTATTACCTGCTTTCTAATCACGTGTGTTTCTGTCTGCGGCTGGTTTGTATGAGTGCCCTTCTACTGCTGATATTCCATTTCATGTTCATATTCATATGAGGCACTGTCGCCTCATAGCAAGAAGGTACTGAGTTTGAATCCTGGGGGCCCTTTCTCCCCGTTTGCATGTTCTCCCCTTGTTGCTGTGCGTTTCCTCCTCCCACAGTCCAAAGACATTGGAGACTCTAAATTGCCCATCGGTATGAGTGAATGGTGAATGGTGTGTGTGCCCTGCGATGGATTGGCGACCTGTTCAGGTCGTATTCCTGCCTCTAGCCCAATACATGCTGGGAAAGGCTCCAGCAAAATGCCACACTTATGACACAATAATCTAAAAAAAACCCAGATTGCTTTCCCAGAGGTATTTAGGTGTAAATTAAGAGCTATAGAGCTCAGCTAACAAAATGGTTCAATAATGTCATGCGATAACACATACAAAGATGTGACAATATGATGCGCAGCTTGAATGGGGCAGACTAATATGACTGTGTATTTGATGTTAGTGATCCAAACCACCCTCCAATCATAATTAGCAAAAGAAATCTTGAAAATACTTGGGTTCTTCATGGGATTAATATTCATGAAGAAAATTAAGCCTGTGCTTTGTGACTACCATGTTACTTTTGATGTTGTTACTTTACATGCAGGGGGTAGATACCAAAAAATCGGTGATTTGTGTCAACCTTGAATGTTTTCCCTAATAATGGGAAAACATTATAGCAAAAATTTTGAAAAAAACAAACATGGTCTGTTGCAGAGCATGTTCAGGTCTGTTGTGTACTATGGGAGAATAGGAGAGAAAGGATTGTGTCTTTACTTTATCCTTCACTGGACCTCCACAGACAGTGAGGAGAGTAAAAAAAAAAAAAAATAATAATAATATTATTTTCTCCTGGAGCATGTAATACATCCACATTATCCAATAATGAAAGACTGATGGAGGAGTGATGATGTAGGATCAGTTTGGCCTTTTAGCTCATACTGGATAAGGTTAGGATATTGACAGGGGAAACCTGATCGTAGATCAGCACTCTAACTCTGAGATGTTTTTTGAATATAGGCCCTGTTCTAGGCTCAGTTTTGTCTTGTGACGAATGGATTAGTCTGAGACTTATAAATACAGGCCCAGATCACAGGTTCTGTGAAGGCAGTTCACTTGTTACAGTGCCTGGCCCACAGTCTGCACCCAGGGGTGATATTTGCCAATTCTTGTGGTTTACCACTATGTGAGTGCTTGGTCCCTCCTTTCCAACTTCTGATTTAGTCTTTCTGGTTTTCTGGCACGGTTTCTCATTCTTGCCTTCTTGAAGAGACAGGAAATGAACATGGTGAACCCAAACTGAGGAGGATGCTCTTGTGACACTTTGTAGCCCCACAGCTCAGTGCAACAGATTGCGGTAGCACTAGAAAAATACCCAATAGTAATCTCAGCTATTACAAATATGTTCACTGCAAAACAATGTTTTGTGGCACTAGTTTATGTAAATGTACACCACATTGTATCAAAACATTTTTTCCTCTGACAGAAAATATGGGAATCATATGGTGTACATTCCATTGCCTGTTTATTGACAAAAGGCTGTGAAAAAGGATATGTGTTCATCAAGTATGTATTGTAGGGAATATTCATTTAAATCTATACACGGGGCGTCACTTATGTACTGGAGTATGCCACTACCATCCTTATACAACTGGTGGCATAGTTTTTGTATAATAAATCTGATTTTTTAAAAAGCCAAGTTACTCACACATAGCCTACAGAGTGCTGTCTATAAGTCCTTAATTCCAATTTGCAAAAACTAGGCCTACCTTTAAAAGTATTGATATCAAAATGTGGCCAAGTTACAACTAACAATATTGCCTATCGTAGCTCACACTAAATAAACTAGCTCTATTCCAAAGCAATGCTATCCAAACTTTCCTAAATTATTTAATGCAACTTGGCCCTGTGTTACTTCATCTTAGCATGTGAACAGATTATGCCTCATGGAACAGCATATGATTTCAATGAATGTTTTTAACAGTTGATGAATAATTACACTCCAGAAAGGATATGGTTATACTTTGTTGGCAAGTTTACTTTAGAAAATGTCCAGGTTTTAAAATGTTAAGTGCTGCTACAGATTTCTTTACAATTCACAAACAGACATTTATATCAAGAAACATCATGCACAATAGAGAATGGGGGATGAATAAATAAATGCAGATAAAAATGAGTAATATTTTTACCTAGAAAATAGCGTACATATAGCATTTTTACAAACATATCCAGACATGTTTGTGGGTCAGATGATGGCAAATAAGTAATAGTACTAATTTTCTTAACATAATAATAGTTGTGATATTTGTTAACAGAATTTTGTGAACACAAGGATATCTATGCTCTGTAGGACCACACAGGTTTTGATAGAAATCCAAATATTCCAAATAAATAAATCAATAAATACATAATAATAATAATAATAATAATAATACATTTTATTCATTCTGTGCTTTTCATAGACCCAAATCAGTGGATGCAGACAATTGTTCAAACATGCCCTATAGTGTAGTAATTCTTCTGTTTGATTTCTAAGTGCAACACATCTGAATCAGAGTATTTCCACTTTGAATTATTCTCATTTTGCAGTTTGATGTGGAACATACAGTTTAATTGACCACATTCTCTTGAGATGGTAAGATGAAGAAACACAGGGCCAAGTTGCATTAAACAATTTAGGAAAGTTTGGATAACATTGCTTTGGAATAGAGCTAGTTTAGAGCTAGTTTATTTAGTGATAGGCAACATTGTTAGTTGGCCACATTTTGATATCAATACTTTTAAAGGCAGGCCTAGTTTTTGCAAATTGGAATTAAGGACTTATAGACAGCGCTCTGTAGGCTATGCGTGAGTAACTTGGATTTTTCTTTTACGTCGGAGACATTGTGTTATGTGTGAAAAGGATAAACTGAACAGAGCTGAATTGAAGAAATTAATGAAGACATACTAAATAAATGTTGGCCGAGGCGAGCGTTGAAGGTACGATTTGCACAGTGAGTCAGACATGACCGCAAGAGCACTCCACACGGACAATTTTTTTTGTCAGTATTTGTGTGAAATTAAAACATGTAGCCAATGGCACAGTTATTTATTGATTTTCTTTACATTAATGCAACAACGCAATGTTAACCAGATGATATTCTGCGTTAAAACTTTTTTCTTTGCTTGACAAATTGCCAAGGGATACCTGTTCCCATAACGTTAGCTATTGCATAACTGCCATGGTGTCCAGTGACTGAATTGTTTAACTAACAAGCTACAAGTGAACAGTTAATATTGTAAACATATCTTTGCCTTTACAATAAAAAACATTATTGTATGAGAAAACCAGAACATGTGCACACTGTTTTAGTCCAAAATGAAATTACAATTTTTAGTACCAGGCGGGGATCAAACCAAGATCTCTCACATCTCTCAGCATTGACACTTACCACTATACCAAAGCCTGTTGGTACAGTCACATGATATAGGCTATAGGCCATTTGTCAATTACATTTGTTTCCATACTGCGTAATGTTACCTGAAGTGGTGTTGTCTGACTTTCACCATTTTGCTGTTGTACAAGTGAAACTTTGAACAGTTAGGCTAATATTGGAAACGTCTTTTGCCTTTGCAATAAAAATATGTTTGTTAATGTGAAAATAAGTCTAATAAACGAAAAGTATAACAGTTGTACATTGTTTTTGTCGAAAATAAACTTGCGCCCTGTTGGGCTCAAACCCCAAATCCTCTGTGTGACAGACAGCAACTTTAACCAGTAGGCCACAGTAACTTCTTGGAAAACACCAAGCCATATAGCCATTTTGTCTGTGATTCTGCGATGTCTCCACATTAGTTTGAAGCATTTTTATTGGTCGATAAGCTTGGGAGAGCAGGTATGTGATGTTGTTATCCAATGGGGAGAATTATTCTTTGAGGGTACGGCAGGAAAAATGGGAAGAAGAATGAGAAGAAGAAGAAGCAGAAGGGAGAAAAACGGCAAAATAACCAAGTTTTGGGGTTTTATTGTGTGGATGTGTGAAGTTGTATCTGAATGCTATGTAGTTACATGAGGTCAGAACATAGAGAAGTTAATGTTTTTAAGGGCTGAGAGTCTGTGGTCATTGTGGTTACTTCTGTAAGAAACCCTGAAAAGTGCCAAACTCTCGGTGCTGTATAGGTACGGGGCATGCCCTGCCAAGCCGTAACTTAGTGGATGGCATACCTGCCATCCCAATCAGTCTCATAAAATTTTATATACTATTCTCAAAAGAGAATATGCTAACTACAAATGGGTTGAAACTTGAAACAATAATGAAGTTAATTACCAATAAAATTACACATTAATAATTATCTTAGCAAAATCACAATATTATGTACTCAGTCGATACCGAATTAATATACACGTAAATGATTCAGCTAAAAGGTGAAGGCATTTGTGGAATCCTTGCGATTAGCATTGGCTGACTCAGTTCAACACAAGAGCAACATTAATACAGACAAACTTGGAAAATGTAATAGTTTATTGAACACAAAGTACCAAACAGAGTAAAGCACAATTCATTACTATAAAGTACAACAAACTATGTGTGTGTGTGTGTGTGCGCGCGTTGGGTGCGTGGGGGTTCCCATGTTCTCCTGCATGTGGGGGGTTGCCTCGGACACGTGTTCAGAGACAACAAAGAAACTAAAATGGAGGGAGGTTTGAAACTAGCTTTCGCTGGAGCTAGCTAATGGTGGCGCATGAACCATACCATACACATAAGGGGTTAAGGGGTTAAAACATTAACCATTCAATTGTACAGTTACATATGTACATCCAGACACAAACATGTTGCAGTTGCTAACTAATAAACTATGCCCATGTTACAGCCTTACTTGAAACAAAGTCCTTAGAATAGTTTGCTCCATTGGATTGCACACTCACAATGAAAAGGGGAAAGCCGGTCGCCCAATTCTGTGGTTGCAGTTCGTAGGGGTAGGTAGGGGAACTTTCTTGGGTCCCTGGAACTGGTTTCTTTTGTCACCAGGGTTACGATGGAAAGGGGAACCGGTCACATTACTTGGGTTGCAGTCTTTTCCCTGAAATACGCAGCTGATCCTGCTGCAGACCACTTGCCACTTTGGGGACTCACCGGCGGTGCTGTGCTGCAGGATCAATGGGTGCGTGGTCCACTTGATGGTTCTTCTTGACCACCTGGTGCTCGCGTTGTCTCTTTGCGTCTCGTCTCCGGTCCTCTGTGGCCGATAGCCGGGGGTAGATGAGCCCGTCTCCCTCAGTTGGATCGGCATCATGAACGGCCGTGCTTCCTTGTGGAGCGAGGGCTCTTCCCCCGGGCGTGCAGGCCGCATGGGGCCATGAGATGAGACAGTGAAGACCCTGGCGAGTTGAGCGGACAACTGACCAGGAAGAACTGGGAGAAGGAGCGGCCGTGTTGCCCTTTTTATAAACTTTATTGCCAGTTGCGCATTTCCGCTGCCAGTATCACATTACAGTGCGGACGGAAATCACAACTGGTACAACGTCCTACGTCACTTCCAACGTGGAGGAGGAGCCTCCTGTGAACTCCATGGAATCGTAGTTCCTGTTGACCCTACAGTATCAAATATGAACAGACCTGAAAAAATATGCAACTACCTGAAAATACTAATAAAATAGATTCCTGAGAATGTTTTTCACTTGATCATGTTACTATCCAAAACGTGAAATCAAATAAAATATTTCTGAATATTGGTGAAAATTGAAATTTTCACAGATATCAGCAAGAATATTCCTGTGTCTAAAGGATTAAAGTATTTAAAATACAATATTTTCCCCAGGGTCTGGTAGACATTAGTGTATGTATGGTATTTTCTAACCACCATTTGTCTAAAATATGCAAGCTTGTAAAATAAATCCTTGCAAGAGGCTAATGAACTATTCTATTGTATTTTATTCTATTCTTTTGGACCCAAGTCTGGTGAATAGTAGTGTATATTTAATTGTGTGTGTAGTGTATTTGGCCTAGGCCTGGTGAACATTAGTGTATGTGTAGTAGTGTATGTGTAGTGTATTTGGCCTACACCTGGTGAGCATTAGTGTTTGTGTAGTAGTGTATGTGTAGCGTATTTGGCCTAGACCTGGTGAACATTCCTGTATGTGTAGAAGTGTATGTGTAGCGTATTTGGCCTAGGCCTGGTGAACATTAGTGTTTGTGTAGTAGTGTACTTGTAGTGGATTTGATCTACACATCAGTATTGAATGTGTAGTAGTGTACAGTATGTGTAGTTTATTTGACTCAGGCCTAGCGATCAGTAGTGTATGGACTGGATATGTTCCTGGAAAGCAGGCTTCTCCAGATTGCAAATGTCAAATGTTAGAGCGTCACACAGAGCTGGCTTCAAGTTTGCCTTTGGCAGCCTGTTTTACAGCCACCCTTCTCTAGACATTTACAGAGATGCTATTTTAATGCATACATTACAGTGTGGTTTCTCCAAGTTTGACGATGGCATTATACTCTCTATGGCCGCTGCCCAGCCTCTGCTGTATTCCGCTCTGCCCCTGGCATCTCCCATCAGTGTACAAACAAGGAATATAAGAGACATTGGGCACGAGTCTGACGTTACCCTGTACACAATCATTAAAAAGAGCTGGCCACTAACTGAGGAAAAGCACGTCCAAACCTCGCTCTGCTCCACTGAGTGTTCGTCATAAGTAGGAGTTGTGGTATTTTCCCTGCCTTTTGGGTCTATGTGACGTGGGTCATGATCTCACCAAGGGGGGTGTAATGGACAGGCGCACAAACAAACAAGCGAAATGTGCTTTGTTTCTCCACAGGCTGCCATAGAGAGTATATCCAGCCTATAGGGTGGAATGGCCCCCGAAATAGCCCCGGGCTCCAAACATCCATGGAGCCGTGTTCGTTAAGCACTTGACGCCATGTCTAATTAAGGGCAGATGTTTTCCAACAGAAGTCAGAGTGTGCGCGGTTAAAATGGCATTGAGTGGATGAGTGTTTTTGAATGACCAGGAGAGCTGTGTGAAATTAGATGTATACAGAGTAAAATATTCATATATAAACTATATATATAAACTCTAAAATATATAAACTCTGATTCAGAACACATTATTCTGAAGGAGTATGCATCTGATCCCTATTGGACTCATATAAACTCTGTTAGAGTTGAATTCACACTGAACATTTCGCTACGTATGGTCCTTTTTTGTGCATTATACTGTGGTTTTTATTGTCTTGCATTGTTTATTACGTTGTCTGTGATAGGGATCAAAAAGACAAGTTACATGTCCTTAACATAACTAATGAAGACATTTGAATTTGAATTATTTGGTTTAGCATTCTTTTAAAGTAGGCTGGCTCAGGATGTGCTTTGTACCTTTGCCAGTGTTTGTCTAAGCTGCTGAACAGAACTCCTTTGGAAGAGCTGATGGTGTGAGTGCACAGCTCAGGCTCCCTGGAACCAACAGCACTATGCCACATCAGAACCTAAACAGAGTCAGCACAGAAACCCCCGTGATTCAGCAGCCCACTGCCCCGGGGACCATGCTTGGGGCAGCTTTTGGGAGTGTGTTTGTTATTGTTTCTCACAATGGGGCTCCTGTCCAAAACGTTACCAAGGCTTGCTTACTCAATGAGGGACTTTTTGTGGATTAATGAGGCTAAAGGTTTGACGTTTGTACGCGCGTGCATGTATCAAGATGAGCAGGGCGAGGCTTTGAGGAAGGCTTCCTTTCACTGGTATCCAGGGTGAACAGCGGATGACGTCTCCGCGTTCAAACACCGAGATTGGCAGCGCAGGCCCGCCACAGACTGAAAAAAAGGAGCGTGGGATGGAGGCGTAGTTGTCCGCGCAAACAAACATAGAACAAGCGCCACGCAGACACACCAGCTCACGCACGCACAAACGTCCACTTTTGGCACAAGGCACCAACTGAGCCCTTGGCAAATACACCCCATGCATGATGTGGGGTAACGCAGCCAGACAGACAGATTGCATAAAATCGATAGAGTTTATCAAGCAAGGCAATTACGGAGGATTAAAGTGGGTGAATCACTGTGTGGATGTTGTGCCCCTCAGCTCTGGCCTCTGGGAGATCAAGTGTTCTGGGTGAACAACTAAAGGCGTCGCTTAATGACGGCTAGAGCGTTTCATGGTGTCAAATTAAATTAATGAAATCATTGATTGGATTGTAGTGCTTGTCTGTTGAGATTAAAATCCCAAAACTCAGCCCTTGGGACCTTGAAAGGGAGCAGATTCCACTTACAGAACAGAAAAGACGTGCAGTGTACCGGATGGCCTTCCCAGAGCTGTTTTCAATAAAAGGCATAATAGAGTAATTGCGCGTTGAACATTTATAGAATTCATACTTGTGGTGTGGTTGTGGGAAAAGAGCCAGAAACCACAATATACAGTATAAACAGAAGATAAAAATCTGTCTGGACCGTAACAATAAATGCTTTAAGAACTTGGATTAAGTGAAATGTCTGGAACCAGTACTATGATTGTCACTGGAAGGCCCTGATGACTTTAGGACATTAAAAGGAGTGTAAAAATATGTGACAGTTGTCTATGGCCATGCTGTTCAGTAGAAATGTGGGACTTTGTCTCTTCCTACTGTTTTTTTTCGTGCTGCTTTGGTGTGATTAGGGTTGTAAAGTTCCAGGAATGTCTTTGTTTTTTATTGGGCCTATTTGAGGGCTCACTGCAAATACTTTGCACACATTGGTCCTCATTCATGACGCGTGAGCAGAACAAATTTTTTGTGTAAATCCTGCGTATCAGCAATTTTGCCTGTATTTTTGCATTCATCAACGTTTTCGTATCTCAGATTTGTTGGTACATACAAACAAATTTTACACCTGCTAAGGACCACACGTACTGTGTTCATTAATTCAGAATGCTGTGAAATATAGCTTCTCAATGTTAATTAGAATATTAATTTATTTTTATTTTCTGTTAATTCCACAAGACTAAATGTAACCTTTGAAACGCACAATGCAAACGTAATAAATTACAATTGTAAAAAGAAAACATTTAGATTACACCTATTAATCAATTGTAGGCTTTGTAGACTATGAAGCTGTTTAATTATACCCATAATGTAATGGATCCTCCCAGTAGCCTACTATTTTTTCTAAATTGATAAAAAAGTGCTATATGATGTGAAATATGCTAATTAAAACACATTTAAGCAATGAACGAAATTTCTATTTCAAACAAAATGTGCTCATCACTGGTCAAGTCAGTGAAAAACCGATAAAAAAAAAACAAGGAAAGACAAATAACCATTTTCTTCAGAATTTAGAGAAGGGCAGGCCTTCCCTCTTTTTTCATGATAAGAGGCCATGCATGTGTGGAACAGCACAACACAGGACTTACATGCAGTTCCCCTACAAGATGCAAAGCCACGTGGAGGTAAAGTTGGGTTTTTGAAATCGCCAACCTGTCCAATGTTATCAGTGCCATAGAATGCACGACCCAGTTAACATTTTTATATTGAAAAGTCGGTGAAACACTGTGAAAAACCGGATAAATTTGGTTGAAAAGGGAAATTCTAACCCGACTAGAATGTAGCAAGACTATATCTGGGTAAAACCTGAGCTAAATTGACACGTTTATGTCAAAAACATGTCAAAACATCTCTTAACCTAGATTTACACCCATCTAGGGTTCATTCCAATCCCTTAGCCAACTCCTTGCATCCTTTCCTTGTTCCTTTGCTTCATCCAATGGAGGATGCGAGGAAGAGATGCAGGATGAGATACGAGAACAGCTGTATCACCTGTCAGTGTGCTTGTAACGCCGCGTTCACACAGCGAGCAACTTGGTTGCTGGGTCGGTCAAGTCTACTAGGCTGGGGGCGGGGCAAGAGCTTCCCGTTGTGTCATCCAAGTCTGCTCGTACAGCTACAAATTTTTGATGAAGAGAAACAACGGCGGTAGCCTACATATAAGAAAGACGTATTTGCGATGCAGCCTATTCTTTATAGTTATGACATAACACTGATAATTATGTGTTCTCGCTAGCTAGCGATAGGCTATATCCATCTTCGTTGCGAGCTGGCGATCTTTATCTATCTATTATTCGGTTTTACAGTAAATGCTGGGCCAGTTTGGTAAATTTACTAGTAAATTTGGAGTGTAGGGGCATGTTAGACTGGAAAGCTGACCAACATCATGCTGAACTGTATACAAATAAAGAAACCGATTCAAGACCCTTTTATTTCTCGAACGTAATTGCAAGTACCGGCGGTTTTATACATAAATCTATCAATCTATCTAGATAGATTTATGTAGCCTAGCTATAAAACTCAACACGTAGTTTGGGATCAATGTGATATTGGTAAAACAAGCCACATATATCCTTTAAGGTTACATTACATTACATTACATTACATTACATTTATTTAGCAGACGCTTTTATCCAAAGCGACGTACAGTAAGTGCGTACAGAGACATCATCATCATTACAGAACAGACAAGGCAAAGCACATCCTTTGCATAATGTAGCCGCTATCCCTAGCAATGAACGTTGACTGTAGTTCACAGTAAGCTGTGGGCAAATCAGCAACACCACACTTTCATTCCAAATACTATTATAAACTATACTATTATAAACCATTCCAAATACTATTATAAACTATGCTATTATAAACCATTCCAAATACTATTATAAAACTATACTATTATAAATCATTCCAAATACCATTATAAACTATGCTATTATAAACCATTCCAAATACTATTATAAACTATTATAGGTTATGTTATGACGCTGATAATTATACAATGATAATATATAAATTATTCACTGTTACCGCTGCTAACCCTATTTCGCCTAGCTTAGTTTGATAGGCAATATTAGGCTACGTAGCTAGCTAGGTTACGGAACAATTATTCACGAAATGGTTATGTGTCGGTTGGAGAAATATGAAACGCGGAATTCTGATTGGCTGTTACGGCCGACGTCGGCCAAAAAGTTAAACTGTGGGCAACATTTATCGGCCGATTTTGGTCGCTCAGTTTTCTAGTTGCTCAGGTCGCTGAACATCGCTCAGCTTCATAGAGAATGAATGGACTTCCGGCAACTGGGCGACCGAAGTTGCTCGCTGTGTGTACGCGGCGTAAGGGATTGTTCTGTAGTCCTACTGTATTGTTGTCTCAGATCTTGTTTTTGCACAGAAAATTGGATGCAGGCTACTGTTTTATTGGATGCAGTATTTCAGTCATGAAATATGTAGGCCTACAGTAAATCATGAGAAATAGTAATATCCTAACACATATGAATTGCTTCGGTAAAAGACAGCAAATGCACATAAATAGATTGAAATGACATTATTATTTCTCAGTCATAATAGCCTACAAGAGTTTAAGCTGTTGCTGTTGAAAACATGTGCTGCAATTGTAGAGTCAACAATTATTTAGCTATTTGCCGGATGCATTGAACTGTATGAACATAGGATAAAACGTGACATATTGCATTGGCTACATATGGCTAAATTTTATATTGTTTTGAAAGGACCGTGGTTACTGTTAAAGGGATAGTTCGGAATTTTGGACATAATGTCTCAATTACGACTTACCCATGATGTAGTTGATTGATGGAAACCATTTTCAGATAATTCCATGCTGTCCCTTCTTTTGGACATACACACATTGCTAATGCTAGCGCAACTCTAAGGTAACTGCTAGCATCCACTACCAAACACACTTAAACACTCCACACTGCACCCAAAGCAAATAAAATATGACGACAGTCTATCGGGGTTATTTTCAGTGATTATACCATCATTTTGAAGTCAAACTATCGTTGAATCCTTTACTTTGTGCTGACCTATATTCTCTGTGGAAGTATGGCAGCGGAGCAATACTTTACGTTACCTACGAATGTAGTGCCGGCACTGGTCAACTACAACAACAAAGAAGACCAACAAGTTGCAATGGCCACGTTCGCTCCGCCGCCGTACTTCCACAGAGAATGTAGGTCAGCACAAAGTAAAGGATTCAACGATAGTTTGACTTCAAAAATGATGGTATAAAACACTCAAAATAACCCCGATAGACTGTCGTCATATTTTTCTTTGCTTTGGGTGCACTGTGGAGTGTTTAAGTGCGTTTGGTAGTGGATGCTAGCAGTTACTTTAGAGTTGCGCTAGCATTAGAAATGTGTCCAAAAGAAGGGACAGCATGGAATTATCTGAAAATGGTTTCCATCAATCAACTACATCATGGGTAAGTCGTAATTGAGACATTATGTCCAAAATTCCGAACTATCCCTTTAAGCATTGAAGGTTGTGTTTCCTATGCAATAACAAACAAACTGAATGATAAGGGAAACAAAAACGTCAGAAATATTATGCTTATGTGCTTAACTATAATATTTCTGCCTGTGGCTGAATTCTTTTAGGGCACCCCCTGGTAAAAAATAAACCCGGCTCCTATGCCAACTGACAATATTTTAACTTGACTTGCTTGCCGTCAGCTAATTATTTATCTGAACCACAGCTAGCTTCATCTTCGGAAAGAGACTCTGAAAAATCTGGACTCATATTCAATGTATATGGTGTCATCTTTGATGGGCTCAAAGAGTTTCAAGTTTGACCGAATAGCCACCAGTTTCTCAACTATTTTGTTTGTCAGCCTGTTGCACACACTTCTGTGTGTTCCACCGAACAGGGACCAGTTCCGCTCCGATGCAGCTGATGTTGGGGGGATCTGGAGAATAATTGAAGCAACAGGGGACACTTCATACAGAGTCGTTACAGAGTCTCTTACACCAGGTTGGTGCCTTGATGTGTTTGGCTGCCTTCCAGGTGGCATCAGCCCTTTCTTGCTGCATATCTTTTGCAAAACCTGTAAGAATGACATCCTAGATAATTTTTGCAACTTTTTTTATATATTGACCTGTAACATCATCTTAAAACAAATGGCAGTATAATTCTAACATAAGAAGAAGATTAATCTGTAATCTTCTGGTCCAATGGACCGTTTTCCCTTCCCAATAAACACCTTCCCAAACCTCCGATGCACTCACATGCAAGCCTGTGACTATTTTACACATTACAGGCTACACAGTGAGTGTCTATGACTAATTTGCACACTATAGAAGAGAGAGTACATCAGAGTACTACACAAGAGCCTTTTACTATTTTACACCCTACAGGCCACACACACGGTAATACACGCAAGCCTGTGACATTTTAACACCCTATAGGTCACACAGTACTACATGAGAGCCTGTGCTATTTTATACCCTACATGCCACAGAATACGACATGATAGCCTTTGACTATTTTACACACTGTAGGCCACACAGTACTACAGACCAACCGATGGCTATTTCACACCCTGTTGGCCACACAGAATACTACATGAGAGCCTGTGACTTTTTTAAACACTATAGGTCACACGGTACTACAGAACAGCCTGTGACTATTTTACACCCAACAGACCACACAGAACTACAGGAGAGCCTGATCAACACCTGAGAACATGTGGGTGCCATTTTTTACTATTTTTGTAAGCACACAAACACTCACTCTCCTATGCTCACTGTCATCTGTTGTGGACTTCAGTTTTATGACTTGGACCCACATGATTTCACCAACGAAGAAGACTACTTCCCTGTTTTCCTTGGGAAGGTTTACTCATATATTAACCTTTTGCACAGAACTTTAACCTGACATGCTCTTGAGATGCAAATCACCATGCATGTCTGATTCACTTCAGTTATAATAATGCTGAGATATAAAATCAATATGCAATATACATCCTTTTGCGTTGTTTTATGTTTTTCAACATTTCCGATTGTGGAATAATACAGGAACCACAAATCCATGGTAGCAACCTGTTGTGTACTATATGTCTGACAGGATATCTGTGGCATTCTGAGGAACTCCTTCCTCTGTGGTTCTCGTCTAAATTTTGAAATCGACTCTGTATGAATGACAATCTATTGCTTCTAATGGAATGATGAGAGCCTATGTCGAAGGTCTGTTTGCAAAAATATCCTGTATTCAGTCACTGTTTCCTTGAATATGGATTACCACAATATTCATGTGTTCCTTTTTAGGTTGAACACATGAATATTGTGTCAACACGCACACGCACACGTTTTTTTTTAGTTCAGCAATAGCCAAAGCCAGTGCATCAATGTAAAGAACAAACTAAGGTCTTACCAATATAACAGCAGATGTAAAACAAAACTCACAATTAAATATAAGTACCACTATGTCAAAGCTGAAGACAAACATAGATTGAATCCAGGCCTAAGTGTATTTCATTTACAGTGCAAACATTGTTTTCCTTCATTCTGGTGATTGTTTGAAATGTATCTCTGAAGAAAACCGAATACTAATACTGTGAATTATTGTAGTTAATGTAGTGAGTCGGTGTTTTTTAAACAGGCTTTCTTGGTAATGTCTCTGAACAGACCAAAACTCTGAAAGCTGACAGCTTGGGGATTTCTAACATATCATCATCATCAACCCCCCACCCCTCCCCCATTTAGCCAATATCACCAGTGAGCTATTCTCTAGTGGTCAGTCATCTTCCTTTGATATTTGACTCTGACGACTCATTTCCTGTGGGACATTTCCTGTCAATTATCCACCTAAATTGATCCACAATGGCAATTTCTTACACATGGAATGCTCTGACTTTGCATCTGCTCTATACCAAAATGACAGAAAATGATGCCAATGTGTGTGAGAGCATACTCATCTTATCCATGTATGTTTTTTTGTTATTCATTTATGAAGGGAAATAAAAAAAACTTGTAAAAAGCCATACGGAAACCCCATATATAGAAATACATTAAAAACAAATAGATTTCCACGTATGTATATGTATTGGATTACAATATATAAAAATATATGTCCAAAAAGATATTTTAATATTTCATTTTTTAAATATTTTTTGCATATATCTGCATTTGTTTTATGTTTTGACAACATTGAAATTCTCACAGGCTTTTCTCCCAGTAGGACATATATACTGTGCCCTTCACAATTATTGGCACCCCTGGTAAAGATGAGTAAAAAGGGTTATAAAAAATTCACCTTTTGGTGAATTAGCTTTATTTCACACTGAAAAAATTAGAAAAATCCAAACTTTAATTGAAGTAAATTTATTCTGAGAAAAAAAATATCTCATACCTCATCAAGAAATAATTATCATACCTCATCAAGAAATAATTATTTTTAACAAAACCATTTGTTCAGTGTGAGATTAAGCTAATTCAGCAAACGGTGAATTTTTTATAACCCTTTTTACTCATCTTTACCAGGGATGCCAATAATTGTGGAGGGCACTGTATATGTTTTCAGTATATATAAATACACTTATTCATTCATATAAGTATATGTAAATATATGTAATATATTTTAGCATACAAAACATTACAGGCACTTGGCAGACATTCTTATCCAGAGCAACATCCATGGCATGGTGTCCATCTATTCAGTTGGATAGCAATGCAGACTGCGTACCTTGCTCAAGCGTAGGCTACAACGGCAGTGTCCAAGGCACCACACGTTAGGTTCCAAGGCACCCCACACGTTTCCATGCATATAAATACGAGATTTTCCTATTTTGAAAATATATCACCAATATATTTACACATGTTTCGGAATTCACCCAATGTTGCCAACACAACCTGATACCCATGCAGTCACACACAAGACGCAATTGCAGTTGAAGTAGATTTATAGGCTAAAATATATTTTTGGCATATATTATAATATACTGTATGTCCTATCAAGGGAGGTTTGAATTCTATTTTGAAAATATATTTCAAATATCTATTTGAACATATTTTGGAACGTGCCACATAGATTGAAATATATTATATTTCCGTTTGTAACAATGTCGTTTTCTATCTGTTGACAATAATACAAATGCCAGAAGCATGATTTGTGCACAATAATACTTTACAAGATTCCCGCCCCTCTTTCACCAGATTACATCAGCATTCATGCTCTTTGTGGCTTGTCATTATTTTTGTCATTTCCAAGTAATTTGTGTATCCATATGTGGGTGATTGTCACTCAAGGAGTTTAGTGCGTCATTATGATCACATTAGTTACTGAGGCCACTGACCAGTCATAGAATTAGAACATTAGTACAGAGTGGTTTCACATCGTTATTTTAGGTTCCAGCGCATTTTCCTTTGCTCAAATGTCCCACGCACCATTGTAGTAACATTTAAGTTACCAATATCAGCCAAGCTTGATGTTTTTTTTAATTTTTTTTAATTCCAATTTTGATAACAGTAGGTTGTTTGAAAAAAACATGGCACTGACAAATAAAACTCCAAATAATCATTTGAAAGTAATGAGAAACAAAAAAAAGTGATGATAGTAAACACTTGTGGATGGCTGCAGTCAACTACGAGCTGATACTAAATTTGTTTAATCAGGGAGTGGCTTTGTTTTTAGGTGTGGTCTTTTTATTTGGTGTGAGATGTGTTTGGGTAGTGTGTGACAGAGTCTGAAAGTGTGTGTCTCACGCCAGAAGTGTGAGAGTTGGCAACCCTCCTAACTGGCTAGGCATGTTAGCTAGGTTAGTTTGCCAAACAAAAGGAAGACCAAATTATGATCGTGAATTTAATGTTAGCTAGATAGCTAGTTCAGTATGTTGTTAGTATGAAGCATTTTTTTACAGTGAAATTTTTTATATAATCCGGTCACACAATATACCGTCTTAAAGTGTTAAAACTCATGATTCTATCTCTATAAACTATATAATGATCCCAATGTTATAGGTTCCCTATTTTGTAACATGACACAAGACAGATTCAATCAAAACGACAACTCCATAAATTGTATGTGTTCCATGGAAATCCACAGATGACACCAATAACGGTAAAGTTGGTATCCTTATCCTGGCAAAAAAAATAAAATAACATTTTAGGCGAGAAAAAAAAAAGAAATCTTACACCTCCACTATGTTTGAGCTTCTGTTAATTTGTTTTAGTAATACAGAGTAATTCTGACTCTTGGAAAACAATCTGCCAAAGGTAACCTTTCATAAAAGACCAGGATTATGCCTATAATCAAAGGGGTTCAATAACAGTAACCATTTTATTTTCTGATGGTGCTAGAAAGGAGATTAATAACATTTGGGATTGTGGGGACACAGAAAGCAGCACAACATAACAGGCAATGGAACAAAGTTTTAAAGTGAATGTGGTAAGCTAGGCCCAACTTTTTAGAGGGGGTCTTTGGTGGTCCTTAGATCTAGATTAGTGACCATATGCATACAGGATATAAAGACTGTAATGAAACCAGATTTTTCATGTCGGTTTGATTTTTAAGAATCCTTAAAAGCTCATTTTAAACTCCATTATCTGGCTGGGTCCAGACCCTGTATAGGGTAGGCCAAATTTTTATTGGAGTGGTGATACAGTATTGAACTTCTGTTGTTCTGAGCTGTATCACAGGGAGGGGAGTGTAGAGGATAGAGGGATGAGAAGGCAGCTGAGGAGGAGGAGTGGGAAATATGGAATCTCCAGTCTGTTCTCAGAAGCGCCCTCAGTTGCAGAGAGGGGGGAAAAAGGCCCTCTTCTGCAGATTTCCGTCTTTAATGTGGGACGAGCACTCAAGTCACCTTCCCCTTCCACAGCTGCTACAACCTTACACCGCCAATGTGCCCGAGGTCACACAGCGCAGACTTGATGGTGTTCAGAATATTTAGTGTGGGCTGCTTTGATTCCTGGAAGCCCTGTGTCAACTCTGTGGTCCACAGTTTCCCCACTAACCATGACCTGAACACACACAAGCATAGCTCAGTGCAAAACCTGGGCAAGTACAGTCCGTGAAAAATAAAGGCAAACACAACAGTTCTCTAACAGAGAAGGGTTCTGGTTCTGTGTGCACAAACCAGAAAGGTGAAGGTGATTGTCAACCTTTACTTAATGGTGGTGCTGGGAGAGTGAGGTTTCATTAAACCCATAATGGGTAGGCCTACAATGAACAATTAATTGATTTGTTTCAACTGATTGAATGCTCATTCTCTGTCATAGCAAAATGCAACGATTGGTTCCAATCAGTGAGTCACCGATAGCAATGTTGCTCAGCCCATTTCTGGTATCATTGAACCTCATTCTCCCGTACTATACATACTACACAATGGTGCAGAGTGATCACCGTCACCTCATGTGTAAATATTTCTTTCCTCTAGATGACAATTCCCCATCCACAGATGAGTAGATGGCAGCTACCCAGTGTTTTGAGGAGCCTGACTTTGACCTTATCCATTGCCATAACCTTCTCAGTCAACAGATCTGAACCAAATCAAACATTTATGGTATACTCTGGAATGATGCCTGAGTCACCACTTTTTGCTTCCATACTAAGCAGCTAAGAGTTGATCGACTTTCCCATGGAAGAAATGTGTCATATTCCACCTGCAGAGTTCCAGATGCTAGTAGACTACAACATGGTGCATACAGGCCATATTCGCCACACATGGTGGCCCAACACCCTATTATGTGACTTTTCTGTTCAAAAAGAATTGCATTAACCACACAAAATAAGGGAAGTGTGGTCATCGTGGACATCTTGCATCACCAGGCGTACAGTGGAAGGGGAAATGGGCCTCCCTGTTGAAATAACTGGTCTGGGAAGTGTGAAGTATACTGGACCCATGGGAGAATTTTGCGTGTGTTTATTTGATATTACATATTAGGGATGCCCCAGCAATTTGCAGAATCAAGGAAAATGCCCTTTTCAACAAGACAAGCTGGAAAATCTGCGAGCTGGATATTAATTGAATATTAATTATATTTTATGAAAATTAAGTTCATAATGAACTGTTGTGTAAAATGAGTGTCCTTACCAACAGGAAGTAGGAGTTGATGGGGTGATGTCAGAAAATTTCACTGCTGTACTCTCGCACGGCACACCTAGCAGGATGTTTTCAGTTATCTCCCTGTGTGCGTATGTGAGCGAGAGAGAGAGAGGCTATTGTATTGATGACAACAATGATTATGATAGTGATGGATTGGGGATGATGAAGCCTGTCTTTAAATCATTTAATAAATACTTGCAAAATGCAGATTGATAAGCATAGAAACACAGCAAAGGGATGCACAGGTAGACGTTTACTGATAGGCTGACAGGCAGGGAAGTACAAGATGAATACCAGATAAAAACAATAATATATATTATGAAATTATATTTACTGTATTGTTGCCAAAGTCTCATCCAGTAAAAGTCTCCCTTTTCAGTTTGAGACCCATTTAGAGCTATACTTCATTATACGATTGGAAGATTAAAAAACGTACCCCCTATTTGTGGGAATCCCCATAACTCATTCATACCTGTGGCATCATTCCACATCAAATATGAATGTGTCTAACTGGTGGTTGTTTTAATTTTAAAGCTGGCAGATCACAACAGGATAGTGTATATTTAGTGACAGAAAATGAGCAACATGGTTTCATACCTTCCTCTTTAGACTGTGGGATCGTAGAGTTGACTCACCATGAAATGTCACAGTTAACAACTGAGGACGTCAATCAACTAAATTATTAGTGTAATGTTAACGGAGCCATTGTCATCATCATTGACATCTCTATCTGATACAGTATAATCAATTATTATCATGTATTAACCTTAGACAGGAGTGGAGAAATTGTACTAGGGGTTGGCCTGGAGGGACATGTCGTTCTCTGGATTTCATGCCATCCTCTGCTCTGAATTATATAATTAGCTCAATCATTTCTGTTATATGACATTTTAATTAAATTTCTTGATGAGGTCATGAGCAACAGATGAAGACTGTTATTGTGGCCCTATATTAAAAACTCTGACTTGTAAGCATTACAGACAGCTGCATAGTGCCAACTAAAGTGCCAATTTTGAGGCAGCATCTTAGGTATCCTTATTTTTGAGGGCAATCACACATTTCAACAAAAAAAAGGGCGGACGTGACAAAGGAGTTCATGTTTAAATGGAAGTATCTGAAATTGTAACTAATAAAATATAAGGGTACCCAGTGAGCGAAAGCTGGGATCTTGATGTCTAGAGGGATGGAAATATAGGTTGAGAGACGTTTTGACATAAACGACTATGTTAACCCCAATATAGCTCCAGTTTTACCCAGATATAGCCTGGCTACATCCTAATCTACGATTGCAACATTAAAGCTTAATGTTTTCATTTCGTTGAATGGTTTTAAATCCACTATGAAACAACTGGAGGCGCAATCGATAGAATGTTGGTGTTTAAATTTTATTTTTGATGCGTTGCTTTTACTACACTTGTTGTTGTGATTTTTTATATTGTAGTGTTAATTGCTTGTTGTACTGTTTTGTCTTATTTGCTTCATTTTTGTGTTTTTTTTTCTGTGCTGCTGCCTGATCTTGACCAGGGCTCCCTTGAAAAAGAGATTTTCCCTGGTTTAAATAACTTAAATTAAAATAAAAAAAAATCAGCTAGAAAACTTTTTAACCAAATGTTGCCGGGTTTTCATGTGAAACCCTAGATGGTTTTTCACTAACTTTTAACCACAAAAATTTTCACTGGGTAACTGTTGCAAAGCTTTTCTTTTGTTATTATTGAATTATTTTTAAAAATATACATACATTTTTTGCCAACTTGACACTTGTGACTTGCTAGCTAGTTTAACACAGCTTCACACATATTCGCTGGTCTAACTTGCGATCAAACCAGGTTGTTAGCCAGGTAAATTGGGAACTTCTAACAAATATAAAACAAATATAAGCTAACTTCAGATACCTTCCCCATGTGACGTAGATGCTGCCTTCATAGGCTGTTCCATTTGTGAGAGCTTAACTGCCTTTCAAAATGGAACGCAGCCCTGGTGTGTGGGATGGGTTGACACTCCATTTGGAAGGAAACAGGGCAGAGGCATGCTTTGGTCAAGCCTTAATTGTGGTCCTGCTATGTGTGAAGTTTTGCTTTTTAGTTGCTTTTAGTTTTACTTGCCAAGTACCCATGTTTTAAATCCTTTAATGCTCAAAGCAACGTTCAGTTACAATCACATTTTATTGTATTTTCTTCTGAACATGGCTCAGGGACCTTGCTCAGAATGCTTCAGGATGCATTTTTTTTAATGAATAAACTATGTGCACACAACGTGCTACTAAACCTGTGAGCGGTTTATTTGTTGCGGGGATGTGGGGAAAATAATACAAGCTATTTTATCATAAGCATTACACAAAGCAAAATGCTAATAACACTTCTTTTGAATTCTACTTTGATATTTCTCCTTTTTAGGGATGATTGCAAACCATAGAACAATATACCACAAACCAGATCTTCAGCAGTTTAGCATCAGCAGAATGCCACATTCTTGGCTACCACATCAACTAACAGCTGACAGCATTCAGGTGAAACCCAGATTGGCTGGCTCATTCTCTCATGCTGTTTGAATTACCAGAACTATTCCTGTGAAGGAAACTGCAAAGAGTGACTGGTGTTTTACATTTATAATGACAAATAGCATTAGTGGTTTTTAACACAGTCAGTAAAGGCTTAAAATCGGCACAAATGATCGAACGTTTTTAGTGCGCATAGCAAGTTTTGTCGGGTAACTCTTGCTGTAGCCGACCATGGTCGGCTAGCAGCCACGCGACTCAGACTCAACCAATCACATGCACACACCTCTAATGGAGTGCCTTTTTTAAACCAAGAATCAGTTATCTCTGTGCTGCTTGCTGATGCGCTGCTTACGGCTTGTGTTAAAATAAATTTGCTGTCACCCTCCACCACCCCAGCTTCCACTTGTTGTTTGGATCTGCTTTAGTACGGGGGGTTTCTGGTTATCTCCTTTTAGGGGAGGTGCCCGTGCTCCAGAGTAGTACTAAAGCAGATCCATTCAGTGCCAAACCAAAATAATTATGCAGCATATTCATTCATTAAAACATGTTATTTGAATATGTGAGTCCTGACATAACTTACTTTAGTTGCTTATGTTTAGTAACGTTACTTTTAAGGATGTTGTGTATACACTCGCTGGTTTGTGGCTTGCATTGCAGCTAATTCGCTGAGCATCTGCTTACAGAATAGAATAACTTTTATAGGGAACTTCAGTTGTAGCCACAAGCAACAACAAAAAAGACATAGACAGTGGGGCAGACCCACAACACACAAACATATCAAACAAAGACATTCAATATAATAATTGCATTAATCAAACTAATTAAGTGAATTAAAGTGTAATAGCCTACAGCCAAACGTCATGATTAAAAATAGCCCCCGCTGTCCCGAGATGTCCAGTTTTATCAAGCAGTCCAACAAGAATGTAATGCAATTAGCTTAAGTCAATTAGTGCAAAGTTAGCCACATTTTAATAAAATGTCATTAGCTACTTACTTTCTAGCTCTCGCTATCATAACGTGAGTTCACTTCTGTCACTAAGAGCATGCCCAAGATTCTGGGCTAGACTGGTGGTGGTGTAACCCTATAGAATGATGTAGCCTATTTGACAATGACAAAACTTAATACAGATCCAGAATCACTTGTAACAACTGGATAGCCACCTAGTTAGGTAGCTATCTAGTGCCTAGTTTAGTTAAAGGAGCTATATGTAACATTGCAACCAAGGGTTTAAAATGGGTACTGCAGTCCAAATTCACAATATTGGAGAGAGTTGTCTCCGCCCGCCCCCTCCTCCCCAGACTCGAAGCTCACGCGGGTTGCCAGGTTGAGGACACTGAACGAACACGAGCGCAAGACGAGTGCAACAAGACGAGCTTATTCTATATTGACAATGACAAGCGATGATGAGTCCTACACTAATGTATACGTTTGCAGTTGATTTATTGTTTGCAAATTATAAACCAGCTCATGTGGATTTTTTATAACTCTGTCAATGTTAGCTAGATGCATGGCTGGCTATGTTTACGGTCACACAGATATAAGCTAACGTTAGTGGTATGTTTAGCTAGTAACTATATGCATATAAATCTTTAGCTAGCTAGCTAAATGAAAACGATGTTGAACTTAGCTTAGGCATTCGTAAATCGGCAGACGGAGTGCTGGAGTACATCTGGTTGTTCGTAATGGGCAGTGGGCAGAGTCAACTCGGAGAATAGTGAATCACACGGGCCAAAACAAATACAGACGTTCTGACCCGGAATGGAAATTTCAAAGGAGAACATACTGGCTGTAGCATTGTTGTCGGAGAGGCCAGTATTTCTACTTGTTTCCTTAATCTCTGATGACATATCATGGTCATTTATGATTTAGTACAGTAAATGTGTGCTCCTTTAACTTTAAATCACATTCTGCTGGTTTTCCAATGTGTACCTAGTCATCTAGCTAATTGTTAGCTAGGCAGCTATGTGTCGTGAATGATTGGATACGTGCGACTACAATGGTGTTGATCAATGCCATGTAACCTAGCTAGCTAGTTCCGAATACTAGATGCAGTGAAATAAAACGCATACAAAAAAACTTGGTCTGTAAAGTAGCTTCACCTGTAATGCTGTCGCTACAAGTTCTTCTCAGACCAAATCACAATCTACCGAATGATCCCAGTTAATTCTTTTCCTTTTCACCTGCTCCCGGGCCCTTAGACACCCAAAAGCTCAAAATGATAAGGCTGTGGTTCTCTCTGTAATGATTCATTGTATATTTGACCTTGTCCTTCGAATATACAATGAATCATGGGGAGCTATAATTGGGTGCTTTCCAAAATGTGTTTTACTCTATTGTAGCAATCCGCTCAGTACTGCTAATGGTGAATTCATGTTAATGCAGTGCTTAGCACAGCCATCTCTCGCCCAGGAAGCCACCTCTCATCCCTGCCTGCTCCTTACTGAGTTTGTTATACTGTATTATTATTGGTGCGTGTGCGAGTGTATCTGATGGAGGAAAGAAGAGTATAAACTGATTGCTTTTACCGTCACTGAAATAATTGAGCACAATGTAATGTTACATTGACATAAATAAGTACAGATCCTTTCCAAAAAATTAGAATATCATGGAAAAGTTTTTTTTTTTTCCATAATTCCATTCAAAAAGTGAAACTTTCATAGATTATAGATTCATTACACACAAAGTGAAATATTTCTAGCCTTTATTTGTTTCATTTTTCATAATTTTGGCTTACAGCTCCAGAAAACCCCCAAAACAGTATTTCCAGAAATTAGAATAGTGTGTCAGCATTTACTTCAGTTATTTCAGAGAATGAGTGGACTGGCTTGACTCGAGGAATCCGACAGTTGTAGCCCATGTCCCGGATACGTCTGTACGTGGTGGTTTTTGAAGCACTGACTCCAGCCTCAGTCCACTCCCTCTGCATCTCCGCCAAATTTTGGAATCGTCTTTGCTTGACAATCCACTGAAGCCTACGGTCATCTCTTTTGCTTGTGCACCTTCTCCTGCCACATTTTTCCCTTCCACTAAACTTTCTATTAATATGCTTGGACACTGCACTCTGTGAACAGCCAGCCTCCTTAGCGATGACCTTTTGTGGCTTACCCATCTTCTGAAGAGTGTCAATGATGGTCTTCTGGCCAATTGTCAAGTCTGCAGTCTTCCCCATACTGAACCAAACTGAGATAAACTTTGCAGGTGTTTTGAGTGAATCAGATGATAGTGTGACACTCAGTCTAAAACATTCATTCTCTGAAATAACTGAAGTAAATGCTGATTTTCCACACACTATTCTAATTTCTGGAAATGCTGTTTTGGGGGTTTTCTGGAGCTGTAAGCCAAAATTATGAAAAATGAAACAAATAAAGGCTAGAAATATTTCACTTTGTGTGTAATGAATCTATAATCTATGAAAGTTTCACTTTTTGAATGGAATTATGGAAAAAAAAAAAACATTCTAATTTTTTGGAAAGGATCTATACATATTTCATTGAGCATTGTCCTGAATTTTGTGCATGTGTGTGTGGGGGGGTTACTGTCCCCAATGTAATTATTGAATGATGGGACATCAACCCTCTGTCTCCCCTCTCTAAGCAGTGCACTCGCACATACACAAAATGCATAGATGAGCACACACTCACACATACTGTACACACACAGATTACACGTTGCCCCATTTTCCTGGCATAGTCTTGAACATGGAGAAGATTCTGCATTTCTGAAGCACAACACATTGTGGTGAAACCCAAAAGTGCTGCAATCTGATAAATTGCAATAATCCAAGAAAGACTCAATCAACATGCCAGTCCATTGCTGTGTCAACATCAGTGCCAGATTGATCCCAGTCTACAGTGAATTTATAATCTTTTATACTAGCAAAATTAAAAAATAATACACTTAATTGATACACTTGAACTGGAGAAAATGTACTGTTCTTATACAGAACAATATCATACAGTAGAACTGTTATTGAATTATTTGAAATGGTAATCTGATATCTGTTTATGATGTGTTGCAACTTCATATTGAGGTTTTGCACCACTGCCTCCCGACAGCCCCAGGAACCATACCAAATAAGGCAGATATTTTGGAAACCCCCCTTTCCTTGAACAAAACTAAAAAGGGGGGGAGAACACTTATATATGTATGCATATATGCTTTCCACCCCCCAAAAACACAAGTAGGGGTGGAGGGGTGAGGCATGCAAACGGGGTGTGTCAAAGTGACTAACACATTTCAGAGCACATAAATACAGACTTCACAGCTGCAGGGAGAGAACACATAAGGACCAAGACAGACACACACCAAAACAGAAGCAGGGGAGAGAAACAGAACCTTAACTTCAAAAAACTTTATTAAGTTCCAGACAACTTGAAACAGCCGGTGAAGAGTTCTGTATTGTATCGCTGTTAAATCCTTTTCAGTGTGTTTCCACTCTCCTGAGTAGAGATTTGCATTATCCCACTAAAATCGACCGGGGACTGCTCCAAGAAGTCGGGATGAGATCCACAGTCCTCACTTTTCTTGTTTTGGGGACCTGCACCCTGGGAGGGTGGTGTGTCCCACTAAAATCTGTCTTTGTTACATTCCCTGGAGACATACTCAAAAACATGACTGATGCCGAGTTGGCAGACGTGAGTTCTTCTCATCAGATGATCTATTGGTGTTTGCATGTGGTTGCTATGGTGTAGTTAAAGATGTCTTCTTTTGGATAATAATTTTGACAACTTAATCTGCTGGCAAAAACCTGTACAGTACCTTTTATAGGTTGTTGGGATACACCGTACAGGTGTAAAACTGGGGATGACTTTGTTTTTCGGTCATGAAAATAGAAGCCACTGTGTAATCAGATTGGTAATCATTGGTTTGAATTGTTTGGAAATAGAATGCCATGACAAGAAGTATGCAGGTGTTTTAGGAATATCTTGGTATAATTTATTTTAACTTTTGAGTCATTGACCATATTTGTATACACTCTCAGGGATCCTTGAGAATTTTCAACAAAGACTGTTACTAACCAAAATGTATAATAAAATGAACAAAGAATTTCTTCTTCTTAATATTGATGCAATTGTTTCTTCTAAAATTGCCAACAATCGGCAAGACGCGTTACATAAAGGGTTATTTCAAATAAAGTATTTATCCCAGGTCTGATTGCCTGGATAGAGACAGATTATTATTAGATTGGACTGGATTCAATTTCATTACAGATAGAATTTTTTATCTCACTGTGTAATGACAAGAATTTCAGTGAATTTGGCTGTATCCGGGCTGTATGGTGATGTACAGTATATGACATGTGAAAGGACTCAATTTCTATTAAATTACAGTAGATTAGACGGTATGAAATGAAAGTAATTTATCTCACCAGTGGAATGACTGTGTTCCTTGCAGAATTACCTGCGGCAGTTTGGCTACATGAATGTGCAGCACCGTAGTGGCCTGCTGCCAGCCATGTCGACGTCCAAGGCACTGAAGAGACTGCAGAGGCAGCTGGGCCTGGAAGAAACCGGAGAGCTAGACAAGCCCACAGTCACCGCCATGAAACAGCCCCGCTGTGGGGTCCCCGACATCCGTAGCTACCAGACCTTTGAGGGTGACCTCAAATGGGACCACAACGACATCACTTACAGGTACTGGGGTAATGGACAGCAGTGGAAGGGCTGTCCAATTGCAGGATTGGTTCCCTTATATGGTCCGTCAATGTGTCTACTGATGTTCCATTCTCCCATTATTCTATTTGATAGATCCCGTATCATCGTATGAAATTTTGTAGTGGTTCCCAAACCGCTACAGGGGTTGAGGGGCTCAAGGAGATCAATGTGAAAAAATAATTTGCTGTGAATTATTAAATACTCTCTTAAAATTATTTAACAATACGTTCTGTTAGAAGGTAGAGGCACTGTGACACAAATATAGGATTTATAGAACTTTCTTTGATCCCGTCCAGGATAACTGGACAGTGTGTGCTTGTTCAGAAATGGTCCATTCCAGGTTAACTGAATGTAAGCAATGGTTGCACTCTGCAGGATCATGAACTATTCCCCAGACATGGAAGCCTCTGTGACCGATGATGCATTTGCACGAGCGTTCAAGGTGTGGAGTGAGGTCACCACATTGACGTTCACACGCCTCTATGACGGGACCGCTGACATCATGGTGTCATTCGGGAAAGCAGGTGAGCCAAGATGAGGTGCTTAAGGATGCTGCCAAACTGAACCTGATCAATAGCCACTCCATACTGTTCCAGGTGCAGCTTCGTCGTTTAAAGTTAAATTAGGAATTTTAAAAATCATTCTGGGCACCATTTCAATGCAGTCATTGCCCATACAGGCTGCGTTCACATCACTTGTGTTGAACCTATATCACCCACCAATACACCCAACCAATCAGCAGCCCAGCTTGGATAGTTCCATGAGTTTCGATTCATGAACTGAATTTCAGTTAATTTCCTGAATTGACTGCATTGAATTGGAATGGAATTGAAACTCCAACCCTGCTGAGAACTGACCAGATATGAAGGCAGCAGTTTGAAAAAGAGATGGAACCTCAGGGGAGACAGCAATAAAAACTGTGCAGAGCATGATGGGGAATTACACAGCAGGAAAATGGAGGAAAACGACATGCAATGTTGGTTTATGTTGCAGATCACGGAGATCCCTACCCATTTGATGGCAAAGATGGGCTGCTGGCTCACGCTTACCCCCCAGGGGAGGGGCTGCAGGGTGACGCCCACTTTGACGATGATGAGTTCTGGACCCTTGGGAAAGGACCAGGTGAGGAAGCCTCATAAACATTGTACCTGATGCATTCACTGTCCTTAACGAGCAATGCACATCTTTAATTATTCTCTCGTATTTAATTATGACACGTCAGTTACTCAGTTCACGTGTCCATGTTTACTGGTTAAGTATTATACCTAGATGTAATTTATGTAATTTTGAGAAAATACAAATCAGCACACATCACAGATCATCATTTGACACTGATGGATCCACATGCATAGTCCTCATGTTTTACAAATGTTTGTTAGAGATTAATACTGAACATAAAAAATGTTCATACAATGCACATGTTGAAATATTATACACTATATTCCATCGTAATATTTAGCATTTTTTGGAGCAATTTCAAAACATGAAATATAAAAATCAGATCTTCTGTTAGTGAGAAACAAAGAAGCCTGTGTCATATTTCACAGGACATTAATGTAAAGCCTATTAGTAAAAAAAATTATTACGCATTTTAAGTTATATTACTTATGGTCTTACTTAGGTCTTACTTGTGCTGAAGTTTATTTATGAATACGTTGTCTGTTTACAGTGGTGAAGACCCGCTTTGGCAACGCTGAGGGTGCGATGTGTCACTTCCCATTCGTGTATGACGGAAAGTCATACTCCAGCTGTACCACTGAGGGGCGCTCTGACGGCCTTCCCTGGTGTGCCACTACAGCGAACTACGACAGTGACAAGAAATACGGCTTCTGTCCCAGTGAACGTAAGTTTGTCATTGACTTGGGTGAAACAAAGTTTGAAGGTGAAGAGAATCCTCCCTTTCTGAATTAGCTTTAAGAGATTTAAGGATATGTGAAATTTTCTGTTAGTTGAACAGGTTTGCTTAAATAATGTGAAATGCAATCATTTGAGTTAGCATTTTTTAAAGTTAAGATTCTTCCTCTCTGTTACTCTTGTTTAATCTTGGTCTTTCTGCATGTCTGTGCAACTCTGAATCTATACTTTTACGCACTTCTAAAATGTGTTTGTCAGGGGCTTGCATGTACTGGTGTGCAATTCACTGGTTTCCTTTCCCGCAGTTCTGTACACATTCGGGGGTAACAGCGAAGGAGACGCATGCGTCTTCCCCTTCCTGTTCCTTGGGGAGACCTACGACGGTTGCACCACAGAGGGCCGCAGAGATGGGTACCGCTGGTGCGCCACCACCAAAGACTTTGACCAGGACAAGAAATACGGCTTCTGCCCAAACCGAGGTGAGACGGGAATGTGGGACAGATGGCGATCTTTTTTGTGTGGAAAGAATAAGCATAACAACATAAACACAATAGCGGTCCCATAATGCTGTGTGGCACATTTCCCTGGCATGGTTTGGGTGCACTCATACACCTGGAAGGCAAGGTCAATGTCACTTACTTAATGGTAGTGATGGGAGTGTGAGGCTTCATGAACCTCATAGTGGGTGGAACTACAATTAGCTGTAAGTTACCACAGGGTTCTGCTGTGTGATCCAAATACACTGCAGTTTCATTACATTACATTACATTACATTCATTTAGCAGACGCTTTTATCCAAAGCGACGTACAATAAGTGCATACAGAGACATCATCAAGATCACTACAGAACAGACAAGACAAAGCACATCCTTCCCATAATGTAGCAGCTATCCCTAGTAATGAACGTTGACTGTTTCAGATAACGTAACAGTGTCTGAGACAATCAATATTAAACAATATGCATTGTATCTTGTGACTATGTGTTCTGAAAATCTCCCTAAACGAGGGTTCCTACCAAATGTTATTACTGTAATAATAACAGACGTGGGTATTAATAATTATCGGAAAATATTATTAACCCTTTCGGTAAATTCCTGCCATATTTTAAAAGGAAATATGGTAACATTAATTAACATAAATGAATACAGTAGTAACCATTAATTCAGAAAACTGTTAATGTGTTTATTAAGTTATTAAGTGTTTACTTGTAAATCCCACTGCCTGGCATTTTGTTGGGAAACAGAAATATTAAGATATTAACCCTTTATAAACATTAACAAAGATGTTACCATTTCATGAAATGGCTTAAGTGGGGACTTCATTATATACCTAGTATTTAACATGAACTATAATCTTTATTAACCATTCATTAATGTATTTATTGATATTAGTTAACATTCATAAACCTTAATAAACACATTTTAATGTTAACAGTGTTAATATTAACTGTTAACATTCATAAACATGAATACTGTATTCATTCATTTATGGTAATTCATGTTTACTCATGTATTGATAAATGTTAATTAGTTTAACATTCATAAACCTTAATAAACACATTAGTTAACTGTTAAGTAATGTTTACTACTGTATTAATGTTGATGTTAATTAGTGTACCCTTATTGTAGTGTTATCGAAAATACTTTTAGTAATATTTGGAACAAAATATTTAGATACTCAAAGTTTTTAAAATTTTGACTAGCATCTAAACAGTTAAAATACTTCAAATGCATATTTAATCTAGGACAGAATAATAATAATAATGATAATCATCATTATGTGATGCTCTCCATAATGTCAGATACGGCAGTGACTGGTGGCAACTCTGAGGGAGAGCCCTGCCAGTTCCCTTTCAAATTCTTGGGAAATACATACGATTCCTGCACCACCGAGGGCCGAGGAGATGGCAAACTGTGGTGCGCAACATCCAGCAACTACGACCGTGACCAGAAGTGGGGTTTCTGCCCAGACAAAGGTGAGGGAATCAAAACCATTCTGTCCTTTCTATGAGAAAACAAATCACAAAAACTGAATATGTCCAACAGGCCATTCTGCCCATCTAAGCTCATCACTTTAACAGACTAGACAGTATCTAGCACTGTGTCAAGCCTGGCCCTGAACACTCTTTGCCTCTATTACATAGCCTGGCAAGCTGTTCCACACATTGATGACTCTCAGTGTGAAAAGCTTCCTGTAGCATGAAGCTTTCTCTCATTTCCACCTATGCCCCCCTGGTCTTCTGACAGAATACCCTTTGTAGTTCACTTTGTAGTTCACTTTGTTTATCGTTTTTATGAATTTAAGAACCTCAATGAAATCCCTCTTTGTTTCCTTTTGCTGAGCCTAAATGGATACGCTTCTTTAGTCTTTCCTTGTAACTTTTATAATTCATACGTCAAATCAATTATTTGTACTCAGGTTGCATGGTAATGCCCTCTACCAAGATTTCACCAGATTCACCACTCAAGCTTAAAGGTAAATACATGTGATGCATGCGTGACAGTGTGTTTGTCTGATTGTCCCTCAGGGTACAGTCTGTTCCTGGTGGCAGCTCATGAGTTTGGACACGCTTTGGGTCTAGACCACTCCAACATTCAGGAGGCCCTCATGTTCCCCATGTATAGCTATGTGGAGAAGCTTTCCCTGCATGCAGATGACATTGAAGGCATCCAGTATCTTTATGGTGAGTTTTGAACAGCGAAATAAAGCCAAATGCATTCTCGTAACCGCCTTGCATTGAAGCAGGGGATTGCATGTATTTGCAATATCGTTAATTTATCCCTTATTACAGAACAAGTACATTTTTATATTTATGTTGCAATTTCCTAAATTGTTGTGTTATTAAGGCACACACAGTAATGTTCCAAACAGTATCTGAAATACCCCATTCTCACTTAAAGGACCAAAACCCGGCCCTGACCCCGTTCCTCCTAAGCCTACCAGCTCCGTCACCGACCCCACCCCCACCAAAGAGACCACACCCCAGACCACAACTACTTCTACACCTAGTCCTGTGGACCCCTCCCTGGACGCGTGCCGTGTGGACAAATTTGACACCATCACTCTAATCCAGGAGGAGCTTCACTTCTTCAAGGGCAGGTAAGCTAGCAGCGCAATAGAACAGAAAGGCCTTTGCATCATACCAACACTCTTGAGTGATCTGTATCTGCCAAATAGGAACCTGTGATCGCAGAATTTGGCATGAGAAGGTTTTTCGAAGAAGTCATAGAAGACCTTCTATGGAAATGTTATTGCAGATGTCATTGCAACATTAAACCTCTTTGGGAGCATTTAACCATGTACAGGGACTTATTCTTCACCACTCTACTTCATAGCCCCTGAGCCTGTGAAATTGTTTCACGTGTGGCACATCACCAGTTCTTTACTATCTAGCTGTGCCCAATATTTAAAAGCTTGACAACCTGCTGTAGCAGAGTGTTTAGCTTTTAGCTCCCAATGTTTGGAACAACGTTTCCTAGATCATACAGTAAGTAGAAACAATTTTTAGCCTCTTGTTCAACACCTGTAATATCCCCTATAATCCAAATCTAAACTACAGCCTGAAATCTGTTCTAGTCAGCAGTCCAGTGGTGAAGCACTGAGTGAAAACTAATTTGTTAAATAGTGCTTTACAAAAACTTGGATTGATTGATTGAATTATTAAGAGAAACATATGACATATTAGACATGGATAACAGTTGTTTCCCAGTGCTGGAAATGGTAACCTTCCCTAACACTGGGCTGTTGCCTCGTCCTGTGCAGCCAGTACTGGAAGGTGTCACCGAAGAGCGGGATCAAGGGTCCTTACCGCACCTCAGAGAGGTGGCCTGCACTGCCCCCCACCATTGACGCCGCCTTTGAAGATCTGCTCACTAAGAAACTCTACTTCTTCTCCGGTACAAATGTCTCCACAGCAACAGTGCCCAACACACCTTGCCCTTTGACCTCTGCAGTGTCTCAGTGTCACATTTAGTTTTGAGTTTTGACTGAAGTTGTCATCAGTTGAGGGAATTATTTTCTTACTGTAGATCACATGAGCAAAATTAAATAGTCAAAAGAATAATATCAACCAGACCTGGTTCAATTACTTTATTTGAAATACTTTAATAACCCTTTAGACACCAGCGGAGTATGGACGTCCAGTGGATTATGGACAATTCATAAAGGAATTCACCAATATTCAAAAACAAAATCCTTTCATATTGCTGAATGTTTTGATTAGTCATACGTTTCATTGAAAATTCTCAGGGATCTACAGGAGTTTTTATTTTTATTTTACCTGCATGTAAAGAGTTAAAAAATCATATTTGACACAGGTCTGGTAACAACACAGTACGTGTACAACGCCCGTAGCACCAACATGTGATGAGAGTGTTGTCCCGAGGAGTATGTTTAGACTGACTCTCTTGCCCCTTGCAGGCCGCCGGGTGTGGGTGTACACTGGGAACAGTGTGCTGGGGCCCCGCAGCCTAGAGAAGCTGGGCCTGCCAGGCAGCCTGGAGCGCATAGAGGGGGCCCTGCAGAGGGGGAAGGGCAAGGTCCTGCTCTTCAGTGGAGAGAACTACTGGAGGTGAGAACCAAATTAACCAAAATAATGAGGAAAGTTGGATAATAGCGCATTTAATGAACAAGACCAGACAAAACTGTTTCAATGCCTTTTCTGGGGAAGATGTGGTAAACTCAGGAAATGTTCATAGTTGAACTGTCTGTCTGTTGTTGTCCTGTTAACTGATCATGCTTAAACCTTTAAAGCTCTGTGTTCTAAGGCTCTCCTCATTCTTTGAGTTAGTCCTTTTTAAGTCAACAGGGTAAGGATTCATTTTTGCAAATGATTTTCCAGGCTGTTGAGCACCTATTCCGCTCTATAAGAGCTGGGCTGAAATGCATCCTGCACTACTGTGTTTTTACTTGTAAATCTATCAAACATGCATGCTAGTTTCATGATCGCAGCAGGAGATATTTGACAGGAGGAGTAATGTGCTTACTCTGAGCGATTGATACTGCATGACCTGTACGCCTCCTGTCTCTGTAACGCACTGCCATCTACAGGCTGGATGTAAAAGCCCAGAACATTGACAAGGGCTACCCGCGCTATGTCGACCAGGTCTTTGGGGGTGTGCCCATCGATGCTCATGATGTCTTCCTGTATAAAGGTGAGTATTCAAGTCCATAATTTAATGTTATAAGCAGAAAACTATTCACCATCTCCTAGACTCTGATAAAATTTAAGTAGATTACTTATAATAATAATATTAATTTACCTGTTTTCACCAATATTCAGAAACAAAAGTCTTCTTTCACATATGGTTCAGTTAGTAACATATTTAATTGAAAATTCTCAGGGATTTGCAGAGTTAAAGTATTTCAAGTGACCTATTTCACGCCTGGCTGATATTAACATAATACTTTGATATACAGAAAAGGCAGTAGAATATAAAGATAGAATATAAGTAGTGTACGATTAACCGCTTTAATTTGCTGTGTTGCTCTGCAGGACATACCTACTTCTGTCGCGATCGTTTCTATTGGAGGATGAACTCCCGAAGGCAGGTGGACCGGGTTGGCTACGTGAAGTATGACATTCTGAAGTGCTCTGACCCCTCCCACCATCATTACTAAGGAAATCTTCCCCCTTTGCAGACTTCTTCAGAATAATTAATTTGTGTCATGCATTTTTTTACCCCTGTGGGACTTCTTTCGATCTCTTTCGTATCAGCTGAAAAGGCTGACGAGACAGTTTTTGAATGGCACATTGCACCTGCAATTCCGAAGGTTTGAATCATCATCTTTGATGGTATGAAATGGGAATATTTGCCCTCATTCTCAAGGTTATTTCAGAACATAGCAATAAATAGTAAAATGTTTTTTTTTAACTGTTCTCTTAAAGTCAGATTTTGTTCTGTGTCACTGAAAGGTACAGTGATACAGTAACACTTACTTCTTTTTGCACAATGATACACCACTGATTTAACAGTGGAAATTGCCTGAACAATCGGGCTCTTTGGTTGTTCAAAAAAGGAATGCACCATACCATTTGTGAATCAACTTCATTCTCACATGCTTCTACATATCTGATTTATCACAATATTTCTGACTTATATATGTGACCAAATTTGTCATGGGATGAAACGGTACAAAGAGCAAAAAATTGCTTCAAATCTGTGAATAACAAATTTGCATTAATGTTGCAAATTATTAATCTTGCTATCATTTACGTTTTTCACCAGTGGTGAAATAGGCTATGTAATAATATCAAATCCTACATATTGTTTAATAATTCCTGCTGTTTGTACTGAACTTAAAGTTTCTAATTTAGCAAAGTTTCGGTCTATTTTTTACTGCTTTTAACCTGTTTGCCTGGAGCAAACATGAGAAGTCATTTGTGTCTGCTTTGAAAGCCTTGATTATTTAAATTGTTTATTTTATTTGAGTTTTAACACATGCATTTTCTTTCTTGTTGTACCTATGAAAACTGCCTCAATGCACTGGAAGGCAAGTCCGATATTTAAGTTATTTTAAAGCTCAAGGGAAATACTGTCTTTTTAGAACTGCAAGTTCAATAAACAAACCATTTAAATTCCACACTGTGTCTGCTATGTGTCATTATATTTTTCTTTAATGATAAGTAAGAATTAATAAGAAATGCATAATTATTGGTAGTGAACAAAATATATAAAGCAATTTAATAGTGTGCTGCTGGGCCAACACATGTGGCCAGTGTGGCTGTATCCACTGTGGCTGTGAGTCTATCAGAGCATGGAATTCTGCAGGAGGAATATGATGCCTCTCTTCCACAGGAAAGTCAATCAACTCTCAATGGAACTAGAAAAAGCTGTATCAGGTGCCATTGCAGAATATAAACCAAAAACATGCAACATTTTAGAATTAGAACATTGTAAACTACTGAAGTTTTGGTTAATTGACATTTTTCATTAAGTCATTTTTTTTTCCTTTCTCGTCATCAACGTAAAGTTTTATATAGATTTCTGTAACTAGAGCCCTGAATATTTAACTATGGGCTCTATCTTGGTGATCTTAGCACTTTGTCTAAGTGCATGGCGTTAAAGGGATAATTCGGAATTTTGGACATAATGTCTCAATTACGACTTACCCATGATGTAGTTGATTGATGGAAACCATTTTCAGATAATTCCATGCTGTCCCTTCTTTTGGACATACACATATTGCTAATGCTAGCGCAACTCTAAGGTAACTGGTAGCATCCACTACCAAATGCACTTAAACACTCCACAGTGCACCCAAAGCAAATAAATTACGACGACAGTCTATCGGGGTTATTTTCAGTGATTATACCATCATTTTTGAAGTCAAACTATCGTTGAATCCTTTACTTTGTGCTCACCTAAATTCTCAGTGGAAGTACGGCAGCGGAGCGATACTTTACGTTAGTAGGTAATGTAAAGTATAGTTCTGCCGCCGTATGTAGTGCCGGCCAACAACAATATCGCGTGTGTGAAAGAATCAGACTAGTAGTATTGTTAGCTAACGTTCAGGTAAGATGGTATTTCGGTGTGTATTTCAAGGTTGTTCAAATCATGCAAAAAAATGGGCACCACAAAGCTTTCACCGATTTCCAGTGGAAGATCAACAAAGAAAACAGCTGTGGCTTGTTGCTGTTCGCATGGATGTCAACACACCAATTGAGACTCTAAAAAAGTTAGAAGTGTGTAGTGACCATTTCACAGAGGATGACTATGTGAAAATCAAAAAAAGACGGTCGGGACACCCTCTACTGAAGGAGACTGCTGTGCCATCACCTGTTTTTCTTCATGCACCGAAAACAACTGACGAGCAGGTAACATAAATGATTGCATGCGTGATCTATCTATTCAATTTAGCTAGCTAGTTACCACGATTGGGAAGTCATGGAAGTGGTCAAACCTTTCCTGCAAATTGTTAGCCAGTGTGCTTGCTTGTATATGCTGTGTTATTCTGTAGCATGTTTGTGTTTAGCTGACTTGTTGTCTACCAAATATGTAACTTTACGGCAATACGGATTGTGTCGGCAACTGGGGAGGCCTACACACCGACACATACAAACACATATGTGCATACACACACACAAATGCTACAATACGCACACAACACAATATGTCTATTTCGTAGAATGTAATATTCATGTTTTTCCTTGTTTAATAAATCTATTTTTGTTAAACCTGGTGTCTGTTTTGATGTCGTATGAACACGAGAGTTGAGTCAAACCTAATCATTAGAACGTAATACCTTCAACCCTTATGAATTATTAGTTATTAGTGCTTTGATAGTAAATTGAAGTAGTAGTAATTATAATCCATAATAATCAAAGGAGACTGATTTAATTTTAACCTATTTTAAGAATAATAAGGGTAAACCTCGTTATTCCATAGTTATTGCCTATATTTCTGGCATCCCATGTAAGAGTTTATATATAGAGGCATATTCCTTACATTTATGGCACCCCGTCGAGGATATTCTATACATTTATGGTGCCCGGGTGAAGACTGGTAAGGCGAACATGTTTTATATGTCTATCACCATTACTGCTAAATGTATAATATACATTATTACATATTATGTAAACCCCTTGCATGGAAACCTTGTCACTGTCATTTTAAAAATATGAAGGACGAAGAATACGGTTCAAATTCAGTTAACATGGTGACATTTATCTCAGTTTTTTAACCGTATGCTATTGAAAAAACCTTATGCACCGTGAATCCGCTGTAGCCAAGGCTATTAGAAAAACAATAAATGCAATATTCACTGGACAAGGTGTTGAACTTTTTTCAGTCAAAACCATTCTATTTACTTACAGGCTGTAGGTCTAGAGAGCTGTATTGTAATGACATCTGAAGCGCATTTTCAGAACTCAAATGTCCGTCTATTGCAGTGCGCGAGTTTTCCATCATTGACAATTCACGCATTAGGCTAGATATGTTATCAGCAAATGGAAAGCCATTTTTAATGGATAGCCATTGTCCCGTAACAGAAGATTGCCCCCCAGAAGATTACAGGAATTATTGGAAAATATAGGCTAAGTCATAGCTTGATCCAGGATAATTGCGAATAGTCTATACATGTAACCTTAGCGGCTTAGGCTACACGTACCATCGCACATCGCCTGGATGTTGATGGAGTGGGCTGAAAACAATTTAATGCGGCATTTCCTTTCGCATTTTCCTATAGAACTCTATGGGGAAAAAAGTCAGGAGAAACAACCCTTAAAGTGATCCATCCACATCTACTCCATATCTGGCAACAGAGTGATGGTTTGGGGCTCGTTTGATAGCTCAGACCCTTGATAACTTACAGCCATTTAGCCAGCCATGTGTTCCATACTGTTCCAGTGTAATTTACAGCTGAATCTAGTCTCACCCCCCAATTTCCATAGAGATCCATTCAAATGCAGAGAGGTTATAGTATCGCTTGTAACAGTACCTGAAAATAAGATATCGACAGTTTTTTTTATGTTGATGGTCACAGACTTCAGGAAGTAACAGCATGTAGAGGATATGCGACCAAATATGAAATATGATACTTTAAAAATACGTTAAAGCAAAGGGTATGAATACTTATGTAAATGAGAAATTTTATTTTTTTATTTTTAATAAATTTGCTAAAATCTCAAAAAAACTTTTTTCACATTGTCATTATGGGGTGTTGTGTGTAGATGTTTGAGGCAAAAAATGAACTCAATCTATTGTAGTATAAGTCTGTAACGTAATAAAACGTGGAGAAGGTGAAAGGGTGGGGAGACTTTCCGGCTTGACTGTATATTTAGCTTATATCTTAAATCTCTGTTTCAGAAACACATATTTAGTCAAATATAAATATTTAATTTAAATCTCAAATCTTGTTTTCAAAAATAAATATAAAAAAAAAAAAAAAAGATTTAGTTTAAATCTTAAATCTTACGTTTTCCAAAAGCAAGATTTAAGATTTAATTTATATATTTATTTTTTACCACACATCTGTGTTTAACAGTTAAATATTTAGCAAAAAATAAATATTTATATATATATCTTAAATCTTGGGTTCTAAATTAAATATTTAGCTTATATCTTAAATCTTGTGTTTTTATAAAAACCAAGATTTAACATTTAAATAAATTTTTATTTTATCACAAATCTTGGTTAAAATTTTTTAATATTTAGTCAAAAATAAATATGTATTTATATCTTAAATCTTTTGTTCCAAATTAAACATTTAGCTTATATCCTAAATCTTGCGTTTGTAAATTCAACATTTAGCTAAATCTAAATCTTTAGTTTAAATCTTTTGAAAGATATACTAATTAGCCCCGCCCCTTGGTGACTGGTATCCAATGGAGGGAGCAGGGGAAATAGCTGGCTTTAGTGATGGGGGTAATTGAGGGTCTTCTAGCGAAGTGTGAAACTTGACGTTAATTCCTATATTAATTCCTGGTTGACACACATTATTTACATAGCCTACACACAGATAGCATCTGTTATAATCATGTAAGATGTCCAGCGAACTAACTAGATAGCATAGGCTACGTTTTGGGCATAATGGCGTTTCCTTGACTGATTTCTTATGGTGAAGTTGAATATTGACAGCCAGCCAAGCCAAATAACAAACTGGCAGCTTGATACAATCGATGGTTAGTGAGCTAGCTCGCTAACCTGTCTGTCGGTAATGTCATAAAATAGCAGAATTCTTGAAACAAACTCGAAACATTAAAACTACCGTTAGCACTTAGATGGCTAACTAACGTTCATTGAGATAGGCAGGGAATTGACGTTGACAAACTGGGGGCCAGCAGTCTGACAAGAATGGTTAATATAGTTGCGAGTGTATGGCTAGCAAGGGGTTCGCCTGCTTATGTGTTATCACACATTGCCATGGTTACAATTACCGTAAAAATACAGAGAATACCTAATTCTGCAAACCTTGCGTCTCCTTCAAACTAATATGGGACTCAATCTGTTCCGTATTTCCCCTGAAGTTTCTCAACAGGGGCATTAGAGGGCACTGGTGGACTTTAAGAGATGCATGCTGAGACAAAAAAAAAAGCTTGAGAATTCATATCATTTTAACTTTGAAGAACTGTGTAGCTCTACTTTACAGTCCATGTGTGTCAAATGGTGTAGCCTATTTGAACTGTCACAGTGTGCCTAAGCAGGTCACTATAGCCTATTTTCCATCCTTCGTCGAAATGGCAGAGGAGTCAAGTGACCAGTTTAGTCCAGGGACAGAGTGTTAAGATATAAGCTAAATATATATATATATTTTTAAATATTTATTTTTGAAAACTCAGATTTAACATTTAAGTTAAATATTTAGGACATACTTATTTGAGATTTATCAATTAATGTAATGTAAAATATGAAAATATCAACTAAAATTATTTATTTATTTAGCATGTCAGTTAAATTTTGGGATATTTAGCATAAATCTTCAGGAAAATGCCACATTTATGCTAAATCTGAGAAAAAAACACAGGAAAAACATGTTGTGTTTTACTTTACATTTGCTTTACATTTGGCACCCCATACACGCGCACACACAAATGCAGACACATGCGTACATGCACCCCCTCAAAAGTAACCTGTTAGGTTTCTGCATTCTGTGTTAGTTTGTTTAATTTATCTTTCTCATTTTTTCCATATTTATTTATTATGATTATTTTGTGCTTTCACTGTTCCATGTTTTTGTATTACTGTCACTCCCTGTCATCGTCACACTATTCGGGAGCCTTTGGTGATTTCGGTTTTTCTCTGTATTTCTTCTGTCACGCGCTTCCTTTATTACTAATTACTTCATTGTATATAATACTAATTAACTAACAACTACTAACATCTTAGAATTAGGGTCTTCTAATCTACTAATGACTAACTTGTGTATATATACTAATCTATTAATCTACTAACGCCATAGAATCAGGGTTTTCTAGTAATCTACTAACTTACTAACTTCATCTTCTTTCCTTGCTGCAGCTGTCTCTCTTTTTGCCTGTTCTATCACTAATTATCTTTCTTTGGTTCCTCTTAACTACAGCTGACTCTCGTTTCCGCTTTCCTATTCCTTGTATGCACTTGTCTTATTGGAGTCCATGTCATGTTGTCTCTATGTATTTGGTTCCGGTCCAGTCCGTGTCTTACGTTCTCCCTCGTTATGGTATTATTGTTTCCTATTGTGTTCACCTGTGTCTAGCTCCTTACTCCTCCCACCCATACTTGATTCCTTTTTGTGTCATTACTTCCCTGTGTATATAACCCTGTTATTTCAGTCTGTCTTTGTGAGGTCCTCACAAGAGTTTTTGCTACTGTGTTGCCGTCTGGTTGTCTGAGTTATGTTTTCCTTTTGTATTTGTTTTCTAGTTTAAAAAAAATAAAAAATAAAATATATATATATATATATATATATATATATATATATATCCCTTGTCTTTCCCCTGTTGTTTCATTTTTTGTTGTCCATTCTTTGTTTTGGTTTTCTTTTTGCTCCTCTTTACGCCTCCCCGGTTTTGACCCCTGCCTGTTCTGTGACCACTCCTTGGACTGTGTTTTTTTGTACCGCTGCCTGTCTCCCTGGTTTTTGACCCGGCCTGTTTTTACCACGAATTGCTGCCTTTAATTAAACTTCGTTTTTTTTTTTTGTATTCCTGCGTTTGGGTCCTTCCCCCACCCGCCCTTAACATAACCACGTCATAAACTCCAGCCCAAATAAGTCATACAAGGAACTGGCAGGGAGATGATATTTGTGGCTGTTTGAGGAAATATCTGAAAAGTGAGTAACTATAATTTTCTGATTGTGAGCTCAAGGAGAGAGGATGCATTTTCTTTGCTGCTCCTGCTTTGCTTTTGCTCCTGCTTTTCTTTACTTGCTTTATTTTCTGTCTATTTGATTAAAGCTGATTCATGTTAGTTTTATTTATTTTATCTCAAATTTATTATTTTATTTATTTTTAAGTAAGGACACTGCTGTTGTACCCTTGAGCAAGATACTTCACCTGCATTTCTTATATCCAGCTGTATAAATGGATACTATGTATGAATACAAATGAAATGCTGTGTAAGCTAAATGCCTAATGTAATGAACAGGTCAAGGCTGCAGGTAAAAACAGAGTTAATTCAGGGGATAAAACTACCAGACTCCTAGGACCCTGCTTAACTGGCTTGAGCTTAAACCTACACTTTCACCCTTGCCATAGTTTCATGTCACTTCCTTTACTCATGACAGCATCGAATCAGCTCAAAGCAGAAGGGGTAGTGTTTTTTCAGAGGAGCAGAGACAAGTTTCCGTTTCTCTCAGATACAAGCTCCATTGCCTTCAGCTCCACCAGCAATGAGGCTAGCTTTGGTAACCTTCCTCTCAGGTAAACACAGGCATCGTCCCATTGTTCGGGCTCAAATTTCACATCTTAATAGGCTGGTACAATTTGTTATTACAATACAGGAGTGTGGTGGACTAAATAGTGTTAGTTTCTACTATATGATGGTTTTTAATCATAAGACATAATCATAAGCATCATAATACTTATAATTACCTTATGTGCATGACTTCCTATGGAAAAATCTTGTATATGTGTTTATATGACCTGTAATGTTACATAATCGTTGCATTGTGTAATGTGCTAGATAGCTATAAGCTGAATTATGTTCTGTGCAATTTCTGTGCTTTGGGCTGGGTATCATTCACAGTGAGCATATTCATAGCAGATGTACAGTGTATCTACGGTAAAAGCTTAAAACGCAAAATATTTATTCTGTGCCTTTGTATTTAGGAGCCATAATGCTAGTGATAAAATTAATACGCTGTATCTACAGCTAGGCTGTAACATAAAATATTTCTTCTGTGCCTTTTTCTTTAGGAGCCTACTCTGCAGTTGTCTGGGGCCCAGGGGAGGTGAGGGTCTTGCCGGGTGACAGCTTGACTGTCCCATGTAGATATACAGCTTATGATGAGAATGAGAAATACTGGTGCAAGGAAAATATAGTAAAGCATTGTGGGATTGTGGTGAGCACTGCTGGCACCACCAATAACGACAGAGTTTCGATTAGAGATAATAAAACAGAGAGAGTGTTCTCTGTAACTATGAAGAATCTGAGAGAGGAGGACGAAGGATGGTACCAGTGTCGCATATCAATACCTGGATTTGATAAAGGGAGTCTGGTGTACATCAGTGTCAGAAAAGGTACTATTTTTCATTTAGCCTTATGATAGTTAATCATATTCATTATGTATTATTATCACAGGAGATCACTTGAGAGTATAAAGGCATGCAGTTTGGGTGCATGAGAAAATTCAAATGTCATGTCAACATAAAACCTTCAAGTTCCCCATCAAAAAACTTTAATTGGATACAAAACTACCAGCAATATAGATGATCACACGTCCTCCATGAAATGAAAAACACCTTTCCAGAAAACATTAATTTGAAGCTATACATTCATGTATATGTTGTATTTTAATTGATCAGTTTTTTTTCTTCAAAAAGGAGACCCTGATGCATAATCACTTAGTTGTATTTTGTTTGAAAAATTATTTTCTTATTTTGGCAGCAACATTAAGCTTTATATACTATGATAGAATGTGTAACCACACCCTTGAATATTTAATTCTGTATGTATTGTTTATATTTCATTCTCAGTCCAGGTTCTGGAGAGGGTCATAAGCCAAATCAAAGGTCACATAACAGTCCAGTGTAAATATCACAAATCTTACACAGACCATGTCAAATACTGGTGCAAAGGAAATTTCTTGTTTCCGTGTTCTACCCTGGTGAAGACCGATCGCTCAAATACTCACAGCAGGATCTCTATCAGAGATGATAAAAGAGAGAAAGCATTTTACATCACAATGAAGGACCTCACCAAGGATGATGAGGGGTCATATATGTGTGGAATATCAAGATTTCCCTTTGATGATAAAGTCGACGTGTACGTTCAAGTCAATGAAGGTATTGTTGCAATCAAAATGTCAGCCTTTATTTCATACTGTCAACCAATCCAAAGAAAAATATCATTAGCAAATTGTCATAGGTGGAAAATATGCTGTTTTACCTCTGTGCGTCTGTGGATCTGAATCACTTAACAACTCCAGTACTGTGGTTTCAGGTCATGGGCACTGGGATTGATTCACAACATGAGGGAAAACATAGCTGTTTCAAACAAGTTTTTCAAACTATAAGAAACAAAGCTATTTTATTCAGACTATGATAATCAATTGTTTTCATAATTTCTTTTAATTCCTCTAGATGCGACCATCCCTGATCTCTCGGGGCCTGTGAGTGTAATTGGCCAGGCATCCAGCAGTAAAACAATCAGATGTCAGTATTCTGAAGGTTACAGAAATAGTGTGAAATACTGGTGTAAAGATGCTGGTGTGGATGGGTGCAGCCCTGTAGTGAACACTGAAAATAACGAAACAGAAGGTAGGACCCAGATCAGAGATGACCCTTCCAACAGAGAGTTCCTGATCACCATCAGAGACCTCACAGGACAGGACACAGGCTTGTACTATTGTCAAGTGAAGGCACAATCACCCCTCAAAGATCAACAAGTTGAAGTGCACCTGTATGTTGATGCAGGTAAGTGTGCTGTCACTGCATCATGGGTGTCTAAAAGGATACTTTTATAATTTCCAGTTTCCAGTATTGCTGATTTGGACATTTCTGCATTGCAGAACCACAAATCTTTGTTCCATTTTTTATGCATATCATTGTAATTCTGGTTTTGTTGTAAAAAAAATTATATAGGCAAGCCAACCACATCCAAGACTCCTGCATTCACAACAGGAGAAACAGAAAAAGGGAATAGGATTTCAACGGAAAAACGAGAAGGATCACCATTCCCAAAGAATAATCCGTAAGTAAACCATAATCAAAAATAAAAAAACTAAAATAATAAAATGTTTTCTTCTAATCTGTGATAAACCTAAACATCAATGTAGACAACAGCACAGAAAGAACACCCCAAACAAAGCACTCTGCGCTTACGACTGCTGTAAATTAAAACGTTGACATGGCAGAGCATGTCTCTGTTAGTCTTTGTCTCTCCTGAAGAAAAGTGCATTACCATTATTAGTTGCATACTATTAATATTTTGCTGAGAAATGCAGGTATAAATTTACATGATTTCACTTTCTCCATTGAACTGTATTACTTTCGGACCTCTGAAATCGAAAATGGCTTTCCAGAAAACATTCATTTGAAGATATACATACAAGCATTTATATGGTGAATATTAAGTGTAAATAGTTTTTTTTTAAAGAGCCCCTGATGCATAATCACTTGGAAATAGTAGTATTTTATTGTTATTTGAATATGTGGCATAACAACAAAAAACATGCAATACTAGTAATAATAATATCAAAAACTGTTCTGTTTCAGAGGGAAAACTATTTTCTTTTACTTTTTTTGGCAACAGCATGATACTATGATGGAATGTTTAACCACACCCTTGAATATTTAATTCTGTATGTATTGTTTATATTTCATTCTCAGTCCAGGTTCTGGAGAGGGCGATAAGCCAAACCAAAGGACACATAACAGTCCAGTGAAAATATCACAAGTCTTACACAGACCGTGTCAAATACTGGTGCAAAGAAACATACCCTCATATGTTTTCTTCAAATCTGTGATAAACTTAAACATCAATGTAGATAACAGCACAGAAAGATCACCCCAAACAAAGCGCTTATGACGGCCGTAAATGAAAACGTTGACATGGCAGAGCATGTCTCTGCCAGAGTGTTTGTCCCTCCTGAAGAAAGGTGTATTACCCTTATTAGTTGCATTACATTTCCCTGATAGGAAGTCTTTGTCCCTCCCGTTCACTCTCGGCATTTCCTCCGGAGTTCTCCTGCTGCTCTGCATTGTGACTGCTGTCTTCGCATGCAAGATCAAACGTAAGTTATTCATTATATGAAAGCAATTGTCTATTTTCAACATGGAAAAGCACTTGTGATTATTTCCACTTTTTTGTGGTACCATCATTCTCAATGGCTCCTGAAAGCATGCTTAATTGCAGGGTTGTTTAGAATAAGGATGCAAGTTAGCGCACACTGTTGGAGACTTTTCTCTACTGTTTCGAGAAGATTCACTTATTCAGACTGCATCTTAGATGAATGATGTATTGTGACTACCAAATCAACCCATGTATAAATGTTGTTTACTTTCATACCATAATAGTGTGAATAGCATCTGTGGTAAAGGGCTCTGTTTTCCGGCCGGCGCATGGCGTGTGGCGATCCGGTGCACTGGCAATTTCGCCCTGGATTTTCACGCGCATGAGCCTGTTTGGTAATTTGGTGACTGGTAAAGTGGGAGAAGAGCTGCTGTATGGGGTGTGTCAGTCCAGACTGCAGGAACACAATACAATTTTGGTGGACCCTATTGCAATTTTGCAGTCAGATTAGACTGCGATTTGCGCGTGCACCACCCACCTGCTCAGATCAGGTTTATGGCACAAATAGCACAGCATATGACGAGTTACTCATTTCAGAGCTTTCCCAAGTAATGCATACATGATCATATCCTATTAATAAACCAATCAACTGTTTGGTGCATACATTCACTCTCACTGGGCTTCATTCATGAAAGGTGAGCAGAAATTTGGTATTCTGTGACCAATACCTTGGTCAGGCGGGGGAACCTTGCACCTTCAGGATGGCAAGTGCCCTGAAGTCGACAAAAGAGGCCGGACGGCGTACAAGCGCCATATTTATGGCGTGACGTGGTTCCGCCCGTAGTGGTTCTTCATTTGCTATTCAGTTTCCCAATAGCTCTTCCTCTCGGCGAGGATGCCCCATACTGTGGCGTGTTGATCGATATGAAATAGAACCTCCATCGTCTCTCATATCCAAGTGTCAAAGGTTTGAGACCTTCTAAAATAGGAAAGACATTCCTATTCAAAATTCAAAAACCTTTTTCAGTAGATTTACATTGGATTACATAGAAAGTTTGAAGAGGGATTATTTGAAAATGCTACAGTAATATTTCACCCAACTCAGGTCAGATATAGTGGAGGACCTCTTCTCTAATACCCACATGTCAAAAGTTAGAGACTTTTTGACCCCCCCCCCCCCCCCCCCCCCCATCTGTGTCTCTCAGTTCCTTAAATCTGAGGGTTACACAGAAGGCAGGATGTACCCTGTCATCATTTCTGAACAAACATGTGTCTTGCTTCATGCCAATTCGACAACGACAAACTCCTTTTAGTTTAATGATTACATACTACGGATAAATGTGCATTAAACATATATTGCAATAAATGTAAAGTAAAGAAACTTAAATCAAAGGAATAATACGTGGATTAAACATGTTCTTTAAGCACTTAAAAAATATATATGCTAATCAGCTCAGCATTTTTATTAAGTTCTTTATTCACTGCCCCTCACTATACTATCAAGAGATAAAATAAATTAGGCTATATACCTTTTATAAGTACCCTAAAATATCACTAAATATGCACAACACTAAAGTACAATTTAATTACATATATTTCCAAATGAATTACACATTTTAAGCATACTTTAAATTAAGTATTAAAAGTATAAGTACACTTGAAACACATTTGGTATACTTAAATTATATTTTTAATATACTTAAGTATACAATTTCTTTCTCTTGGGGAAATTGATAGAACATTATCTCTAAAGATAAGCTCTAAAACTCATTAACTTATTAACAATCATAACATAGTTCATCTTGACAAAAAAGTTGAGACCACTGACCTAAATATGACTTGACAGCAATATAAAAAGTATTAGAGTTGCATTACAGTTAATATAGGGTACATTACCACGTACATATGCAAATACTGAGGTTCCCTAAGTATAAAATGGGATAATTTTCCTCCATTAGAATAGCCCACAACACTGTCCCACATTACCAGAAACATGCTGTCCCACATTTCCTGACTGTGTTTGGTAATGTGGGACATATAAGAAATGCCTGAATTAAAAAAGTCTAAACATAATATTTACCACTTAAATTTTTTTTGTTGCACAAGTATTTCATATGCATAATTACATCATAATTAGGCACAGTGTATTGTCCACGACAGATTTAGAACCTTAACATTAATTCAAGCAAAAGCTTATGTCATTGACCTAACCATGTATTTTGCTGGGTGACCTTCATATATGAAGCTTGCTATGATCCCCATCATGACATGACATCAATGAAATCCTGTGACTTTGATCATGTAGTTTCTCTGCAAGAACCTAGTTACAATTATTTTGATTGGCTCTTGACAGAGCAGGAAATAAACATGTCAAAGCTTAGTTGTCCCACATTACCTGATGTCCCACAATACCTGAACTCACCCTATTATTAGGCTATCAGAATGTTGAGCCAATTAGATTTAGCAGAGAAAAAAAGCGGAAGAATGACCGTGAAAGTGTACAATCGCTTTTCGCGACCGATTTAAGGTGGACCGGCAATTCCGAATCGGGAGCCAACTTCAGCGTCGTGCCGTGTAATACCCCCATGCCCTGTAAGCCTGTCTCATTCATTACAGTTCATTCTGGTTTAATTGTCAGCTTTCTTATCCAATAGAGTACATTATAACCTTCGCAACGGCATATGCCACGTCTTTTTGGGTGCTTTGAGCAATTTACTACAGCCAGGCGTAACGGCAGTTTTCGTTTTAACTGTCTAGTATTACGCAAGCTCTATAGAATACGCTTTAAGGAGGGGAGTTTCCCTTTTCCTATATGTAAGTATTTTTGCGTCTAAAATGCCATTGGTCTCGCTGGCTACATAGGTATGTTCGTGTTTCCACTCGAGCACTGTCTTTCCAATATGTTTGATAACCCTATTGTTATTTTCGCATTTTGAGTACAGTTCACATACTGTAGTGTAATCGTTAAATGTATTTTTGATATTTAGGCTACCGACGTTCATTGAAGATAGAACATTTGGCAGCATTTTGGAGATGGTGGAATACTATTTTATGTTCATGTTATCGTACATAATATAGGCTATGGCGTATACTTGTCTCTTAGGGCATGACAAATGCTCATTCCAATTTACTGTGCGCTGATATGTGGTAGATTAAGGTAAAAATTTCCTTGGAGTCATTATGAATAGGAAAATTTAAAAAAAACTACAGAAAAATGCAATCCCAGGACAAAAGTATACGTACAGGGACAAGTGATGTTTTATTGAGGTACATGAGTGAATGATTAGGCAACATATTTAGGTGTATGTAACACTGTGATATCAATGTTTTTTTATCTTAAGCCATCAGAAGGAGCAAATGTAGTGTATATGCGTTTAATGGACAAAACTAATTTTATTCATTTTATGACATGTTTTGCTTAGGGGTTTTGGACCCATAGATATCTACCCCCCTATACTGATTAAAATATGTAATTCCCTCTTGGAAATTATGCAAAAGTGAGTTTTATGAGCCAAAACTGTTTTTTTGTAGTTAAATATATCATAATTTTTTTTATTTACAGCAGTGCACAATTTAGCCGTTTGGATAGATTTGGAGACACTAATGGACAACAGGGTACACTGCTACGTTTTGCTTTAGTAGTTCAGCATATCATCCTTAGATTTAGCAAAACTTGTGGACATGGAGTTTATGATCCAGGAAATGTATATATATTACCGATTTCACTTATGTAGCTCTCAGCAAACTAAAGAAATTTATTTATTTTTTTCCAAAGTTTCTTTGCATTTGTGGCACTTTATTTTGACTTAAATTAAAATCTAAGTTTGTATTGTAATTGGTACACCTGTCTTGTTTCATTTATGCCATTTACAAGTTTATGTGATGCTCACACCTGGAGTTATAAAGCCTTAAACAGAGCACCCCCTAAATAGGTGAAATTTGCCATCTGCGCCAAGGGGTTAAAGCGTTGGTCACATTTCCATAAGCAGGACATTATAAAACATGGGAAAATATACATGAACCCATGGGTTGCCAACCTGACAGCTTTATTGTATTTAGTGTCATCATTAAGGCAAAATAACAGTATTTATCTTATTAATCAATATTAGAATGCAGGTAATGAACTTCAGATGAAGCTGAATGATGAATACTATTGATCCATATAGCCTATTCCTTGCTCACACTGCATATGCACAAGCATGTCTGTTTCACCATCATATAAGCAATCCACCAAGGTGGAAAAGCAGGCTTTTAAAAGGAATGAGATATGACATTTTGATTGATTTATTGCATAGTACGCCCAAGACAGACCTATAATTAATGAAGAGGCTAGGTTCAGCCCATTAGCACCTTGTGCCTTACTTAGCGCTCAAATAACACACCATGTAGCTAGCAAAAGTGGACTTGGACACGCCTTAAATGCACTTGCGCCTAATGTTTTAGACAATGTGCCAAGATGGAGCCCATGGTGTGACATATGACAAATGACATATCACTTGTAAAAAAATATCTCATAAGAAAATTATGAAAAGTGTGACAGAAATGTTGCCAGTGAAAAACCACTTAATCAATGGGAAAAAATTATAAATCCTGTTATTTTAGGGGTTGGCCATTAAATAATGAATTATTTTCATTATTCTACATGACTTTGACAGTGTTTTTAAAATTCTTTACAAACATTTTTATCATAAAAATACAGTACACTAGTAAAAAAAACTTTACTGTCAAAGTCATGTAGAATAACAACAATAGCTCATTATTTAACAGTCATCTGACAAAATAGCATTATTTATACAGTTAAATAACATGACTCATACATCTAAATAGCAGGATTCATGCAGTTTTTCCCCTTCATTAAATGTTTTTTCACTGGCAACATTGTAGCCTTTTTTATGGTGTACCTGTTGCAGGTATACAACATTGCGGGTATTTTTTACAGGCACACAAAGGCACACATTTGTCGATACAGTTTAGTGACAGTTTATAGATGTATATATACACTACTCACAAAAAGTTAGGGATATTCGGCTTTCGGGTGAAATTTCAGGATGAACCTAAAATGCACTATAACCTTTACAGGTGAAATTAATTTGACCTTCTCTAAACTTTTGAATGCACATGTCCAACTATTCAATGTTTCAGTACTTTTTGCACAACTTGCTGTTCTCTAACAAGGAGCTGAACGGCAAAATTCACAACAGGTGTTTGATCCATGAATCGACCAATAAATTTCCTGGTTCAATTAGAATTGGTATTTAAACAGTCCTCTTCATCATGCTGTTCACATTTTGACATCATGAGACCAAGACGACACCTAACAATTGATCAACAGTACCTCGCCATTGCGAGGCTTCAAACAGGATGTTCTCAGAGGGAAGTGGCCACTGAGCTTAGAGTGTCACAGAGTGTCATCAGCAGGTTGCAACAGAGATACAGAGAGACTGGAAGAGTCACAGAAAGGCATAGAAGTGGACGTCCTTTGGCCACATCCCACACTGATGACCGCTTCATTGTGAACAGTGCCCTGCGGAACCGGATGATGAATGCCACTCAACTCCAGGCACATTTAAGGGAGGTGAGAGGCACCCAAGTGTCACGTCAGACCATTCGAAACCGTTTACATCAGCGTGGTCTGCGTGCTAGACGACCTGCAAGGGTACCTGACCACACCACCAGGCACAGGCGTCATCGTCTTGCATGGGCCAGGGAGTATTTACGCTGGAAGAGGGACCAGTGGGCCTCAGTGCTGTTCTCTGATGAAAGTCGATTCACGTTGAGCAGAAATGATGGCCGCCAACGATGTTGGAGACGTCAAGGAGAGCGCTATGCATCAGCCACTGTTGTCACCAGACGACCCTTTGGTGGTGGCGGTGTTACAGTGTGGGCAGGTGTGTCTAGTCAATACAGAACTGCCCTACACTTTGTGAATGGTACAGTGACAAGCCCATACTACCGGAATAACATCATTAATCCAGTCATTGTGCCCCTGCATGAACAACACAGGCCTAATTTTATCTTCATGGACGACAATGCTCCAGCTCATCGAGGTCGCATCATTAGGGAAAGGCTGCTGGAGACTGGGGTACCTCAAATGGAGTGGCCTGCACTTTCTCCAGACCTGAATCCCATAGAAAACCTATGGGATCAGCTGACTCACCGTGTAGAGGCTCGTAACTCTGTACCCCAGAACCTCAATGACCTGAGGGCCGCCCTTCAAGAAGAGTGGGATGCCATGCCTCAGCAGACAATAAGTCAACTTGTGAACAGCATGAGACGTCGTTGTCAAGCTGTAATTGAAGCTCAAGGGCACATGACAAGTTATTGAGACATTGACATTTTTGTTGTGGTATACCCACCACTGTTGTTGGCTTTTGTTTCAATAAATTGTTTGAGATGAGGAAATCATCATTGCATGCTTCTACTTAAATGCCCTACTTTCATGATACGTATAATATCACTGTAGCGTGAACTTACATTTTCCATAAATTTCACCCGAAAGCCAAATATCCCTAACTTTTTGTGAGTAGTGTATATTGATGGCCACCAGATGAAATCTGATGGCCATCACTACACATAAATATCAGATTAAAAACAATAGGACTAAAACATCAATGATTAGGTATAGCCCTACATAGTTTTATACATTCCCTTGTGAAACAAATGCATTATTACATTGATGGTATACATTTTTCCAATATTAAAGCAAAATAGATCTTTCCTCTTCCACTGCCATGGTAGTGGGAAATTAGCAGTACACAGGGTTGCAAAGTGCCGGCTCTTAACCCTCATATTATGTTCACATTTTTTGACGCCTTTTATGTTTGGGCCAAATTGACCCAAAAAGTTTAAACTTTTTAAACTCCTGAAGCATAGGGAGAACAATTATGACAGACAGTCCAGGTATGATGATGCGGGGGAGCAGCGGGAGCAGGATAGCCAGGGAAGGTTATGGAGATGGACAACCGGGTTGGTGGAGCAGGGGATGAGCGGGAGCGGTAGAGCAGGACAGTGGAGCGGAGTCCAGGCAGGACGCAGGCGTGGCAGCAGGGCAGCGGCAGTGGCAGCACGGCAACAGCAGGGCGGCAGCAGCGACAGCAGAGGCAGGAGCGACAGCACATCAGCAGCACCGCAACACTGGCTGTAAGCGGGCACCCCCGCAGGGTGGAATAGCAGAAGCCCAAGCTGCATGCACACACGTCAGGTGGGAGGCAGGAAAACCGCAACACAGGCAGGGATTACAGACGACTGCAGGCTGGCAGACTTAAGCAGACAAAGTTAGTATAGCGAGACGAAACAATGAACAGCGGGTAGTGCTGTTCCAGACTGAGCAGACTTTGACTAGACAGAATAGCAGGGCGAATAAACGCCGGCACAGAACAAGACTTTTAAAGTAGCAACTAGACAGGGAACCCGACAGGACCAGAGGTTTCTGACAAAGAGCATTAACGAACTGGCACAGGACAGAAAACACCGGGTGACTAAATGCAAACATTAATTGGAATCAATTAGGAACCGCGTGTGAATGTATGCGAGAGTGATTGAACAGAGCGGAGAGTGTGGAATGCATGCGAAACGGGGGAATGGGATAGGCTGAGAAAGGAGCAGTGAAACAGAGTGATACAAACGGGAAAACACGCCCAACCTGCAGCAAGGGGGAAAACGGACAATAGAGAGACAAACACGAAACGGGGAGAGGGAAAACACGGCGAAACAATAGGATGGGAGTGGAATGTTACACATTCCTTTCTTCATTGTTTGTGAAAACAGTAAAGAATGTCTTAAATAGAAATGTAGTATTCACATTCAACAGAAAACTTGACATTTATGATTTTAGCATTTTGTACTTGCAGTTTCTTTTACTAAATTGTAGAAATTATCATTTATAATTATTGCCAGCATGTCCAATAATTGGTTACTTTGTTAGCCAAATGGTTTGCTACTGTATATTGTTTGATAAATACAAAGCACCCAGATAGGCTAGCTAGCTACAAATGTAGTCCACTTGATTCCCCACTATTTTCTGTTGTTAACCTTTCACATCTGCCAAGCAACTACATTCAAATCTAGGTTTAAGTCATTAATCTTAGATTTACCAATCTACGATTAAATTGAAGTGGTGCAACACATCTCTGGTTAGTTTTAAACTTAGATTCATTCATTTTAAACCTGGACTCTGATTATCTCTAATCTTAGATTAATTTAAGACTTGTTGGTGCAACCGACCCTAGAAAGCATAAATTTAAAGAGGACAACAAGTGTCTTGAACCATTGAGCGCAACTGTTAATTCAGGCTAGAAAAACGAATTTACAAAAATCTACAAAACATTGAACAATTACACATGGGGCATTTAAAATTCAGAATCTTCACATGATAACACATCATCATAAATGTGGTATAGAAAAATGCAACACAAGTTTATGACGCACAGAACAATAATGCTATCTCAAAATACATTGGTAGCCTAATAATTTCCTTATTGTTCTTGGTTATTGAGCGAATCATTTGTTTGATTGATAATCAGGAAAAGTAAATGGAAACAGATTGAGAGTGAGAGTTAAAGGTAAGATTACAGAGGGCCTAGTTCTACTCCACGGTACGCCACTGCATTTTATACAGCTACCCCACAAATGACACAACATCTTTGTATACAAAGTTGGTACAGGAATTTAGAAAATATAGCATCATGTTTATTGTGTGTTTACTATTTATTCCCAACAAATTAGGAGAAATCATATAGTGTCAAGATGAAAAAATAAGGTTAACTGGTTTTCAAGAGACATCGAATCAGGTCAAATTAACCCGGAACATAATATGAGGGTTAAAGGGATTGAAAAGAGGTCATTTGATTGGCTATGGTTGAATCCAGCTGCAACCCACCCACTGATAAATATTCAGCCTATTCCAGCCCATTTTCCACCTGCACAGCGCACTGTGAACTGTGCGCTCCTTGCCTCTGGTCATGAAAATAACAAAATTCCTAAGTCACGCCCAGTCAGAGCCCAAAGTGACGGTCCAGAATGACATACAGAAAATTATTAAGTGAAGTGACATCCCTGATATCTCCTTTTTTAAAGGGGCTATATGTAAGATTTTTACATCCATGAATTGCTTTCGATTGTCAATGCATGAACAGATTGTAACGTAACTTTAAAAAATGAAACCTTCCCCGACTTTCTCCGTTGCGTATAAGAGTCCAAGGTTTGATTTTTATGTAAAGGGCTCTGGTCGGATTTGCCAGGAAAATCATTTTGTGAATGAAGGCTGTGACTTCTAAAGGTTGCTAAAAGAGCGCGTTCATTGAACGTGCTCATGTTTTTGGTGAACGGTGAACTGAACGTATCAGTTTGCATCTAATGAACGTGAATGTGAACTCTGGTGGATGTTAACGACGCTCACGCACTGTGTTTTACGGAACCCGAGTAGTGATGGTCAGTTCGGTTCTTTTTTCTGAGTCGGCTCTTTCCGTACCGTTCGGTTTGAATAGTCAGAGTCGCGGGTTTTTGGTTCCTCCGGTTAATACAGTCCCGTTTGTTTGATTCTTTCGAACTACCCGAGCCGCATCTCTTTCTCCCAGTGGCGCAAGCTGGAATTTGAAGCCGTTTCAGACAGCAGAATGGTAGCAAATCAAGTTAGTAAACTAGCTTTGATATTTTATTCAGACCCAAATCACCTGATTGATGCTCATTTTTAATAGCCTATGCTCAATGTTTTCTGTTCACTCTCCCTTACTTTTCAAGCTAGTTTGCAATCGCATCCAGTTTACATTTATATATTTATTATCTCCAATATTCTAGCAGAAGTTTAACTTTAGGCCTAGCTAAAATAACGCTGTCGGTCATTGATTGTAACGTTAGATATTACGTGGCCTAAGAATAGACATTGAATGGTTATATTTGCATATAGCTATTTTATGAGTCTATGCAAATATAAATCTTATTTTTTCTCAGATCCTAGAATCCAGTAGCCTACTGAAAATGTGGTGGATGGATGGCTATATAGGAGAGATAGCCAGTCAAATCCAACAAACAAACCAGATCTTGATGTGTGTGTGTGTACAGGAGCCTGTTTTGTTTATTAGCTTTAAATAGTATTTGGTAAAGATTTATTTGGACACCATAAAATATGTTTATTTGAACCATACGTCCCATTTATTTCTTCTATTATACAAAATTGTATTTATCTGTTCACTGTTGTTGGGTTCTAAAATAAGAGTTCTAAAATAAAAATGCCACTTATATAATAAATTATATTATATTATATATATAACTTAACTATAAATAAATAGCTGAACACAATCGCATATTCATTATGTTTTATACTGCAATTCAGTTGCAAACAGTCACATTGTAATAATTTCGTAATAAAAAGTAGACTATTAAAGTGTTGGCGTCTCGGAATATCATTTGATATAACAGAATACCTTTGTCAAGGTTTCTGGTTGATCCACGCTGAGTAGCTAGGCCAAACCCAATTATTAATGGTGTAGGCTACAGCATTTTCTCTCTGCTAAAACTAAGGAACTTTGGTTTTTTGTCACGACTCAGGAGCCGTGGAATATTGCCGAAGCTCAGTCGAGTTGATTTCGTGCTGAGAGTTGGGTAGTAGGCGACTGTAGGTACAGTACATCATTTAACCGTTAGTAGTAGTAATAATAATAATCACTTTGGAATGAGCTGGGGCGATTATCTAATTCACAAAAATATGTGCAATACTGTTGTTACGGTAGGTGGGAAACAGGACCCAATAGCAGGCGGGAAGTAGGAAAACCAAAGTTTAATATAGGGGCAAGGCAGCAATCCATGGTACAAAACAGGCAGGGTCATAAACCGGGAAGACAGGGCAACGATACAAAAGAGTCCCAAGAGTAATCACAGAACAGGCTGGGGTCGGAACCGGGAAGGCACAGCAGAAGTACAAAATCAGAGTCCAAATCACAGATAGATACAGGGATAGGATAACGAGGAGGGAAATGGCAGCTGCAGGTAGAAACTCAAGATGAATTAGTATTTAGTAATGTTAGTAGCGAACTCTAAAACCCTAATGTTAGTAGGTTAGCTGGTTAGTATTATATACACGTTCGTTTGTTAGCAGGTTAGTATTAAATCTGATCTAACAGTTAGTACGATTAGTACATTAGTATTATATACAAATATTAAGAAAGCCAGAAGGAAGAAAACGAGATACGAAATACAGAGGAAACCCGAATGTACCCAAAATCACCAGAATAGTGCAATGACAAAGATGGAGTGGAATCTCGGGAAACATGGAATGCGGACTGACAAGGAAACTAGAGTGATAGTAAAATACTAAACACAATACACAAAGTCAGGAAAATAATAAACACCGAGAATAAATGGGAGAAAATAAACAGACAATCGCGAGGGTAATGCAGGGAAATAAGCACAATAAAACAAAGATCAGGGAAATAAGCAAAAGAAATCAGGAAACATAAATACACAGAATAAACAGACAGACAAGGTACAGGATCCTGACAATTGTTAGATCGGAGCAGCTCATTTTAAAAAAAAAAAAAACGGAAGAAATGAACATGAACTAGTTCATTTTTTTGGGACTGTGAACTTAGTTCAAAATTCAAAATTGTGAACGATGAACGTGAACTAGTTCATTTTAATCTGTGTGAACTGAACTTTGAGCTAGCTCTTGTGAAGTGTGAACTTGCACAACACTGTTGGCACATATTTTCAGATAAGCCCTAGATGAACTAGAGAAGCAGACTTTTCAAAGAAGTGGTTTAACATATCTTGACCAATTCTCTTCCCGAGAATAAAAACAGCAACACAGCGACTGTCATTTGGACTACTTTCTGTAAAGACTGACAGCACTGACAAACTTAGTGAACTTTGTTTTAGTTGCTCACAGCCACTATAATGGTAAAAAGTGAGAGTGAATGCGTATACCACAGATTCTATAATCCCACCAGATATTTACCTCTGCTCCTTCTGCCCTTGCTTTTTCTAGCCAAAACTGTTCTGTTTGGTGACAGGAGTTTCCAGTGCTATTTTACAGTGCTGAACATCCATTTTCACAGTTTCATACATGGTCCGCACAATCTATAATGATAACAAAAACAGAACTTTCAATGTTAAGAAAAAGTTTTGGGTGAGACTAAAATATCTGTGGTTATATTGATACAGAGCTTCTTCAAACAAAAACAACTTATAGCCATTTGTATGGAAACAGTATTCATGGAACTAAATTGAACCACTGCTTGGTTTGTGCAAATTTGCAGTCACATGACTCTAAATCCCATTTCCATTTCAGGTAAAGTAAGACCAGCAGTGGCAGACAAAAGAGAACAGGTACTTTGATCTTTGAATGAGAGTGGTCTTTCTCATCCCCTGTAAAATGTTCATGAACTGATCAAAGAGAATAAAATGTTATCTTTTTTGAGTAATTAGTGTAGTGTTTGAGAGATTGTTCTGGAGCATTTAAAACGTCTATAAGCAGCATGATATAAGGAGTCAAATCACTTTATATAACTCTGATGGCATTCATTTGAAAGGATTTGGAAATACACATAAATTAAAGTGTTACCATTATTTCCTCCCCACTATAGCCTCCAGGAGCCATTGAACTGACCTATGCTGAAGTGGTGACCTATGCTGAAGTGGTGACCAATGACAGCACACAGGAGCAGAATGACGGTCTTTACAGCAATGTGAATGTACAGTCCCCACACAGACCTCCTCCAGGGGATCATACCGTGTACTCTACCGTCACATATTGAAAAGGGCATTTTTAGACATGTTAGACAACACCCCAAGACAGCCACTCGGCTCTCATCTCAGTTTTTTACTCAGACCTCGGTCAAATTTATATGCGAACCCTCTAACACTTTAGAAAACAGTCATGCAGATCAATGAGAACTTTCACCAAAATATGTTGCTCATCAAAATGTATAATTATATGATACATATATTAATTTCTTCTATATTTTCGTGGGAAAAAAAAATGTTTCTTTTAAAATTGTCCATGGTCAGCAGGAATTGTACTGCTGGCTGAAGGATTAATGTATTTTCAATAAAGTGCTTGCATTGGCATTGCTGCATTTTAAATTTATTTCTGTGTAAAAACTATTATATTTATGTTATTCCATTTTTGTTTTGCATGTAAAAATATTGCTGCAACACTGCTGAAATGTAAACTGTACACCTTTATTAATATTGACAACTGTATACCAATTCAATGTAATTCAGAAATAAGGGATATCTAAATAGCTTGTTTGTCATTTTCACACTGTTGTTTGGTTTTGAATGCAAGTATTTATTTATTTTTAAGATGAACTTAAAAATATCACTTGGAGAAATTTAGTTTGATATGTAAAAAAATATGTATGAATTAGAATATTGATTATCCTCACACAGCTTGGTTTCCTTTAATGAAAGAATATTACAGTAACATGAAGGTCAATTTCCAAAATTAGCTGTTTTACAACATGCTTTAAAGTAAATTATGTTTTAAATTTCTATTTATGAAAATGAGGTATCAAGGATGGGGGTCATTACCTCGATGTCCAAAATCCATTTTTATGAAAGCACAAAAAAAATCACAAGCTTTGTCTTTATGAATGTGAGTTAAGAAATTAAAAACAACATTTCTTTAAGTGCCGAACTGATGAATAGTACCTGTGCTACTTGTACAGATTAATTATTATTTTCATCTTTGTTGGGTAAACAGACATTTTATCTTTCTATTCATGCATCCTAAGTAAAGTCACACATAAAATACACTCAAGTGAAATAGACATATGTACTGCACATTTCAGTATAAAACCAGATGGTGCTCATGAAAGCATTTCCCTCCCTATTAAAACCTTGTGCAGCTACAGTGGGCAGGAGGCTATTAAAAGTTGTGTGCCGCAAATAAAAAATAATTTTACATTTAACTATAAATTCTGAAATTCTGGATTCTGGATGCATTTTAAGAAATAGCCAACTTTAAATATATTGTCAACGTAAAATTGGGATGGCAGGTATGCCATCCGCCAAGTTACGGCTTGGTGGGGCATGCCCCATTCCTATACAGCACCGAGAGTTTGGCACTTTTCAGGGTTTCCTACAGAAGTAACCACAATGACCATAGACAATCAGTCCTTAAAAACATTAACTTCTGTATGTTCTGACCTCATGTAACCACACAGCATTCAGATACAACTTCACACATCCACACAATAAAGCCCCAAACTTGGGTTATTTTGCCGTTTTTCTCCTTCCTCTTCCGCTGCTTCTTCTTCCCATTTTCCTGCCAAACTGCCTGCCTCCGTCACAATGTTATCCAATGGGGAGAATTATTATTTTAGGGTATGGTCCGTATACCTGCTCATCAAGCTTATCGTCCAATAAAAACGCTTCATACTAATGTTTTTTAATGTTAATGTAGCTAATGGCTTTCCAAGAAGCTACTGTGGTCTTGTGGTTAGAACTGCAGTCTCTCACACAGTGGATTGTGGGTTCGAGCCCAGCAGGGCACGTGTATTTTCCACAAAAACAATGTGCAACTGTTAAGTACTTTTCATTTCTTAGACTGTTATTATTTTCACATTGACACATTAACGTATTTTTATTGCAAAGGCAAAAGAGGTTTCCAATATTAACTGTTCAATGTTTCACTTGTATTTCACTTGTACTATATCAAACCCTCCCCAAACCGGACGCTCGCTTTTTTCTGGTTTGGGGAGGGTGTTACGCTCTGCTCTTGCGGTCATGACTGACTGACTGTGGAAACCCCTTGCATCGGCCAACATTTCTTTATTCATTAATTTCTTCACTTCAGCTCTGTTCATTTTATCCTTTTCACACATAACACAAGGTCACCATAAAATGAACTACTAGGAAAATTAAGAATTTACGATAATAGCCTACATTAAGCTGCAAGCCTTTAAGCGATCGGATTTATAAACCGTCAATTCCCCCAAACATATCTGTTTCATGGTTAGTCGCTTATAAATAAATAGTCTATGCTACTCTGCTGATAATGTAGCTTACTGCAAAAACTTTTAATTATTATAATAATAATAAGAAGAAGAATCTCTGGTATGTACTTTCTTAGTAGTATCTCTTGTTTTCTTTCTGGCTAAGATTCCTGGGAAATATGCGTTCTCCAATTAAGCTTCTCGTCAGGAAGCAGATACAAGCTAGGCTACTACGAAGCGAATCAACATGCATTATAGCCTACATTCATTGCACTACAGAAAACTAAATTAAACCTAGCTGTCCGGTACCAAAACATTTCCCGCAGGTAACGTTCTACACTACCGAAAAAAAAACTCTGTTGTGCAGAAACTCACTAGCTAGCTCACTAACTCGTAGCCCACACATGGAAGGTTGGAGTTACGCATCCGGCAATCCAGTGTTGAATAGCCTAACTCTGCTGTGCTTATGAACTCACTAGCTCGCTCGCTAGCTCGTAGCCCACACATGGAAGGTTGGAGTTACGCATCCGGCAATCCAGTGTTGAATAGCCTAGCGTTAAATGTATTTCATAGAATACTAATAGCCCTATTTTAAAACTGTATTTCCATATTTTACTGATGCAAACTATTTAGGCTGTACTAGCTATTTAGGCTGTATGTCTTTCAGCTAGAATGTGTTTGCGTCTAGCCCATTGTGCATGCATGTCTCCATATACACTTGTTTCATTAATTTACATGCTTCTTCATGATCCATAGCTCAGGTGGTACTGTTCATTGTATTTCATTACACATTAAATACTGCTCATCTACAAACTCTTTTAATGTAATTGTGTGCTGTCTATAATAGGATAACTGTTCTCATTCTTGTCAATAGAGGGCGTTATGGTTAAGCGAATGTCTGCATACATTTCTTTGGAATGCATGTCTCTCTCCGTGTTTATCTTCATGCATTATTCATCATTAGTTAGCTATAAAAAATAAGTGATATCAGATCAAAAACGTCTACGACATAAAAAAAGCCAAGTTACTCATGCATAGCCTACATAGCGCTGTCTATAAGTTCTTAAATCCAACTTGCAAAAACTAGGCCTGCCTTTAAAAGTCTTGATATCAAAATGTGGCCAAATTACAACTAACAATATTGCCTATCGTAGCTCACACTAAATAAACTAGCTCTATTCCAAAGCAATGCTATCCAAATGTTTCTAAATTATTTAATGCAACTTGGCCCTGTGTTTCTTCATCTTACCATCTCAAGAGAATGTGGTCAATGAAACTGTATGTGCCACATCAAAATGCAAAAGGAAAATAATTTATAGTGGAAATACTCTGATTCAGATGTGTTGCACTTAGAAATTAAACAGAAAAATTACTACACTATAGGGCATGTTTGAACAATTGTCTGCATCCACTGCTTTGGGTCTATCAAAAGCACAGAATGAATAAAATGTATTATTATTATTATTATTATTATTATTATACATTTATTGATTTATTTATTTGGATTTCTATCAAAACCTGTGTGGTCCTACAGAGCATAGATATCCTTGTGTTCACACAATTCTGTTTGCAAATATCATAAATACTATTATGTTAAGAAAATTGGTACTATTACTTATTTGCCACCATCTGACCCACAAACATGTCTGGATATGTTTGTAAAAATGCTTTATGTACGCTATTTTCTAGGTAAAAATATTACTCATTTTTATCTGCATTTATTTATTCATCACCCCTTTCTCTATTGTACATGATGTTTCTTCATATAAATGTCTGTTTGTGAATTGTAAAGAATGCTGTAGCAGCAGTTAACATTTTAAAACCTGTACATTTTCTAAAGTAAACTTGCCAACAAAGTACAACCATATCCTTTCTTGAGTGTAATACTCAACTTCACCATAATAAATCAGTCAAGGAAATGCCAATATGCCCAAAAGGTAGCCTATGCTATCTAGTTAGTTCGCTGGACATCTTACATGATTATAACAGATGCTATCTGTGTGTAGGCTATGTAAATAATGTGTGTCAAACAGGAATTAATATAGGAATTAACGTCAAGTTTCACACTTTGCTAGAAGACCCTCAATTACCCCCATCACTAAAGCCAGCTATTTCCCCTGCTCCCTCCATTGGATACCAGTCACCAAGGGGCGGGGCTAATTAGTATATCTTTCAAAAGAACTAAAGATTTAGATTTAGCTAAATGTTGAATTTACAAATGCAAGATTTAAGATACAAGCTAAATATTTAATTTAGAACCCAAGATTAAATAAATAAATAAATATTCTTTTTTTTCTAAATATTTAAATTTTTTACCAAGATTTGTGATAAAATAAATATTTATTTAAATGTTAAATCTTGGTTTTTATAAAAAACGCAAGATTTAAGATATAAGCTAAATATTTAATTTAGAACCCAAGATTTAAAATATAAATAAATATTTATTTTTTGCTAAATATTTAACTGTTAAACACAGATTTGTGGTAAAAAAATAAATATATAAATTAAATCTTAAATCTTGCTTTTGGAAAATGTAAGATTTAAGATTTAAGCTAAATCTTATTTTTTTAAATAAATATTTATTTTTGAAACCAAGATTTGAGATTTAAATTAAATCTTTATATTTGACTAAATATTGGTGTTTCTGAAACAGAGAGTTAAGAAATAAGCTAAATATATATATTTTTTTAAATATTTATTTTTGAAAACTCAGATTTAACATTTAAGTTAAATATTTAGGACATGCTTATTTGAGATTTATCAATTAATGTAACGTAAAATATGAAAATATCAACTAAAAGGTTTATTTAGCATGTCAAATTTTGGAAAAAAAATAATATTTAGCATAAATCTTCAGGAAAATGGCACATTTATGCTAAATCTGAGAAAAAACACAGGAAAAACGTGTTGTGTTTTACGTTACATTTGGCACCCCATACACGCGCACACACAAATGCAAACACATGCGTACATGCACCCCCTCAAAAGTAACCCGTTAGGTTTCTGCATTCTGTGTTAGTTTGTTTAATTTATGTTCCCCATATTTATTTATTATGATTATTTTGTGCTTTCACTGTTCCATGTTTTTGTATTACTGTCACTCCCTGTCATCGTCACACTATTCAGGAGCCTTTGGTGATTTTGGTTTTTCTCTGTATTTCTTCTGTCACGCGCTTCCTTCATTACTAATTACTTCATTGTATATAATACTAATTAACTAACAACTACTAACATCTTAGAATTAGGGTCTTCTAATCTACTAATGACTAACTTGTGTATATATACTAATCTATTAATCTACTAACGCCATATAATCAGGGTTTTCTACTAATCTTCTAACTTACTAACTTCATCTTCTTTCCTCGCTGCAGCTGTCTCTCTTTCTGCCTGTTCTATCACTAATTATCTTTCTTTGGTTCCTCTTAACTACAGCTGACTCTCGTTTCCGCTTTCCTATTCCTTGTATGCACTTGTCTTATTGGAGTCCATGTCATGTTGTCTCTATGTATTTGGTTCCGGTCCAGTTCGTGTCTTACGTTCTCCCTCGTTATGGTATTATTGTTTCCTATTGTGTTCACCTGTGTCTAGCTCCTTACTCCTCCCACCCATACTTGATTCCTTTTTGTGTCATTACTTCCCTGTGTATATAACCCTGTTATTTCAGTCTGTCTTTGTGAGTTTCTCACAAGATTATATTTTTTTTGCTATGTTTCCTGAGTTATGTTTTTCCTTTGTGTCTGTCTCCTAGTTTTTGTTATCCCTTGTCTTTCCCCTGTTGTTTCATTTTTTGTTGTCCATTCTTTGTTTTGGTTTTCTTTTTGCTCCTCTTTACGCCTCCCCGGTTTTGACCCCTGCCTGTGTTCTTGCGACCCTAATTCTGGATTATGTTTTTGTGCCTTTGCTGTTCTGACTCCTGCCTGTTCTGTGACTACTCCTTAGACTGTGTTTTTGCACCGTTGCCTGTCTCCCAGGTTTTTGGCCCGGCCTGTTTTTACCACTGATTGCTGCCTTGCCCTCAATTAAACTTCGGTTTTTTTGTATTCCTGCGTTTGGGTCCTTCCCCCACTAGCCCTTAACATGACCACGTCATAAACTCCAGCCCAAATAAGTCATACAAGGAACTGGCAGGGAGATAATATTTGAAAAGTGAGTAACTAATTAGGTAACTATAATTTTCTGATTGTGAGCTCAAGGAGAGAGGATGCATTTTCTTTGCTGCTCCTGCTTTACTTTATTTTCTGTCCATTTGATTAAAGCTGATTCATGTTGTTTTACATTTTCTCAAATTAATTTTATTTATTTTCAAGTAAGGACACTGCCGTTGTACCCTTGAGCAAGATACTTCACCTGCATTGCTTATATCCAGCTGTATAAATGGATACTATGTATGAATACAAATGAAATGCTGTGTAAGCTAAATGCCTGTAATGTAATGTAATGTAAGGCTGCAGGTAAAAACAAAGGAATGAGTTAATTCAGGGAATAAAAGTACCAGACTTCTAGGACCCTGCGTAACAGGCTTGAGCTTAAACCTATGCTTACACCCTAGTTTCATGTCATTTCCTTTACTCATGACAGCATCGAATGAGCTCAAAGCAGAAGGGATAGTGTGTTTTTTCAGAAGAGCAGGGACAAGTTTCAGTTTCTCTCAGATACAAGTTCCATTGCCTTCAGCTCCACCAACAATGAGGCTAGCTTTGGTAACCTTCGTCTCAGGTAAACACAGGCATCGTCTCATTGTTCGGCTCAAATTTCACACTGATCTTAATAGGCTGGTACAATTTGTTATTACAATACAGGCGTGTGGTGGACTAAATAGTGTTAGTCTCTACTATATGATGGTTTTTAATCATGTCATAATCATAAGCATCATAATACTTATAATTACCTTATGTGCATGACTTCCTATGGAAAAATCTTGTATGTGTTTATATGACCTGTAATGTTACATAATCATTGTGTAATGTGCTAGATAGCTATAAGCTGAATTATGTTCTGTGCAATTTCTGTGCTTTGGGCTGGGTATCATTCACAGAGCATATTCATAACGACAGATGTACAGTGTATCTATGGTAAAACCTTAAAACGCAAAATATTTATTCTGTGCCTTTATTTAGGAACCATAATGCTAGTGATAAAATTAATACGCTGTATCTACAGTTAAGCAGTAACATAAAATATTTTTTCTGTGCCTTTTTCTTTAGGAGCCTACTCTGTAGTTGTCTGGGGCCCAGGGGAGGTGAGGGTCTTGCCAGGTGACAGCTTGACTGTCCCATGTAGATATACAGCTTATGATGAGAATGAGAAATACTGGTGCAAGGAAAATATAGTAAATTGTGGGATTGTGGTGAGCACTGCTGGCACCACCAATAACGACAGAGTTTCGATTAGAGATAATATAACAGAGAGTGTTCTCTGTAACTATGAAGAATCTGAGAGAGGAGGACGAAGGATGGTACCAGTGTGGCATATCAATACCTGGATTTGATAACGGGAGTCCGGTGTACATCAATGTCAGAAAAGGTACTATTTTTCATTTAGCCTTATGATAGTTAATCATATTCATTATGTATTATTATCACAGGAGATCACTTGAGAGTATAAAGGCATGTAGTTTGGGTGCATGAGAAAATTCAAATGATAATTCATGTCAACATAAGACCTTCAAGTTCCCCATCAAAAAACTTTAATTGGACACAAAACTACCAGCAATTTAGATGATCACACTTCCTCCATGAAATGAAAAACACCTTTCCAGAAAACATTCATTTGAAGCTATACATTCATGTATATGTTGTATTTTAATTGATCAGTTTTTTTTCTTCAAAAAGGAGACCCTGATGCATAATCACTTAGTTGTATTTTGTTTGAAAAATTATTTTCTTATTTTGGCAGCAACATTAAGCTTTATATACTATGATAGAATGTGTAACCACACCCTTGAATATTTAATTCTGTATGTATTGTTTATATTTCATTCTCAGTCCAGGTTCTGGAGAGGGTCATAAGCCAAATCAAAGGTCACATAACAGTCCAGTGTAAATATCACAAATCTTACACAGACCGTGTCAAATACTGGTGCAAAGGAAATCTCTTGTTTCCGTGTTCTACCCTGGTGAAGACCGATGGCTCAAATACTCACAGCAGGATCTCTATCAGAGATGATAAAAGAGAGAAAGCATTTTACATCACAATGAAGGACCTCACCAAGGATGATGAGGGGTCATATATGTGTGGAATATCAAGATTTCTCTTTGATGATAAAGTCGACGTGTACGTTCAAGTCAATGAAGGTATTGTTGCAATCAAAATGTCAACCTTTATTTGATACTGTCAACCAATCCAAACAAAAATATCATTAGCAAATTGTCATAGGTGGAAAATATGCTGTTTTACCTCTGTGCGGCTGTGGATCTGAATCACTTAACAACTCCAGTACTGTGGTTTCAGGTCATGGGCACTGGGATTGATTCACAACATGAGGGAAAACATAGCTGTTTCAAACAAGTTTTTCAAACTATAAGAAACTAAGCTATTTTATTCAGACTATGATAATCAATTGTTTTCATAATTTCTTTTAATTCCTCTAGATGCGACCATCCCTGATCTCTCGGGGCCTGTGAATGTAATTGGCCAGGCATCCAGCAGTAAAACAATCAGATGTCAGTATTCTGAAGGTTACAGAAATAGTGTGAAATACTGGTGTAAAGGTGCTGGTGTGGATGGGTGCAGCCCTGTAGTGAACACTGAAAATAAAGAAACAGAAGGTAGGACCCAGATCAGAGATGACCCTTCCAACAGAGAGTTCCTGATCACCATCAGAGACCTCACAGGACAGGACACAGGCTTGTACTATTGTCAAGTGAAGGCACAATCACCCCTCAGAGATCAACAGGTTAAAGTGCACCTGTATGTTGATGCAGGTAAGTTTGTCAAATGTAATCCTTTGAAACATATCACATTTCCAGTATTGCTGATTAAGACATTTCTGAACGACAAATCTTGAAGTTCTATTTTTATGCATAATCATTTAAATTCTGGTTTTGTTTAAAAATCATAATATAGGCAAATCTACAGTGTCAACCACATCCAAGACTCAAGAAGAATCAACTTCTCTGTCACCATTTCCTCAGGAGTTCTGCTTATCTGCTGTGTGACTGATATTTTTGAATGCAAGATAAAAACGTAAGTAAATAATTATAATTATGTGTAAAAGCACTTTTGGTGACAGAATTATTCTGATGGAAATGAGATCATGGCTTAATTGCAGGGGTGTTGAGAATAATGCTTCATGAAGTTAGGGCTGACTGTTGGATACTTTTCTGAAGCAGACTGACGATTCACGTCTTCAGGCTGCATCTTGGATGGATGATGTGTTATGAATACCAAGACAACCCTATGTATAAATGTTGTTTCTTTTGATGCCATACTTGATTGAGTAGCTTCTGAGCTTCTGTGGTATAGTGATGGTCTGGAGTGACTGAAAATAGAAAATAACATGCACTTCTTCCTACGTTACATACCTGTATAACAGAAACCACAAGGGCAGGTGAGAAGGTAAGACTAAGAGGTCATTTAAAGTCAGAATCAGTGAACAGAAAAGCACTATCAGGAAGAAAGTCAAGGAACCCCAGTTGCTAGACATTTTGACTCTCACTCTCATCCTGCTTCTTCTCTCTGCTGCATTGAACATGTGAAGTTGGATCGAAAAGTTGGTGACCTCAATGCACGTATATTAAGAAGAAAGTCATTTTGGATTTTCACTCTGAATGCACCTTCCCCCAGGCTTAAATGTGGACTTTGCAATATCCCCCTTTCTTTGATGAAATATATTTCACTCCCAGTCATAAGATATGAGACTGTGTTGTTTGGCCTTTGGCCTGATTTTTGATAATGCATTCCACTTATATAGTATGCTTATATTTGTATAAATGCCGTATAACTAGAATCTTTCCTTTTTCTTGTGTTTAAAATTTGTCACAAAGTTTGTATTTGCATGAACATTATATGTAATTACTAGATGGAACTTCCATTTTCTATTGTGGCAGACCAATTTTAGCCTGATGTCACCAAAGCCGTGGGTTGATCGCTTGCAGTAAATGGCTGCTGTTACTTCCTGTTATTTGCACGGACATCCAGGAAGCCCTGATGGGCAAAACGACTGTTCAATAAATCAGACTTTTAAAATCTGCATATAAGAGTGTGGGCCTCCTCTTTTTTATGTGACTGCATTTTGTCAACGCACTATAAACTATTCTGAAGAAAAGTGCAGGGTTTGCGCACATTTTTACTCATATTGAGTACACATTTACCGATACAGCCAAGAGGGGAACTTGAGCAACAGACTTTTTTTATTTTTATAGAGGAAGTGGTTTACTATATCTTGACCACTTCTCTTCCTGAGAATAAAAATAGCAACACAGGAACTGTCATGTGAGCCACTTTCTGTAAAGACCAAGCACTGAGAAGCTTAGTGAACTTTGTGTTAGTATGCACACTATAATGGTAAAACGTGAGAGTGGATGCTTATACCACAGATTCAATAATCTCGCCAGATATTCACCTCTGCTCCTTCTGTCCTATTATACACTGCAGAACATCCATTGTCACCGTATTATAGATGGTCAGTTGGTCACAATAATTTATAATTGCAAAAACATAACTCTCAATGTTAAGAAAAAGTTTTGGGTTTTCAAAGAGTTTCAATGTTAATAATATGGAGCAATATTGTAATCAATTCAGCTGCTGTCTGTTACCTCATTAGTGGGCTCAAAAAAAGGCCTAAGGAGGATGGTTTGGCAGACTTGTGGAATGGTTTGCCAGGTGTCTGGAGGCCTATTTTCTGTTGTGGGTTTGTTTTGTGATTTTTGGTTCCTGCTTTTGTTTGGTGGAGTAGTTTGTTAAGTTTGTAAAAGGCAGTGAGCCAACATTTCTTTTGTGTTTTATCTGTGTGTTCACCACGTGATGCAGCGGCCCTCCCCAGTCATGCATCACTAAATATGTATATACACAAATATATATATATTAGGGGTGTGCAGTATAGGGAACATGCCTCTATATTCCTACATGTGGAGGAAGGGGTTTACATATACATTTAGCAGTAATGGTGATAGACATATAAAACATGTTCGTCTTACCAGTCTTCACCCGGGCACCATAAATATACAGAATATCCTCGACGGGGCGCCATAAATGTAAGGAATATGCCTCTATATATAAACTCTTACATGGGATGCCAGAAATATAGGCAATAACTGGAATAATGAGGTTTACCCTTATTATTCTTAAGTTAGGTTAAAATGAAATCAGTCTCATTTGATTATTATGGATTATAATTACTACTACAATTTACCATCAAAGCACTAATAACTAATAATTCATAAGGGTTGAAGGTATTACGTTCTAGTGATTAGGTTTGACTCAGCTCTCGTGTTCATACGACATCAAAACAGACACCAGGTTTAACAAAAATAGATTTATTAAACAAGACAAACATGAATATTACATTGTACTAAATGGACATATTGTGTGGTGTGCGTTGTCGTGGATTTTTCCCTTTCAACCCACAGTGAGCAAGTCTGTCCAAACAGAACCACAACAAAACCATGTAATAGAATAAGAAAAATAATTTCAGTTTATTGGAGATAAACTTAGGATGAGAGAGAATCTCATCAGAATCTCTCTAACCTGACAAACAGCATACAGAGGAGATTTATACACAATCTATTATTGCTTTACTGATTTGCCACAAGGGGCGGTTTCTAAACATACAGAGACAAGGGTATCCATTTCTTGGTGTTTTGTCTTTCTATAACTATCAATAACCTTCAAAACAAGTAACGAAAACATCTGCCTGTTCTCAGCAGTTTGTGAAAGAGAGACACAGAGGGAGTGAACCACGGCCTACTCAGTGTCTCACAAAGAATACATTGTTTAATTACTTAACTCAATATAATTTATCTATTATATTAAATGCTTAATGATAATCATGTGATTGTCTCTATGTTAATACACACACATTGTAAAACAGAAAATTCCTTCACATTTCCCTCCTTTTATCATTTCATGATAACAAACAATTTTCTGTTACAATCTACAAATACAATAATCTTGTGTGGATATGTACAATACTCCAATAAGCCAGACAGGGGAATTTTCAAAATATTCTCCCTCTCTGCGTGTCACTGCGCACCAGTTTCCGAACTCTCTGACAGCTGTCTGCAGCATTCATGAGTTGTTGTGTGACACCCAAGCCTATTTGCATTTGTCAGACCCGAGATTCAGTGCAATTCCCTCTCAATTGTGGGCAACGTCCCAAAATGATGTGGGGCTCATAGCTGGAGTTACTCCACTTCAAGTAACCCCTAAATCTGAATACAGACCATGCAAACGTCAATATCCCCTACGCCCAGAAGCCGAAGACGGCATTGTCGCCGTATTTAATGCGTTGTTAGAAGCTGGTGTTGTGGTTCCCTGTCCTGACTCTCCATGCAACACTCCTATCTTGCCTGTAAAAAAAGCCTGATGGGTCTTGGCGGTTCGTACAAGATTTACGAGCTGTGAACAGCGCCGTTCAACAGCGCGCTCCTGTTGTGTCTAACCCCACAACCATTCTTGCACAGGTCCCGGGTAATGCTAAATATTTTTCTGTGATCGATCTAGCGAATGCATTCTTTAGTATTCCTGTTGATGTAAATTCCCAGTACTGGTTTGCCTTTACATTCAGGTCAAAAAGGTATACCTGGTCTCGGCTACCCCAGGGGTATGCTGAATCACCAGCAGTTTTTTCAGCAGCGCTGCAGGAAAACTTGGAACAGTTCCAGTTTTCTTCAGGCCAAAGTACTTTGATTCAATACGTTGATGATCTCCTCATCTGCTCTCCAGACAAGCACAGCTGTATTCAGGATTCACTTGAACTGTTGACATTCCTAGCCACAGAGGGCCACAAAGTTAACCTCTTAATGCCAAACGCCCCCTAGCGGTAACGCGGGCGTGACGGAAATTATTAAATTATACATTTCATTAATTTAATAATATATAATAAACTGCTCACCTCAATATTTTGATTAAATATCCTTATGATATATCCATTCCTTCTGGGAAAGTGGTTTTTAAGCCCAAAACGTCGAGATAAAACTTTGTAAATAACGTTGGAAACTCTGACCTAATTCTCAAACATGTATTGCAGCTTGATGTCACACCATAAACAATGTGCTGGTAAACTGTTCTGCTTAATTGTATTTCACAAAACTTTGGTTTAAAAAATCATTATACCTTTAGGCTTCAAGAAAAAATACTTTAAAACTTTCATAAGGCTGTACATGATTTTTTTCCAATTTTAAACCGACTTGTGCTTTTTTGCACTTGATTACGACTCGTTCGGCTGTGTTCACTTTGGCGTTGTGAAACTCAGCCAGTTTCTGGAGTACCAATCCAACGGCTTAGTATGAGTTAGCCAGAGTGGTTTTGAACATGCTTGCAGAGAATTATGCAAAACCGTCGTCAATTGGGTGTATTTCTTTGACTGATAGCACAACTGAAGTGGGAAAAACTGTCTTCGACCTGCCTCCACTCCGAGTATTATTTGCTTTCCATTGGGTTTTAAAACTGTCTGTCAAATATTCCAGCCAATAGCCAAGACTCTTATCTTTCAAAAGAGCCGTCATTTAACACATTTCCTTCGTAAATGAAGGCGATAACAGCACTGCGTATGAGGAAGTGGCACTCACGCGTAATTATCGAGCCAAGATGGCGCAGTGTTTTTACCTTGTAGCGTAGCTCGCTACATTCCGTTTAGCAAAGCACAATTAATTAGGTCAGGCCCGCAGTTACATTTTTTACTTTAGAGTATTTTTGATACAGTTTTTGTGTAGTTATGTCGAGATTTTTGAGGCGTTTATCCGTGCACCAAGTGCTAGACGAACTGGATAAGCCAGAAGATGTTTTTGCCGAGGGAGACTCATCCTGTCTCAGTGACGCTGAATCCACTGATGACCGAGATGATGTTGCTGACATGTAAGTTGTTTTATCATACTAACAGTGTTATGCTATAAACGCATTGAATTTCGCCATGGCAGGTAACGTCGTTAGGGCTGGTGGTATTACCGATTTTTCGATATACCAGTGTGAATTCACGCAATGCCATGCGGGTTCGTAATTACATTGTCAACTGTATTTTATTGTTTTTCATACAATTAATATTACAAATTGCACATTCCAACGGTATGATAAATAATTTATGAAGTAAACTTAGGGTGTATTGTCTGTGTTGACAAACTCGCACGTGTTACGTGGCGTTGCCAACAACACAGATGTTTGGTGTAAGCATCGAAGGAAATTTAGCTGCAATGCGTGAATCCCTGTGTTTCTTCTGTGAAGCTAACTAACCTTATATACTTATGCATAAAATCGGTCCCTCTCAGCTAAATTAATATAGATAGTATTGCGAGTATTACGAGTATTAGGAATGGAAATGTGGTGTTGCTGATTTGCCCACAGCTTACTGTGAACTACAGTCGACGTTCATTGCTAGGGATAGCTGCTACATTATGCGAAGGATGTGCTTTGCCTTGTCTGTTCTGTAGTGATCTTGATGTCTCTGTGCGCACTTACTGTACGTCGCTTTGGATAAAAGTGTCTGCTAAATAAATGTAATGTAATGTAATGCAAGCAAAATTACAGGTAGCAAGCAGCTAGCTATCTATTTGTGTCTGAGATGAGCTACTAAAACGATTTTTTTGAGTGTGAAATGGCTTCTGGAAGTGTTTAGTAAAGTCATTGTTCCACCTGAGTAAATTGTTCTGTATGCAGTACAGAAGGCTGTGCAGGTAAACAAAATGGTAATTTATGCATGGTATGAGGGAGAGAACATGATAACATGAGGGAGTACTTGTTGATTATTATTATTGTTGATTGTTGTTGTATAAGGGGGACTAATGGGTATATCAACATGGTGGACAATTCCATGGACAGGGTTAGTGGGATTTGTAATGATGCAGATTGCTCTCCTGAGGGAATGTGTAGTCTAAATGGCTTCTGTATGAATGGTTAAATAATCTCTCCTCAACCTCCACCCCCATGTTTTGATCCTTTACCTTTTTTTGTTTTTAGTTCATTTTTTTTAGCTTTTTGGACCCTGCCATTTTGTACTTTCTTTGTGTAAATACGGTAACTTCAGCAATTAGAGGCAAGGATCTTTTTATTTGTTACAGCAGGGGTGTTTTTATTTTTTATCTAGGAAACTGGTGGACTTTTGATTTTTTATCCACTGCACTTTTAGTAGTACACCTTAGTGCACTTGTATATAGTTGATATATGTTTGTCATGTATAAAGTTTTGCCTCCTAAAACCCAACCCCAACGTCCCTGTCATAGGAGGTGCCAACAGAATAAAGGACAGGACTGGCAAGCATTAATGTGTAGGGAAGTTTCATACTATTCCCATTATTCATTTGAAAACCTGTTTGCACATTCCTGGACTCATTTCTGGCTAATGGGGCTCTGGTGAAATACACAAGATTCACTGTGCTGCTACATGGGTTTTGACAGCTTTTTGTAACCTTGGTTAGTTAGTTGTGTAATATGCAGAACACCAAGAACACGTCTAAAAATGAACTTTTATTGCCAATATTGACAAATTATCTCATTTTATTGTAAAAACCTAAAAAATAAATCATATTGAGACCTTTCTGGAACATTGCCATTTTTGGCACATTTGGCACCATTTGGCACCATTTGGATAACGAAAAAGGTTCACCTGAAAAAAACCCTGTAAAATTTGAATGGTTTGAGATATTGACACCATTGTTACCAGAGGTAGGCAGCATATTGATGAATCAGATAGAGGAGTCATTTCCTTGATTGCATTTGTAGCTCCCCAGGTAAAAATTCTTAAACTTGAATGTAGGTACCCGTTTTTTAGTTTTTTTATATTTTCTGTACATAAATTGTTGTAGTTAAGTATCAAAAACTGGATTTCTATGAGTTCTCACTGCTTAGTCGTAATACTGCAGGTGTCTGCTTTAATAAAAGCCATGAACCATATTTGTACCATTTATAGTTTTTGAGATAACCACCTTTGTTTGTCACTAGTGAAAACAGGCAAAATTTGGCCTATTTTGCCCTCGGTAGGAAGAGGTTAAACAGGAGAAACTGCAATTTGCGTTACCTACTATTACCTACTTAGGACACACTATTTCTGCAGAAGGCAAATCTTTGGGAACTGACAGAATCCAAGCGATTCTTGACCTCCCTAAACCGGTTACAAAAAAGCAGGTAATGTCTTTTCTAGGCATGACAGGGTACTGTAGGCAATGGATTTCTGATTACGCTGAAATCTCCCAACCCTTGTAAGATTTGGCACATGGCCATGATCTAGCGGCTAATGATAATGTCACATGGACAGAGCTTGCTGAAATTTCCTTTCAGAAGTTGAAACAACAATTGGCCTCTTCTCCTACTTTGGGCCTGCCTGACATGATTAAACCTTTTCTTTTGACTGTTGATGAGAAGGGCGGCTACATGTCTGCTGTTCTTTTGCAAAAGCACGGTGATAAACACAGGCCTGTAGCGTACTATTCTCAGCGACTTGATGCTGTTTCTAGGGGCCTTCCTCCTTGTTTGCGCTCCATTTCAGCAGCGGCTATGGCGGTAACTGCATCTGCATCACTTGTTGCTTATCGTCCTCTCACTGTCCTTGTTCCTCATGCGGTAGCAGAAATTCTGTTAAAACAAAAGACAGCCCATTTCTCACCAGCTCGAATGCTTCACTATCAACATGTGTTGCTCTCTTTGCCAAATGTTACAGTCAAGCGATGCAATGTTCTGAATCCCGCTACTCTTTTACCTACACCTGAGGATGGGGAGCCGCATAATTGTGTTCATGTGTTAGATCAAATTCTCTCCCCCCGTCCTGACCTCGCCACCACTCCTCTCTCAAATGCAGACTTTGATATGTTTGTTGACGGTTCTGCCAGTTGATGTCCCCTCACAGGTGACAGTCAAGTTGGCTATGCAGTAGTGACACAACACCAGGTTCTGGAGTCAGCCCGCCTTCCTGGACAACTTTCAGCACAGGCAGCTGAACTGTTCGCTCTTACACGCGCTTGCCATTTGGCTGAAGGTAAAACTGTAAATATTTTCACTGACAGCAGATATGCTTTTGGAGTTGTGCACGACTTTGGAACTCTTTGGCAGCATAGAGGCTTCCTTACCTCTACAGGGAAAACTATACAGAATGGACACTTAGTGAGCTGCCTCCTACAGGCAATTATTTTGCCTGCTGCCATTGCTATATGTAAGTGCTCCGCTCACACAAACCAGACTGATGCTATCTCTCAAGGTAATGAACAGGCTGATTTGGCAGCCAAGGCAGCTGCAATCGCCCCCCCTCACACAACTCTCAGTCTGCTCACACAGGCTGCTGTTCCCACAGACACTCCAATGGCCTCTGTACAGGACTGCCAGGCTGGGGCCACACCCCAGGAAAAGGCCAAATGGAAGCGAGACGGCACCTACACTGATGGGGTCTGGCTAGGCCCTACTGGTAAACCCTGTTTATCTCGTTTTTTATTTCCCTATTATGCTAAATTGACTCATGGACTAGATCATGTGTCAAAAGGAGGGATGATATCTTTAATGGCCAGACACTGGGACACAAACGGATTTTCGACTTATGCAAAAAACTTTTGTGAAAAGTGTGTTATCTGTGTTGTAAATAATGCTGGGCGGGGCCAGAAAGTTCCAAATGCGGCCCACCCGGCTCCACAGGAGCCTTTCGAGTACCTGATGATGGACTTCATTGAACTTAACCCATGCAGGGGTAAGAAATATTGTTTGGTGTTTGTTGACATGTTTTCAAAGTGGGTTGAAGTTTTTCCTACAGGGAAAGCTGATGCTGCAGCAGTGGCGAAAGCCCTACTAACAGAGCTTATTCCTAGGTGGGGGATCCCGAGGAAGCTGTCTTCAGACAGAGGCTCACACTTTTTAAACAAGGTGTTGGACAAAGTGACCGAGCAATTGGGGATCAGGTTGAAGTTCCATTGTGCTTACCACCCTCAGAGTGGAGGGGCGGTAGAGAGGGCAAATGGAACCATTAAGAACCGGTTAACTAAAGTGATGGCAGAGACAGGTCTGGATTGGGTCCAGGCCCTGCCAATTGTCCTTACAGGTATGCGGGGGAGGGTCCACGCTGCTACAGGGTTGTCGCCCTATGAAGTCATCACAGGGCGGCCCATGAGGACTGGATGTCACCCCCCAGGGCTGATGCTGGACAAGGAGCTAGCTGACACTCGCATGGTGAGTTACTGTGTTCAGCTAACCAATGTTCTGAGATCTGTGCATCAACAGGTGAAAGCAGCTCTCCCAGATCCAGCCAGCGGGCCTCTACATGACCTGCAGCCAGGAGACTGGGTGGTGATAAAAGACTTCAGAAGGAAGAAGTGGCACCAGGCCAGGTGGAGGGGTCCTTTCCAGATACTACTCACCACGCCCACAGCTGTGCGAGTGGAAGGCCGTGCTTCTTGGGTCCACGCCAGCCACTGCAAAAGAGCTCCACCAGCACCAAAGGAGGGATAAGGGTGAGAGACCCACCTCGACCGACGCACAGGGACGACTAAGTTCTCACGGAGTTTAAAAACTCAGAGAACCACCACTTCAAGGAGCACGTGACAGTAATATCTGCTCCCAACATGCCAGACGACAGCAGGAACACTGAGGGGTACAACCCTTTGAGAAGATTAGGCTGCAGCCTGAAAGTAGGCCTATTGATACTAGGCCTCATTACACTCATCACTGTTCTGCCCATTATCCTGATTCATGAGACATTCTACACCATTAACACCAGTGAACCAAACGGTACTGTTGTAATGACTAGGAGGACTAAAAGGTATGTCACCACCGGGAATGAAGCTTGGCTGACACCAGGAACTGTGAAGCATCATTATGCTACTAATTCTTGGTGGCGTTATGCTGAGTGGACTGCAAAACAGCACTTTAACCGGTCTTGTTATGTTTGCTCTCACATGCCTCATTCCACAGCAGGCCCTCTTCTTCAGGTGCAGAATCTGAAGAAGGACCTCTCAACGTGTTTGGTGGGACTGAGTTCTCACCCAGGTGTGGGAATACGGTGGGAAAAAGCTGATTTCTCTGTACCATTAAATCTGTCACTTTTGAGTACTCCAGTAGTCAATACAGATTGTTCTTTCCTGAAAGATTACCTAGCATGGCCACAGGTGTCATGGAGAATGCCCGGTCCAGTCGTACTTAAACATAGTATGAAGTTTGGAAGGTGTATTATAGGTAATGGCTCTAATGCACTAGGTCAATTAGACAATGTTCAGTGTAAAACTGTTTTCTGTGACTGTCCGCCCATGCATCCTGATAAGTGTTTTGACTGTCTGAGTGATTCCTCTAGTCCCTGCAGAGACGACCCTGACATATGTAGGAAGAACTGGTCACAAGCAATCTCATTACCTTGGAATAGGGAACAAACTGCAATCTGTTCCGGGATAATACCATCCTCTCGCCTTGGGAGTCGACTGTTATCAGATTGGTACTGGCTTTGTGGAAATTCAGTCTACACTGCTCTCCCCCCTGACTGGGGTGGAGTGTGTGCCATTGTTGCCTTGTATGACTCTACATATGTGATTCCTGACCTTTCCACATATAGTCACACCACACGTCGCATGCACAGGGTAAAGAGAGGGTTTTGGGATAGTAATCCTGTTCCTACTGAACATCGTCTTTGGACTGCAGGTTCGAAGTTTATACAGGCTTTGCTTCCTGGGTTAGGTGTGTCAGAGGCTTTTAAAGAGATAGAAGTTACTCGATACACTTTTCTCCAGTACATAAACTCCTCAATTTTGACCATAGGTGCTGTAAAAACTGAGTTGACTTCACTGCGATTAATGGTTATGCAAAATCGCATGGTATTAGATCAGCTTACTGCAGAGCAGGGGGGGGGTTTGTGTGATGATTGGGGAGGCGTGTTGCACATACATACCACATTATGATGAGGATGGCCAGATCATACAGCAGGGACTTAGAGATATGACCAAACTCCGTGACTCATTAGTGGAGAGAGAGGTTGATGCAAATAAAGATTGGTTCTTTAACCTCCTGACAGGTTGGAAGAAAACACTGCTGAGAATATTTTTGCCTGTTGTTATCTTTGCCACCCTGCTCGTATTTCTTTGCTGTTGTGGAATGCCACTGATTCGCGCCTGTATTGCACGCCTCACTCAAGCTGCCATAGGTCAGTACTTACAGCAATATGTTCCTGATCCTGAACAAGATAATGTATTCCTTCTCCGACAACTTCCTGAGTTTACTGACGACCCTATATAAAGTATAGGCCTGAATTATGTACCCACCCTGTCACATGGTTGGTGGGAAGACAGACAGTGTTGTAATGTGAAGAGAGTTAAAAGGTTGACATTCCAGGAGTTGTGAAAGTCTCCATTACATGATGGGTTTTTATTTTTTATCTTTCTTTTCTTTCAGACTTTCTCTTGATAATAATAATTTTATATGTTAAATAATCAATAGTACATTATAGTGAAAATTATTTTTATATTCAACTATATTCAATCCTGTTACTATATTCACTATGATTTCATTTTTTATATTTTTATTTTTTCCTATGTTGATTCTTGTTATTAATCAGATATGGATGATGTGCGATAATTGCTAATATCCGGAAGCGACGCTTGATTGCCTTAAGAGGGATCGGGGGATTATTTTTTCCGGAACTGATTGGGTTTTCTGGCTCTGTGCTAGTTTTGTCCCATATAAGTCCTGAATCTGCCGGTTTTTCAATTCCCCCTGGATTATTGGAGTATTGTACATATCCACACAAGATTATTGTATTTGGTCTGTATAATCATGTAATCATTTATGATGTTATTAAAATGAATCACTTACTAATTGATTGAGTATATTAGGTAGATTGTAACAGAAAATTGTTTGTTATCATGAAATGATAAAAGGAGGGAAATGTGAAGGAATTTTCTGTTTTACAATGTGTGTGCATTAACATAGAGACAATCACATGATTATCATTAAGCATTTAATATAATAGATCAATTATATTGAGTTAAGTAATTAAACAATGTATAATTGATCTATTATATTAAATGCTTAATGATAATCATGTGATTGTCTCTATGTTAATACACACACATTGTAAAACAGAAAAATCCTTCACATTTCCCTCCTTTTATCATTTCATGATAACAAACAATTTTCTGTTACAATCTACCTAATATACTCAATCAATTAGTAAGTGATTCATTTTAATAACATCATAAATGATTACATGATTATACAGACCAAATACAATAATCTCGTGTGGATATGTACAATACTCCAATAATCCAGGGGGAATTGAAAAACCGGCAGATTCAGGACTTATATGGGACAAAACTAGCACAGAGCCAGAAAACCCAATCAGTTCCGGAAAACTCATTAAGTGTCTCGTACAGGTATAAATGACCATAATCATCTCCTCTGCAAAAATGCCTCTCCTGTACTGGTCCGTGTATATCATTTGCCTCTACTGACAATACATGATACCAGATTACAAAAATGTTTCAGAGCTCATTACAAGAGAAAGAAAAAGAGAAATATTAGTCCATGGGTGGGAGTAGCATACAGCCTCCACAGTTTGAATCACTCCACAGAGTGACGGACAGTGTTGCCACAGTTACCTTGAAAAAGTAATCTGATTACTGATTACTGATTACTCCTTTAAAAAGTAACTTAGTTACTTTACTGATTACTTGATTTAAAAAGTAACTAAGTTAGATTACTAGTTACTTTATTAGTTACTTTCGGCAGCCCCCGCCACCTCAACATAAAAATGACAACCGGTTTTGCCAATACTCACTTTATTGGAAGTGCATTTTTAACAGTAACGTCAACTGTAGGCTACTTCTGCACATACAGATGAAAATACAAAAGTAAACAATGCATCTCCTGACATTTTAAACTTAAATACTATTTCCTGAAATAAATATTTTTATAAAACATGAAATAAAGCCAGTCTTTCTTGACTTCACTTAGCAAATACTTGTTTTTATAAAAAATAAAATAAATCCAGTCTTTCTTGACCTCACATATTTAACTGTTAACACTGTAATGGTAAAACTTACTATTACATTGTTTATAAATGTAACTATTAAATTCTTTTTAACATGTTTTATGAACGTTGAACCTGAACCTGATTTTCACAGCATTAGAGCAGCAAGGAGTGGTTTTACAAAACAAAACAGTGTATAACACCATATGTAGGCTGATATCATGTTTGATACTTGGCCTAATCTACCTGCCCTTAACATATTCAGATATGGTCCTAATGTTATGACTGAAACAGTGGAGTGGGGAGAGTAAACCAGTGGTTGTATCTCATTAACAGAAGCTTCTCAAACCTCTTGTCAGAAAGTCTATTTCTTCTAGGCGTGAGCACCAAACCTCCCAGACTAAAAAGCCGCTCCACAGGAGCGCTTGATGGGGTTGGAGTGTTATACTTCAAGAAAATGTTCTTGATGTTTGAAAACTGATCCACAATCTGAAGATCATAGCCTGACCTCAGGTAATCCATGACTTCCTTTTCTGCTGAGTAGGTCTCCTCTGGCTCTGCCTCAAAAGCGAAAAAGTCCATCTCACCTTGGCTGGCAGATGTGGTGGGCACACTGGCAGGGCTCTGTGCTGCAGGAGCAGTTGTGCGACACTCTGCTGTCAGAAGCTCCTTTACTCGCTCCCTCCTACCTTCATCTCTCAGCCATCGGAGTTTGAAGTTTGGACAACTGACAGCTGCCAGAAGGGCATCTTTGTTGTCCAGCACACCCGCAAAACGAGTCTGGATAGCCTGAAAAATATAATTGATATGTTTATTATCATTATATTGTTGTAGCTTACCAGGCCTACTATTTACTATGTCATTGAATTACTTGCAAACCATGCCTAATGTGGGATCAATATTATGGATTTAATTTTGTTTTAGGTTACTTACTGACATTTTTATTTGTTTTAATCTTCTTTTGCAGTGATAATGAATATTCTGTTCCATGTTCATGAATAGTGTGATGCAAGAAATTGTAACTAAAGATGGAACATACCTGCACAATGGCATCTGGAAGGCCTGCAGTCGTCCTGGAGAGGGTATCTTTCACAGCCAGGGTCTTCTGCATCAGAACTTCAAGTGTGGGTAGTAAAGTCCCATAAGGACAGTCACCTTGTAAGATGTCCAGTGCTGCAGTCAGAGGCTTCATGGCGGTGCAGTACTCATGCAGGAACTGGTACTCCTTGTCTTTGAAGCACTTAACTCCCAGCTTGGTGCACAGAGTATTCAGCTCATTCATAGGGATTTCTGCGATTCTCTTTACAGCATCATAAAAGGAATTCCACCTTGTGGATGTCGGTACCAGGAGCTTTCTTTTAGTGACTTCCTCCACTGTTTCTGATGCAAGGGTAGATCTACTTGCTTTGGTCCAAAGAGCTGTGCATTTTGCTGTGCTGCTCCTATTCACAGCCTTGCTCTCTGCATTGGAAGTTAAGTATTTCTCCACATCACTTGTGGAAATGATGTTGATGGTATGTGAAGCACACCTGTGGTGCGGGGGAAGAGACAGCTGGCCATCACTTTCATTCTCAGCTGAGAGGATTTCTGACAGATCTAAAAAAGTGACATCAGCATCCGTGGGAGTGGACTCTTCCTCCTCCGTCTCATCATCGGACTCTGTGACAGGCTGATAAACTTTAAATGCCTTAACAAAGTTCGATCCATTATCTGTCACTGTTGCTACTACTTTGTTGAGTAGTCCATATGAAGAGTGAATGTTTTCAATTTCTGCACCAATAACATCATACGTATGCCTACCGCGAATTCTCCTGCATGCCAATGCGGCTTTGTTGCGCTCTAATGTGGATCTACTGATCCAGTGGAGCGTTACTCCCATATAGCTTCTGTTGTTAGCAGTCCAAATGTCCGCGGTAGTTGACACAAAGTCGACCTTGTTCAGTGCGGCCTTCAGATTTCTCTCCATCTCTGCATACTCCTTCTCCAAGTAGGAAGAAAAAGATGTTCTGTGAGGCAGCTCGGCATTGGTAGTAGTAGGGATCTTGTTTATTATGGCACGAAACGAGGGCGAGTCAACCGTGTTTAAGGGCAGCATTTCCTCTACAACATACCGCCCAACCAACTTCTTCAACTCTCCCCCACTTACTGGTTTTGCACCGAAGTCCAGCTTTTGTTGTTTGGTGGGTGGGGGGCCTCCTGCAGAAGTCGAGGCCTTGGCTCTCTGCTTAGCACCACTTAGTGGGACTTGCTCTGTAAGCTTGACTGTGCTGTGCTGCGATTCCAAATGTTTCTTCAAATTTGACGTAGTGTTTTTGAAGCTAGATAGTACTTTGTTGCCAGCACAGAGTGTACACCGAACCTTAATATTGTCATCTTTAGCTGACACAAACTTAAAATAGTGACTATATTTCCAGCTAGCAAACGTGGATCTCTCTCCTCCCTCCATTGTTGTTTAAGTTTGGGGAGCCGCTTGGTGGTACATGTGAGTTCGTTCTCGCATACGTGACGTCACTCCCCGAGACGCAAGAAGAAAGCAAAAAACATATTTTTACTATCGAAAATGACAAAAATAATAGTAACGCACAGTGACTTAGATAAGTAACTTTAATCTGATTACTGGTTTGGAAATATTAACGCGTTACATTACTCGTTACTGAAAAAAGTGGTCAGATTAGATTAACGCGTTACTAAGTAACGCGTTACCGGCATCACTGGTGACGGACCCGTCGGTCACTAATCAAACTTTTTAGAATTTGAGCGCAATACAGCCTCAAGTTACGTTTTGCTGTGGTGGCTCACCTGTGATTCTCTTTCTATGTATTGCGTATTGATCACCCCAGACAGACGTCTTACTCTCCTCGGTCCGGTCGCCGCCGTCCTTCCTCTAGGTGACTGGTTACAGTTACCTCTCTGTGAGAAGGTGGGTTGCGGTCTCGGCGTTTGAACTCCCGGCAGTGCGCACTGTCTAAGCCGTTCCGACTTGAGAGAAATCTGCGTAGGAGAAAATCAAGTTAGCAATCCTGCCGACTACGCCATATTGTCGTGGATTTTTCCCTTTCAACCCACAGTGAGCAAGTCTGTCCAAACAGAACCACAACAAAACCATGTAATAGAATAAGAAAAATAATTTCAGTTTATTGGAGATAAACTTAGGATGAGAGAGAATCTCATCAGAATCTCTCTAACCTGACAAACATCATACAGAGGAGATTTATACACAATCTATTATTGCTTTACTGATTTGCCACAAGGGGCGGTTTCTAAACATACAGAGACAAGGGTATCCATTTCTTGGTGTTTTGTCTTTCTATAACTATCAATAACCTTCAAAACAAGTAACGAAAACATCTGCCTGTTCTCAGCAGTTTGTGAAAGAGAGACACAGAGGGAGTGAACCACGGCCTACTCAGTGTCTCACAAAGAATACATTGTTTAATTACTTAACTCAATATAATTGATCTATTATATTAAATGCTTAATGAAAATCATGTGATTGTCTCTATGTTAATACACACACATTGTAAAACAGAAAATTCCTTCACAGCGTATTGTAGCATTTATATGTGTGTATGCACATATGGGTGTGTGTGTGTGTGTGTGTGTGTGTGTGTGTGTGTCGGTGTCGGTGTGTAGGCCTATGCCACATGTGCGTTCAGGGAACAAAGGAATCACATGGAGTAAGCTAACTGTGTCGCAGCACGATGGTGATTATTGATCTCAAATCTGACGTTACTATAAATAAGTTCACGCACTTCGGTCAGGAAATAACGTATTTATCATCTACAGTAAGCTAAAATGAGATCGTATCACAAGAATGTTAGTACGTGTTAAAGAAAAGAGGAGCAAACCACGAGGCCTGCTTTGGTTAGTTAAAACTACTACCACATTGAAACAGTAGGCCAGCTGGCTAGCTTGCTAACCAGCGCAACATGTTTATACAGCTATTATCGCACAAAGTCGAAATGCAATCAAATTACAGATAAAAAGTTCAGAATAAAATCCTAAACTATTCCTGGGATGTTTGATCAGTCTTACTGAAGTCCACGGTGAGTCGATTACAGCTGGCTTGTACGTGAGGTATGGTCAGGGCGTCTCCTTTGTCTCTCTCCTGGTTTGCTTCTTTGTCCGACGTCGGAACACACCTCTGTCAGAGTTGCGTCTATTCAGTTCTATGGTTAGATGCCATAGGCAAGCTAACCCGTTCGCGTCGCTCTCCGTGGCCTTTGATGCTGCTGCCGCGGTATTGCTGGTGCAATGGAGATCCACCTTTGTAGCTGTGTAGCAAGCAAAAGGGGGTAGAAATTGTAGTGCTGCCTCTTGTGCAGCTGTGTGCAGCACGATCGAGGAAGAGCAGTGAATGGGATAGGGGGAGAGAGACTGTAATTCTTCAGTCTTCTCTGCTTTATGTTTTTATGACCCTTACTCGTATTTCCGAGCTACAGGATTGGCTACGGAAGTCACGCTGGGGTTCATTTTGAACATGTGACTTGTGTTACCTGTGGAATGAATGGAAACGTAGTCTGTTGTCCCTACAGCAGCGATGCCACTATCTGTATCTCTATCTGTTCGACCATCAACATTATCTGTATCTGTATTCGGATTAAAAAATGGAAGTGGGCGGGGCTTCAACTGGAAGTGGTGTTACATATAGGAAATGCCATATTTTCTAGTCTAAAATTACTTATTGCAATTATGTATTCACCTCCTCCCTGTCTTTTTTCTTTTAAAACCCTTTTATAAGAACTATATTCTGGACATTATACTTATTTATCTAACCCCCCACCCCCTAACTGGGGGACACTGAACAATAATTTTGGATAAGAACTGGAAAAAATCTGAGGTACAATATATAATCAACTCAGAATAAAAGGCAGTTTTATAAAAACATGAAACTTGTATAATTGTATAATTCCATTATACATTAGAATGGAAACTACTTCCACGATAACAAACCTTTCTCCCTGTTGTGATTTCATATTTTACTTTTTTTTGTACAATAAAATCAATGGTTTCAGCTCCTGTATGGCGGCGGAGTGATACTTTACGCTACCTACGAATGTAGTGCCGGCACTGGTCGACTACAACAACAAAGATGAGCAACAAGTTGCAATGGCCACATTCGCTCCGCCGCCGTCCTTCCACAGAGAATATAGGTCAGCACAAAGTAAAGGATTCAACGATAGTTTGACTTCAAAAATGATGGTATAAACACTCAAAATAACCCCGATAGACTGTCGTCGTATTTTATTTGCTTTGGGTGCACTGTGGAGTGTTTAAGTGCGTTTGGTAGTGGATGCTACCGGTGGCTTATGGGTACGTGTACTTCAACATTCATTGTGTCGAAGCTACTACGCACATCAGAGATATCGTAGTACTTCATACAATGCCGAAAAGAGCCTCTGTGTCCGTATAGGGGATACACTACCTGAGGCTTCTTCGCTCCCTTGTGGCCCTTCAGTTGTACTGATTCAGGCCCTTGGCTTAGTGTTGAGCGCACTTCAACATCAAATATGTCAGAAGGTGTGCAGAATCCAGGAGTGTGATGAGGTACTGCACACCCATCGTCACCCTGCAGTGGTACTGTTCGGGTCTGTGGTTTATGGGTATGTGTACTTCATTGTGTCGAAGCAACTACGCGCATCAGTGAAATCGTGGTACTTCATACAATGCCTCTGTGTCTGTGAAGACATACACTACCTGAGGCTTCTTCAACCCCTTGTGGCCCTTCAGTTGTACTGATTCGGGCCCTTGATTTGGTGCACACTTCAACGGCAGCCACTTAAGCCCCATGACTCATGGGAGCCTGCTGCTAGACAAGAAAAGAAAACGGCCAGCACTCTCCAATGTAAATTTTATATATTTAATGGCAGCAGTCACGAATGCGTTTCGCCTACACAGCCTTCATCAGCATACAGCCTCAATCAGAGAACAAGGTTAAAAGTAATCTCAGCCATGACGTCATACAGGTGGCAGACAATTAGCAGCAATTAGAAACTCCCCATAGGAAATCTTACTCTTTTCTAAACATAGGACTTAAGTACATAATCTTTTCTCTACAGCATACTACAATCACCATTGTTTGAGAGCAAGCCTTATTAGTTTAACATTTTCTTATAATTTTTTATAACAATATAAACAAGGAAAACATATCCTAAAGTAGCATACACCTTGCCAATGACATCAGAAAATAAACCACAATGCCAATAACAAATAGGTAATTAACCATTTTATGTTAGCATTTACTTATTATTCAAAAGCCTACAAAAAACAGCTAAGAATAAGTTCCTCATTCATTCCTCGTACACTTTCTGTTCCCAGTGAGTGAATATAGAAAGCTTCTCTTTGTATAAGTAATTGTTCTCTATTGCCTCACCTTTTAGGGCTGTTAACCACCTCAAGACCTTGGAACCTTAAAGTACAAATGTCATGTCCCATTAAATTAAAATGTCTTGCTACTGGAGATTTTGCATCCTTGCACCTAATGCTGCTTTTATGTTCAGTAATTCTTGTTTTTATTTCTCTCGTTGACTTGCCAATATAACATAAACCGCACGGACATTTGAGCATATAAACAATGTTTTTAGTCTTACACGTCATTCTCCCTCTAACGTTGTATATTTTTCCCGTGTGGGGATGTGAGAAAGTGTTACCTTTGATCATGGCATGACAGGGAATACAATTAGAGCATGGGAAATTCCCGTTAGGAATGGAAGAAAGAAAATGTTGTGGGGGTCTATATGTGTCAGATCTGACTACAAGGTCCCTTCAATTCTTGGCTCTCTTGTATACAAACCGTGGAAGGTTACAAAATCTGTGTCCCACAGCCAGATCACTAGATAATATGTGCCAATGGCGACACACAATGGCTTTTAATTTCTTTGAGATAGGAGAGAACGTGGAAATCAACATGGTGGTGGACATTTGCTTTTGTGTAGATGGTTTAGAATGCAGTAAAGAGTCCCTTGTAATCTTTTGTACACGTGTTAGACATGTATTCAACAAAACATCATCATAACCTTTAGCTGAAAAACGTTGGCATAGTTCCAGAGCTTGCCCCTTGGTGTAGCCCAGAAGACCTAGCAGAACCCACCCCATCAGCTGTGGCTTGTGCTCGATATTGGCAGAACGACATTTGAGATTGCTATGGACTCGAAAGAAGAAGATGGAAAATTTGGTCAATTCTCACCTATTTAGGGGATGCTCTGTTTAAGGCTTTATAACTCCAGGGGCCACATGTATATAAACAGTGCTGAGCAGAAAAATGCCCTCAGAAAGCCGTGTAAGCGAGTTTCCATGCAGAAATTCAGATGTATAATATAACACGTGCTGTGTGAATCTGCGTACCTCTGCACACATTACATTACATTACAATCATTTGGCAGACGCTTTTATCCAAAGCGACGTACAATAAGTGCATATTGAAGGTCATTGACGCGACTACAAAGCAAATCCGACAAAGCATAGCTTTCTCACAGCGTAGGAGCTATCGCTAGTAATAAACATGAGAAGTACACAGTCAGCTATACATTCTGAACTATAGAATAACCAAAAAACACAAGTTAAATAGAAAACAGGAAGCGAATACTATAGAATGGCCCTATATAGGTATAATTTAGTCGAGGTGGAGTCTGAAAAAGTGCGTTTTCAGACCACGCCGAAAAACAGACAGTGTTTCAGCTGAGCGCAGCAGAGTGGGGAGTTCATTCCACCACTGGGGAGCTAGGGTGGAAAAGCTCCGCAGTCGGGACGAGCGGGAGCCTTTAACACGGAGGGAGGGAAGTGCAAGTCGCCCTGCAGCAGCAGAGCGAAGTGGTCGAGCAGGAGCGTAGTGCTGGATTAAGTCCTGTAGGTAGGAGGGGCCTGACCTTTTGGCTGCAGTGTAGGCCAGGGTCAGAACTTTGAACCATTGCACACGATTGCACACAATGGACACAAAATGTACGCAATGTTTGGAGTCTGTGTGATATGGCGACACCGTGACAGAAAGGCAGAGGTAGAAAATGCAAAACTTTTTTAAAGCAGATTTCCGACTTTCACCCAGAGCATTCTTTTACGCCTTCTTTTACTCAGAGTTTTATACATGTGGCCCCAGGTGTGAGCATCACAGAAACTTGGTAAATGGCTTAAATGAAACAATACAGGTTTACCATTTACAATACGAACTTAGATTTGTTTATTTTCATAATTTAAGTCAAAATAAAGTGCCACAAATCCAAAAGAAACTTTGGAAAAATGTTTAGTTTGTAACAAAATACTGAGAGCTACATACTGTAAGTGAAACAGGTAAATCTATACATTTCCTGGAACATAAACTCCATGTCCACAAGTGTGCAAAAATCTGAGGATGCAGAACTACTAAAGTAGTATAAAATATAGGTAGTGTACCCTGTTGTCCATTAATGGCTCCAAATCTATCCAAATAGCTAAATTGTACAACAAAAACTGTCATGGTTTATGACCCTTTTTCCCTTGCGGTCGTGTTCCTCGGTCGCCACACGTGGGCGCTGCTCCGTTGGTGGAGTTTTGGCTCCATTCCTTCTTTTCACGGAGTAAGTTTAATCAACGTTCACAGCTGGGCATGGAATTCCGGTGAGCTATTTAAGCCCAGGTTCCTTTCGTTCTGGGCTTCGATATTGATTGTTGATTGTGATTGTTTGTTCTGTGGTGTATTTTCTGATATTATTTGTGCTGTTTTGTGTGTGGTTTGTTTTACCTTTTTAGAGTTTTAATCGTATGATTAGATCTAGGTTTTTAAGGAGACCGTTTCATTTCAGTCTCCGCTTTCTGGTTTGTCCTTTGTTTGTCGTTCTGCCTACATCTGTTGCCCTTTACTAAGAGACAGGGCGTTTGTATCATACTGACTTTAGGGTTTTAATTATTCTTTGAGGCAGGTCGGTTATTTTCGATTAAGTTTGCATTGGTCTTTTGTTACAGCTGTTCCTGTTCGTCCTTTTCACCTGCGGGACGATTTTGTTCGGAACTGTAGTTCTGTTCGTTCTCCGGGTGTGTCCCTCCTTATATGGAGCTTGGACGATGCTATGGACATGTTTGTGTTTGATTGCGCGTTTATGAAAGTAACCATGGAACGTTATTTCTGTTCCTCCGCCTCATTACATTTCCCGTTATTGAGAGGCAGTGCGTGCTATTTTCTATTAAGTTTGCATTGGTCTTTTGTTGCAGCTATCCTGTTCGCCCTTTTTACCTGTGGGACGATTTTGTTCGGAACTGTAGTTCTGTTCGTTCTCCGGGTGAGTCTCTCCTTATATGGAGCTTGGGTGATGTTGTGGACATGTGTGTGCGGGATTGCGCGCTTCTGAAAATAGTCTTAGAACGTTAGCTCTGTTCTTTTTGCCTCGTTACATTTCCCATAATTGAGAGGCTAGGGCGTTTATTTTCTACCAAGCTTCTGTTAGTCTTTGCTAGTAAAGTTATGGGATGACGGTGCTCCGTCGGCTCGCTTGTAAAATGTTTCTCTCTTCTGGGAGATTGGGCGTTTACCCCTTTATGTTTTCTGCATTTGACTGCGAGCCTATGAAACTAGCCATGGAACGCTATCTCTGTTCCTTCGCCTCATTACATTCCTCTTTATCAAGAGGCACGGCATTTATTTTCTATTTAACTCGTGTTAGTCTTTTAGCCAGTGATGTCCGGTGCTGCTGTCCTGTTCTTCCTTTTCACCTGCGAGACGCTTTTGTTCGGAACTGTAGTTCTGTTCGTTCTCCGGGTGTGTCCCTCCTTATATGGAGCTTGGCCGATGCTATGGACATGTTTGCGTTTGACTGCAAGTCTTATGGAAGTAGCCGCGGAGCGTTATCTCTGTTCCTTCGCCTTCTCGTTGCATTCCTCTTTGCCAAGAGGCACGGCTTTTATTCTCTATCAAACTTGTGTTGGTATTTTAGCCGGTGATGTCCGGTGCAGCTGTCCTGTTCGTCCTTTTCACCTGCGGGACGATTTTGTTCGCAACTGTAGTTCTGTTCATTCTCCGGGTGTGTCCCTCCTTATATGGAGCTTGGACGATGCTATGGACATGTTTGCGTTTGACTGCGAGCCCTCGATAGTGGCCTTGGAACGTTAGATCCCCGTTCCTTTCGCCTCTTGGTATACTAATTCCTATTCGTTTTCAGTGTTTGTTGGTTGTGTGTGTTTTTTGTGTACCTTTTATGCTACTCGCCTGTTCTTGTGCGTCTCGTTGCCGAGACAGGGCGTTTGTTGTTTCTGGCTCTTTCTTCTGTCACTTTGCCCGTAGAAGTATGGGAACCTTGTGCTCTGTTCCATTGGCCGTATTTGGTTTTCTTGCTGAAAACTTGGCGTTTGCGCTTCTACTCATTGGTGTGTGACAGTGAGCCGGTTTGTAGCTTTGGTGCGTGTGTTCTTGTCTTGTCTCCTCCCTTAACTGCAGGGTTTCCCGCCTTAGTGGCCTTAGGGCTTAAAGAATCCCCTTGCTGCGTTTGGCTCCTCCCACCTCACACGTCACGTCCCATTACAAAAAACAACTCGTTGCCGAGACAGGGCGTTTGTTGTTTCTGGCTCTTTCTTCTGTCACTTTGCCCGTAGAAGTATGGGAACCTTGTGCTCTGTTCCATTGGCCGTATTTGGTTTTCTTGCTGAAAACTTGGCGTTTGCGCTTCTACTCATTGGTGTGTGACAGTGAGCCGGTTTGTAGCTTTGGTGCGTGTGTTCTTGTCTTGTCTCCTCCCTTAACTGCGGGGTTTCCCGCCTTAGTGGCCTTAGGGCTTAAAGAATCCCCTTGCTGCGTTTGGCTCCTCCCACCTCACACGTCACGTCCCATTACAAAAAACAACACGTGACATGGCCTCGCAAAGGTGGGACGTCTTACGACACTTCCACAGTGTGGTTGGAAAATAGCATTGAGGATATTTTTTGCGTATTGTACATCAACAGTGCACATTAAACAGCACACTTCTGCCAGTGCACTGTACACAGGAGACAGGGTTCTGATTCGGACATAGCACTTGTTTCAGAAACATCCGAAAATGTCCCAGTTCGATCTGCTCCGGCATTTGTCATTTCCGCCTCAGTCAGGCAAGCCAACTGCACACCTACTCGAACACGCCCACTGTTCCGAAGCTTGTTTCGTATGACCAGAAGCACGTAATCAATGACATCCAAAGCTTCATCACACAACCACCCACCTCACTGGCTTGGTTTGGTCTCGGGTTTGTATTGGGTTTAAAGCAAGCTGTAGATTTGAATATGTGGTGCGCTACAAGCACATTCACTGTTCAGTAACGAAAGCACTTCACTGTCGAATAGAAACTCACTGTCATCCATGTGTATTTCACTCTTAGTATCACTTCATACATTTTCTGGCAACATACTTAAATGGAAAAAAAGTTTATATAAAAATGTAGACTAAACTTTTCACAGAACAGAAATACGCCATGGTCATATTTGAACGATGGTCGTTGTACTTTAATTAAATGTATAGATATACACATAGTATATATTTTTCCGGTAGGGTGTGTGTTCGCTGCCTGTATGAATAGGCTTATTTGAGAATTATCAATACTCCCAAAATAATAACTAGCCTACAGCCTAATTTATAAAGTTTTATGAATTAGGCTACGCATCTCATTACATTACAGAACTCTCATAAAAAGATTTATTGACTTGTTACAATACAGTCATTGGTTAGGCTACAGGATTAATATGTATTAGCTGAACAAAATTTAAAGTCAGCATGCCGCTTCACATCCAAGGTCCTTTGACACTAAATTCCTCGGACCAGCAGATGCCACTAGTGCGCACTGTGTTAATCAAAGCTTTGTTTACCCATCACTAGTGCCAACTGAGCATCAGATATCAGAACAGATGTGGGGAACCTCATGGGAGTTACAGACTTGGCCCCCAGTGTGTATGCAGGTTTTGTTTCCACCAATTGCCCTGGGTTAATTTGTTGATCATTATAAATTGAGCATTATAAACCAACACCAACACCAGTGCAGCTTACACCACAGTAAATCATATAGGGACACAAAATCACAGACCAGCTGTGATTCATGAGCTTGTCCAGAAATGTGGCTAAAATGTCAGACTAATGTCACATTAATCACCGGGCCATTCAACCTGTGCAGCATTGATAAATAAAACTGGAAATAGACAAGTGCTTTCAAGTTTCATGTTGTTTTAATTAAATCATTGTGCAGTCCAGATCTGGCTCCCTCTACTGGGAAATATGTTGAATAGAAATGTAAAATAAAAGTGTTACAGGAATAGGATGGATTTAACTTGAGTAAACTGGTAATGTAAAGTTACAATATTTATCTTATTTACAAAATCTACACAGATTAAACATAAAAAAGCAAATAAATAAAATTACGATTCATTAATGATCTAGTCAGGTCATGCTTTGTAGTCTGGAGACAAAAAATATATTTTTTTATTACTTTTAATTTTGCTCTCTATGTCCTTAGCCTGTCATCAGCGGGTCCCCTGGTTTTAGGTGAATAGTCTGCTTCCTGCTGTGGACTTTTGGACCAGATCAGATGGGATCAGATAAGATACTATATTTTAAATAATTTAACCCTTCAGAGAGGAGTAACCTGTAGGTTAAACCTTTCTATCTTAAGAATTCTTCTTTTACATGGCTGTTTTTGATGAAAATCAAATGATAAGTGCTTTTAATGTTAACGCTAAATTTAAAGCCCTCTAAAAAAGTGAACTTTTTTGTTGTACTTCCAGAGGAAGTATCATAAAATAATCTGTTAAATAAAAAAATAAAAAAGCTAAAGAAATGAGGGACGGGTCACACAGGATGCTAATTAGGGAAGTCCACAGTTGGGCAGTGCTGTAACATACTGAGGAGCGGACACGATATGTTATGTGTGTTTGCTGACTATGGATCCAGCCATCTTTATCCTGCTTCTCTTTTTAGGTAATTTAACTGTTAACTGTTAATTTCACATACATCTGGAGAGACAGAACAAGAAGAATAACATTAATGTTCTACCTTTCTTCACAGATTGTCACTTATCAAGAGGACAAGACAGAGCAGACGCATCAGGAACGGTTACCCTGCGATTAAATTTTGATCCGTATTTCAATAATTATGAAAAGCACTGCTGCAAATTTTACCAAGCTGACTGTCTAATTTTTGTGAACAACAGAAGATATGCCGCTGACCCCTATAAGGGAAGAATATCTATAATCGAATACAGTGGACTCATGGTTGTGAGTCTCTGGAATTTACAAAAGTCAGATGCTGGAGTGTACCGATGCGCTGTATTTCCATCACCATATCACATTTACATGGACTACACTGTTCAAATATCAGGTAAGCCCATATTGCTTAACAGTGTATGTTAATTAACTGAAAGAGCATTCAGCAGTCATTTACAGCATTTATGCAATAGAAACAGTCTGCTTTCTGTGTCCTCTCAGCACTATCAAGAGAATCACTTAGAAAATGCCTCTTGGGTTTCCTGGTTGGTTACATTGGCAGTTTAATTCTAGGCAGTTTAATTAATTTGCATGTCAAATGGTTAAGAGAACATTAAGTCTGTCAATAGCATAGGTAGAAGAGGGACAGTCCACATAAAGAAAAACTTTTTTTTTCTTTGATGGCAATACATTAAGGGGTTGATTTACTAAAGGTTTGCGTGTACAAAAACACGTGTAAAACTGTTACCACCCGCAACATTTCGTCAGAGGTGATCAACTAATGAGGTGTAAAGAGGATTGCGTGTGCTGAAATTGAAAGATACATTAATTTCTAATTTTTGCAGGTTAGCCTGAATATGCAAAAATGGGCGTCCCTACATTATTTCGCGAAATTGTATAGTGGGAGGAATAGTGGGGGAATAGTGGGAGGTGGTCATGCAAATAGATTACTTTAGCATGTGTAAAGTGATTTACTAAACCCGAAAGGAAGTTTGAGAAATTTGTGGGTACATTTAGTACAAATGGAAAGCAGGTATTAAAATCGACACAGAATCGATAAAATGATGGCGGTCATTGTAGCAAGACAGTGTGGGTGTGTTTGGAATATCCATAACTCAACGTTCTGAATGACTGCGTAACAATGGGGGCTAATTACGTGGCTCATTCTAGCTAAAGCTCAAAATACATAAGAAAATAATTTGTGGATAGCCTACATATCATGAACAGTAAGAATTTTTTTTTTTAATCATGAAGCAAATCGTGTTACAGAATACAAGAGTAACTAGTATTTGAATCAAATAAGCAATGCAACGTCTATTATAACAAACAGTGAATAACAAGCAAATCAAAACTTTATAAAAATAAAACCAATGATCAAATGGAAATGTGATTTATACAGTATATGTGACATTTACGGCGCGAGTAGGCTTAGTGCTAGTAAGCATAGTTATGATCATTTCAGTCCTGACAAACATCTGTAACTCCCAACAGAAACTAAGAGACATCCAGTAAAACAGTTTGTAATAAACCGCCAATTGTTCAGTGTAACAGTAGCCTAGGCTATACCCTACACTAAAAAAAATGTCACCGTTTTCTTGCAGTATAACTATTCCAAACATGCAAAATCTTTCAATTAAATATGGCTGTTTGCGGCTGGAGTAATTTACATAATGACTCTTAGTTGATCACCCGCAAAGTGTGAAATGTTAACGCATGCAAAAACACCACTTATTTGGGATCTTAGTAAATCGACCCCTATGAGAATTAGCTTTACTGTCATTGTTTGCTGCTTACAGTATAATTGACAGATATGGCTATAAGGTCATATGAACTCCTCCTTTTTCACAAATACTTTAGTTTGTTACCAGGTGTGCACACTTTCAGCAATTAGAAACCAACTCACATATTCAAATTACATGTTTTAATGAATGTGCTGTATAATTATTTTGGTTTGGCGCTGAATGGGGTAGTGGAGGGTGATAGCAAATTTATTTTATTACAAAAGCTGCAAGCAAACAAAGGGCAGCGCATCAGTGAGCAGCACAGAGAGGGTTAGGGTTAGGGTGAGGGCATCAGTGAGCAGCACAGAGAGGGTTAGGGCATCAGTGAGCAGCACAGAGAGGGTTAGGGCATCAGTGAGCAGCACAGAGAGGACTGATTCTTGGTTTAAAAAGGGCACTCCATTAGCGGTGTGTGCATGTGATTGGTTGAATATGAGATGCGTGGTTGCTAGCCGACCGATGGTTGGCTACAGCAAGAGTTTCCTGGCAGAACTTGTTATGCGCACTTCTTTTGCGATACTCATAAGCAGCCCCGAGTTGGGCGGCAAATAAAAAAACAAAAAAAACAATTGCAGCCAAAATTTAATAGGATGTCACTAAAACAAATAATTCCCAATTGAACAGATTCATCCAATCGACAGAGCCCACCTCTGCCTTCTATGACGTCTACCACCAGCCCCACCTCAGTAACCACGGTGACCACATCCGCCACACCTGTGGAAAGCCTCGATGAGTTTCAGAGTATTGGAAGTTCAAGGTAAAGATTCACACACTTAAAAATAGGAGGAAGGCGTTCAACTCAACTGAAAAAAGGCCACCCATGCCCAGCTAGAAAACATACAGTGCTCAGTAGCCAGCCAACATAACTGCCACTACAGCAGTCCACTCAAAAGCAGTTCAGGTATTTTGGTATTATAAAAATGTTTTAGATTAACAGGCAGATCAGGCCATTACATACCTTTGAATAAAAATTAAAAACCATTATATTTTATTCTTCAGTTTATTTTTTTATATTTTTATTTATTTGGTTGATGAGTTGATGAGAGTATTTTCTTATTGACTCATGAGAAAAAAAAAATATATATATAATATAATATATATATATTTATATATATAATATAATTACGTTAAGTCACGTAATTAAGTCACGTAATGTGCCTAAGATCTTGTTCTCCTTAAAATCAATAACCAGTTCAGACCTCAGAAACCAGGTGAGGTGAGTTACGTGTGTAATCCACTGCATTAATTGATCGTTTAAAGGGTAATGTAGTGAGGTTTGGTCACTTTTATTCAAAATTAATTAAGTTCAACACTTAATTAGCATTCTATACGTCAGTAGAGCCCAACTTAGTGAAATAACGTAGACACGACAATGGGTTGGAAAAATGACATATGTTTTATTGGCTACAACTATGAATATGTGAATAATAGAAACAATAATTGATATATCATTCTATGACTTAATCTTAATCAGAGGAAATGATAATTATGTGATGGCTAAATATAGAAGCTAATTAAGTCCTACCATTAACAAAGGTTAGTTTGTGTTATGGGTTAATGACACGCTAAACCAGAGGTGGGCAACGAGGGCCGTATCTGTTTCTCGTTTTCATGCCAACTTCTGGCCTTAATTACCTAATTAGCCCTAATATTTACACCATCTGACATTTTAGCTACAATTCTTAATAAGCGCAGGAATGACAGCCGAAGACTTCTTGTGTCCCTATATGAAACATTTTAACGTGATCTAATCTACCAGTGTTGGTGTAAACAGCCAATTAGCTCATTTAGCTGGGTAATTGGTGGGAACAAAAACCTGCATACACACCGGCCCTCCAGGACTGGAATTGCCCACCCCTGTGCTAAACTATATTTTGTGGTTAGCTCGTTTTATCAGTCTCATAAATATAAAGTTTTAACAGTGTAAAACTATAAGGTCAGGGAAATTGGCTATTCCCGACCGAAACACGCATAGCAAAACAAAATACAAACAACAGTAGGAACCAGCAGTAAAATAACCTCAATTGGGTATTACAGGTTTTATGCTAGCCTATCAATTGATATTAGTGCTAAATAAAATGCGTTTCAATACTTAACGGTAACAAAGGGAGGCCAGTCCCGATTCCGTAAGTGATGTCAGCCTGTCTGTCTCGGTGATCAGGCGAGATGCGGGTTGGGAAACGCAGAAGTCCGTCAGGGTTTCAGTGGTGCGTCTGGTAGGCGTAAGACAGCGTCTTTACCATCAGAGCTGTCCGGGTGCGTCTGGTAGGGGTAAGGCTGCACCTTTCCCATCAGAGCCGTCCGGGTGCGTCTGGTAGGGGTAAGGCTGTGCCTTTCCCATCAGAGCCGTCCGGGTTCAGTGGTGCCTCTGGTACGGGTAAGACTGCGTCTTTCCCATCAGAGCAAAGTTGGTAAAGTTACATGGATTTTTATGGCCAAAATCCCTTTGATTCCAATTGGTAGATGGCTTTAGGGCACCCATACAATAGATTGGCTCATTCCCTTGGAACCAACAATGAAACATAGATGGACCAGCCATTTGCAATCACCTCAGGGTGTGTGTGTGTGTGTGTGTGTGGGTGTTAAATTGGGATCTCCCCTCTCCTTCTCTAAAGAGCGGGGTGTTCCTGCCCAACCCACTGCCGGATTGATCAAGCAGTCTGTGTTCATCTCAGAGTCACATGAAGAAGGGTACCGACACTCAGTCTGATCAGGAGTGTTAATTGTGAACGACTCCGCAGGGGGCCCAGTCTCATGATCAGAAAGCCAGAGTCCCAAAATGTCACTGTGTAACCATTACAGTAACTACACCCTAGATCACTTTTTTTTTAGCTGTAAACGTGTTTGTATGCCTACCTCATAATGAAACTTATTCATCCATTCTGTTATTTCAACAATTGTGAAATAATAACATAAATCAGGAGAAACTAGTAGAAAAGCGTCTTTGTGCTGCCCCTAACGGTTGAAATTTCCTTTTTGCTGCCGGCTCTGGCCCTGCCCTAATCATGACATCTCAGTACCTATTTCTTCGTACTACTACATCATATAGATAATTGTTGTCGCCCACAACGGAAACAGCCGGCACCTGATTGGTTAGACCCGCTAAGTTACTTTTGTTTCGGCTCACCTTTTTAAACCGGAACAACGTTGCATCCTGTTCATAAACTTATTCCACCTAAATAGTCCACTAAAATATGTTTTTGAAGATATTTGAGATGAGAAATAGGCCATGTGGTTGCTGAATCTTGATTCATATTTGATGCGCAACGTCTAGTTTGACAGTTTGATCCGAGTTATACAAAATAATTTGTACAATCCTACGTTAATTTTTGCAAATGGCGATGGACACAGATCCTCCGCCCCCACCCCTCTCCCTCGCTCACCCCACAAACAATTTTTCTAAATTGTTTAGTGGGCGGAGACAGGCTGAAACAGTGGGTGTAGTTACCCTTTAAGTGCTGAGTAATGGAGAATGCCACGTGGCTCTCTGGGACCAGGGTTGAGGACCCCCGGCTCAGTGCCAGGGAAGTGACTCTAATCTGTACAAACTGCAAGAATTCCTACTCTGAACTGCTGTGCTACTTTCCAGGTTTAGGACAGATATGTGGATAACACTGGCTGCTCTCCTGAGTGTGCTGATGATGCTCATTCTTGTCATCTCAATAACTGCCATTGTGGTTCATCACAGAAAGAGAGACGAAAGTAAGTTTACCGGATACTGGTCATGGACCAGAATTCATAACGGTTAAGTCTGTAACTGCCTTAACCCAGAAGGTTAACCCAGAGGCCAATATTGATTATCTGCCAAGCGATTTGATGTATCTGTTGTTTATGTACGTACATATCTGTATACAATACACTACATATGAATATGAGGAAGTCTGAGAATTAGTGGCCTTGAAGAAATTAACATTTAATTTATCAAATTATCTAGATTTCACACATTTATATATTGCCCCTAACATGATTGGAATTTTGTCCTTACAGAAATTGTGACTGCATGCACTAAACAAGAGAGCTGAAGTCTTTATTTGAAATCTATTACTGTGACTTGAATAAGTTTCTAATGAAGTCTCAGACGTCATGTGGTATAAAGTGCTGAAATATCTTCTAGACATGTCCCAAGACAAGTGTCAAAAACCTTTATGAATCATCATTTAAAAAAATACAATTTACAGCCATAATATAAGAACAAAAATAGCTTATTTTGCACTCAGGACACTGAGCAATATTAAAAGTGTTATGTCTGCATAAAAACATGGTTGTTGTGCTTATTTCCATAGAGAAAAGTGGAACTGTGCCATGTGATAGGTCTTCCTCGTTCCTCTCAGTAAGTGCTATATAGGATCTTTTCTGACTGACTCATTGTGCAGTCTTGTTTGGTTTGTAAATGTCCCAAAGTGCATGTCTACTGCTATTGTATCTAAATGTAATGTCTACAGCTAATGCCTGAATGTAGTGTCCACAGCAAATTTTTCAAAATGTAACATCTACAGCTAATGTTTTTGAGTTTAATGTCCACAACAAATAGATCTAAGTGTAAAGCCTACAGCTAAGTGTATATAACCCCTGCCAAAATTATGGAATCACCACACTTAGAGGATGTTCCAGCTTTTTTACTTCATAGCAAATAAATAAATCACAGATATTACACAAAACAATTTTTGTTTAATAGCTGAACATTCTGGCTTCGTGAAACATACCTCAAACAAATAAAATAAAATAATTTTAATTAATGGTATATTTTTTTCCAGATCAAGTAGAGGAAAAAATTATGGAAATACTCAATGTTGAGGAAAAAATTATGGAATCATCAACAAAAAAAATCACAATTAGTACTTTGTTGCTCCTCCTCTGGCGTTTATGACGGCCTGAATTCTTCGAGGCATGGACTTCACTAATGAAAAAGACTATTCTCCATCAAGCTGGTTACAACTTTCTCAAATAGCAGTTGACAGATGAGATTTGCAGGATGGAGCCTTGTCATGGACCAATTTTTTTAATTTCCACCATAAATTTTCAATCCGATTGAGATCCGGACTGTGCCGGCCATGTCATTGAGTTGATATGCCTTTCCTGAAGAAAAGTTTAACACTCTTTGCTCTGTGGCAAGATGCATTATCATCCTGAAAAATGACTTCATCATCGCCTAACCTATTTTCTATCGATGGAATGAGAAGTGTGTCCAAATTTCAATGTACACCTGGGCATTGACTGTTGAGGTAATGATTGCGATCTCGCCTGGTCCTTTACCTGACATGCAACCCCATATCATAAATGACAGGGGAAATTTGATTGTTTTCTTCAGGCAGTCATCTTTATACACTGACCGGCCAAAAAAAAAGTTGCACACTGTAATATTTTGTTGGACTGCCTTTAGCTTTGATTACGGCGCACATTCGTCGTGGCATTGTTTCGACAACCTTATGCAACGTCAGAACATTTATTTCCATCCAGACTTGCATTCATTTTTGGCCGAGATCTTGTATTGAGGACGGGAGAGTCGAACCACTCCGTGAAGTCTTCTCCAGCACATCCCAAAGACTTTCAATGAGGTTAAGTTCAGGACTCTGGTGGCCAATGCATGTGTGAAAATGATTCCTCATGCTCCCTGAACCACTCTTTCACAATTTGAGCCCGATGAATCTTGGCATTGTCGTCCTGGAATATGCCCATTGATGGGATAACCAGGTCATTCAGTACATTCAGGTACTCAGCTGATTTAATTTTATTGCTGCATAACGTTGCTGAACCTAGACCTGTCCAATTGAAGCAAGCCCAGATCATAACACTGCCTCCAGAGGCTTGTACAGTGGGCACTATGCATGACTGGTGCAACTGCGACTTTTTTTTTGGCCTGGCAGTGTATGTTTCATTAGAACGGCATCAGACAAAAGTTCCAGCATCATCTCCTTGGTCAGTGCAGATTCGTGATTCATCACTGAATATCACTTTCATCCAATCATCCGCACTCCATGATTGCTTCTCTTTAGCCCACTGTAACCTTGTTTTCTTCTGTTTAGGTGTTAGTGCTGGTTTTTGTTTGGCTTTTCTATATGTAAATACCATTTCATTCAGCCGATTTCTTACAGTTCTGTCACAAACATTGACTCCTGTTTCCGTCCATTTGTTTTTCATTCGTTTTGTTGTGCATTTTCTATTTAAGGCATATTGCTTTGAGTTTTCTATCCTGGCGCTTTGACATCTTCCTTAGTCTACCCGTATGTTTTCCTTTTATAACCTTCATATGTTGTTTATACTTGCACCAAATTTTAGACACAGCTGACTGGGAACAACCAACATCTTTTGCCACACTCCGTGTTGGATTTCCTTCTTGAAGGAGTTTTATAATCCTTTCCATTTTTTCAATTGACAACTCTCTTGTTGGGGCCATGTTTCCTTTCAATTAGCAAAGTCCAACAGCTCGTTAAGGTCTGTAAGCACTCTCTTTTAACTGCAGACTAATCTGCATTTTTAGACTTGTGCCGGCATTTGTTTTAGAAATGCAAATTACAAGGTGATTCCGTAATTTTTTCCTCAACATTGAGTGATCCCATAATTTTTTCCTCTACTTGATCTGGAACAAAATATGCCATTAATTTAAATAATGTTATTTAAATTGTATTGTTTGAGGTATGTTTCACGAAGCCAGAATGTTCAGCTATTAAACAAAAATAGTTTTGTGTCATATCTGTGATTTGTTTATTTGCTACGAAGTAAAAAAGCTGGGTGAACATCCTCTAAGTGTGGTGATTCCATAATGCCAGGGGTTGTAATACAGTGTGATGTTTTATGCAGGGCTCCACCGCCCAAGATGTGAGCACCATTGTCTACGCCACAGTGAATTTCAAGACCTGTGAGGAGCCCACTGGACTGTATGCTAACCTCAAGATTCATAAGAGTGCTGCTGCAAGAAGCCCTCAGACTAACGACTATCAAGATTCCAGAGATACTATGGAATACTCCACACTAGCGGTCAGGCAGTAGGGCCTATAAGAATGTCTCTAAGAAGTGGTACTCAGCTCCTGTGTTCCTCCAATCCACGCTGCTTCTTAACTATGGAAGTTTACAATTTGGGAGTACAAATATTATTATATTGCAGGAGGACAGAATGCCAGTTACAACATTGTCCCTAGTTATGGCACGTAAATGGGAATACCACCAATTTTCAGCATTGAAATGGTCGAAACTACACCCCCTGGTTGTTTTAAGGTCCATAGAACACTTTCCTACTCTTCTTTGTGTCTGAGAACAGAGCAGGCAGGCTCCTTGAGCGGCTGGGCTGAGACGTACCTGATGTGCATGCTTTGCCACGCCCCCTAGAGAGCCCGGTTGAAATGAATGGAGAATCTCAACTAGAGTTGAAACATCGCGACTTGAAGATGAAATTTATGCTTGTTTGAGCTTTTACAGGCAAATGAGCTATCTCACGAACTAGTGCCATGTCTTTTATAACATAAAATATAGTCCTATGCTAACGTAAACCACCTAGCTTTACTTTCGGAGCGATTTTCTCTCCCTACCTCACTCTTTATCCACCAAAAATGCAGCTTCACCTTGGCTGTGACGTTTCAAATCAAATCAAATCAAATCAATATTTATATAGCGCATTTCCCAACTAGTTGTCACAATGCGCTTCACAGAAAAACCCAGCCTAAACCCCCCACAAGAGCTAGCCAAAGGCAACAATGGTGTAACTAGGAAGAAACCTTGGGAGGAACCAGACTCAAGGGGGGAACCTATCCTCCTCTGGTCGGGATCTAGGGCTTAAAGACCAGCATGTTAAAAACAGCCAATGTCCATGATAATAGAATTTGCAGCAGCTAGATGACAGTCCAGATGTTGCGGGAATGATGATGGGGAACCGGGCGCCGATGGTGGCGGGAGCAGCTGGCAGTGATGGTGAGGAGGGAGGGGCAAGCGGCGACAGATGGCAGAATATAGAAAAAAGAGAGAGAGAAAACAGTTAGGGAAAGTGTAATAGAGCAGCAGGAGCACCTGGGGGGGGACAATCCAGTCATGGAAGGGAAAACAATCCTACCCACCTATCAAGAGCCAGCACAGGAAGATGGGGTCAGGTGACAGTAAGGAAAGGATGCCACCCCACATTACTCTATGGCTAAAGGCTTTTCTGGTCCTGTCTCCGGACTACAACTCGTTATAAGCCTGATCATAAAGGTGCGTTTTTAATCTAGACTTAAATATTGAGACTGTGTCTGATTACCTTATAAAGTTTGGCAGGGTGTTCCACAGTAGTGGTGCTCTGTAGGAGAAAGCTCTACCACCCGTCAAGTTTTTAGATATTCTAGGGACTACTAAGTAGCCTGCGTCTTGGGAATGAAGTGATCTTTTCAGCATATATGTTAAAAGCAGATTACATATACAGTATACACAGGTGCAAGTCTATTTAAAGCTTTAAAGGTCAGAAGCAAAACCTTAAAGTCTATCCTATACATAATTCGTAGCCAATGAAGTGATTCTAGTACTGGGGTAATATGCTCATATTTCTTAGTTCTAGTTAAAATGCAAGCGGCTCCATTCTGCACAAACTGGATATTATTTAGCAAGGATTTAGGGCAGCCAGATAGCAGGGCATTACAGTAATCTCGCCTAGACGTAACAAAAGCATGGATCAATTTCTCTGCGTTCCCTTCTGATAGGAAGTGCCTTATTTTAGCTATGTTCCTTAACTGAAAGAAAGCTACTCTAGATATGTTTTTTATGTGCATGCTAAAGGTTAGATCTGGGTCTATAGTAACACCTAGGTCTTTCACAGCTGAGTTTGGAACAACTAAACAACCATCAAAATTTAAAGTAGATGTACACAATTTCTCTTTTTGTTTTTTTGGACCTAAAACCAGCATTTCGGTCTTCTCTGAGTTTAGGAGCAGGAAATTGGAAAGCATCCAAGCTTTAATATCTGCAATACAAGCCTCTGATCGAGAAAGTGGTAGTACCTCGCCGGGTTTCATGGAAATGTATATGTGCGTATCGTCCGCATAGCAGTGAAAATGTACCCCATGTGCCCGAATAATATCACCAAGGGGTAGCATATATAATGAAAAGAGTACTGGACCTAGCACTGATCTTTGTGGAATACCATATTTCATTATTGGGTAACTGGATACTTCTTCTTCATTTAATTTAACAAACTGCTTCCTATTGTATAAGTATGATCTAAACCAAGTGCTTGAACATTTAGTCCAACACAGACCTGGAGTCTGTTCAGTAGAATCTCATGATCTATTGTATCAAAAGCTGCACTTAGGTCAAGGAGTACAAGAACAGACACAGAGTTTTGGTCGGCTGATAATAGTAAATCGTTAATAACTTTAACAAGTGCCAAGTTTCAGTGCTACGGTAGGGTTTAAATCATGACTGGAATATTTCATGGATATGGTTTGAGCTAAGGTACATATATGTACCAAGTTACTTCGCAACATATTTATGCTTCACATGTATATGCCCATATTTGGATTTCCACCTTCCCTGGCTCTACTCATTGGCTGGTGACTGTGGTATAGTGGACTGTGGACCTTAAAACAACCAGGGGGTATTGTTTCAACCATTTCAATGCTGAAAATCGGTGGTATTCCCCTTTAATACATGTTCAGAGGGTGCATCAAACTGGAATGTTTTGAATCAATGGTAGGAAGATAGCGTGTTTAATATCAAGAATATGGAGTGGAGTATCCGGTGAGTGTAAAGAATCTCTGATGGTATGTGTGTCCTGGCCAAAGCAAATGTACACAATGCATGATTTTGATGCTGTATATCAGTGAAACAATTGAAAGGTTACTGTAGGTGATCACTGAACTCCATAATTATGAAAACTTTCGATAAATTAGCAACACGACACAAGATACGGCATTGATTGTTGAACATTGTATATGAAAAAATAAGGTGAGTTATGACAAAATGTTCCTTGGTTAAAATAAGAATAGGAAAAATAAAAGTTGTGCTTATGACTCAGCTACCTAAAAATATGAATCTCCATTTAGAGGAGATTTTATTGGATGTTGGAGAAGACATTAAGAAGTTGTTAAAAGCATCCTTGATTAAACTGCGGTGTCTGTAAGCTTGACTAACATGGCCTCTGCTGGTGTCTTCTGCAACGTAATAGAAATAATCTTTCTAACTGACCCTGCCTATTTCATACTATATACTACAGCATATACTATTTCAGTATATAACAAAGAGTTACAGCCATCTTTTTGCTCAAATTTTAAATTTTATCCAAGTGGCGTATTAAAGAAAAAGATGAAAAGTAATACACACGCATTCCAACTTTTTTGTACATAAGGGTGAAAGAGTGAAGCGTGCAGTTTTACATACAAGAGTAGACTAAGTGTAACTATCTACTGATATAACAAACAAGGTATATCAGTAGAACAAGGGAGCATAGATGGAAATGAATGGTAAACAACACACAGATCAGTTTTGTATTGTTATTTTTCCTTACACAGAGATGTCAAGGTGTGGAACAGCTTGCCAGCTCATTTAGAGACCCTCAGGTGCTTAAGGCCTAGCTTTATACAATGCTGGATAGTCCGTAGTTGTTAAATTATGAGCTTAGATGGGCTGACTAGCCTGTTTTCATCAGTGTTCTTATGTTCTTAACTGAGCTGCCATTTTTGCTACTCATTCAGCTGGCTTGCCATTTGGATAGAGGTATGTCCTGTAGCTATGCAAACTACACAAACAGGGTTTCCAGCCTCTATGATCTGAATGTACCTGCTGTCCCTTTCTTTTGATTTATGGTTAATAATGTGTGTGGGCTCCCTCTGTATTTGGGACGCAGTGTTAGGGAATACTTTTGTTTCTATGTCTGTCTGCATGCTGTTTTACCAGGCGCAGACAGGGCTGTATCTGTTTCTGGATTTAATGCCATCTTCAGCTCTCATATATTTAATCAGCATAGTCATTTACATGATCTAACATTTTGGCAAATTTCATATTAATCTCATGTATGACAGATGAATACTGTTCTTTGTGGAAGCAGAGTCTGGTCATAATTTCAATTAAAAAGCTAATTGGCAATTTCATTTTGTTTTCATGAGATAATTAAATTTAAAATGCAAAAGCCCACTTTGCGTTTTCATTTTCAAGTTAATGTACGTATGCGCTTTATCTGATAATTTGAAAGTTTAAATGCAAAGTCCGTTTCACATTTGATTTGTCACCCTCTATGGCACAACCCTGTCATAATTTAAATGAAAATTTAAAACATAAATAAATAAATCTTCAAATCTTCTTGACATAGCAGTTTCTTATTGTAATGGCATGACCATGACAAAAAGTAAATGTAGAGAGGTTATAGTATCGCTTCTAAGAGTACCTGGAAATAAAATATCAAGAGTCTTTTGATATCCTTTTATACAGTCATGATAGCATCACCTGTTTACCTGTGGAATACGTGTTTACCACAGAAGTTGGTTGAGAGAATGGCAAGAATGTGCAAAGCCGTTAGCAAGGCAAAGGGTAGCTACTTTGAATAATCTAAAATATGTACTTTGATTTAACACTTTTTTGGTCATAATTTAATTTGTGTTCTCATAGTTTTGATGTCTTTACTATTGTAAAATGTGGAAAACAGTAAAAATAACACAAAAAAAAACCTATGAGTAGGTGTGCCCAAACCTTTGACTGGTAGTATATTTTCAAATTGTCAGGTAAGATGCATACATTAACTTGAAAATGAAAATGTAAACTGGGATTTTGCATTTGAATATGAATTATGTCATGAGTTTTGCGCGCATCGAATGAAAATTAAATGCAATTGGCGAATTTAATTTTAATTATGACAGGATTATGCTTCCCATAGTAATTGCGTCCTTATTAATTTTACCATGGTCTAATCACCGAATGAGCCATCATTGGTGTGTACAGCTAATTAGTTATTTGATCCGGGGCATTTGGGGGGGAATGAAAACCTTCATTAAAAACTGGCCCTCCAGGACCAGAGTTGCCCATCCCTCTGCCCTGTATAGTCCATGTAAGCCATAGCTTGGCTACTGTATCTCTAGGACTTTATGGGACTTGAGTTATCATATCAAACAGGCCTGTGTCCGAGCTTTAGCCTCTGGCTATCTCAAGTGTTATGCTCCAGGGTGTTTCTGTGCCAGAGAGTCTATTTTAATTTAATTTGAACCTCACATCTGGAACATCCATGTGTGTAAACACTCCATGTTGCAGATCAACTCCAAATAATATCACATGACAAAACAGACAAAAAAAGGGAGAGAAAACATGTAATGCTTCAAAAAATATTTATTTATTTATTAGTAGGGTGGTCTCCTGCTTCTGACTGGGCTGTTTAGCTATGCAGCCACAGATAAATGTGGTGCTCACTTTTGGAAGACTATACGTCACAAAGCTTTTCAGGAGGATAAAATCTGCCACAAATCTGGTGTAGATTACACAGCTTGTGCCAGGCCGACAGAGTTGGAGCTTCTATCAAAGATCGCATAGTATTGCCTGATGAAGACATCTCCCAGGATCCAGAGCTGCTGGTTGCTACCGCCAAATCCTGTGCGGCAGCCGTAGGAGGACTGGAGGGAGAAAGTCATAGTGCATCAGACATACTTAACAAAATGTTGGTTCGTGATCAAAAGCTGCGTACTTTTTCCTTGCAAAAGAGAGATGAGGTGATAGTTAACTTCTCATTAACATGCTCACATTTAATAACATCCCTTTCTAAGGTTATAGGATCCATGAAAAAAGATTAATAGCTTCATGAATCCCTTAAGGTTTTTCATGTAATATTAGTGATTCATGAAAAAAAGTGGCAGTGGCATCTAATCAAACATGTTGGAAAAAAATCACAGCCATTGCATAAAATATTTGGCTCACCCAAGAATTCCCCAGTCTCTGAAAATACATTAATAGGTCTTATAAGGCAACATAAACAAAATAGCTGAAAGCTGAAACTGTATTGCTCTACTGACCCTGCGTTCTTGTGTTTTATAAGTTTCAGTTTTCAAACTTAAATTGATATATTACACTCTTGAGTAAAATGTACTTGAATGATATTTTTGCTGTGTAGTTTCTTTATTTCACACCAGTAGAAGAGGGGAACTCACCTGGGTGATGTAGGCAGATGCTGGGAGGGTAAAGGGGTATCCGTTGATGTGGAAAGTCACCTCGGGCATGCTGCCAATGTTGCTGCATTGGACAGGGGACTGTGGGGAAAGCGTGATTGAAAAGTTTCAAAAGCTTTGTACGGGCGTGCTACAGGCTACAGGCCAATGACATCTCATTTGTGTTTTTGATCATATGAACACAACATTAAAACTAGAGAGTGTGGTTAAGTCACAAGCAGGATAAATTGCACAGAGGAGATCAGTGTGTCCTTTTCAAAGAACTCTTTGCATTACTTTGGATAGATTAAAATTGATCACTTGACTTAACTTTGGATATTTTAACTTTACTTACATCTCCATACTGGTTGGTGGTAGCTCCGATAGAGTTCTGGATGCTATTAATGTCACTGGTTGGTCCAACGATTTGGGAGGTGCCAGTGTCCACGATAGCTTGGCAACCTTGAGAGCAGGCAACGGTGTTTCCATTGATGGTAACACTGCAAACCAAACAAACCAAAGATAATTACATTTACATTAACTTGTATAATTCTATAATGGAAATGTATTTATATTATATTTCATTGCAGAAAATGTATCACATCATATATGGTTAATTTATTGATAGCACATGTGACATACATTGAGATAATATCTAAATAGGCTCAGCTTTAGTGCAACATGTTTATTGTCCAAGACTCTTTGGGGATAATAAAGTTGACATGTATTACAGTACAATATATTTACCATGCATTTTGCATATATTTCAATAAAACTTTTTTTGTGTAATCAAGACGCAACCATTCTTGTTTATTTCATTCATGTTTCAAACATTTAATATAATGTTTATGTACTTTTTTCATATAGTCATTATACATGCCCCCTCTATATATTTTTATCTGAGTAATACATTGCCCATTATATGTAAACAAAGGGTGTTATAACATTGCAAGAGTGACGATTCTGCTGCTCACAGTAGATGGTCCTTAATGCTCATGTTTAGTTAAACATAGAAATAATCCTAACTTCCTTCCAGTTACTCAACTGCTGAAGACTAATGTTGCTTAAGTCCTAACAGAGTCCTCTAAGGGGGAGGAGCCTTGTGCATACCTGTCCATGCTGATCTGCCAGTAGGTCTCAGAGGACAGAGGGATCCAGTTAATATTGCCGGTGTAGTGGTTAGGATCCATTCCACCGAAGACCACCTCGCTGCCAGCCTGTTCATTGCTGAAGGGTGAAACTCAGGTTACTTCACGTTCTGCAGTAGCTACTAAAACTTGCACATAGTTACTCCACTACAGGTAGGCAGTGTCATTTCCCTTTCATTTCAATCATTTCAGGAAATTAATTAATATTGACTTCAACCCACCCCCCAATCCTCCAACCATTTAGTGACTGTGTGCAAGTTTTAAAGTTTTAAATAGTTTTTGTGCAACGAAACATTTGTAAACAGGTTTATTTCAGCTTACATAAACAACACATCTATGGATGTCACTACAAATATAAATGGATGGTCCTACTTAATGACTTGTCCACATGGTCCATTGGGTTAACACTGTTTTGTGCCAGCTGCAGATCCAAGATTTGTAAGTCGCTACTGTGCTACACATCTTGCAGGAGGCCCTGGGATGTGTTAATGTATGCCAATATATTACAAGTGCCATGGCCCCTGATTACTGAAATGGCACATAAACACTGAGTAATGACTGCTACCTAAAGCCTTACCTGCTCAGGTAGACAGAGAAGAGATCCTGGGTCACCAGCCCCTGATTCATCATGTTGTCAAAGACAGGTGTTGCTTGAGAGGAGGAGATAGAGGGGAAGGCCAGGCCCAGGATGCCATCAGCCAACATGTAGGTCATGAAGGGGGCCTCAGTATGGCTCAGACCTAACATCTGGCTTGGGACAGAGATGCCACCAACCTGGGAATAGAAACGAGAGAAAATCAGTTAGCCGTAGCAGAGAAATTCTCAAAATAAGCAAATAAGTCTCTCTCACATACAAATGAATCATGCACTGTAAATGATGTTAAACTTTAAGAAATGCCATTTACGTCATGTACATAAAATGTGTGTGGTGCATTACACAGTTACAGAAATTTAGACTATGGGATGACTGGACCAGAGTTTTTTTAGCCAACAATTGCCAGTTTTTGGCCAGTCAAAAACAGACCTAGAAAGTTTGGAAAAATTAAAGCCTTCTGGCTGGCTATTAATAAATAAATTAATAAATATTTTTTTTCAAAACTTCAAAATTATATTCCAAGTCAACAATCGCAGACTTCCATGTCATTAAGTATTGACACAAATGAAAGAACACAGCCTAAATAAGACGGTGGTTGGCTGCTCTTGCCTCTACGTTATCTTTTTACTTGGTCAAAATTTTATGAAATTGAATATACCTAAAGATGAGATAGATATGAGCAGCAAATTGTTACTTAATTGTTATTGTCTTGCTTTTCAAAACAATGTTCTGCACTGCAGGGCAAAGACAATTAATTCATCATCTACTCATGATGGCATCTTGATCCAAACAGGCCTATTTGCCATGGTGACTAGCGGGAAGAGATTTTGTTTACATCTCCATCCAGTTTCAGTAAGATTTGTGATTTGAGATGATGCGTGGAATCTTTCAGGAGATCTAAATTTCAGTGTCTTGGGACCTCAGAACTCCTGGTTTCTGGTACATCTCAAGAATCTCACCTCAACAGTGTCATATCCCAGTCATCCAGTCATGCTCCCAGTGCCATACTGGATGGAAAGTGTCTGAGAGGTATATTTGTAGGTAGAGGACTGCTGGGGGTTGAATTTAGCATGGTTCTCTGAGAAAGGGAACAGGGGAAGTATAGGATTAAACAGTCCCTTAAGGCACAAAACAGAACAGCCAGCTCTGGTTAAAATTATGACATACCGGTTCAGACAATGTGATGCCTGTTTTAAAAAACTAGCATCAAATAAGGCTAGCAAAACAGCGATGTAACAGCTAACAGATAATTCTAGCAAATTTGATATATTATCGATAAATGTGTACGTATATATGGGTGTGTGTGTGTGTGTGTGTGTGTGTGTGTACATATTTCCCAATATATGGGCAAATATATAAATTATTGCTACTTTCAGATATTGTAATTTATATATTTTTAAAATGCTTTATTGTTAAACACATTTGTCATGATATTTTTTCAAAAAGTCCACAAGGGTGTGTACTGTGAATATGTATGTTGCGTGATATAGGGAGAATTAATGATGTATGCTTTGTATGTGCACAATATGTGTGTCCCAATGTCCTTTTAATGACTGTTGAGTGTGTAATTGTAGTATTTTCTTGTTGTTGTGGTGACCTACAGCTGCAAAATGAATTTCTATGAAAACTGATGAAACTTTTGTATGATGTAATTTCCCTGCTGTGCCCTCATACACTCAAAGGGATAGAAATATTGTCATTTACTGCAGGCTGGGCTGTTGCAGTAGATTGATGGCACCCACAGGTTGGAGGAGCCAGTATCGAAGACGACCTTGAAGGACTGCGGGGGGGTTCCGATGGAGATGACACCATAGTAGGACATCTGTGGCAGGATAAATTGGGGGGAAGGACAACACATTCAGAATTTTAAATAAAGACTTGTGTGTTTTCCTTTTTTAGCACGCTCATATATTTTGCATTGTTGAGCTTCAGCCTACAGATGCTTAATTTAGCATCTGTAATTCAGGTCACCTCAACAGGTGTAATTATTTTTAAAGCATTTTAAGCAGAATATTATTACATATTCAGCTGCAGTTAATCAAATGTAATATAGTATATCTTAAAAGAGAAAAAAAAACTGTCTACAATCACACTTTATCATAGGTTTATCAGGATGGAAGATTAAATGTGCCATAATTAAATGCAAATCGCACAATGAAATACAACAAAATTAACTTGCACACTGTTGCAGTGTTTTTTTAAATTTTTTTGTGGCACATCAAAAAGCACAGCTTTACTCATTGTATGCGAAGCATTTCATTACTGTTGATCCTTCACAGATCACATGCGATGGATAATTGTAATAATAGGTGAGTTTCACATACGTCGGCATCATTGGTCATGGACTCTGTGCCGGTCTGCATGAACTTGGCCATGGGGTTGTAGGGAAACTTCTTCCTGTACTCCTCCCACATGCCCTTCTCCTGCAGGGTGTCTCTCGCAGACTTGCCCTTGATCAGAGGCATCCTGAAACAAGAGGGGAACCCAATGGAGATTGCACCACATAAACTGCTGAGCAAAAAGACCAGTCCTGGGTCAAACCTGTGACAGACCCAGGTTAAATAAATATTTGAAATGCTACAAATCTACTCTTTTAATGCTGGTGAAATCTGAAAAATAACTCCCACAGATCCATGAGAAGTTTCAACATATAGGGCCCTATCTTACACCTGGCGCAAAGTGGCGCTAACCCAAACGCAAGTGTCTTTGCTATCATACACGCGGCGTTGGGTTCATTATAATGCCTAGCGCTTATGTCGTTTAACTACCATGTATTTTTGCACCCATTGCAAGTGAACTGGGCGTGTTGGTCTTAAGATGAGTAGTGGCCAGAATTATTTTTGGCGTATTGCTATCTTGAGCCAGCAGAAAGCGCCTGCGCTAGAACCACCACAAACCTGGTCTAAAGTCATGGCGCAGTTGTTTACATGTTATTTTAACGGCGCATATAAGTGCGTTTACATAGTCGGGTGCACAACGCGCGTACCCTCCTGTCTGTTACACACAGGGGTGCGCACAAGCATGACTAAAATATCAAGATTACAATGTGAAATATTATTATTGTGTAGGCTATATCAAAAAATGCATTATAATAAAAGGGTCCATAGCCTACCTTTCCCTCAGCGAAGGGGAATGCCACATTGAATTGCTTTCTGCCCACTCCATCAACATCCAGGCGATGTGCGATGGTACGGGACAATGGCTATCCATTAAAAAGGAGCTGATAACACCTATATCAAGCCTAATGCGCAAATTGTCATTTACACCTAATGCGTAAATTGTCATTCAATGGAAAACTCGCGCACGGCAATAGACGGACATTTGAGTTCTGAAAATGCGCTTCAGATGTCATTATAATACAGCTCTGTTTATCTAGGAATACAGCCTGTAAGTAAATAGAATTGGTTGTGACTGAAAAAAGTTCAAAACCATGTCCAGTACATATTGCATTTATTGTTTTTCAAATAGACTAGACTACAGCGGATTTGCTGTGCATAAGGTTTTTTCGATAGCCTATGGTTAAAAAAACGGAGATAAATGTCACCATGTTAACTAAATTGTAACCTTAGCTATTATATTTTTTTAATTACAGTGACCAGGTTTCCATACTCTCAGCTTATTAAAGCCCAGCTGATTTCACCTGTTATTCCATAACTGAACAAAACAATTTTAAAGAGAACTAAGCGTCTAATTAGAAACAAAAACAAATTTGCAGCACGTTACACAATTAATTCACAATTAATTTTAATGCCATTCTCTGCATGTGCACTGTATGTTCTCTGTTTCCCCTGCTGTAAGTCGCACGTTTCACGGTCTTCCTGGGAAAGTGGATTGTTTTAAAGCATTACACTACGAGTAAAACAGGTTGGTCACATTTCCATAAACAGGACATTATTAAACAAGGGGAAATATGCGTGAACATATGGGTTGCCAACCTGACAGCTTAATTGTATTTAGTGTCATCATTAAGGCAAAATAATGATATTTATGTTATTAATCAATATTACAATGCAGGTAGCCTAATGAACTTCGGATGAAGCTTGAACTTCAAGAACTCCATGAGAACAGCCTCATGGAATTGATGTTTGACACTTTCATTGCATAAGCAAACAAAATTCACTGAACAAGCAGGCTAATTTGGCGTTTTCTAAGGTGAGACTGAAGCCATTGATAGCTTATTCTCAGCTGTTGCAGGTCCTTTTAACGAAATTTAACTGCGTATATTTTGTAAAATAACAGCCCTGTCGGGAATTAATAGGCTAGTCTGAATAATATTGATCATACTCCATTTAGCCTATTCCTTGATCGCACTAAACATGCACGAGCATGTCTGTTTCGCCATCAAGCAATCCGCCAAGGTGGAAAAGCAGGCTTTTAAAGGGAATGGGATATGACTTTTTGATTGGTTTATTGCATGTCACGCCCAAGACACACCTATAATTAATGAAGCGACTAGGTTCAGCCCATTTGCACCTTGCGCTGTGCTTAGTGCCCAAAAAACACGCCGTTAAAATAGCAAAAGTGGACTTGGACATGCCCTAAATGGACTTTACGCCATGCGCTTAGACCAAGCACCAAGTTAGAGCTCATAATGTTACTAACCAAAACATCAAAACATTTATATGAAATATAAACTAACCAAAACATCAGAATAACCTCTTTCTCTCACTCTCTTTCTCTCTTTCGTCAGAGTCTGCTGACAGTTTGTGCGGGACAGAGCTCGGAGATCGCCGAGTTCACTGCTGGAAAAATCGGCACGATTTTAGCATTTTATTATTTTATTATTTTATCTTTTTATCGTTTTATTATTTTTAGCACGATTTTAGCTTTTTATTATTTTATTTTACTACCACGAAGACCAAACAATTTACCCCAGCACGGGAGGAGACATGGAGAGCAGCGGTGAGGTGGACACTGAAACTGAATTTATAAACATCAAAGCAGAGCTGAGGACTATGGAGGGGGAGATCCACAGGCTACTGGAGCGACAGATGCGGCTAAACTCAAGAATGGCCATGTTGGAGGCGGCAGGGGCCGGTGCTACCCGTATGGCTGGGGCGGCCATCCATTCCGGTCCCAACGCTGGGTCCGATGAGGATGAGCCGCAAGGCCACAGTAGCACAGGTGCCCTGGTTACATCTACGCCGGAAAATTCCCACCTGTGCCTGCCGACCCCTCCGCAGGCCGGGCGCAGAGTTTTTCACCCCTGCACCCATGGATGCAGTTTGGGTAGGCCAGAGCCGCAGAATCTGTAAAGGCCGCCCGAGATCCCCTCCACCACCAGCCCCGGATTTTACCACCACAAACCGGTTTGAAGTTCTCAGCTCCCCTGCATCTTTGTCACCCTCACCGCTGTCAACATCGGACAAGATGTCGTGATTTATCGACCACCAAAGCATACAGCTTCATTCCTACCCGAAATGTCTGAACTACTGTCAGTCTGTTTTACTAACCATGATAGGATTCTTATAACTGGTGATTTTAATTTGCATGTTGATAACGTCTCGGACTGCAAGGCTATGGAATTTATGCAACTTTTACATTCCTTTGATTTTACATATTGTTGGGCCAACCCACAACCGTGGCCACACCCTAGATCTAGTGTTCTCTAGAGGTCTGAATATTGTAGTTGATGAGATTGTTGATATTAATATATCAGATCACTACTGTCTGTTTTTCAACGTGACTCTCGCTGGTTTAGCAAAAAACGATACAGAGCGTGTCATTAAAAGACGTTTTTTAAATCCGTCTTCAGCCGGCAAATTCCCTTATCACATGTGTAGTCTACCTCTCTCAGTTGAATTCTCATCAATACGTGAAAAAGTTAATCATTTCAACTCAAGATCAATTAAGATCAGCTCTCGACATAGTGGCACCTGTGAAAACTAAAAAGAAATCACAGGCTAAATTAATGCCTTGGAAAAATGAGCGAATACGTCTGCTCAAGAGGGAGTGCCGTAGAGCCGAGCGAATGTGGAGAAAAAACAAACTAACAATCCATCGAAAGATCCTTACAAAATCCCTATATGTTTATAACAAAGCGTTACGCTGTGAGAGGCAGGCATACTTCTCTAAGATTATCAACCCTAGAATCTTATTTTCTACCATCGATCGCCTTTTAAATCCTTCCCAGTTTTGTGAACAAATATGCCCTGCCTCACAGTCAAAATGTGAGGAGTTTGCATCATTTTTTTATAATAAGATCGTTAATATCCGAGCTGGTATTGTGAATAATGTTGTGATAACAATCAAAAAAATCTGATTGTTCGTGGTTCTCAGGGAAATCTAAATTCTTTTGGTAAAATTAGTGAAGGGGAACTCCGTAAAATTATTTTGCAGTTGAAGTCATCCACTTGCTCCCTGGATGCAATTCCCACTACGTTCTTTAAGGAGGTTTTAGATAGTTTGATTGATGATGTACTGGATATTGTGAATTGCTCCCTAGAAACAGGCATCTTTCCAGATGCACTCAAAACAGCCCTAGTGAAGCCCTTACTCAAGAAGCATAATCTTGATTCTTCTATTTTTAGCAATTTTAGGCCTATTTCCAACCTGCCTTTTCTGAGTAAGATATTGGAAAAGGCAGTCTTTAAACAGTTGGATGCGTTCTTACAGGACAACAAGATTCATGAAAAATTTCAGTCCGGTTTTAGAAGGGGACACAGTACTGAAACAGCACTTGTAAAAGTAATCAATGATCTTAGAGTGAGCGCCGATAATAAAAATTTTTCTATTCTTGTAGTTCTTGATCTGACTGCTGCCTTTGATACAGTCAATCATGGGATACTTCTAAACCATTTTGAAAATTGTATTGGTCTCTCAGGCACAGCCCTGAACTGGTTTAATACTTACCTTACTGGCAGAAGATATTTGTTAGTCTCGGTGACCATGTTTCAGACAAACATGACATTTTGTCTGGTATTCCACAGGGTTCTGTTCTTGGTCCTCTACTGTTTTGTCTGTATATGCTGCCACTTGGAAAAATTATTTGTGATCATGGAGTGAATTTTCATTGTTATGCTGATGACACTCAGTTATATTTATCTGTAGCGCCAGATGATACTGATGCCCTAAATACCTTGATAAATTGCCTATCCAGCATTACACAGTGGATGAGTAAAAATGTCCTCAAACTAAATAAAGATTAAACAGAACTTCTTATAATTGGTACAAATGCACAAAGAGAAAAGATATTAAGCAAATTTGGAAGTCTGGCTCTACAGAATAAGCCTGAAGTAAAACGCCTGGGTGTTATTCTTAACTCTGAGTTGGATTTTAAATCACATATCAACAATGTTACAAAGATTGCCTGTTTTCATTTAAGAAATATTGCAAGAGTTAGACCCTACCTCTCACTGGAAGATGCCAAAAAGTATGCCTTTGTATTCTCTCGCCTAGATTATTACAATGCCTTCTTTACTGGATTACCTAAAAAAAACTATTGATAGGCTGCAACTTGTACAAAATGCAGCAGCCAGAATTTTAACAAAAACCAGGAAAAGAGAACACATTACACCAGTTCTAGCCTCATTGCACCGGCTCCCTGTAACATTGAGGATTGATTTTAAAATGATTTTACTTGTTTATAAGGCCCTAAATGGTTTAGCACCTTCATACCTCTGTGATTGCTTATCTAAGTATGTTCCAAACCGTTCCCTTAGATCGTCTAGTGCTGGCTTGCTCAATGCCCCAAAAATGAATTACAAAAAGTATGGTGAAGCAGCTTTCTGTTCTTATGCACCAAAGGTTTGGAACAAACTCCCATTAGAAATAAGACAAGCAGCCTCTGTTGATAGTTTTAAGAAACAGCTCAAAACCCATTTTTATGATCTTGCTTTTAATTAATTCAACCTTTTATTTTTTTAACACCATTGTTATTATGTTATATTTGTTTTATATTTCTTATACTTGTTTTATGCTTTTTATATCTTAGGATTGTTTTGATCATTATCAATTTATTTTATTACTATTATTATTTTCTTTATCTTTATAAATTTTATTTTTACTATTATTATTATTATTATTTTAAATTTATTTCATTTCTACTATTATCATTATCAATTTTTATTATCTTATTTTTTTATCTTATCTTAATACCTGTGTCATTTATTTCTATTGTTGCTCTTGTAAAGCACTTTGAGCTGCATTTTATGATATGAAAGGTGCTATATAAATAAAGTTTATTATTATTATATATGATCGTATGAAAGAAGAATATTGTTCTGAATGTTGGTGAAATATATGACCACAAATAGTTTGAATGCTCCTATAGTCTAAAACTAATACAAAACTTCCATATGATCATATTGATCATCATGATTTTTCATTTGATCCTCCACAGACAAAGGCAAAGAGTGTGATTAAGTGACCTTAGAAAAGATAAGATGCTCACTAATGGACAAAATGTGACATTGACAAGCTGCATTTTCCTTACACATTAAGCCCAACAAGTTTGTTGTTGTTGGAGCTGATGAATTAGCTGTTGAATCAGATGTTTCATTTAGCGTCTGCAATTCAGGTCACATGCCCTCAACAGATGGAATTATTTTATTATCACAAAATTATTATCAAGTTTGTTGGAGCTGTTAAACTTGACTTTCTTTTCAAACGGATAACATGCGCATGCATGAATTTAAAGAAATTACATTGTGGCAAACCCACAGATCCTTAAATCCTAACATACAGCAACAGGGGCAAGAAGCAATACATTCTTATTTTCTGCAAGAAATATTTCCAGTTTAAAGAACTTACTTGTGAAGGCACTCAGAGAGAGCCACCAAGGCACACAGCACTACTGCCCACTTCATCTTGTATTACTCAGGTATGTCTCCTCTCAGACTTGAGTGACTTGAGGAAGCGGCCCTGGAGCCTTATATACAGCTGGACAATGTTAGCACACCTCCTTTCCCCAAACTCTTTATCAACATGATAACAAAATACATATTAGCAGTATAATGGGTGATAAAATGATAAAGGCAGTCATGTAATTTATATGAATGTCCTTTAAACAAAGTCAGTGACGAGGGCTGAATCTTTAGTCTTTGTACTTAACATTTAAATCATTGCAAAGGAACTTAAATTGAGTGAGCTTTTGCTTATAACAGATGAGATCTTTTTAATATGATACCAGATGTTCAGTGAAAATTTTGATGTCTTAGCTCAGTGACCACATTGATACAGTATTCGTAAAAAAAGCCAAGTTACTCACGCATAGCCTACATAGAGCTGTCCATAAGTTCTTAATTCCAACTTGCAAAAACTAGGCCTGCCTTTAAAAGTCTTGATATCAAAATGTGGCCAAGTTACAACTAACAATATTGCCTATCGTAGCTCACACTAAATAAACTAGCTCTATTCCAAAGCAATGCTATCCAAACTTTCCTAAATTATTTAATGCAACTTGGCCCTGTGTTTCTTCATCTTTGCATGTGAAGAGATTGTGCCTCATGGAACAACATATGATTTCAATTAATGTTTTTAACAGTTGATGAATAATTACACTCCAGAAAGGATATGGTTGTACTTTGTTGGCAAGTTAACTTTAGAAAATGTACAGGTTTTAAAATGTTAACTGCTGCTACAGCATTCTTTACAATTCACAAACAGACATTTATATGAAGAAACATCATGTACAATAGAGAAAGGGGTGATGAATAAATAAATGCAGATAAAAATGATGATGATATTTGCAAACAGAATTTTGTGAACACAAGGATATCTATGCACTGTAGGACCACACAGGTTTTGATAGAAATCCAAATAAATAAATCAATAAATACATAATAATAATAATAATAATAATAATAATAATAATAATAATACATTTTATTCATTCTGTGCTTTTCATAGACCCAAAGCAGTGGATGCAGACAATTGTTCAAACATGCCCTATAGTGTAGTCATTTTTCTGTTTAATTTCTAAGTGTAACACATTTGAATCAGAGTATTTCCACTATAAATTATTTTCATTTTGCAGTTTGATGTGGCACATACAGTTTCATTGACCACATTCTCTTGAGATGGTAAGATGAAGAAACACAGGGCCAAGTTGCATTAAAGGCAGACAAAAGCGAGCGTCTGGTTTGGGGAGGGTGTGATATAATACAAGTGAAACATTGAACAGTTAATATTGTAAACCTCTTTTGCCTTTGCAATAAAAATACGTTAATGTGTCAATGTGAAAATAATAACAGTCTAAGAAATGAAAAGTACTTAACAGTTGCACATTGTTTTGTGTAAAATACACATGTCCCCTGCTGGGCTCAAACCCACTATCCACTGTGTGAGGGACTGCAGTTTTAACCACTAAGCCACAGTAACTTCTTAGAAAGCATGAAGCCATTAGCTACATTAACATTAAAAAACATTAGTATGAAGCGTTTTTATTGGACGATAAGCTTGATGAGCAGGTATACGGACCATACCCTCAAATAATAATTCTCCCCATTGGATAACATCGCGACAGAGGCAGGCAGTTTGGCAGGAAAATGGGAAGAAGAAGAAGAAGAAGAAGAAGAAGCAGAAGAGGAAGGAGAAAAACGGCAAAATAACCCAAGTTTGGGGCTTTATTGTGTGGATGTGTGAAGTTGTATCTGAATGCTGTGTGGTTACATGAGGTCAGAACATACAGAAGTTAATGTTTTTAAGGGCTGAGAGTCTATGGTCATTGTGGTTACTTCTGTAGGAAACCCTGAAAAGTGCCAAACTCTCTGTGCTGTATAGGTATGGGGCATGCCCCACCAAGCCGTAACTTGGCGGATGGCATACCTGCCATCCCAATAATAGTCCTATTCCAACTAAATTGATTACATTCATAACTAAATATAATGGCCATTGATATTTATGTTCATCATACAATCTCAAATAAGCCTGGTAAAAGACATGCATGGAATTCCCTGCTAATTATATTTCTTGGCTTAATATTTTGCACAATATTCATAATATTTTTTTCTTAACTTTTGCAAAAAAGCTTGTAAGCAGTTGTTCTCATTTTTATCTTCTCAGAAACCTTTTAAAGGGATAATATGTCCTGAAATTGCATTATATTCATGTAAAAAGCTAGAGTTATCAGACATGATTCATATCATCGTCATGGCAATTCATAGTTTCCAATTAGCCTAACCGACATGTCTTTGGACTGTGGGAGGAAAACAGAGTACCCAGAGGAAATCTACACGGACACAGGGAGAATATGCAAACTCCACACAGAAAGGTCCTTGACTGGGATCCAAACCAAAGACTTTCTTGCTGTGAGGCTACAGTGCATGTAAACGTAGTGACTTACTTAAGTTAGCTCACATTGTTTTCTGTTTTTGAATAATAAAAGAGCGCCTTTTATTTCTAAATATTGTGCTGATAGATAAAGGGGACTTATTTTAATTTGAACATTGTGAGTTCTGGATTAAAGGATTTTAAAGGATATTATTATAACGTAATGGTCAATACAGAGTGGGGAGTCGAGAATGAGGGATATCTGCCTTGTTTGTTTGTGTCTTTACATTTGTGTTTAATACCCTGTCCAAACGACACAATATTTTAAAAAATCAGCACATGCTGAGGCATTAGATCAGGGATCTCAAACTCAAATCCTGGAGGGCCGCTGTGTCTGCTGGTTTTCGATGTGTTCCTGCACTTAAGTGTTTAATTTAAGTCATTGATTGGCTAAAGAGTCTGCACACCTTGTTTCCAAGGCCTAAATTGGCTGCTGATTGAAAGGAAATCACAAAAACCAGCAGACACAGCGGCCCTCCAGGACTGGAGTTTGAGATCCCTGCATTAGATGAAGGAAAGGCACCTATTGCAATTACATTTTTTTGTGGGAAAAGTATTTTGACCATTGACTTACATGGTGAAAGACCTATACTGGAGCCAATCGCAGTGGTGCTAGTGAGCAACGGCACAATTGCCGCTCCCAGCCCAACCAGGAATTGAGCTTCAAAACGAAAGCCCAGTCTTGGCCCCTTGATTTTAACGCAGCTGGAACGCTGTATAGACTAATCTGCATCCCGGAACAATCCGTTTTATGAATGTTATATCGACTGGTCTCACTAGCCAAACGGCCTAGCGCTGTATTATTTTATTTTTTTAACTCGCCCGTCCTCAGAATCGCGAGGTTCATTTCATGCCTGGCTTGTGTTTTACTGAAACCGCCCTTGTCATGGTCACCCCATTCCTGGCTCTGCACAGAAGTAGCAGCCATGCCAACACAAAAAGCTAGTTAAAATCTTGGCCTTTTCCCGTCTCCTCACCCTTATCATCATTAGCTCCACTGCACATCAACTTATGCAGAAGCTGTGGCTTTGATGACTTCCCTTTTTGTTGTTGTTTATTTCTGCTGGCTGTGTGACAGGTGTGATGTCTTGTTTTTGTTCATTTGCGCATGCGGGCCATTTCAGGAGAGCAATCGGTTCACATCGGATATGGACCACATAAAAATTTTTTTGTGAACAGCCAAACAAAAAAATCGGATCTGAGCAATAAATCGGAATTGAGCAATAAGGCCTGCAGTGTGAACGTAGCCTTCCAGTGGCTACGGTTACACTAGTCACTTCATGCGACTTCTGGAATCGGAATTCCAACATCCGATCACAGCAGGTCAGATAGAGTTGCGTCAATACTTGATGTTCAATACGACCTCCTGTGATCAGATCGCAGTTCGGATTTAATTCCCGCGCGCAATATTTAAATACTAGCTATACACTTCCTGGAAAATGGCGTTCGGTGTTCGTGAGGTTGTGCTTCTTTTAATTTTGTGAAGATTGTGTAGTCGAGGTAGGGCCTGCACAAGGCATGCATTGATCAGGAGGCAGCAGCAGAGCCGTGCTATTAATGCGAGCAGCTGTTTCCGTGGAGAGGAGGGTGGAACCATATTGTGCATGATTTTACGGATTCCGACTGGTTGCTCAATTTCGGCATGCAAAAGCACACATTCGCGAGCCAATTGGATTGAGGAAGGTGAAAAAAATTCAACCTACTTCTTCAATCTGGAAAAAAATAGACAATCAATCAAGAAATCAATTCACCGCCTATCTATCAACAACATGGTTATAGACAACCAAACGATAGTCGAACAAGAGATCTTCAATTTTTATAGCACCCTTTATAAAACAGATTTTTCCAATACTGATTGTGATTTTTTTTAAAATTCCATGAAGGGAAAAATACCCAAAATTGATGAAGATTTTAAAGCAATCACTGAATCTGATATCACTATAGCAGAATTAGACTCTGCTATATCCAAATGATCAATTGGTAAGTCACCAGGACTTGACGGCCTCACCGCAGAATTTTATAAAATTTTTTGGAAGGAAATTCGGGAGTTGCTTCTTGAGGCACTTAAAGAGTGTCTTAATTCTTCAAATATGTTTCCCACCATGAAATGTGGCATCGTAGTTTTAATTCCTAAAACCAACAAAGACAAGCTTTTGAGTGATAGCTGGCGTCCTATCACACTTCTCGGATGCGACTGCAAGCTACTGGCACTGATTTTTGCCTCTAGACTGAAAATAGCACTTAATAAGATTGTTGGAGAATATCAGTCAGCCTTCATAAAAGGTAGGCATATTCATAACCATACTCACTTAGTTCTTGATATGCTCGATTACAGCTCATTTATTCATGATGATAGCTTTATTTTATTTCTAGATTTTTTTAAAGCATTTGACTCCCTGAAGCACTCCTTTCTTTTTAAAGTTCTAGAACATTTTGGCTTTGGGGCTTTCTTCTGTAATGCAGTTAAAGGTTGTATCAGCGATTTTGGGTGGAAACATAAATGATCACATTCATCTGATTTTTCCTCACGATCCGCTAGCTGCCCGCCCCATAAGCAGGCCGTCAAAAAACCGCGTCTCTGTAGGCAGCCTATGCTCCGAGATCGTACACAAAAACAAATGGTACTACCAACCACTCAAAACCAAAATAAACAGTATTCCAACCAATCACAATGATCTGCACAAACGCTAATACTCTTATCTCGCTGAAATCTTGACGGATTTACAAACGGTTTGGTTTCTTACAAACGTTATTAACGTGGTTAAAATTCTGGATGCTTGAACACTATTTTTTAAAACTATTTAATTATTCATAAGTATGTTTGTTTGGGATTTCGCTTCAGAAGTGACGTCACCCAAAATCGCTGATACAACCTTTGAAATGTTCTATTATGACATCAGCAGTTGTGTTTCTCTTAAATCTGGCCCATTACCACGATTCATGATCTCTAAAGGTATTAGGCAAGGATGCCCGATTTCCCCATTATTATTTATTTCACTGAATTACTGGCAATAATGATCAATAACGAGAATATTCAAGGCAAACTTTTTAGGTAAAGATTTCATGATTATTCAATTCGCGGATGATACGGCACTCTTCCTGAATAATGCTTCTATGATACCTAAAGTAATCAACTTAATTAATGTTTTCTCTAAAGCTTCAGGTTTAGTCCTAAATCTGAAAAAATGTGAACTATTACCTATCCATTCAAGTGATGCACATATGATCTCTAACATTCCAGTGAAAGATTAAGTAAAATACCTTGGTATTTTGATGACAAAAAACAAAAGTAGAACAGAAAATGTGAACTTCTCTGAAAGAATTGAAGCTATAAAGCTATCTTTAAATCATTGGCTCTTAAGAGATGTTTCAATTTTTGGAAGAATTATTTTGTCAAGAACTGAAGGCATATTGAGAATTACATATCCATGTTACTCATTATTTATACCACCAAAAATCCTTAAATCCACAAATTCTTTACTTTTTAACTTTATTTGGAGAAAAAAACCCCATTATATACGTAAATCCCAATTGGTTAAAAGCTAGGAAAATGGCGGGCTAAATGCACTAGACTTTGAGTCGCTTGTCGGGACATTTAGAATTAAATGGATAAAAAGCTGTCTTTTCCAACATCTATGTGGTACCATATACCAAACAAATTATTTGATAGGCTCGGCGGTCTTCATTTTTGAATTAAATGTGATTTTGATTTATCCAAACTCCCTCTACAACTATCAAACTTCCACAAGCAAGCCTTATCCTTTTAGAATATGGCATTTTCCCATAACTTCTCGCCTCATAACTCCACCTTGTGGAACAACCAGGTCATTACGTTGAACAGGAAGTCCTTATTTAAACCTGAGTGGTTTATTATTTTCATAACAGATATTCTGGATAGTAATGGTCGGCTCTTAACATGCAATGAATTTCTAAATAAATGTATGATAAATATTACTAATTGGGAGTATAATAAAGTTTGCAGAGCCATCCCTCCTCCCTTTTTACACTTGATACAGAATATTTTGATGTACTACGATAGACCAGGCATCTTACCTAACCTGACTTAACACTTTTTGACAAAAGTATTGATAATAAAACAATCTCTAGAACAATTAATTGTAAAATATATGGTGATCTCAATGTTGCATGTCAGATTCATAACAATGTGGATGATCCCCAGTCGTTAAAGAAGGCATTTTCGTGTTATCTCTCTTACCCAGTTGTCCCAAAAGGGAGGGCACCCCCCCCCCCCCCCCCCCCCCCCCCCCCCCGGAGGCAAAATGGCAAGAGCTTGGAGGCAAACATACATTTTAAACAAAATAAAAATCAAAAGTTAATTATTGTCAACAGTGTGGGCATAACTGAACAAAATATAGGCTAGAGCATATATTTAAAATGTGGGGAAATATTTTCATTAATATAATTCATATTGCGTTGTTTGACTTCCACAAATGCACGTTCGTTTCCGACGTCAGTTTACAGCACAGTTAAAAGGAAACAAAAATCGGGTTATACGAAACGTAGCCTAAACAAAAAGAACAGCAAGAGAAAACAAAAGCTGCATTAACATGTGTAGCCTTGAAGCATAATCAACCCAAGGAGTGCTCACATTGAGACTGTCTCAATTTGGAGAACGTAATCATCAAGTTTGCCAGGGCAAATGAACAAAGAATTGACCTGTAAGAACGACCGCGACCATGTAGACAAGGAAACGCAATGAACGAACTTCATTTTTTGAGGTAATAGGTCAGTGGTCAAACGTCACAACTCGGGAACTCGGGTAGCAAAATTATCTCCGACTTCCCCACTTGTAATTAGGCTACGACTTGGAGGTTCGTTCAAGTGCAACTTCCATGTTGGAAACTGACTCGTATTTCCGAAAATTCCGACAGCACTTGAATTCAGCATATGTCTCTGGCTCACCGACATAGGGTCATATAAATTTTTTTAGCGACATATATTAGGGCCACCTTCTGACCTAATTTGCCCCTCCCCCCTGAGCTGATCATGTAGTTACGCCACTGTCTTGGAGCCTATATATTGGCGTGTTTAAAGCAAGGGGCCAAGACTGGACTTTCGTTTTGAAGCTCACTTCCTGGTGCTGTTGCTCACTAGCGCCACTGCGGTTGGCTCCAGTATAGGTCTTTCCCCATCTAAGTCAATGGCAGCAATGTGGTCAAAATACTCAGTCAAAAAATTATTACAGCATTATTACAGTGTTTTCCATATATGTATACCTTTTTAGGCAGGGCACCTGGTGGCAGCTTGTTGGAAATTGTTGGAAAATTTACTTGTGTCATGCACAAAGTAGATGTCCTAACTGACTTGCCAACACTATAGTTTGCTAACATGAAATCTGTGGAGTGGTTAGAAATGAGTTTTAATGACTTCAACCTAAGTCTATGTAAACATCCGACTGCTCCTAAAGTCCTACAGTTGAAATCAAAATACTATCAGATGTTTTGATTGGCTGAAAATAAGCATGAACATGTTGTTATCCAATGGGGGAATTATCCTTTGAGGGTATGGTCATTTTTGATGACAAATTCATCAGGAAAAAGAAGAAGAAAAAATGGCAAAATAAGCCCCTAAAGTTTGGGGCTTTATTGGGTGGATGTGTGGCGTTGTACATGAATTCTGAGTGGTTAAATGAGTTGAGAATGTACAGAAGGATGTTTTTACAGGCTGAGAGTCATTGTGGTCATTGTGGTTATTTCTGTAGGAAATCCTGAAAAGTGGCAAACTCTTGGTGCTGTATAGAGTACATCAGACGTGGGACGAGTTTGGTTTCGGAAGTAAATTCCCTATGACAGATAGAACGGGCTTCAGAGACTATCGACAATTTCTTGAAATCTGATTTATAGAATGAGCCGAAATGTTCCTGGATTAGCCTGTGTGGTATAAGGATATAGAGCATACATCACATCCAGAAAAATTACATTTACAAAATAGGTTATTTAGGGGTTACATATCTGTACACACCCTTAGCCTAATACTTGGTTGCTGCACCTTTGGCAGCGATTACAGCTTCAAGGCGTCTTGGGAAAGAAGCTATGAGCTTGGCACACTTGTTTCTGGACATTTTTGCCCATTCCTCTTGGCATATCCTTGGAAGCTCCGTCAGGTTGGATTGGTGTACTTAGCTGCATTCATCTTTCCCTCTATCAGGACTAAGTGCCCCATTCCCGCTGCTGAAAAACATCCCCACATCATGATGCTGCCACCATGCTTCACTGTAGGGATGGTATTAGCCAGGTGATGAGCGGTGCCTGATTTCCTCCAGACATGACGCTTGGTATTCAGGCCAAAAAGTTACATTTTGGTTTCATCAGACCAGAGAATCTTGATTCTCATGGTTTGAGAGTCCTCTAGGTGCCTTTTGGCAGACTCCAAGCGGGCTGTGATGTGCCTTTTACTAAGGAGGGGCTTCCGTCTGGCCACTCTACAATAAAGGCCTGATTGGTGGAGTGCTGCCTGGATGGTTGATCTTCTGAAAGGTTCTCCCATCTCCACAAGTATACGCTGGAGCTCTGTCAGAGTGACCCTCGGGTTCCTGCTCACCTCCCTGGCCAAGGCCCGTCTTCCCCGATTGCTCAGGTCTAGGAAGATTCTTGTGGTTCCAAACTTCTTCCATTTACGAATGATGGTGGCCACTGTGCTCTTTGGGACGTGTAAAGCTGCAGAGATTTTTCCGTACCCTTCTGCAGATCTATGCCTTGACACAATCCTGTTTCTGAGGTCTGCAGATAATTCCTTTGACCCCATGGCTTGGAGTTTGCTCTGACATGCACTGTCAACTGTGGGACCTTATATAGGCAGGTGTTGGCAATCCCCAATCATGTCCAATCAATTGAATTTATCACAGGTGGACTCCAATTAAGTTGTAGAAACATCTCAAGCAGTATCAGTGGAAACAAAAAGCACCTCAGCTCACTTTTGGGTGTACTCAATATTTTACATTTAGATTTTTAATAAATTAGCACAAATGTCTAAAAACCTGTTTTCACTTTGTCATTATGGGCTATTTTGTGTAGAATTTTGAGACAAAAAATGAATTCAATCTATTGTAGAATATGTCTTTAACATAATAAAATGTGGAGAAGGTGAAAGAGTGTGCAGACTTTCTGGCTTGACTGTATATATATATATATATATATATATATATATATATATATATATATACAGATCCTTTCCAAAAAATTAGAATATCATGGAAAAGTTTTTTTTCTCCATAATTCCCTTCAAAAAGTGAAACTTTCATAGATTATAGATTCATTACACACAAAGTGAAATATTTCTAGCCTTGATTTGTTTCATTTTTCATAATTTTGGCTTACAGCTCCAGAAAACCCCCAAAACAGTATTTCAAGAAATTAGAATAGTGTGTCGAAAATCAGCATTTACTTCAGTTATTTCAGAGAATGAATGTTTTAGACTGAGTGTCACACTATCATCTAATTTACTCAAAACACCTGCAAAGTTTATCTCAGTTTGGTTCAGTCTGGGGAAGACTGCAGACTTGACAATTGGCCAGAAGACCATCATTGACACCCTCCAGAAGATGGGTAAGCCACAAAAGGTCATCGCTAAGGAGGCTGGCTGTTCACAGAGTGCAGTGTCCAAGCATATTAATAGAAAGTTTAGTGGAAGGGAAAAATGTGGCAGGAGAAGGTGCACAAGCAAAAGAGATGACCGTAGGCTTCAGTGGATTGTCAAGCAAAGACGATTCCAAAATTTGGCGGAGATGCAGAGGGAGTGCACTGAGGCTGGAATCAGTACTTCAAAAACCACCACGTACAGACGTATCCGGGACATGGGCTACAACTGTCGGATTCCTCGAGTCAAGCCACTCCACTCATTCTCTGAAATAACTGAAGTAAATGCTGATTTTCGACACACTATTCAAACTTCTTGAAATACTGTTTTGGGGGTTTTCTGGAGCTGTAAGCCAAAATGATAAAAAATGAAACAAATAAAGGCTAGAAATATTTCACTTTGTGTGTAATGAATCTATAATCTATGAAAGTTTCACTTTTTGAATGGAATTATGGAAAAAAAAAAACTTTTCCATGATATTCTAATTTTTTGGAAAGGATCTGTATATATACACAGTTGAAGTCGGAAGTTTACATACGCTTAGGTTGAAGTCATTAAAACAAATTTTTAACTACTCCACAGATTTCATGTTAGCAACTATAACTATAGTGTTGGCAACTCAGTTAGTACATCTAGTTTGTGCATGACACAAGTAACTTTTCCAACAATTGTTTACAGACAGATTATTTCACTTTTAATTCACTATATCACAATTCCAGTGGGTCAGAAGTTTACATACACTAAGGGCTCTATTTTCAAACCGGCGCAAACCAGCGCAAGGGGACGGTATAGTCAAACGCAAGCTTGTTGACAGCATCAACGTCTTAAAACTGGCGCTATGGCGTTTCTCAGCAATACCGCTAGGATCAACAAATTCTCAACATAACATCCTTTCGCTTGCGCTGCAGTGGGATGGGTGGCGCTGTCTGGGGCGTGTTCTAAAATACTTTCGGCTCAGTGACAATTTGAACCAACGAAAACCCATTGCGTTATGATCAGCTGGAACCACCTCTTAGCGGCAACGCAATAGACTCTGGCAATTTGGCAACTTATTAGTCATGTAGTTCTATGTAGTGTCTATAGGTGATGCCAACATTACACTTCCATTTAATGAACAAATAGCCTATAATTATTATTAATTAATTCATTTTAATTTAAACTACTAGAATAAAACAGGGCAGCTTACAAGAAACTTGCGATCATGTAGGCCAATAGCCTATAATATATAAATTACACATTGACACAGTTGAATCATAAGCCTACCATTTGAATCATAAGTATGCCTACATCAACTAATGTAGGCTAATTAATGCATTCGCCACCTCCTCCCGTGCCTTCCGAACTTCTGGGAGACGAGGTGGTGTGGATTGTGATCCATAAATTACTACAGTCCTAGCCTGTACTTCTGTTGCAAGTATGTCTGATTCCTGTGCGGAAAATCGCTCTTGTCGTTGACGGTCCAGTGCGTTTGGGTTGCTCATTATGAAATTGCATGGATCGATTCCGTTCAAACTGGCTTTTTTTAAAGCATGAGAACAACAATTTGATTGGCTACCATAGAGACACACCTTGGACATTTAAGCCCAGCCTTTTAGCAATACCGCCATCAGATGCGCCAAGATTGCCGTCATGAAATTACCAAATTTCTCGCCGACACGCCCTCAGAGCGATACCGCCAAGCGCTTACTCTTGTGTTCACCATTGCGTTTGGTTTATTAAAATAGAGCCCAAAGTTGACTGTGCCTATAAACAGTTTGGAAAATTCCAGAAAATGATGTGATGGCTTTAGAAACTTCTGATAGGCTAATTGACATTAATTGAGTCAATTGGAGGTGTACCTGTGGATGTATTTTAAGGCCTATCTTCAAACTCAGTGCCTCTTTGCTTGACATCATGGGAAAATCAAAAGAAATCAGCCAAGACCTCAGAAAGAAAATTGTGGACCTCTACAAGTGTGGTTCATCTTTTGGAGCAATTTCCAAACGCCTGAAGGTACCACGTTCGTCTGTACAAACAATAGTACGCAAGTATAAACACCATGGGACCACGCAGCCGTCATACCGCTCAGGAAGGAGACGCGTTCTGTCTCCTAGAGATGAACGTGCTTTGGTGCGAAAAGTGCAAATCAATCCCAGAATAACAGCAAAGGACCTTGTGAAGATGCTGGAGGAAACAGGTACAAAAGTATCTATATAAACGAGACCTATATTGACATAACCTGAAAGGCTGCTCAGCAAGGAAGAAGCCACTACTCCAAAACCGCCATAAAAAAGCCAGACTACAGTTTGCAACTGCACCTGGGGACAAAGATCTTACTTTTTGGAGAAATGTCCTCTGGTCTGATGAAACAAAAATTGAACTGTTTGGCCATAATGACCATCATTATGTTTGGAGGAAAAAGGGTGAGTCTTGCAAGCCGAAGAACACCATCCCAACCGTGAAGCATGGGGGTGGCAGCATCATGTTGTGGAGGTGCTTTGCTGCAGGAGGGGCTTGTGCACATCATAAAATAGATGGCATCAGAGCAAGGAAAATTATGTGGATATATTAAAGCAACATCTCAAGACATCAGCCAGGAAGTTAAAGCTTGGTCGCAAATGGCTCTTCCAAATGGACAATGACCCAAAGCATACTTACAAAGTTGTGGTAAAATGGCTTAAGGACAACAAAGTCCTGACCTCAATCCAATTGAAAATTTGTGGGCAGAACTGAAAAAGCGTGTGCGAGCAAGGAGGCCTACAAACCTGACTCAGTTACACCAGTTCTGTCAGGAGGAATGGGCCAAAATTCCAGCAACTTATTGTGAGAAGCTTGTGGAAGGATACCCAAAATGTTTGACCCAAGTTAAACAATTTAAAGACAATGCTACCAAATACTAACAGAGTGTATGTAAACTTCTGACCCACTGGGAATGTGATGGAAGAAATAAAAGCTGAAATAAATCATTCTCTCTACTATTAATCTGACATTTCACATTCTTACAATAAAGTCATGATCCTAACTGACCAAAGACAGGTTGTTCACTAGGATTTAATGTCAGGAATTGTGAAAAACTGAGTTTAAATGGATTTGGCTAAGGTGTATATAAACTTTCGACTTCAACTTTATATGTATGTTAATAACAGTGTGTCTGTTGTAATTGTGGTTAGTTTTCTGTTTCAACAAATTCTGTCTTCATAATGTATGTGATCATTATGACTATAAAAATTAACTTCTAAGTGCTGTAAAATCTTGTACTGAGACATTCTTTTCATAAATCAACTAAATGTGTCTGGCATACATACATGAATATGAAAAAAATCTGCCTTTCCCACATGGTTTGGAGTAAATTTTTCATACCAACTCGTTTCGTACATAAATGTAGTCATCGCTAACCACTTTAGCCTAGAAAGGCTAAGCAGTGAAAATCTACCCCATGTGCCTGAATAATATCACCAAGGGGTAGTATATATAATGAAGAGTACTAGACCTAGCACTGATCTTTGTGGAATACCATATTTCATTATTGAGTAACTGGATACTTCTTCTTCATTTAATTTAACAAACTGCTTCCTATTCTATAAGTATGATCTGAACCAAGTGCTTGACCATTTAGTCCAACACAGCCCTGGATTTAGTCTGTTCAGTAGAATCTCATGATCTATTGTATCAAAAGCTGCACTTAGGTCAAGGAGTACAAGAACAGACACAGTGTTTTGGTCGGCTGATAATAGTAAATCGTTAATAACTTTAACAATGCCTTTTCAGTGCTATGGTAGGGTCTAAATCCTGACTGGAATATTTCATGGATATGGTTTGAGCTAAGATATGTACCAAGTTGCTTCGCAACATATTTATGCTTCACATGTTTATGCCCATATTTGGAGTTCCACCTTCCCTGGCTCTATTCATTGGCTGGTGACTGTGGTATAGTGGACTGTGGACCTTAAAACAACCAGCGGGTATAGTTTCAACCATTTCAATGCTGAAAATGGGTGGTATTCCCCTTTAATACATGTTCAGAGGGTGCATCAAACTGGAATGTTTTGAATCAATGGTAGGAAGATATTCTTTAATATCAAGAATATGGAGTGGAGTATCCGGTGATTGTAAAGAATCTCTGATGGTATGTGTGTCCTGGCCAAAGCAAATGTACGCACTGCATGATTTTGATAATGTATATCAGTGAAACAATTGAAAGGTTACTGTAGGTGATCACTGAACTCCATAATTATGAAAACTTTTGATAAATTAGCAACACGACACAAGATACGGCATTGATTGTTGAACATTGTATATGAAAAAATAAGGTGAGTTATGACAAAATGTTCCTTAGTTAAAATAAGAATAGGAAAAATAAAAGTTGTGTTTAAGACTCAGCTACCTAAAAATATAAATCTCCACTCAGAGGAAATTTTATTGGATGTTGGAGAAGACATTAAGAAAGCATCCTTGATTAAATTGCAGTGTCTGTAAGCTTGACTAACATGGCCTCTGCTGGTGTCTTCTGCAACGTAATAGAAATAACTGACCCTGGCTATTTCATACTATATACTACAGTATATAGAGCGGGGCCTTTGCTGTAGGCTATGTGTGAGAGGGAAGCAGCCACAATGGTGTGTGGGAGCAGCCTCTTTATCCAGGCTTCACAGATGGCGTCGGTTTCCCAATCAGGTTATTGTACACTCACCTGACAGAGAACTGACGCCCCTCCCTACATCATAGAGAGAGACGAGGGAGAGAGAGAAACACACACACAGACACACAAACACCCTGGGGGACAGGGAATAAGGGGTGGGCGCAACACACGCATTCCAAATTTTTTGTACATTAGGGTGAAAGAGTGAAGTGTGCAGTTTTACATGCATACAAAAGTAGACTAAGCGTAACTATAAAACGTTTTTATTCTACTGATATAACAAACAAGGTATATCAGTAGAACAAGGGAGCATAGATGGAAATGAATGGTAAACACACAGATCAGTTTTGTATTGTTTTTTTTTCCTTACACAGAGATGTCAAGGTGTGGAACAGCTTGCCAGCTCATTTAGAGACCCTCAGGTGCTTAAAGCCTAGCTTTATACAATGCTGGATGCTCTGTAGTTGTTAAATTATGAGCTTAGATGGGCTGACTAGCCTGTTTCCATGAGTGTTTTTATGTTCTTAACTGAGCTGCCATTTTTGCTCCTCCTTCAGCTGGCTTGCCCTTTGGATAGAGGTATGTCCTGTAGCTATGCAAACTACACAAACTGGGTTTCCAGCCTCTATGATCTGAATGTACCTGCTGTCTCTTTCTTTTGATTTAGGGTTAATAATGTGTTTGGGCTCCCTCTGTATTTGGGACGCAGTGTTAGGGTATACTTTTGTTTCTATGACTGTCTGCATGCTGTTTACCAGGCGCGGACAGGGCTGTATCTGTTTCTGGATTTAATGCCATCTTCAGCTCTCGTATACACTGCCTGGCCAAAAAAAAAGTCACCGTTGCACCCGTCATGCATAGTGCCGACTGTACAAGCCTCTGGAGGCAATGTTATGATCTGGGGTTGCTTCAATTGGTCAGGTCTAGGCTCAGCAACGTTATGCAGCAATAAAATGAAAATAGGTGAGTACCTGAATGTACGGAATGACCAGGTTATCCCATCAATGGGCATATTCCAGGATGACAATGCCAAGATTCATCGGGCTCAAATTGTGAAAGAGTGGTTCAGGGAGCATGAGGAATCATTTTCACACATGAATTGGCCACCAGAGTCCTGACCTTAACCCCATTGAAAGTCTTTGGGATGTGCTGGAAAAGACTTTACAGAGTGGTTCAACTCTCCCGTCATAAATACAAGATCTCGGCCAAAAATGAATGCAACTCTGGACCGAAATAAATGTTGTGACGTTGCATAAGGTTGTCAAAACAATGCCACGATGAATGCACGCTGTAATCAAAGCTAAAGGCGATCCAACAAAATATTAGCGTGGGCGACTTTTTTTTTGGCCAGGCAGTGTATTTAATCAGCATAGTCATTTACATGATCGAACATTTTAGCAAATTTCATGTATAACAGATGAATACTGTTCTTTGTGGAAGCAGAGTCTGGTCATAATTTCAATTAAAAAGCAAATTGGCAATTAAATTTTGTTTTCATGAGATAATTAAATTTAAAATGCAAAAGCCCACTTTGCGTTTTAATTTTGAAGTTAATGTACGTATGCACTTTATCTGATAATTTGAAAGTTTAAATGCAAAGTCCATTTCACATTTAATTTATTTCACCCTCTATGGCACAACCCTGTCATAATTTAAATGAAAATTAAAAACATAAATAAATAAATCTTCACATTTGACATAGCAGTTTCTTATTGTAATGGCATGAACATGACAAAAAGTAAATGTAGAGAGGTTATAGTATCGCTTCTAAGACTACCTGGAAATAAGATATAAAAAGTATTTTGATATCCTTTTATACAGTCATGATAGCATCACCTGTTTACCTGTGGAATACGTGTTTACCACAGAAGTTGGTTGAGAGAATAGCAAGAATGTGCAAAGGGTAGCTACTTTGAATAATCTAAAATATAAGACTTTGATTTAACACTTTTTTGGTCTTTGCATAATTTAATTTGTGATCTCATAGTTCTTTATTATTGTAAAATGTGGAAAACAGTAAAAATAACGGGGAAAAAAACCTTCTATGAGTAGGTGTGTCCAAACTTTTGACTGGTAGTATATTTTCAAATTGTCAGGTAAGATGCATACATTAACTTGAAAATGAAAATGTAAACTGGGATTTTGCATTTGAATATGAATTATGTCATGAGTTTTGCGCGCATCGAATGAAAATTAAATGCAATTGGCGAATTTAATTTTAATTTGAATTATGACAGGATTATGCTTCCCATAGTAATTGCGTCCCTATTAATTTTACAATGGTCTAATCACCGAATGAGCCATCATTAGTGTGTACAGCTAATTAGTTATTTGATCCAGGGCATTTGGGGGGGAATGAAAACCTTCATAAAAACTGGCCCTCCAGGACCAGAGTTGCCCATCCCTCTGCCCTGTATAGTCCCTGTAAGCCATAGCTTGGCTACTGTATCTCTAGCACTTTATGGGACTTGAGTTATCACATCAAACATGCCTGTGTCCGAGCTTTAGCCTCTGGCTATCTCAAGTGTTATGCTCCAGGGTGTTTCTGTGCCAGAGAGTCTATTTTCATTTAATTTGAACCTCACATCTGGAACATCCATGTGTGTAAACACTCCATGTTGCAGATCAACTCCAAATAATATCACATGACAAAAAAAGGAAGGAGAGAAAATATGTTATGCTTCAAAATATATTTTTATTTATTAGTAGGGTGGTCTCCTGCTTCTGACTGGGCTGTTTAGCTATGCAGCCACAGATAAATGTGGGACTCACTTTTGGAAGACTATACGTCACAAAGCTTTTCAGGAGGATAAAATCTGCCACAGATCTGGTGTAGATTACACAGCTTGTGCCAGGCCGATATAGTTGTTGCCTCTGTCAAAGATCGCATAGTATTGCCTGATGAAGACATGTCCCAGGATCCAGGGCTGCTGGGAGCTACCGCCAAATCCTGTGCGGCAGCCGTAGGAGGACTGAAGGAGAAAGTCATAGTGCATCAGACATACTTAACAAAATGTTGGTTCGTGATCAAAAGCTGCGTAATTTTTCCTTGCAAAAGAGAGATGATGTGATAGTTAACTTCTCATTAACATGCTCACATTTAATAACATCCCTTTCGAAGGTTATAGGATCCATGAAAAAAGATTAATGGCTTCATGAATCCCTTAAGGTTTTTCATGTAATATTAGTGATTCATGAAATAAAGTGGCAGCGGCATCTAATCAAACATGTTGGAAAAAAATCACAGCCATTGCATAAAATATTTGGCTCACCCAAGAATTCCGCAGTCTCTGAAAATACATTAATACGTCTTATAAGGCAACATAAACAAAATAGCTGAAAGCTGAAACTGTATTGCTCTACTGACTCTGCGTTCTTGTATTTTATAAGTTTCAGTTTTCAGACTTAAATGGATATATTACACTCTTGAGTAAAATGTACTTGAATTATATTTTTGCTGGGTAGTTTCTGTATTTCACACCAGTAGAAGAGGGGAACTCACCTGGGTGATGTAGGCAGATGCTGGGAGGGTAAAGGGGTATCCGTTGATGTGGAAAGTCACCTCAGGCATGCTGCCAATGTTGCTGCATTGGACAGTGGACTGTGGGGAAAGCGTGATTGAAAAGTTTCAAAAGCTTTGTACAGGCGTGCTACAGGCTACAGGCCAATGACATCTCATTTGTGTTTTTGATCATATGAACACAACATTAAAACTAGAGAGTGTGGTTAAGTCACAAGCAGGATAAATTGCACAGAGGAGATCAATGTGTCCTTTTCAAAGATCTCTTTGCATTACTTTGGATAGATTAAAATGGATCACTTGACTTGACTTTGGGTATTTTAACCTTACTTACAGTCACTTACAGTGTGTGTGTGTGCGCATGTGCGTGGTGCTGGCATTGAGATGATGAGAGGTAGAGAGGAAAAGAGAAGGATGTTGGTTACAGTTCATATCTACAGTCAAGCTGGAAAGTCTGCACACCCCTTTCACCTTCTCCACGTTTTATTACGTTACAGACTTATACTACAATAGATTGAGTTAATTTTTTGCCTCAAACATCTACACACAATAGCCAATAATGACAAAGTGAAAACAGGTTTTTAGAAAATATGCAATTTTATTTTACTGACAAAAATAGGTTATTTAGGGGTTACATATCTGTACACACCCTTAGCCTAATATTTGGTTGCTGCACCTTTGACACACGATTACAGCTTCAAGGCGTCTTGGGAAAGAAGCTACGAGCTTGGCACACTTGTTTCTGGACATTTTTGCCCATTCCTCTTGGCATATCCTTGCAAGCTCCGTCAGGTTGGATGGGGAGCGTCGGTACACAGCCATTTTCAGCTCTTTCCACAGATGTTCAATTGGATTCAGGTCTGGGCTCTGGCTGGGCCACTCAAGGACATGCACAGACTTTCTCCGAAGCCACTCCTTTGTTCTCTTGGCTGTGTGCGGGCTCGGGTCGTTGTCATGTTGGAAGGTAAACCTTCGCCCCAGTCTGAGGTCCAGAGCGCTCTGGAGCAGGTTTTCTTCAAGGATCTCGGTGTACTTAGCTGCATTCATCTTTCCCTCTATCAGGACTAGTCGCCCCGTTCCCACTGCTGAAAAACATCCCCACATCATGATGCTGCCACCGCCATGCTTCACTGTAGGGATGGTATTAGCCAGGTTATGAGCGGTGCCTGGTATTTCCTCCAGCTTGGTATTCAGGCCAAAAAGTTCAATTTTGGTTTCATCAGACCAGAGAATCTTGATTCTCATGGTTTGAGAGTCCTCTAGGTGCCTTTTGGCAAACTCCAAGCGGGCTGTGATGTGCCTTTTACTAAGGAGGGGCTTCCGTCTGGCCACTACCATAAAGGCCTGATTGGTGGAGTGCTGCCTGGATGGTTGATCTTCTGAAAGGTTCTCCCATCTCCACAAGGATACGCTGGAGCTCTGTCAGAGTGACCCTCGGGTTCCTGCTCACCTCCCTGGCTAAGGCCCGTCTTCCCCGATTGCTCAGTTTGGCCGGGCGGCCAGGTCTAGGAAGATTCTTGGTGGTTCCAAACTTCTTCCATTTATGAATTATGGTGGCCACTGTGCTCTTTGGGACCTGTAAAGCTGCAGAGATTTTTCCGTACCCTTCTCCAGATCTATGCCTTGACACAATCCTGTTTCTGAGGTCTGCAGATAATTCATTTGACCCCATGGCTTGGAGTTTGCTCTGACATGCACTGTCAACTGTGGGACCTTATATAGGCAGGTGTTGGCAATCCCCAATCATGTCCAATCAATTGAATTTATCACAGGTGGACTCCAATTAAGTTGTAGAAACATCTTAAGCAGTATCAGTGGAAACAAAATGCACCTCAGCTCACTTTTGGGTGTCATATCAAAGGGTGTGCACACTTGTGTGCACACCTTTAATAAATTAGCACAAATGTCTAAAAACCTGTTTTCACTTTGTCATTGTGGGCTATTTTGTGTAGAATTTTGAGACAAAAAATGAACTCAATCTATTGTAGTGTAAGTCTGTAACGTAATAGAATGTGAAGAAGGTGAAAGGGGTGTGCAGACCTTCCGGCTTGACTGTACATCTCCATACTGGTTGGTGGTAGCTCCGATATAGTTGTGGATGCTATTAATGTCACTGGTTGGTCCAACGATGAGGGAGGTGCCAGTGTCCACGATAGCTTGGCAACCTTGAGAGCAGGCAACGGTGTTTCCATTGATGGTAACACTGCAAACCAAACAAACCAAAGATAATTACATTTAACTTGTATAATTCTATAAAGGAAATGTATTTATATTATATTTCAATGCAGAAAATGTATCACATCATATATGGTTAATTTATTGATAGCACATGTGACATACATTGAGATAATATCTAAATAGGCTCAGCTTTAGTGCAACATGTTTATTGTCCAAGACTCTTTAATAATAGTTGACATGTATTACAGTACAATATATTTACCATGCATTTTGCATGCATTTAGCATATATTTCACTTAAAACTTTTTGTGTAATCAAGACACAACCATTCTTGTCAATTTCATTCATGTTTCAAACATTTAATATAATGTTTATGTACTTTTTTCATATAGTCATTATACATGCCCACTCTATATATTTTTATCTGAGTAATACATTTCCCATTATATTCACATTTAGTTTCGGTATATAAACAAAGGGTGTTATAACATTGCAAGAGTGATGATTCTGCTGCTTACAGTAGATGGTCCTTCATGCTCATGTTTAGTTAAACATTATAGAAATAACTTTCTTCCAGTTACTCAACTGCGGAAGACTAATGTTGCTTAAGTCCTAACAGAGTCCTCTAAGGGGGAGGAGCCTTGTGCATACCTGTCCATGCTGATCTGCCAGTAGGTCTTAGAGGACAGAGGGATCCAGTTAATATTGCCGGTGTAGTGGTTAGGATCCATTCCACCGAAGACCACCTCGCTGCCAGCCTGTTCATTGCTGAAGGGTGAAACTCTTTAGGTTACTTCACATTCTGCAGTAGCTACTCAAACTTGCACATAGTTACTCCACTACAGGTAGGCAGTGTCATTTCCCTTTCATTTCAGTCATTTCAGGAAATGAATTTATATTGACTTCAACCCACCCCCCAATCCTCCAACCCTTTAGTGATTGTGTGCAAGTTTTAAAGTTAATAGTTTTTGTGCAACGGAACATTTGTCATGGTTTTCAACCCTGTTTCCCCATGCGGTCGTTTTCCTCTGTGGCCACGCGGGGGCGCTGTCCTTTTGATAGATGCTTGCTCCGCCCTGCTGAGTTGGCGGAGCATTGGTTAAGCATTTTCACCTGTGTAGTGGCCGGAGAGATATATATAAGCCTACCGTTTCCTTCGTTCGGGGCTTCGACATTGATTGTTAATTGTTTTGTATTGTTGGCTGTGAGTGCTCGTACCATTTTGGCTACTCGCCCATTTTTAGCGTCTCTTTGTAGAGGCAGGGCTTATTTCTTGCTGGCTTAGGTGGTTAATTATCTCGTAGAAGTTTTAGGACCGTAAATCTCTGCTCTATTTCTATTTTGTAGTTCTGCTCGCCCTTCGGCACATGTCTTCCCATAGGGAGATCGGGTTTTCGCTTCTACTTAGTTTATTAGCTCGTAGAGGTATAGAGTAGTAGTTTCTCTGGTCCATTTGTTCGCCTTTTGATTGGTATTCTTACTGAGAGACCTGGCGTTTTAGCTTCTACTCACTTCCGGTTTTCGGTAAGCCAGTAAGTAGCTTCGGTACCTTTATTCCCTGTTGTCTCCTTCTCGTGGACTACGTTCCCCTTTGTTGTGAGTCAGGGTTTTTATTTTATATTGAGGCTGTCGTGCTATTTTGCGTAAGTCTTTTGTTGCAGCTGTCCTGTTCGCCTTTTTGCCTGCGAGATGATTTTGTTGTGAACTGTTGTTCTGTTTCGTTCTCCGGGTGTGTTGTCTCCTTATGTGGAGCTTGGGCGATGTTGTGGACGTGTTTGTGTTTGACTGCGTGTTTTTAATAGCCTCGGAACGTTAGCTCTCTGTTCCATTTCGCCTCGTTACATTCTTTTATTTACTGAGAGGCTAGGGCGGTTGTTCCTCTTTAAGCTTGCGTTAGTCTGTGGATAGTAAAGTTATGAGACGACGGTGCTCCGTCGGCTCACCTGTAAAATGTTTCTCTCTTATGGGAGATCGGGTGTTTACCCTCTTGGTTTTCTGCATTGGACTGCGAGCCTTTTTATATCGCCATGGAACCTTAACCTCTTAATGCCAAACGCCCCCTAGCGGTAACGCCGGCGTGACGGAAATTATTACATTATACATTTCATTAATTTAATAATATATAATAAACTGCTCACCTCAATATTTTGATTAAATATCCTTAAGATATATCCATTCCTTCTGGGAAAGTGGTTTTTAAGCCCAAAACGTCGGAATAAAACTTCGTAAATAACGTTGGAAACTCGGACCTAATTCTCAAACATGTATTGCAGCTTGATGTCACACCATAAACAATGTGCTGGTAAACTGTTCTGCTTAATTGTATTTCACAAAACTTTGGTTTGAAAAATCATTATACCTTTAGGCTTCAAGAAAAAATACTTTAAAACTTTCATAAGGCTGTACATTATTTTTTTCCAATTTTAAACCGACTTGTGCTTTTTTGCACTTGATTACGACTCGTTCGGCTGTGTTCACTTTGGCGTTGTGAAACTCAGCCAGTTTCTGGAGTACCAATCCCATGGCTTAGTATATGTTAGCCAGAGTAGTTTTGAACATGCTTGCAGAGATTTATGCAAAACCGTCGTCAATTGGGTGTATTTCTTTGACTGATAGCACAATAGGCCTATCTGAAGTGGGAAAAACCGTCTTCCACCCGCCTCCACTCTGAGTATTATTTGCTTTCCATTGGGTTTTAAAACTGTCTGTCAAATATTCCAGGCAATAGCCAAGACTCTTATCTTTGAAACAAGCCGGCTATTGAATACAATAGCCGTCGTAAAAAAGGAAATCGAGCCGTGCGTATGAGGAAGTGGCGACCACGCGTAATTATCGAACCAAAATGGCGCAGTGTTTTTACCTTGTAGCGTAGCTCGCTACATTCCGTTTAGCAAAGCACAATTAATTAGGTAAGGCCCGCAGTTACATTTTTTACTTTAGAGTATTTTTGATACAGTTTTTGTGTAGTTATGTCGAGATTTTTGAGGCGTTTATCCGTGCACCAAGTGCTAGACGAACTGGATAAGCCAGAAGATGTTTTTGCCGAGGGAGACTCATCCTGTCTCAGTGACGCTGAATCCACTGATGACCGAGATGATGTTGCTGACATGTAAGTTGTTTTATCATACTAACAGTGTTATGCTATAAACGCATTGAATTTCGCCATGGCAGGTAACGTCGTTAGGGCTGGTGGTATTACCGATTTTTCGATATACCAGTGTGAATTCACGCAATGCCATGCGGGTTCGTAATTACATTGTCAACTGTATTTTATTGTTTTTCATACAATTAATATTACAAATTGCACATTCCAACGGTATGATAAATAATTTATGAAGTAAACTTAGGGTGTATTGTCTGTGTTGACAAACTCGCACGTGTTACGTGGCGTTGCCAACAACACAGATGTTTGGTGTAAGCATCGAAGGAAATTTAGCTGCAATGCGTGAATCCCTGTGTTTCTTCTGTGAAGCTAACTAACCTTATATACTTATGCATAAAATCGGTCCCTCTCAGCTAAATTAATATAGATAGTATTGCCTTTACAGTGGCAAGCTAGCAAGCATCCCTGTGTTTTCCTGTCTGTTTATTATAGTTTATACGAGTATTAGGAATGGAAGTGTGGTGTTGCTGATTTGCCCACAGCTTACTGTGAACTACAGTCGACGTTCATTGCTAGGGATAGCTGCTACATTATGCGAAGGATGTGCTTTGCCTTGTCTGTTCTGTAGTGATCTTGATGTCTCTGTGCGCACTTACTGTACGTCGCTTTGGATAAAAGCGTCTGCTAAATAAATGTAATGTAATGCAAGCAAAATTACAGGTAACAAGCAGCTAGCTATCTATTTGTGTCTGAGATGAGCTACTAAAACGATTTTTTTGAGTGTGAAATGGCTTCTGGAAGTGTTTAGTAAAGTCATTGTTCCACCTGAGTAAATTGTTCTGTATGCAGTACAGAAGGCTGTGCAGGTAAACAAAATGGTAATTTATGCATGGTATGAGGGAGAGAACATGATAACATGAGGGAGTACTTGTTGATTATTATTATTGTTGATTGTTGTTGTATAAGGGGGACTAATGGGTATATCAACATGGTGGACAATTCCATGGACAGGGTTAGTGGGATTTGTAATGATGCAGATTGCTCTCCTGAGGGAATGTGTAGTCTAAATGGCTTCTGTATGAATGGTTAAATAATCTCTCCTCAACCTCCACCCCCATGTTTTGATCCTTTACCTTTTTTTGTTTTTAGTTAATTTTTTTTAGCTTTTTGGACCCTGCCATTTTGTACTTTCTTTGTGTAAATACGGTAACTTCAGCAATTAGAGGCAAGGATCTTTTTATTTGTTACAGCAGGGGTGTTTTTATTTTTTATCTAGGAAACTGGTGGACTTTTGATTTTTTATCCACTGCACTTTTAGTAGTACACCTTAGTGCACTTGTATATAGTTGATATATGTTTGTCATGTATAAAGTTTTGCCTCCTAAAACCCAACCCCAACGTCCCTGTCATAGGAGGTGGCAACAGAATAAAGGACAGGACTGGCAAGCATTAATGTGTAGGGAAGTTTCATACTATTCCCATTATTCATTTGAAAACCTGTTTGCACATTCCTGGACTCATTTCTGGCTAATGGGGCTCTGGTGAAATACACAAGATTCACTGTGCTGCTACATGGGTTTTGACAGCTTTTTGTAACCTTGGGTAGTTAGTTGTGTAATATGCAGAACACCAAGAACACGTCTAAAAATGAACTTTTATTGCCAATATTGACAAATTATCTCATTTTATTGTAAAAACCTAAAAAATAAATCATATTGAGACCTTTCTGGAACATTGCCATTTTTGGCACATTTGGCACCATTTGGCACCATTTGGATAACGAAAAAGGTTCACCTGAAAAAAACCCTGTAAAATTTGAATGGTTTGAGATATTGACACCAGATTGTTACCAGAGGTAGGCAGCATATTGATGAATCAGATAGAGGAGTCATTTCCTTGATTGCATTTGTAGCTCCCCAGGTAAAAATGCTTAAACTTGAATGTAGGTACCCGTTTTTTAGTTTTTTTATATTTTCTGTACATAAATTGTTGTAGTTAAGTATCAAAAACAGGATTTCTATGAGTTCTCACTGCTTAGTCGTAATACTGCAGGTGTCTGCTTTAATAAAAGCCATGAACCATATTTGTACCATTTATAGTTTTTGAGATAACCACCTTTGTTTGTCACTAGTGAAAACAGGCAAAATTTGGCCTATTTTGCCCTCGGTAGGAAGAGGTTAAATCTCTGTTCTATTTCGCCTCGTTACATATTTATTTACTGAGAGGCTAGGGCGGTTGTTCCATTTTAAGCTTGCGTTAGTCTATGGATAGTAAAGTTATGGGACGACGGTGCTCCGTCGGCTCACCTGTAAAATGTTTCTCTCTCCTGGGAGATCGGGTGTTTATCCTCTTTGTTTTTTTCATTGGACTGCGAGCCTATTAATATCGCCATGGAACGTTAAATCTCTATTCCTGTTCGCCTCGTTACAGTTTCCCTTATTGAGAGGTAGGGCTTGTGTTTGTGCTTGTGTAAGTCAGTTAGCCGATAGTTTCGGTGCAGCTGTCCCATCGTCTTTTGTGCTCTTTCTCCGTGTATGGAGATTTGGGCGATTCTGTTCAGAACGGTAGTTCTGCTCGCCCTTCGATGCAATTTGTCTCTTAGGGAGACCGGGCGATGTTGTAGACATATTTGCGTTTGACTGCGAGCCTATAATTCTAACCACGGAACGTTATATCTGTTCCTTTCGCCTCCTGTTATTGTATTATTTTGCAGTGTTTGTTTGTGTTTTATGTTTGTCTTTACGCTACTCGCCCGTTCTTATTTTGTCTCGTTACCGAGACAGGGCGCTTATTATTTCTGGTTGTTTTGATCCCTGTCCTTACGCTCTATTTGGCGTTTGACAGGTAGCCATTAGTAGCGTCTGTAGTGGTGTTTGTGTTCTTTGTCTCCTCCCTTATCTGCGGGTATTAGTGGCCTAAGGGCTTATTGAATCCCCTTGCTGCGTTTGGCTCCTCCTTCCTCACACATCACGCCCCATTACAGAATGTCGAAGCCATTACCGGGGCCAGCGGCTTTTTAGGGGAATTTTTTTTTTACTAGGGGGTTTTGTTGGCTAACTTGTGGTTGTCTTGGTTTTTGTTAGTACCTGGTTGTTTCTTTTGTTTTCCAGCTACCCTGGTAGGTAGGCGCCGAGTGGGCCAGTTTACCTTGTTTGGTTTCCCTGCGGCCCACTACTTTATTATTTTGCCTTTTTTATTTTTCGGGGTAATCCTGGGTGGGGATTTTATCCCTGTCAGGGGTACGCTTCAAGGGCTTTGGTCTCGGTTTGTAGGCCATTGCCCTTGAGTTCAGCGTTTAAAGTCGCCTCTTGCCCGGCACGCCTCATGAAGATAGGATAGGCTTTAGTAAGGTTCTGGGTAGGTAGTCAGGAACCAGGGTGCTGAGGATTTCTCCAGGGTACTGTTTGCCGGGCACAAGTTTGTTCCACACCCCCCTCACCCTTAGTCCCACCCTCCCTTCCCTTCCAAAAAAAAAATAAAAAATAAAAAAATATAAATAAATATTTGTATGTATTTTGTCGGGTATTTCTCTCTAAGAACTTCCGCATGGTTTTATTTCTGGGGTCGCCTGGGTCGCCCCTTAGAGGGGGGGTCCTGTCATGGTTTTCAACCCTGTTTCCCCATGCGGTCGTTTTCCTCTGTGGCCACGCGGGGGCGCTGTCCTTTTGATAGATGCTTGCTCCGCCCTGCTGAGTTGGCGGAGCATTGGTTAAGCATTTTCACCTGTGTAGTGGCCGGAGAGATATATATAAGCCTACCGTTTCCTTCGTTCGGGGCTTCGACATTGATTGTTAATTGTTTTGTATTGTGGTGTATTGTTGGCTGTGAGTGCTCGTACCATTTTGGCTACTCGCCCATTTTTAGCGTCTCTTTGTAGAGGCAGGGCTTATTTCTTGCTGGCTTAGGTGGTTAATTATCTCGTAGAAGTTTTAGGGCCGTAAATCTCTGCTCTATTTTGCCCTTTTAGTGCCTTTCCTCCGTGTATGGAGTTTTGGGCGATTCTGTTCAGAACTGTAGTTCTGCTCGCCCTTCGGCACATGTCTTCCCATAGGGAGATCGGGTTTTCGCTTCTACTTAGTTTATTAGCTCGTAGAGGTATAGAGTAGTAGTTTCTCTGGTCCATTTGTTCGCCTTTTGATTGGTATTCTTACTGAGAGACCTGGCGTTTTAGCTTCTACTCACTTCCGGTTTTCGGTAAGCCAGTAAGTAGCTTCGGTACCTTTATTCCCTGTTGTCTCCTTCTCGTGGACTACGTTCCCCTTTGTTGTGAGTCAGGGTTTTTATTTTATATTGAGGCTGTCGTGCTATTTTGCGTAAGTCTTTTGTTGCAGCTGTCCTGTTCGCCTTTTTGCCTGCGAGATGATTTTGTTGTGAACTGTTGTTCTGTTTCGTTCTCCGGGTGTGTTGTCTCCTTATGTGGAGCTTGGGCGATGTTGTGGACGTGTTTGTGTTTGACTGCGTGTTTTTAATAGCCTCGGAACGTTAGCTCTCTGTTCCATTTCGCCTCGTTACATTCTTTTATTTACTGAGAGGCTAGGGCGGTTGTTCCTCTTTAAGCTTGCGTTAGTCTGTGGATAGTAAAGTTATGGGACGACGGTGCTCCGTCGGCTCACCTGTAAAATGTTTCTCTCTTATGGGAGATCGGGTGTTTACCCTCTTGGTTTTCTGCATTGGACTGCGAGCCTTTTTATATCGCCATGGAACCTTAAATCTCTGTTCTATTTTGCCTCGTTACATATTTATTTACTGAGAGGCTAGGGCGGTTGTTCCATTTTAAGCTTGCGTTAGTCTATGGATAGTAAAGTTATGGGACGACGGTGCTCCGTCGGCTCACCTGTAAAATGTTTCTCTCTCCTGGGAGATCGGGTGTTTATCCTCTTTGTTTTTTTCATTGGACTGCGAGCCTATTAATATCGCCATGGAACGTTAAATCTCTATTCCTGTTCGCCTCGTTACAGTTTCCCTTATTGAGAGGTAGGGCTTGTGTTTGTGCTTGTGTAAGTCAGTTAGCCGATAGTTTCGGTGCAGCTGTCCCATCGTCTTTTGTGCTCTTTCTCCGTGTATGGAGATTTGGGCGATTCTGTTCAGAACGGTAGTTCTGCTCGCCCTTCGATGCAATTCGTCTCTTAGGGAGACCGGGCGATGTTGTAGACATATTTGCGTTTGACTGCGAGCCTATAATTCTAACCACGGAACGTTATATCTGTTCCTTTCGCCTCCTGTTATTGTATTATTTTGCAGTGTTTGTTTGTGTTTTATGTTTGTCTTTACGCTACTCGCCCGTTCTTATTTTGTCTCGTTACCGAGACAGGGCGCTTATTATTTCTGGTTGTTTTGATCCTTGTCCTTATGCTCTATTTGGCGTTTGACAGTTAGCCATTAGTAGCGTCTGTAGTGGTGTTTGTGTTCTTTGTCTCCTCCCTTATCTGCGGGTATCCCGCCTTAGTGGCCTAAGGGCTTATTGAATCCCCTTGCTGCGTTTGGCTCCTCCTTCCTCACACGTCACGCCCCATTACAACATTGGTAAACAGGTTTATTTCAGCTTACATAAACAACACATCTATGGATGTCACTAAAAATATAAATGGATGGTCCTACTGAATGACTTGTTCACATGTTCCATTGGGACTGTTTTGTGCCAGCTGCAGATCCAAGATTTGTAAGTTGCTACTGTGCTACACATCTTGCAGGAGGCCCTGGGATGTTTTAATATATGCCAATATATTACAAGTGCCATAGCCCCTGATTTCTGGGCACATAAACACTGAGTAATGACTGCTACCTAAAGCCTTACCTGCTCAGGTAGACAGAGAAGAGATCCTGGGTCACCAGCCCCTGATTCATCATGTTGTCAAAGACAGGTGTTGCTTGAGAGGAGGAGATAGAGGGGAAGGCCAGGCCCAGGATGCCATCAGCCAACATGTAGGTCATGAAGGGGGCCTCAGTATGGCTCAGACCTAACATCTGGCTTGGCACAGAGATGCCACCAACCTGGGAATAGAAACGAGAGAAAATCAGTTAGCCGTAGCAGAGCAATTCTCAAAATAAGCAAATAAGTCTCTCTCACATACAAATTAATCATGCACTGTAAATGATGTTAAACTTTAAGGAATGCCATTTATGTCATGTACATAAAATGTTTGTGGTGGCATTACACAGTTACAGAAATGTAGACTATGGGCTGCCTGGACCAGAGTTTTTTTAGCCAACAATTGCCCTTTTTTGGCCAATCAAAAACAGACCTATAAAGTTTGGAAAAATTAAGGCTGGCTATTAATAAATTAATTAATAAATCATTTTTTTTAAAACTTCAAAATGATATTCCAAGTCAACAATCGCAGACTTCCATGTCATTAAGTATTGACACAAATGAAAGAACACAGCCTAAATAAGACGGTGGTTGGCTGCTCTTGCCTCTATGTTATCTTTTTACTTGGTCAAAATTTTATGAAATTGAATATACCTAAAGATGAGACAGATATGAGCAGCAAATTGTTACTTAATTGTTATTGTCTTGCTTTTGAAAACAATGTTCTGCACTGCAGGGCAAAGACAATTAATGCATCATCTACTATCCAAACAGGCCTATTTGCCATGGTAACTAGCGGAAAGAGATTTTGTTTACATCTCCATCCAGTTTCAGTAAGATTTGTGATTTGAGATGATGCGTGGAATCTTTCAGGAGATCTAAATTTCAGTGTCTTGGGACCTCAGAACTCCTGGTTTCTGGTACGTCTCAAGAATCTCACCTCAACTGTGTCATATCCCAGCGCTCCAGTCATGCTCCCAGTGCCATACTGGATGGAAAGTGTCTGAGAGGTAGATTTGTAGGTAGAGGACTGCTGAGGGTTGAATTTAGCATGGTTCTCTGAGAAAGGGAACAGGGTAAGTATAGGATTAAACAGTCCCTTAAGGCACAAAACAGAACTGCCAGCTCTGGTTAAAATTATGACATACCGGTTCAGACAATTTGATGCCTGTTTTACAAAACTAGCATCAAATAAGGCTAGCAAAACAGCGATGTAACAGCTAACAGCTAATTCTAGCAAATTTGATATATATACGTACACATTTATCGATAATATAGGTGTGTGTGTACGTATTTCCCAATATATGGGAAAATATATAAATTATTGCTACTTTCAGATATTGTAATTTATATATTTTTAAAATGCATTAATGTTAAACACATTTGTCATGATATTTTTTCAAAAAGTCCACAAGGGTGTGTACTGTGAATATGTATGTTGCGTGATATAGGGAGAATTAATGATGTATGCTTTGTATGTGCACAATGTGTGTTTCCCAATGTCCTTTTAATGACTGTTGAGTGTGTAATTGTAGTATTTTCTTGTTGTTGTGGTGACCTACAGCTGCAAAATGAATTTCTATGAATACTGATGAAACTTTTGTATGATATAATTTCCCTGCTGTGCCCTCATACACTCAAAGAGATAGAAATATTGTCATTTACGGCAGGCTGGGCTGGAGCAGTAGACTGATGGCACCCACAGGTTGGAGGAGCCAGTATCGAAGACGACCTTGAAGGACTGCGGGGGGGTTCCGATGGAGATGACACCATAGTAGGACAGCTGTGGCAGGATAAATTGGGGGGGAAGGACAACACATTCAGAATTTTAAATAAAGACTTGTGTGTTTTCCTTTTTTAGCACGCTCATATATTTTGCATTGTTGAGCTTCAGCCTACAGATGCTTAATCTAGCATCTGTAATTCAGGTCACCTCAACAGCTGTAATTATTTTTAAAGCATTTTAAGCAGAATATTATTACATATTCAGCTGCAGTTAATCAAATGTAATATAGTATATCTTAAAAGAGAAAAAAAACTTGAAGGACTGCGGGGGGGTTCCGATGGAGATGACACCATAGTAGGACAGCTGTGGCAGTAGGACAACACATTCATTACATTACATTCATTTAGCAGACGCTTTTATCCAAAGCGACGTACAATAAGTGCATACAGAGACATCATCAAGATCACTACAGAACAGACAAGACAAAGCACATCCTTCCCATAATGTAGCAGCTATCCCTAGTAATGAACGTTGACTGTAGTTCACAGTAAGCTGTGGGTAAATTAGCAATACTACACTTCTATGCAAATACTATTATAAACTATAATAAACAGACAGGAAAACACAGGGAACTAGTAAACACAGGGAACTGATATTCCTAGGTTAGAATATCAGTCAAGGTGGAGTCTGAAGAGGTGTGTCTTCAGGCCTGGACGGAATGCAGGCAGGGTTGGAGTAGAACGTGGGGGAATGGGAAGTTCATTCCACCACTGAGGAGCTAAGGTGGAAAAACTCCGCAGTCAGGACCAGCGAGAGCCTTTGACACGGAGGGGGGGATTTTAAATAAAGACTTGTGCGTTTCCCTTTTTTAGCACGCTCATATATTTTGCAGTGCTGGGTTTTAGCCTACAGAAGGTTAATTTAGCATCTGTAATTCAGGTCACATGCCCTCAACAGCTGTAATTATTTTTAAAACATTTTAAGTATTACATATTCAGCTGCAGTTAATCAAATGTAATATAGTATATCTTAAAAGAGAAAAAAAACAAAGTCTACAATAGCACTTTATCATAGGTTTATCAGGATGGAAGATTAAATGTGCCATAATTAAATGCAATTCGCACAATGAAATACAACAAAATTCACGTGCACACTGTTGCAGTGTTTTTCATAACGATGTGCATTTATCATGCCTTAATTAAAAGCAGGACACATGATGGAATGCAATACTTTTCATCATAACATGATTTTTTATTTTTTTTGTGGCACATCAAAAAGCACAGCTTTACTCATTGTATGCGAAGCATTTCATTACTGTTAATCCTTCACAGATCAGATGGATGGGTGGATAATCCATGATGGATAATTGTAATAATAGGTGGGTTTCACATACGTCAGCATCATTGGTCATGGACTCTGTGCCGGTCTGCATGAACTTGGCCATGGGGTTGTAGGGAAACCTCTTCCTGTACTCCTCCCACATGCCCTTCTCCTGCAGGGTTTCTCTCGCAGACTTGCCCTTGATCAGAGGCATCCTGAAACAAGAGGGGAACCCAATGGAGATTGCACCACATAAACTGCTGAGCAAAAAAGACCAGTCCTGGGTCAAACCTGTGACAGGCCCAGGTTAAATAAATATTTGAAATACTACAAATCTACTCTTTTAATGCTGGTGAAATCTGAAAAATAACTCCCACAGATCCTTGAGAAGTTTCAACATATAGGGCCCTATCTTACACCCGGCACAAAGTGGCGTTAACCCAAACGCAAGTGTCTTTGCTATCTTACACCCGGCGCTGGGTTCATTATAATGCCTAGCGCTTAAGTTGTTTAACTACCATGTATTTTTGCGCCCGTTGCAAGTGAACTGGGCGTGTTAGTCTTAAGATGAGGAGTGGCCAGGATTCTTTTTGGCGTATTGCTATCTTGAGCCAGCAGAATGCGCTTGCGCTAGAACCACCACAAACCTGGTCTAAAGTCATGGCGCAGTTGTTTACATGTTATTTTAATGGCGCATATAAGTGCGTCTACATAGGCGGGTGCACAACGTGCGTACCCTCCTGTCTGTTACACACAGGGGCGCGCACAAGCATGACTAAAATATCAAGATTACAATCTTAATCTTATTATTGTGTAGGCTATATCAAACAATGCATTATAATAAAAGGGTCCATAGCCTACCTTTCCCTCAGCGAAGGGGAATGCCACATTGAATTGCTTTCTGCCCACTCCATCAACATCCAGGCGATGTGCCATGGTATGGGACAATGGCTATCCATTAAAAAGGAGCTGATAACACCTATATCAAGCCTAATGTGCAAACTGTCATTTACACCTAATGCGTAAATTGTCATTCAATGGAAAACTCGCGCACGGCATTTGAGTTCTGAAAATGCGCTTCAAATGTCATTACAATACAGCTTTGTTTATCTAGGAATACAGCTTGTAAGTAAATAGAATGGTTTGTGACTGAAAAAAGTTCAAAACCTTGTCCAGTGAATATTGCATTTATTGTTTTTCAAATAGCCTAGGCTAGAGCGGATTCGCTGTGCATAAGGTTTTTTCGATAGCCTATGGTTAAAAAACGAAGATAAATGTCACCATGTTAACTAAATTGTAACCTTAGCTATTCTTCGTCCTTCATATTTTTTTAATTACAGTGACCAGGGTTCCATACTCTCAGCTTATTAAAACCCAGCTGATTTCACCTGTTATTCCATAACTGAACAAAACGATTTTAAAGAGAACTAAGCTTCTAATTAGAAACAAAAACAAATTTGCAGCACGTTACACAATTAATTCACAATTCATTTTAATGCCATTCTCTGTATGTGCGCTTTACAGGAGCAGTTCTGTTTCCCCTGCTGTAAATCACACCTTTCACGGTCTTTCTGGGAAAGTGGATTGTTTTAAAGCATTACGCTACGAATAAAACAGTTTGGTCCCTTTTCCATAAACAGGACATTATTAAACAAGGGGAAAAATGAGTGAACATATGGGTTGCCAACCTGACAGCTTTATTGTATTTAGTGTCAAAATAACTCTATTTATGTTATTAATCAATATTACTATGCAGGTAGCCTAATGAACTTCGGATGAAGCTTGAACTTCAAGAACTCCATGAGAACAGCCTCATGGAATTGATGTTTGACACTTTCATTGCATAAGCAAATGAAATTCGCTGAACAAGCAGGCTAATTTGGCGTTTTCTAAGATGAGACTGAAGCCATTGATAGCTTATTCTCAGCTGTTGCAGGTCATTTTAACGAAATTTAACCGCATATATTTTGTAAAATAACAGCCCTGTCGGGAATTGATAGGCTAATGGTTAATCCAAATAATATTGATCATACTCCATTTAGCCTATTCCTTGATCACACTAAACATGGACGAGCATGTTTCGCCATCAAGCAATCCGCCAAGGTGGAAAAGCAGGCTTTTAAAGGAAATGGGATATGACATTTTGATTGGGTTATTGCATGTCACGCCCAAGACACACCTATAATTAATGAAGCGACTAGGTTCAGCCCATTTGCACCTTGCGCCGTGCTTAGCGCCCAAAAAACACGCCGTTAAAATAGCAAAAGTGGACTTGGACACACCCAAAATGGACTTTACGCCATGTGCTTAGACCAAGCGCCAAGATAGAGCCCATAATGTTACTAACCAAAACATATGATCGTATGAAAGAAGAATATTGTTCTGAATGTTGGTGAAATATATGGCCACAAATTGTATAGTCTAAAACTAATACAAAACTTCCATATGACCATATGATTTTTAATTTGATCCTCCACAGACAAAGGCAAAGAGAGACCGTGTGATCTGACCTTAGAAAAGATAAGATGCTCACTAATGAACAAAATGTGACATTGACAAGCTGCATTTTCCTTACACATTAAGCCCAACAAGTTTGTTGTTGTTGGAGCTGCTGAATTAGCTGTTGAATCAGATGTTTCATTTAGCGTCTGCAATTCAGGTCACATGCCCTCAACAGATGGAATTATTTTAAAAACATTTTAAGCAGCATATTATTGCATATTCAGCTTCAGTTCATCAGTAAGCACAAGTTTGTTGGAGCTGTTGAACTTGACTTTCTTTTCAAACGGATAACATGCGCATGCATGAATTTAAAGAAATTACATTGTGGCCAACCCACAGATCCTTAAATCCTAACATATAGCAACAGAGGCAAGAAGCAATACATTCTTATTTTCTGCAATAAATATTTCCAGTTTAAAGAACTTACTTGTGAAGGCACTCAGAGAGAGCCACCAAGGCACACAGCACTACTGCCCACTTCATCTTGTATTACTCAGGTATGTCTCCTCTCAGACTTGAGTGACTTGAGGAAGCGGCCCTGGAGCCTTATATACAGCTGGACAATGTTAGCACACCTCCTTTCCCCAAACTCTTTATCAACATGATAACAAAATACATATTAGCAGTATAATGGGTGATAAAATGATAAAGGCAGTCATGTAATTTATATGAATGTCCTTTAAACAAAGTCAGTGACGAGGGCTGAATCTTTAGTCTTTGTACTTAACATTTAAATCATTGCAAAGGAACTTAAATTGAGTGAGCTTTTGCTTATAACAGATGTGATCTTTTTAATATGATACCAGATGTTCAGTGAAAATTTTGATGTCTTCGCTCAGTGACCACATTGATACAGTGTTCTGGATAATAGTCCTATTCCAACTAAATTGATTACATTCATAACAAAATATAATGGCCATTGATATGTAGATATATACATTCATCATACAATCTCAAATAAGCCCGGTAAAAGACATGCATGGAATTCCCTGCTAATTATATTGCTTGGCTTAATATTTTGCATAATATTCAGTAGTTTTTTTCTTAACTTTTGCAAAAAAGCTTGTAAGAAGTTGTTCTCATCTTTATCTTCTCAGAAACCTTTTAAAGGGATAATATGTCTTGAAATTGCATTATATTCATGTAAAAAGCTAGACTTATCAGACATGATTCATATCATCGTCAGGGCAATTTATAGTTTCCAATTAGCCTAACCTACATGTCTTTGAACTGTGGGAGGAAAACAGAGTACCCAGAGGAAATCTACACGGACACAGGGAGAATATCCGACTTACTGCCGATAACCCGGACACAGCTCTCGCTTTGGGTGTACAGAGATTGGATGGCCCTGAGTAGTGACCCCCTCACCCCATACTCCTGCAGCACCTCCCACAATATCTCCCGGGGAACCCGGTCATAAACCTTCTCCAAATCCACAAAACACATGCAGACCGGATAAGCATACTCCCAGGCCCCCTCTAGGATCCTTGCGAGAGTAAAAAGCTCGTGGAACAACAAGCTCATGGTCGTGGAACAACGGACCAGCTTTTTACTCTTATTTATTTGGAGAAGGCTTATGACCGGGTTCCCGGGAGATATTGTGGGAGGTGCTGCGGGAGTATGGGGGTGAGGGGGTCACTACTCAGGGCCATCCAATCTCTGTACACCCAAAGCGAGAGCTGTGTCCGGGTTATCGGCAGTAAGTCGGACTCGTTCCCAGTGGGGGTTGGCCTCCGTCAGGGCTGCGCCTTGTCACCTATCCTGTTTGTGGTATTCATGGACAGGATTTCAAGGCGTAGTCGTGGAGGAGAGCGGTTGCAGTTTGGTGGGCTGAGGATTGCATCGCTGCTTTTTGCAGATGATGTGGCCCTGATGGCACCATCGGTCTGCGACCTTCAGCACTCACTGGATCGGTTCGCAGCCGAGTGTGAAGCGGCTGGGATGAGGACCAGCACATCTAAATCTGAGGCCATGGTTCTCCGCAGGAAACCAATGATTTGTCTACTCCAAGTAGGGAATGAGTCTTTACCCCAAGTGAAGGAGTTCAAGTATCTCGGGGTCTTGTTCTCGAGTGAGGGGACGATGGAGCGTGAGATGAGCCGGAGAATCGGAGCAGCAGGAGCGGTATTGCGCTCGCTTTACCGCACCGTTGTGATGAAGAGAGAGCTGAGCCAGAAGGGAAAGATCTCGATCTACCGGTCAATCTTCGTTCCTACTCTCACCTATGGTCACGAAGGGTGGGTCATGACCGAAAGAACGAGATTGCGGATACAAGCGGCCGAAATGGGTTTTCTCCGGAGTGTGGCTGGCATCTCCCTTAGGGATAAGGTGAGAAGCTCAGTCATCCGTGAGGGACTCGGAGTAGAGCCGCTGCTCCTTTGTGTAGAAAGGAGCCAGTTGAGGTGGTTCGGGCATCTTGGAAGGATGCCACCTGGTCGCCTCCCTAGGGAGGTGTTCCAGGCACGTCCAGCTGGGAGGAGGCCACGGGGCAGACCAAGGACCAGGTGGATGGACTATATCTCCACGCTGGCCTGGGAACGCCTTGGGATCCCCCAGTCAGAGCTGGTCAATGTGGCCAGGGAAAGGGAAGTTTGGGGCCCCCTGCTGGAACTGCTACCTCCGCGACCCGACTTCGGATAAGCGGTTGAAGATGGATGGATCGATGGATAGCAATGTTTCTTTATAATGACAGAGGGCAACAATCCACAATGTGATCTTAATATCTGCTTTACTATGTCAAGGTGAGTTAATAAGGAGATTAAATATATTATGATTATTTTAACACTCAATATACAGTAAATATTAGTACTTAATGTAATGCACATACAACTTTAAAAATATGCTTTCATATAGCTCACCAGACTTCGGCTACGTTCACACTGCAGGTAAAAAGTGGCCCAGATCCGATTTTTTCCTCAAATGTGACACAGATCTGATTTTTTCTATGGAAGTGTGAACAGCGAATATCACATTGAATCTGATTTGGGCCACTTTTGAATGTGGTATTAGATTCCGATACATATCTGATTGTGTCAAAGCAACCGCAGTCTGAACAGTCAGATCGGAATTCATGTGACTTTTTATGTCATTTTTGATGTAGCAGGGCATTAGAACATAGCGCACGGGCTAGTTAACTCACTATTGTACAGGGTAGGTTATCAACAGATTCATATTATATTAGCTAATCATATGTTGTCATTTTAGATAAGTGGTAAATGTGCAAAGCATTGGATTTTTTGGGCACAAACGATACACCATAATAAGTCGGAAGTAGGCTACGTTTTTATATAATTCGCGGACAGCTGCGTTAACTGTTTTGTGATTTAAAATAATGTTAGAACTGTCCATATTATTGTCTTGTTTTGTTGCACGGTATTTATTATTCACGGTTTTCTCATGTAGCTGCTTACCTTACTTAATGGTTTAATCTAAAGGTGCGCAGTCTCACGCCTGGACTACTGCACCTCCCTGCTCGCAAGCCTACCGGCCTGTGCCATTCTGCCTCTTCAACTCATCCAGAATGCAGCTGCCCGGCTTGTGTTCAACCTCCCGAAATTTTCCCACGTAACCCCCCCTGCTGAGGTCTCTCCACTGGCTGCCAGTTGCAGCCAGGATCAGGTTCAAAGTTCTGACCCTGGCCTACACTGCAGCAAATAGGACAGGCCCCGCCTACCTGCAGGACTTAATCCAGAACTATGTTCCTGCTCGACCACTTCGCTCTTCTACAGCAGGGCGACTGGCACTTCCCCCCCTCCGTGTCAAAGGCTCTCGCTTGTCCCGACTGCGGAGTTTTTCCACATTAACACCTCAGTGGTGGAATGAACTTCCCATTCCCCTACGTTCTACTCCAACCCTGCCTGCATTCCGTCGAGGCCTGAAGACACACCTCTTCAGACTCCACCTTGACTGATATCCTCACCTAGGAATATCAGTTCCCTGTTCCCTGTGTTTTCCTGTCTGTTTATTATAGTTTATAATAGTATTTGGAATGGTTTATAATAGCATAGTTTATAATGGTATTTGGAATGATTTATAATAGTATAGTTTATAATAGTATTTGGAATGAAAGTGTGGTGTTGCTGATTTGCCCACAGCTTACTGTGAACTACAGTCAACGTTCATTGCTAGGGATAGCTGCTACATTATGCAAAGGATGTGCTTTGCCTTGTCTGTTCTGTAATGATGATGATGTCTCTGTACGCACTTACTGTACGTCGCTTTGGATAAAAGCGTCTGCTAAATAAATGTAATGTAATGCAGTGATGTTAGGCATAGGTAACGTTACACAGTAGCCTAAGCCAAGTTGAACAGATGTGTTGTGTGATAGCTGTTTTAATATTGTGTATTTTAACCATAGACTGTACATAAATATGGACAAAGTCACTGTGACGTCACCCATTGCCTTCCCACTGTCTCGTAAAAACCAAATTGAGCCTCCGGAAGTCTTTTTCGCCGCCGGTTTGTACGAACTGCGTCTGCTCCGTGGAGCCGAAGAGGACTCAAGCTGTCCCTCTGATTGGTCCTGAACAAATGTTAATACCCTGTCCAAATGACACAATTTTTTTTTTTAAATCAGCACATGCTGAGCCATTAGATGAAGGAAAGGCACCTATTGCAATTACATTTTTTTGGGGGGGAAAATTTACTGACTGAGTATTTTGACCATTGACTTACATGGTGAAAGACCTATACTGGAGCCAATCGCAGTGGTGCTAGTGAGCAACGGCACAATTGCCGCTCCCAGCCCAACCAGGAAGTGAGCTTCAAAACGAAAGCCCAGTCCCCTTGATTTTAAAGCGGCTGGAACGCTGTATTGACCAATCTGCAGCTGTATTGACCAATCTGCATCGACCAATCTGCATCCCGGAACTATCCGTTTTATGAATGTTATATCGACTGGTCTCACTAGCCAAACGGCCTAGCGCTGTATTTATTTTTTTTTTTTTAAAACTCGCCCGTCCTCAGAATCGCAAGGTTCATTTCATGCCTTGCTTGTGTTTCATTGAAACCGCCCATGTCCTGGCTCCGAGCTCGCATTCACGAGTCTCCCTCTGCACAGAAGTAGCAGTCATGGCAGCACAAAAAGCTAGTTAAAACCTTGGCCTTTTCCCGTCTCCTCACCCTTATCATCATTAGCTCCACTGCACATCAACTTACGCAGAAGCTGTGACTTTGATGACTTCCCTTTTTGTTGTTGTTTATTTCTGCCGGCTGTGTGACAGGTGTGATGTCTTTTGTTTTTGTTAATTTGCGCATGCGGGCCATTTCAGGAGAGCAATCGGTTCACACTGGAATTGGATATGGGCCACATAAAAAAATTTATGTGAACAGCCAAACAAAAAAATCGGATCTGAGCAACAAATTGGAATTGAGTGTGAACACAGCCTTCCAGTGGCTACGGTTACATTAGTCACTTCATGCGACTTCTGGAATCGGAATTCCAACATCCGATCACAGCAGGTCAGATAGAGTTGCGTCCATACTTGACTGTTCAATGCGACCTTCTGTGATCAGATTGCAGTTTGGATTTAATTCCCCGCGCGCAATATCTAAATACTAGCTATACACTTCCTGGAAAATGGCGTTCGGTGTTTGTGAGGTTGTGCTTCTTTTAATTTTGTTCAGATTGAGGTAGGGCCTGCACAAGGCATGCATTGATCAGGAGGCAGCAGTGGAGGCATGCTATTAATGCGAGCAGCTGTTTAGGTGGAGAGGGTATGGGTTCGTGAACGTAGCCAGCACTGGTGGAATCATATTGTGCATGATTTTACTGGTTTCTCAATTTCCGCATGCGAAAGCACACATTCAATCACATTTGTGAACAGCTACAGCCTCGTCTTTACCATCAGCGTAGGCCTACCACAGAACAGTTATGTGCAGCGTAGCTAGTACTCATCTCGGAGCACTAGCGTAACTGGGGGGGGGGGGGCAAAATGCCAAGAGCCGGGCCCTCAGCTTGGAGGCAAACATACATTTTAAACAAAATAAAAATCAAAAGTTAATTATTGTCAACAGTGTGGGCATAACTGAACAAAATATAGACTATAGCCTATATTTAAAATGTGGGGAAATATTTTTATTAATATAATTCATATTACGTTGTTTGACTTCTACAAATGCACGTTCGTTTCCGACGTCAATTTACAGCACAGTTAAAAGGAAACAAAAATCGAAACGTAGCAGGGCCTAAACAAAAAGAACAGCAGGAGACAACAAAAGCTGCATTAACATGTGTAACCTTGAAGCATAATCAACCCAAGGAGAGCTCACGTTGAGACTGTCTCAATTTGGAGAACGTAATCAACAAGTTTGCCAGGGCAAAAGAACGTAGAATTGACCTGTAAGAATGACCGCGACCATGTAGACAAGGAAACGCAATGAATGAACTTAATTTTTTGACGTAGCCAAAAAGACGGTGGTGATTTGCTCATTTAAGACTATGAGGTCAGCTTGCTACCTTTCTAACGGCGCTAGGGACATTTATAATAAAAGTAGTCTTGTCAAAATAACATATGTGATTAATTGACCGTCAATATAGTTGATGGCAATAGCTTTACCCTATGTTCGTCCATGTGTGGTGGTGATGTAGTGCTCAGAGCTCAGCTGGTATGCTATCTACCTAATAAAATTAGCTGATGTTAGCTGAATGGAAATAGAAGTTAACTGAATGAACGTTAATTATGTGACGAATACGACACATTCAATAAGAATAAATCACACAGTAAAATCGAGGATGAAAATTAAATGTTATATTATAAAACATTAGCAACTTAAGGAAGTTTTCCGTGAGTTTGTTTTGCAAAATGGTGGGTTTGGTCAGGTCATGGGCTTTATAGTTCTGTGGCTTCTCCACCCCGAACTGTCAATCATACTGTGCCCGGGCCATATCCGGTTGACCCTGCTTCCGACAACGTCACTTCGGCTCCACGGAGCAGATGTAGTTTGTACAAACTGGCTGCGAAAAATGCATCTGGAGCTTCAATTCGGTTTTTACGAGGCCGTGGGAAGGCAATGGGTGACGTCACAGTGACTTTGTCCATATTTTTATACAGTCTATGGTTTAAAGACGTTTTTCCGGTAACTGCATTTTGAGAAGTCTGATTACATCCAGACTACAAGCAATTCCGATCTCAAAGTGTGCTAGGCCACCTCGCCAAGTGGTTTGGCAGATCCGATCCCAATGAGGACAAAATCCGATTTGTGCGCGTCCAGACCTGTCACTGTGCGATTTGTGCGCGTCCGAGCGATGTCGGATACCAGAAGTCGCATAGAAGTCGCATTGAAATGACTAGTGTAACCGTAGCCAGTGTGCCCTCTCTTCAGTCTGAATGTCATTGAACTTTGAATGCATTGACTACATTCTACATTAAGTTAATTTTTGATTAGATCTATGGTAAGACACAAGTAAGAATATCACTGGAGAATGACTGAAAGTAATTTGAATTTTAATTTGCATTTGAAGATTCTCTTGTCAAAGTTCCATTAATTCTGGGTCCACTGAGAGTCTAACCAGATCTGGTGATATCTTATAAAAATTTAAATACAACACAGTATTACTAGTATGTAGATGTTTTGTGATATAAAATTAGAAACATACTTCCCAGAAGGGTCTTAAAAAGTTATTGCAATATCTGAATATGTATCATTGAATATATGAATATATTGAGAATGGTTCCAAAATCTATTCTGATATTGATAATATGTTTTATTTAAAAGATTGCAAATAATTCCAGTTCTGTATGACAGGTATGTCATAACTACCCTCTATTGTTCATCTTCCAAACTAGCAAAACAATTGTTTTTATTTATGTCATGCTGATCGTGAAGCTATCCATAAGGTCAAGTTAAGGTGACATTTGAGTCTATTGGTAGCTGTCAGGACGGGAGGTTAAAGTAAGGTTACATACAGTTACATTACAACTGCATCATCCATATTTATGGACACAGATTTGTAAGGGGGAGTGTAAGGGTCGGAGAACCAAACGCCACAACCAAGGAACCTGAAAGATATATTTCATTAGAAATACGCCACTAAGCGGACAGCTCCGCAGTAACAGGGGAAATGAAACAAAATAATGGGAAAGAAAACTTCCCGGCGTAAGCCAACACAAAACAACCCCAAAAGAGGGCTAACTCGGCGATTGTGAGTAGTAAACAACAAAGGAACCTCACGCACTCACACAAGAGGCGTATAACTATAGGTCAGAGAAAAACAAAAGAAAGCCCGTGTAACAATTTGGGTCCAGTCCACTTCCGGGGTCGTAACAGAATGCTGTTTAAGACCACACTGAATAATTGTCCTAAGAAATATATAATATAATATAAAATAACTAGACAAAATCCAGAACATGCTGTGTGTCTGCTTTGTAAGCCAGTACTCCAAAAGTTAGACTAATTATGTAGTGGTCATGTAGTTGGGAACTCCTATTTCATATGAAAAGTACATGTGCATTGGCATTCATGCTCTCAGCATTTTGTCATTATTTTATGAATTCAAAACCAATCATATGTACAGTACATGTGCAAATGTACTTGCCCTCTGTCATTAAAGCAAATCAGCATGCCACTATGATGTTCCTGTCAGTTAAACTTTATCTTGAATGACAGTACGGGCAGCATCTTTCCCTTGACTCAAGTTCCCACAGTTTGTTTCCAAGTCTGTCTCTATAACATCTATAGGATGCTAATGAAGCACTTGATGGAAATTCTATTTAATTTATACTACCAGAATAAACATCAATTACATTGTATGCATTGAATGAAATGGGGCGATTTTTCCTTTAATGCAGCTTCCATTACAATTCATTTTGGGGAGTCAGGTGCCAGAAAGCAACTGGAAGACTGAATATACACTTCAGGTTTACCCTCCAGCAGTGAAACGTTCATTCTTTTAAAAACAAAAATTTGGGTTGGTTTTGTATTGTGGCAACAACATGAGCATTTCAAATAATTACTGAAAATTGGGAATCAAACATTCAAAATTCAATTTCTAAAATTATTACAGCATTATTATAGTGTTTTCCATATATGTATACCTTTTTAGGCAGGGCACCTGGTGGCAACTGCACTCTATGCAGAGTAGCTTTATTGGCTACAGTTGACGGGGAAATCTTAAAATGGTGCTCTACTGAATCTGCGCTATTTAGGAATGCACACTTCAGAGTAAAATGGTGGAGAATTGGGAAAGCGTAGAAGTCCCATCATGTCTAAAAGTAATTCTGAAAATTAATTTTGCTAAATGTTTGAACAATAATCTTTTTAATAAATGTCATTGAATCACTTTGCTGATGAATACAAATGAATACAAAATTAACAAATCATTACAAATGATTAATGCCTGTTAATGTTGCGCACTGGGGAACCTCGACATGTATAACACCCCTACAGTAGCAATGCAAAAACACAGTAGATATATGGGGGCATGTTATGAAGGAAGCCTAACATACCCAGGGTTTCTTTCAGTTATGGAATCCTAAAGACAAAAAAAAGACTTGTTTAAGTGCAAGTGAACAGTTAATATTGTAAACATGTGGGAAAAACATAATTATATGTAAAAATGCATGAAATATGCACAATGTTTTTTTGTCAAAAATGAATTCAACCTTGGGTACCTGCTGGGGTTTGAACGCCATAAGTCGGAAGTTTACATACACTTAGGTTAAAGTCATTAAAACTCATTTTTAACGACTCCACAGATTTCATGTTAGCAAACAATAATGTTGGCAAGTGAGTTAGGACATCTGCTTTGTGCATGACACAAATAATTTTTGCAACAATTGTTTACAGACAGATTATTTCACTTTTAATTTGCTATATCACAATTCCAGTGGGTCAGAAGTTTACATACACTAAGTTCACTGTGCCTTTAAATTTTTAATATTTGGTCGCATATCCTTTGGCTTTCATGCCATGACTTCCTGATGTCTGTGACCCAACAACATCAAAAGACTAATGATAACTTATTTTCTGGTACTCTTACAAGCGATACTATAACGTCTCTGCATTTGAATGGATCTCTATGGGAATTGGGGGGTGGGACTAGATTTAGCCGTTAATTACACTGGAACAGTATGGAACACATGGCTGGCTAAATGGCTCTAAGTCATCAAGGGTCTGACGTATCAAACAAGCCTTAAACCATCACTCTGCTGCCAGAAATACAGTAGATATGGATAGATAACTTGAAGGATTTCTTCTCCTGACTTACTTTTCCATAGTTCAATAGGAAAATTTGTCAGGAGAAACAACCCTTAAAGTGAGGCTTGTTTGATACCTCAGACCCTTGATGACTTACAGCCATTCTACCAATCATGTATTCCATACTGTTCCAGCTTAATTTACAGCTAAATCTAGTCCCACCCCCTAATTCCCATAGAGATCCATTCAAATGCAGAGATGTTGTAGTATCACTTGTAAGAGTAGCCTACCAGAAAATAAGATATCACTAGTCTTTTGATTTTGTTGGGTCACAAACATCAAGAAGTCATGGCATGCAAAGGATATGTGACCAAATATAAAAAATGTAAAGGCAGTTAATGGAACTGTGATATAGCAAATTAAAAGTGAAATAATCGGTCTGTAAACAATTGTTGGAAAAATTACTTGTGTCATGCACAAAGTAGATGACCTAACTGACTTGCCAACACTATAGTTTGCTAACATGAAAACTGTGGAGTGGTTAAAAATGAGTTTTAATGACTTCAACCTAAGTGTATGTAAACTTACGACTTCAACTGTAGGACTTTTGGAGCAATCAAAATACTATCAGATGTTTTGATTGGCTGAAAATAAGCATGAACATGTTGTTATCCCATGGGGGAATTATTCTTTGAGGGTATGGTAATTCTTGATGACAAATTCATCAGGAAAAAGAAGAAGAAAAAATGGCAAAATCAGCACCCCTAAAGTTTGGGGCTTTATTGAGTGGATGTCTGGCGTTGTACATGAATTCTGTGTGGTTAAATGAGTTGAGAATGTACAGAAGTTAATGTTTTTACAGGCTGAGAGTCATTGTGGTCATTGTGGTTATTTCTGTAGGAAATCCTGAAAAGTGGCAAACTCTTGGTGCTGTATAGAGTACATCAGACGTGGGACGAGTTTGGTTTCGGAAGTAAATTCCCTATGACAGATAGAACGGGCTTCAGAGACTATCGACAATTTCTTGAAATCTAATTTATAGAATGAGCCGAAACGTTCCTGGATTAGCCTGTGTGGTATAAAGATATAGAGCATACATCACATCCAGAAAAACAACATTTTGCGAATGGGCGCTATATTGAACAATCCAAGGAATTGATGGTAAGACATAATCACAAGAAATTGTTTAAAAGTTTTAGTTAATGTCTATGGTCTAATGAATGGGGAAGTCATTTCCGAAACCTGTGTGATGTAGTCACTTGAGTACTTTATAGGTATAGAGCTCCGTAGTCCCGCCCCCTCCTATCCCTGGCTGGTCCTGGAAGACTGACGGAAGCCATTACCTGCCCCCACTTCGGGATCTTTCAGTCACCCTAATGATGATATTATGGCATTGTATGGACCAAACTTTGACAAATATGTGATATATAGTCCATTATATACTCACCGCTGTGTTTAAATCAAATTTGAATCGTATAATTAACGGAGTTTGAGAAAAAATAACTACACTACCCAGAATCCCCGGTTTTACATTGCAGACTCCCGCTTTTGCAAGCTAACGCAGTAGCTACCGGCCACTCTGCTAGCGAAAATGGCTATCACTCGGTCTGCTCTTGTAACTTATGGAAGTAGCTACTGGCCAAAGAAGTAGCTACCGGTCGCTCTGCTAGCGAAAATGGCTATCACTTTGTCTCAAGTGAAACTAAGAGTATCACCAAGGGTGAGAATCACTAACATTATCAGTCTGGCCATGTCGAAAGTGTCAGCCTTATGGCTTTCACTTCAGCAGTGGTGGTGAGCAAGTGAGTAGACCGAATATTGTAGTCGTTGTAGTTGTTTTTTTGAAAATGTGTTTGTTGGACATAATTTAAGATTACCAATTTTATAAATAATTTTAAAATGTGACAACCACTCTCTTGGGTGTTTTGAACGTCTAGCTGCCTGAATATAGAAAAAAAAACATTTTCAGTCCATTGACTCCCATTATATTTTTTCCGAAAAGTGGCACCAGATGTTTGTCACCAAAATTTTGTTCTTTGTTTATTTTTATATATATATATACAGATCCTTTCCAAAAAATTTGAATATCATGGAAAAGTTGTTTTTTTTTCCATAATTCCATTCAAAAAGTGAAACTTTCATAGATTATAGATTCATTACACACAAAGTGAAATATTTCTAGCCTTTATTTGTTTCATTTTTCATAATTTTGGCTTACAGCTCCAGAAAACCCCCAAAACAGTATTTCAAGAAATTAGAATAGTGTGTCGAAAATCAGCATTTACTTCAGTTATTTCAGAGAATGAGTGGAGTGGCTTGACTCGAGGAATCCGACAGTTGTAGCCCATGTCCCAGATACGTCTGTACGTGGTGGTTTTTGAAGCACTGACTCCAGCCTCAGTGCACTCCCTCTGCATCTCCGCCAAATTTTGGAATCGTCTTTGCTTGACAATCCGCTGAAGCCTACGGTCATCTCTTTTGCTTGTGCACCTTCTCCTGCCACATTTTTCCCTTCCACTAAACTTTCTATTGATATGCTTGGACACTGCACTCTGTGAACAGCCAGCCTCCTTAGCGATGACCTTTTGTGGCTTACCCATCTTCTGGAGGGTGTCAATGATGGTCTTCTGGCCAATTGTCAAGTCTGCAGTCTTCCCCATACTGAACCAAACTGAGATAAACTTTGCAGGTGTTTTGAGTAAATTAGATGATAGTGTGACACTCAGTCTAAAACATTCATTCTCTGAAATAACTGAAGTAAATGCTGATTTTCGACACACTATTCTAATTTCTTGAAATACTGTTTTGGGGGTTTTCTGGAGCTGTAAGCCAAAACTATAAAAAATGAAACAAATAAAGGCTAGAAATATTTCACTTTGTGTGTAATGAATCTATAATCTATGAAAGTTTCACTTTTTGAATGGAATTATTGAAAAAAAAAAAACTTTTCTATGATATTCTAATTTTTTGGAAAGGATCTGTATATACACAGTTGAAGTCGGAAGTTTACATACGCTTAGGTTGAAGTCATTAAAACAAATTTTTAACCACTCCACAGATTTCATGTTAGCAAACTATAGTGTTGGCAAGTCAGTTAGTACATCTACTTTGTGCATGACACAAGTAATTCTTCCAACAATTATTTACAGACAGATAATTTCACTTTTAATTCACTATATCACAATTCCAGTGGGTCAGAAGTTTACATACACTAAGTTGACTGTGCCTTTAAACAGCTTGGAAAATTCCAGAAAATGATGTGATGGCTTTAGAAACTTCTGATAGGCTAATTGACATTATTTGAGTCAATTGGAGGTGTACCTGTGGACGTATTTTAACTCTATAGGCTTTGGCCCCCTAGTGGTGGGACGTATCCGTCCCAATTTTTTATAGTGTTCATATTCCTCTTAAATTCTAAATTATAACGTTAATAAAACACGGAACTTTCGACGCAAAATTGTTAAAAACAGTCACAGCCTGCGAACACATTCGTTTATATGCTTATCAGCTCTCAGGTTACACTACAGAGCCATAAAGCAGCAGGGTGCTAATAGCCCAACCCACTTTTTTTATTTGTTTACAGCCTTCACCTCGCCGCAGTCACAGGCAATAAAATGCATATCACAAAAGCTCTTGGTACCATTTCAACACGCTAAAAAATCAAGATCCGATTTAGGAACAATTGTATGTTATTGAAAATTTGTATAAATAAACATTATGTGTTTTTTCCCTGTGCTCACTTCACTATGCATACAACCGATGTGCTTCCGGTTTTGTATAAATATATTTTATTTTCTACAAAAGCTCTTCGTAAACATGTTTAATCAACCAAATATTTTACCTGGTTATGTAGTTATAACTGTTTTCTGAAGAATCCTGAACGCTTTTTCGTAATCCATTAATCCATTCTCCAGCAAACTCTCGATTTCCATGGTGCGTACCCATCGCATTGACCTTTGTACTACGTTACCACCGTTGCGTAAAACCATTACTAGACTGCTTCAGGAATGATCTAACGTAAAACACGTGGATTATCTTCTACGGGGTTTCCTACCCCTTTAAATGAAGTAAAAGATGTCATATTCCAGCGACTGGGAACGGCGCTGTATCCACGCGTAACGACAGCCCATTGCGCAATCGGCTGTGCGCTCCTGACTGTCGACAGCATCAGATGACGCCTGTGGCCATTTTTACTGAGTTTATACGGAAGGGATGGCCTGGATTGCTGTTTGTAGTATATCCAGATGATATTTAGCAATGTGTAGCTTTTTTGTGAGCTGAAAAACTGTCCTGTGACGTATTTTCTCTGTACGCATACGGAGGTTTGTTGTATGGTGCAATTGCGCTGGTGATGTCTTTGCTGCTTCAAAGTTTACGATTATTTTATACATTTATACGCGAACGTGGCAATCAATGGTGGAAAGAAGAGCGCTTATTTCACGGTTGCTCAGGTTTTGGAGGTGTTCCACTGAAGTTTCCCAGAGGTGAAGAAGTCTGTGTTCTGGCAGAGCAATGACTCCGGCATGGGACCCGTGCCTGGACATGTAAGTGTTTTTAAAAATATATAATACAAATTATTATTATTATCATCATCATCATCATAATCATCAACAGTATGGAGCGCTATTATCTAGAGTGTATTTAGTTTGGTGATAAATGGATTCTCGCAGGAGTTCGCTAGTTAGCTATGGTTTCACAGGCTGGTAAGGAGCGCCTGCTGTTTGTTTGTTTGTTTTCTAGCGTTCATTCCCTGTTTCTTTGTGCAGAAACCAACACAAGGGCTAGTTGTTGAATTTACGCATGAAACGACATCCATTCTCAGTACTTTATTTCACGGTTCAGTCAAGACATTACAGTATTATAATTTATAATAATGTAATTTAGTTCGTGCAAGCTGACAAACTAATTCATAAATCCTAGTTAGCTACGATTGCTAATTATGTTGGAGCTAATATCAGACGTACTGTGGATGTAAGATTTTTTAATGTATATACGTATATATATATAATATATGTGTGTGTATATATATATATATATATATATTATTTTTTTTATAAAATAAAATTTTTTTTCCACTTAATTCTAATACTTGCCATATGTTTTTTTGAGATAATTTGTGTTCTCATTTTTTAGTGATTCTACTTAGTAATGTACTTGAATCTGTCTTTTTCAGGGAGGACAGTGAAGACACCCCTCCCCCACCTGACACCTCTGTCGTAGGAGGTGGTAACAGACAGGTTTGCCAAATAGTGATGTATAATTCATTACTTTTGCTGTAAAAAGTCAAGTTGAAGGCTTGTTATAGATAAACCTGTTATTCTGCTGGCTTATGGGGCTCTGGTAAATCTAATTTTGAAGTACAGTGCCATTTTAAATGTAAAGCAGATTGGTTGGATAACATTAGGGCAAGTAATCCTGTTCGGAGAGGTATTTGGGCACTTTTGGGCACAATTTCGGCACAATTTGTAAGAGCATACTCTCATACACATATATACAAAACATGTGTAGGTTTATTTTCTTTACATTTTGTATTACAAAAACTGTTTCAATAGAAAGATAAAGTTTTCTGATGATTGACATGCCTGGACAGAAAGATATGCACATGTTTTATATTTGGAGAGGTTTGGATAAATATTGGGACACTGGGCACAGTTTTGGAAAAATTACCAATGGATAAGGAAAGCCTGTAGATATCTTTACCAAATTCTATACACTTGTGGACAACATATCAGTGCACTAGTGTAAGGAATTCTGGCTTGCTCCAGTACTTTGAAGTTGAAATAGTCAGTGCTAAACTGTAAAAACACAAGGCGTTTTGTACTTTTTTTTGTTTTTTTATGTGTATTATGTATAAACTGTATGTGACCATTTTTACATAAATTTATTCTGATGCAAATTTCTGAATGGTACAAGCCTCTTCTTTCATTGAAACTTTCAACCATGGATGTGCAGTGAATAGTTTGAGATATTGGCACTTAATTGACACTAGTAAAAACTAGGCGAAAATTGGGCCAAATGGGCCAAAGTAAATAGGGTTAAGGCCTATCTTCAAACTCAGTGCCTCTTTGCTTGACATCATGAGAAAATCAAAAGAAATCAGCCAAGACCTCAGAAAGAAAATTGTGGACCTTCACAAGTGTGGTTCATCCTTTCGAGCAATTTCCAATCGCCTGAAGGTACCATGTTCGTCTGTACAAACAATAGTACACAAGTATAAACACCATGGGACCACGCAGCCATCATACCACTCAGGAAGGAGACGCGTTCTGTCTCCTAGAGATGAACGTGCTTTGGTGCGAAAAGTGCAAATCAATCCCAGAATAACAGCAAAGGACCTTGTGAAGATGCTGGAGGAAACAGGTACAAAAGTATCTATATAAACGAGACCTATATCGACATAACCTGAAAGGCTGCTCAGCAAGGAAGAAGCCACTACTCCAAAACTGCCATAAAAAAGCCAGACTAGTTTGCAACTGCACATGGGGACAAAGATCTTACTTTTTGGAGAAATGTCCTCTGGTCTGATGAAACATAAATTTAACTGTTTGGCCATAATGACCATCATTATGTTTGGAGGAAAAAGGGTGAGGCTTGCAAGCCGAAGAACACCATCCCAACCGTGAAGCATGGGGGTGGCAGCATCATGTTGTGGAGGTGCTTTGCTGAAGGAGGGGCTTGTGCACTTCATAAAATAGATGGCATCATGAGCAAGGAAAATTATATGGATATATTAAAGACATGATCTCAAGACATCAGCCAGGAAGTTAAAGCTTGGTCGCAAATGGCTCTTCCAAATGGACAATGACCCAAAGCATACTTCCAAAGTTGTGGTAAAATGGCTTTAGGACAAAAAAGTCAAGAAAAAAAGTCAAGATATTGGAGTGGCCATCACAAAGTCCTGATCTCAATCCAATTGAAAATTTGTGGGCAGAACTGAAAAAGCATGTGCAAGCAAGGAGGTCTGCAAACCTGACTCAGTTACACCAGTTCTGTCAGGAGGAATGGGCCAAAATCCCAGCAACTTATTGTGAGAAACTTGTGGAAGGTTACCCAAAATGTTTGACCCAAGTTAAACAATTTAAAGGCAATGCTACCTAATACTAACAGAGTGTATGTAAACTTCTGACCCACTGGGAATGTGATGAAAGAAATAAAAGCTGAAATAAATCATTCTCTCTATTATTATTCTGACATTTCACATTCTTAAAATAAAGTCATGATCCTAACTGACATAAGATAGGGAATGTTCACTAGGATTTAATGTCAGGAATTGTGAAAAACTGAGTTTAAATGGATTTGGCTAAGGTGTATATAAACTTTTGACTTCAACTTTATATGTTTGTTAATAACAATGTGTCTGTTGTAATTGTGGTTAGTTTTATGTTTCAACAAATTCTGTCTTCATGATGTATGTGATCATTATGACTATGAAAATGAACTTCTAAGTGCTGTAAAATCTTGTACTGAGACATTCTTTTCATAAATCAACTAAATGTGTCTGGCATACATACATGAATACGAAACAAATCTGCCTTTCCCACATGGTTTGGCGTAAATTTTTCATACCATCTCGTTTCGTACATAAATGTAGTCATCGCTAACCACTTTAGCCTAGAAAGGCTAAACTCACTGACCTGGAGGGAAGAAGTAGACGGTGTAACCTTTGTCTTATAGGAGTACCTGAAGCAGTCGAGGGCGCCCAACCAATGTTGTTTTTCTCAGAACTCCTGGTCGACATATTGAGGAAAGATGTGCTTATATCCCCTCTGGAGCTCGACAGGGTTCATCGCGCACTCAGGTCCAAGCCAGGCCCGGGAGAAAGGCCCAGAGCCGTGGTTATGCGCTTTCACAAGTTCCCGACAAAAGACCTGATAATCCGTGCTGCCCGGAGCATGCGAGGCAAACTAAAGTACAGGGACAATCCGGTTTACATATATGAAGATTATTGTCCCCAAGTGATGGAGCAGCGCGGTGAGTACAAGGAGGTTATGCACCAGCTATTCATCGACAAACTCAAGCCTTCACTGCTGTACCCGGCGCGGCTGTTCATTGTGACAAAAGACGGGCGTAGTTGGCCACATACCAGAAGCGCAATACCCAGATGATGAGGACTAATCCAGGATAACATTCGTCGCCCACCCTGATAGGTGTCGGTGGGGGAAGGACCCAAACGCAGGCAGGAGTATGAAAAACCGAAGTTTTAATAGGGGCAAGGCAGCAATCCGTGGTAAGACAGGCAGGGTCAAAAACTGGGGAGACAGGCAAAGAAACAAAACACAGTCCAAAGAATCGTCAAGGAACAGGCAGGGGACAAACCGGGAAGGCACAGCAAAAGCACAAAATCAGGATCCAAAGACAGGGTAGCAAGAACACAGGCAGGAGTCAAAAACCGGGGAGGCGTAGAAGGAACACAAAGAAAACAAAACAGACTAAAAACAAAACAACAACAGGCAAAAACTAGGGAAACAAAAACTCGGAAATAGAATAAACAAAACAACTCGGGCAGAAACTCGGGCAGAAACAGACGGTAACACAGAAGCAGAATATCATAAGGAACTCGCGAAGAACACTGAAATGACAAGGTATATATACACAGAGGGAGACAGACATAATGGGAATCAGGTGTGTAGAAGCAGGGAGGGGAGATTGCTCACAGGTGAGAACAGTGAGGGTTAACAGGGACCAATGCAGGTAGAAACTCAAGATGAATTAGTAATGTTAGTAGTGAACTCTAGAACCCTAATGTTAGTAGGTTAGTATTATATACACATGTTAGTTTGTTAGCAGGTTAGTATTAAATCTAATCTAACAGTTAGTATGATTAGTACATTAGTATTATATACAAATATAAATAAAGTCAGAAGGAAGAAAACGAGATATACGAAATACAGAAGAAACCTGAATGTTCCCAAAATCACCCGAATAGTGCAATGACAAAGACAGGGGGTGGAATCTTAGAAACATGGAACGTGGACTGACAATCGCAAGGGAAAGTAAACAGGAAAAATAATAACAAATAAAGAAATAAGACACAGATTACAGGATCCTAACACACCCAGGTTGTGTTCAGGGCTGGACTGGGACAAAAAATCGGCCCTGGCATTTTTGGCCCAGACCGGCCCACCACAATCGGTCGACACCACCCACCAGTACACCATCCTTGCGGTCCCCTTAAATATGCATACCTACTGTATTATTCCCCCAAACCACTACAAAGCTGAGTAGTAAGTGCCGTGGACAAGTGTACCAGTGCAAATGGACCAGTGTACTCACTCGCGAGTAGGACTTCGAGATGGACAATGTGCTCTTTTAATTGTTATTATTGCACCATATCTCAAAATACAAACCTGTTTTGCTGTAATGTTTACAAACAATACAAATGTAAACAAACCTTTTATAGCTTTTAAGGTACATCTAAAACTCATTTTTTGCTCTTACAAACTGATACTCCTTGTATCAAGAGCTCTGTCAGAGCTAAAAGATACTTTTAAGATGTACAAAAAAAAAGTTTGTTTACGTTTGAAGGGCCATAAAAAAAGATACTCAGTGTACCTTCAACATGATTATATATTCAGGTCCAGAATTGTTGGAATTCCCTGACAAAGATGTGCAAAAAGCTGCACAATTTAAACAATACCATACTGGCAATGAGCAAATAGTTGTTTATTCAATTAATGCATGGAGCTGTTCCATCTTGTCATTTGATACTAACTATTCAGTTCATACAGATTTCAAGTATCCAAATATTGATGATGAATATTGCAAGGTTTACACAGTTAATAGATCACCTTTTTGTTTTATATTAATGTTCAGAGAGGCGTAATAGTTAGATCTTGTATGTGATAGGGCAATTAAATCAATGCTGTGCTTGTTTTTTTGGGGAGTTTGACCTATAGTTCATGCGCCTACCATGTGAAGGTGCATGTTCAATGGACAACAGCACCAAACAATTTGAACTTACTGTAGGTGGAGAGCTACCCCACAGATAGTAATAACAGTGATCCATACCATATACATTTGAAGTCGGAAGTTTACATACACTTAGGTTGAAGTCATGAAAACTCATTTTTAACCACTCCACAGATTTAACGTTAGCAAAACTATAGTGTTGGGAGGTCAGTTAGGACATCTACTTTGTGCATGACACAAGCAATTCTTCCAACAATTGTTTACAGACAGATAATTTCACTTTTAATTCACTATATCACAATTCCAGTGGGTCAGAAGTTTACATACACTAAGTTGACTGTGCCTTTAAATTTTTAATATTTAGTTGCATATCCTTTGCATGCCATGACTTCCTGATGTCTGTGACCCAACAACATCAAAAGACTCTTGATATCTTATTTTCTGGTACTCTTACAAGCAATACTATAACGTCTCTGCATTTGAATGGATCTCTATGGGAATTGGGGGGTGGGACTAGACTTAGCTGTAAATTATGCTGGAACAGTATGGAATACATGATTGGTAAAATAGCAAGGGTCTGAGGTATCAAAGGAGCCTCAAACCATCACTCTGCTGCCAGATATGCAGTAGATATGGATGGATCACTTTAAGGGTTGTTTCTTCTGACAAATTTTCCTATTGAACTCTATGGAAAAATAAGTCAGGAGAAGAAACCCTTCAAGTTATCCATCCATATCTACTGTATGTCTGGCAGCAGAGTGATGATTTAAGGCTTGTTTGATATGTCAGACCCTTGATGACTTAGAGCCATTTAGCCAACCATGTGTTCCATACTGTTCCAGTGTAATTTACAGCTAAATCTAGTCCCACCCCCCAATTCCCCAGAGATCAAATGCAGTGACATTATAGTATCGCTTATAAGAGTACCAGAAAATAAGATATCAAGAGTCTTTTGATGCTGTTAGGTCACAGACATCAGGAAGTCATGGCATGCAAAGCCAAAGGATATGCGACCAAATATTAAAAATTTAAAGGCACAGTCAACTTAGTATATGTAAACTTCTGACCCACTGGAATTCTGATATAGTGAATTAAAAGTGAAATAATCTGTCTGTAAACAATTGTTGGAAAAATGTATTGTGTCATGCACAAAGTAGATGTCCTAACTGACTTGCCAACACTATAGATTGCTAACATGAAATCTGTGGAGTGGTTAAAAATTAGTTTTAATGACTTCAACGTAAGTCTATGTAAACATCTGACTTCAACTGTAAGTGTATGTAAACTTCCAACTTATCCTAATAGTTACCACCATACCTGGCTGAAAATAAACATAGGACAACTTTGTTGCCTGTTGTTGGAAATGAAAACTTTTTTTTTTTCCTTCAGGCATACATTTTAGCACAGTAGAGCTACAGGTGTTGTATATTATGCAGCCTTTTCGCGCATCTTTATCAAGGGAACCCATAGCCTAATAATTTTAACAATATTATGATGATACGATATGGACCTAGGTCACTCACCGCAACGTGGGCTTAGCCAACACGATGCTGACAAAATAACGTTAGCTAGTTAACGTTAGAATAGTCAGCCGAAGTTGCGACTGCATTAGGGAACTATGCTAGCTACAAAAACAATGCCAAATAGCTTATGCTGTGCTCAGGGCCGGATCATGGTCCCGTGAGGCCCCTGGGCACATGTTTTTTGGAGCCCCCATTTCTCCTGTCGTGTTTTCCAGGAGAAATGTAAAAACTCCTATTTTTTCTGGGAAATAAACGGAAAAGCTACCTGCTTAATATGCATGCAACAAGTTGCAGTTTTAAAAGAATACAATGTTCGCAGACACTATGAAGGAAATCATGGCGAGACGGATACACGGGTAAACTACGTGAGGACAAGTTAAATGAGCTTATTACAGGTGTACGGAAACAGCAATCTGTCTTCACCCATAGTCGTGAGCTGAATGATGCAACTGTGAAGGCTAGCTATATTATCGCTAACGAGATTGCTTTAGCTTCGAAACCGTACTCTGATGGAGAGCTCATCAAAACTTGCACGTTGAAGGCAGCTGAATTGGTTTGCCCTGATAAACGACAGGCCTTTGCTAACATCAGTTTAACAAGAAATACAGTGGCAGAAAGGATCTCTCAGGTAATTTAAACGACCAACTGAAAGAGAAAGTGAAGACTTTTCTGGCGTTTTCTAATGCCATCGACAAGAGCATTAGAAAACGCCAGAAAAGTTGATGAGTTGATGAGACGTTGACTGTAACAGGAGTTTGTAGAACTGGTGGCCATGAGGGACAACACAACCCCGGATAATATTTTTCATGGCTTAGTTGGGGTATTGAACCGGCTGAATATAGACTGGACTCGCACTGTCAGCCTGGCTACAGACAGCACACCATCCATGATAGGTAAGAAAGCTGGTGTTGTTGCAAAATTCAAAGCCACGATACAAGCAGCTAGACCCGAGCAGGAATTCTGGAACTTCCACTGTATTTTGCATCAAGAGGCGTTGTGCGGGATGTCTCTTAAAATGAACGATGTGATGGATTTCGTCATAAAAACTGTAAATTTCATCTGAGCAAAAGGTCTCAATCACTGCCAATTTGACAGTATCATACAGGACAAACATTTTTGCCATGGTCTGCCATACCATACGGAAGTGCGCTGGCTTAGTAGGGGTGTTGTGCTGAGTCGGTTCTTTGAATTGCGTGAAGAAATTGTCGAATTCATGAACAACAAAGGACGACCTGTCCCCCAGTCAACTGATCCAGCATGGATTCAGGATCTCGCCTTTATGGTTGACATGACTGAGCACTTGAACATTCTCAATACTAAAATGCAGGGCTGTGGCAAATGTATGCGAGTACTATGACAGCATTCGTGCCTTCGAGTTGAAACTTGGATTGTGGGAGAAACAGCTTTCGGAGGGCAACCCGGCACATTTCAGCACTCTGAAATGGTCTGTTAATGAAGCACAGGGCCGGAGCACAGACATGGAGCGATACAGCGCTAAAATAACTGGACTTCGACATGAGTTTCAGCAGCGCTTACAAGAATTCAGAGCACTTGAAAAGCAATTCACTCTTTTTCATACACCGTTCTCAGTCAGCGCACATGAGGCAGAAGAGGAATTACAGGTGGAAATAATTGAAATGCAATGCAATGCGATTCTGAAAGAGAAATTCTCCACTATGCCTCTGGACACTTTTTATCGGGGAAATACCTGAAAATGACAGCTTTTGCTTCAAAGATTCTGTCCATGTTTGGTACAACCTATGTGTGCAAACAGGTGTTCACTGTAATGAATTTAAACAGTCCAAACTGTGAAACACTCACATTATTGAAATTCTCAAAGTAGCCACCACACAATCATTTACCCCTAATATTGATGACCTTGTTAAGGCAAAGAGATGTCAGGTGTCAGGGAAGAGCAGTAGCAGCATTGTAAAAGATTAAAAGCCTGATGACAAATTTACTGTTTATTATTATTATTTATTTAATTTTTTGAATGTATCTTTTTCCTTTTCCTTTCTTGGTTGGTTTGCTTATTTGTTGTACCGGTCATTTATTATTATTTTAATAGTTGTTCATTATTCTTTATGAATTTGTCTGTGTGTATGTAAATATATGTGACCTGGCATAACACCACCTGACTACGCCACCTTGGGAATTACGCCCAAAGAAATAGTTTGTACGACTCAAGGGATTATGATCAATCCTCACATAGGCACGTTCAACTAAATGAACAAGCAGAGACGTGGATTCAATAATAAAAAGATCAAGTTTATTTGTACAATCGTAAAAACACAATAGAAAAACCCACGCAAAAACCCACAGGATTCCCAAAAATGCACAATTAGCCGGTGGTAGGTATTCCCTGCCACTAGGGGTGCTACTGTGTGCGTGCGGGTACGGGTCCGTGACTTACCGGAAGTGGAACCGAAAGGTCACTCACTCGTGAAGGTGCCAGCAGACATACACACATACGCACTGTAAAATGGTGAGATACGGACACGGTGAATATAGCACAACGGATTCTACTTCTACACACACACACAATATCGCATGCAGTGAAAAGAACGGGACCACTTCCTATGGCGTCGCAACGACCTCCACGCCACCAGCACAGATCCCAGACCACGCACTGCAACGTAAACAGTAAGCAGCCCCAAAGCCCCAACTTGATAAACAGTTGGTTTGTCAGGGGTAGGGATTTTTAAACTACGAATACACACGGAACCCCCCGGGAAAAAGGCGGATAAAATACAGTTTAAAACACAGTTTAAAACCCAAACTGTGGCCAGCGGCCGGAGCTTCACGTAACTAGTTACCGGCGACTTGATACAATCTGAGCCCCGCTATCCGCGTTCCTTCGCTCTTAAAGAGATAAATGCAATTTTCCTAATGTCGGCAAAACAGCAGCTAGCAACGTCCTATAATGGCAGAAAATATTTATTAGTACACATGCAGTGTAGCGTTCTTGTAACCACAATGTTTTAGCGCATTTTAGCCATGACATTACATTACTTCAGAAGCCAAATGCTTTCCTACTCATACCATTAACATGTATAAAAGATTAAAAGAAATACCTCTATAGGCTATGCACATGCAGTCTCCAGCTCCACTACTCCGTCTATGGTGACCTACAATAAAATAATTTCCATCAGGACTACCTGGAACATGACGTGGGCTGCAAGTAACAGAGCAAACTGCAACGTACCTTGAAGTCAGACAGGAACTTGCATACAGGAACAGGGAAGAACAGGAACCCCAAATAGGTAAGGCATTTCCTTGTACCTAGTTACTGTAGCCTATTTATAGGCATTCAGAAATGATTGATGTGTGCGTCAGCAAACCACATACCTGAATGTATGTTAACCTAGCCTATTCGCTAGTTAGGGTGACCTGTACATCGTAACCTGTTACATCTACCCCCAGGTTTTGTGTCGTCGTCCCGGCGACATACTTAATTCCAGGGCCTGAAAATAGCAGAAACCGTGTCACTGGAACCAGGTACCTGGGAATTCACAGGGTCCCTTACCCTACCCACTGTTGTCTCTGGTAAGTGATGGATGTTAGCGTGTCTTCCTGCAGTGGCACGAGTGGTTCGCCGTGGTATAACCCCGCTTGGACCTGGGCTGGCCTGAGGAGAGATTGGCACCACAACAGTTGGATTAGGTGGTGTAATTGGTACTCCTGGTGTGGCTAATGTCTCTGTTGCAACACACAGATCCTCATCCTCCGGAACATCTTCCTCTGTAGAGTCCCCGACAGGTGCGTAGTCATTCAAATTCCTAAAAGAAAAGTCAGGAGCAAGGTTTGTTGGGACTGATTTTAGCATAGTTCGGTGAACATGCTTTACCTGTTGCAGATTATCGAGTGGTGCGATGGTATACACGGGCCCTCCATCTGCTGGTGTCTTCAGTATCCGATACATGGTGGAGCTCCAATGATCCTGGATTTTATTGCGACCCCTTACGCCCCAGTCTTTCAGGTACACCAGCTGGTTCTCTTGTAGCTGAGTATCACCCACCTTTTGGTCATGTGTAGCCTTTCTCCGTTGAGCTGCCGCTTCCATCCTCTCTCTTGCCCCCTCGTAGGCCACCTGTAACCGGCGCTGATGTTCCTGGACCCAGTCTACCACACCCCCTGGTGCAGGTTCCTTCACTCTTCCCAGTATAAAATCAATAGGTAGCTGAGGCTCCTGGCCGAACATCAGGAAGAAGGGTGACTCACCGGTTGTTTGATGGACGGTGGTGTTGTAGGCGAAGGTAACTTGGGGAAGGTACTCAGTCCACTCCCTTTTCTTAGCCAGTGGTAGGGTCCGTAATAGGTCATGGAGAGTACGGTTAAACCGTTCACATTGACCATTTCCCTGTGGGTGATACGGTGTGGTACGGGTCTTCTGAATGCCGTACAGCTCGCATAGCTGCTGAATAAGGGCACTCTCGAAATTTCGGCCTTGATCAGAGTGGATTCTAGCAGGTACCCCAAACTTATAAAACCACTCATTCACAAGCACCTTGGCTACCGTTGAAGCGCGTTGGTCTCTGGTGGGGACAGCCTGTGTGTACTTTGAAAACACATCAGTCATGATCAAAACTTGCTCCCTACCATCCCTTGCAGGCTCCATAAGGGTAAAATCAATAGCCAATATTTGGTTTGGCCTGGAAGCAAGCAAATGACCCATGAAAGTCCTGACCTGGGGTTGGGTAGCTTTGGCTAAGGTGCAGCGCTCACAGTTTTGGCACCAATTTTTGATGTCTTGGTGCATCCCTGGCCAATAACATCTTTGCCTCACCAAGTCAGTAGTGCGTTCCACCCCCTGATGTCCATGGACGTCATGTAGCTGGAGGAGCACTTCCTTCTTCAGTGCCGCTGGTAGGAGCAGCTGGTAAACTTCCTCCCCACCATCTGGTCGAAGAATGCACCGGTACAGAGGCCCATCCAACTCCACCACCCTGTCCCACTGGCGCAGCAGTTCCAGCACCGGCTTAGGGAGCAGCCTCCTTTCGCTTGAGCCAGGGGTCCGTCCACTCTGCCAGAACCCCAGAAAGGTGCCAATAGTTGGGTCCGACTCCTGTAATGCACAAAGGTCAGTAGCAGAGTGGTATGGCAGGGCAGAAATGGCAGCCTGTATCACCTGCCCTTCTCTGTCCTGATTGCTGCTCCTATGCAGAGACTCTGGGAGGGGTGTGCCGGGGACAGCCTTCTCAATCATGGAAGCTCCATCAGGAACATACTGTCTAGAGAGGGAATCTGCGTTCCCATTAGAGCGACCAGAGCGATATTTAATAGTAAAATTGAATGCAGATAACTGTGCAGCCCAGCGTTGTTCTGTTGCACCTAACTTTGCTGTGGTGAGGTGGCTCAAAGGGTTGTTATCCGTATAAACAATACATTGTTGTCCCAGCAGGTACTCCCGAAACTTCTCTGTCATCGCCCACTTCAGTGCAAGGAACTCCAGTTTCATGGAACTATAATTGGACATGTTCCGTTCTGTGGGACGGAGGCCACGGCTGGCATAGGCTATGGGCCTTACCTTGCCATCCTGTTCCTGGGAGAGGACTGCTCCAAGGCCCCGGTGACTGGCATCGATCTCCAGGATGAATGGTAGGGAAAAGTTAGCATAAGCTAACACTGGAGCTGCTACTAACCTTGCCTTTAAGTCTTCAAATCCTCGCTCACATTCTTCTGTCCAGCTGTTCCCTAGGTCCTTCCGAGAGCTCCTCTTCTTTGGTCCAGTCAGTTCCGCCACCAGGCGGTGCAATGGGGCAGCCAGTTTTGCGAACCCTTCAACAAATCGCCTGTAGTAACTGGCAAAACCCAAAAAAGACCTCAGCTCTGAGACATCACCTGGACGGGACCAATTAGCGACTGCAGCAACCTTTCCTGGATCTGTGGAGACACCTGCTCGGGAAATTACATGTCCTAGGTACTGTACTTCTTTCCTGAAAAAGCAACACTTCTCCAATTTTGCTTTAAGGCCTTCTTGTTGTAGGCGACCCAAGACCAGATTGAGGCGTTCCACGTGCTCCTCCACTGTGGAAGAAAAAACCACAACATCATCGAGGTACAGTAACAGTGACTGAAATCGTTGATCCCCGAACATACGCTCCATTAGCCTTTGAAATGTACTTGGTGCATTGCAAAGCCCAAAAGGCATCCGATTAAATTCGAACAGGCCAAAGGGCGTACAGAATGCCGTCTTCGCCTTGTCCAGTTCGGCCATTGGGACCTGGTTGTACCCGCTGGCTAAGTCCATAGTGGAGAACCAATGAGCACCTGACAGCGCATCTAAGGACTCTTCGATGCGAGGAAGGGGAAAAGCATCCTTGCGTGTCTTTGCATTTAGCTGCCGATAATCCACACACATACGCAGGCTGCCATCTTTCTTCTTTACCAGGACAACAGGGGAGGCATAGGGGCTGCTACTTTCCCTGATAACCTGCGTATCCAGCAACTGGCGAATGTGTGTTTTAACTGCCTCATACTCTGAAGGAGGGATACGCCTGTACCTTTGGCGGACCGGAGCCTCGTCGAGCAGAGGAATCTCATGACGAATGAGGTTAGTGCACCCTAAATCCCCCTCATATGCAGAAAACACAGGCCCATACTGGTGCAGCAAAGCACGTACTTTGTGTTGTTCCGAGCTAGTTAGAGCAGACAGATCTATCTCATCAATAGCCTCCGGCACTGATTTACCTTGCACAGTCTGAGAGAACATAGTAGCTGCTACTCGAGGAGAAGGTTCCCCCGGACCTTCAAACACCCCTGATGGTAGGCTTATAATATGGGCCTGATCCAGGACACCGATTCTAGTGCGTGGGTGTAAGAGAACCTCCGTAACCCCCACATTAACTACGGGAATATAAGCGGTACCCCTATACACATTTACCATAGCAGGAGACACTAGGAGGCCAGCCGGCAATGTCTCTCCATGCGGGAGGGGCTCAAACAACATTGTCCCAGATGTAGTGGCATACTGTTGGGAGCATGTAGTGGTCACTACTGTCATAGTGCCCCCTGGGATTCGTATTACTCTCCCTCCTCTAACCTTGACAGGGCCAGCTCTAACTGGTGAACTGGGTTCTTGGTGACAGTACTGTAATGCCTGTTGCCAGGAGCTGCTAGCCTGTTGCACAGGCGGGAGGTCAAACAGGGCATGGCCATGTCGTTGAAAGAGCTCATTATAGCATTCACGGATTACATTCATGCCGAGAATACCCGGAACTTCCTGTTTAGGCAGTGAGCCAGGGGGATCTCTGACCACCAACACACCTCGCTTTGGGACAACTCTCCCTAACACCTCAATGTCTAGCTCTAAATACCCGACATAGGGGATGTTAAGCCCATTTGCTGCACGAAGTTGTAGCCAGTGACAGGTCTGTAATTTCTCACTGCCCCAAGGCTCAAAATTATGCAAAAAGAAGCTCTCCGTAATTGTTGACACCATAGAACCGGTATCTAGTAAACAGGAGACACTCACCCCACCAACTTTTACCATTACCCTTGGACAGGTACCTAATAACTTGGATACAGAGTGGTTGCTCACCAGACTGGGGGGACTTGAGCCAGAGGAGGCCCCTTCTGAACTGTGGCTCTGCAGATCAGAGGGCATCAGTTTCCCGACGGCTGAAGAGTGGTTGAGATGGCAGGTAAGCTGGAGGTTGACCGGGCCTGTGGGACTACACGTTCATTATCACAATTCCGTGCAAAGTGTCCGGGCTTCTCACACCTCCTACAAATCACTGGGCTATCCCGATTATACTGTCTTCGGGGATTTTGTAAGGACAATACACTTTGTGATAGCTGCTTAATTTGCTCTTGTTGTTGTTTCAGCATATCCCTTATTTCTGCCATTTCAGACCTGCCCGATGCACCAGACCCAGCCTCTGACCGACCCTGAACCTCATACTGCCTACCACACACAGAAGGAAGAGAATAGGTTCTCATCCTCCCTTCACTAGGCAGACCTTCCCGCTCCCATCTGATGGCTTCGCCCCGAACATCCAATAGGGTGTAATCAGGATGGCGACGAACAATCTGTTTCAGTTCTCTACGAAGAGCACTGTCATTGACATACTCGACAAACTGATCCCTTAATAAAACAGCAGAATTAAGCATTCTATTAGGAGCCCTCTTTACTACCTTGTCCATGAGTGCAAACAGGGCATGGGAATATTCCTGTAACGATTCCCCTTCCAGCTGCTTTCTGGAGAAAAATTGTTCCTGTAGGGCTACATATGACTGTGAGCACCCATACAGCTCTTGCAAGATGGCAAAGATCCTTTCTGGATCCTCCCTATCCCGTTTAGGTCGAAATTTAATTTCATACTTTGCCTCTCCTTCAAGGTGATCATATATAAAATAAGCCTGATCAGTGGTGGGTAAATGCCTAGCCCGCATACATGAACAGACCTCTTCCATCCATTCTACTATGCCTATCCCAGTACTACCCCTGAACATAGGACACTTTCGTTCTCGGGGAACATACAACACACGTTCAGTGACTGGGTTGTTGCCATCAAGGTTTAAGGGCCCGGGACTGGTAGGAGCGCTTTCACTTACGCGGGATGGGGCTCTAAAGAGACCCTGAGCTTCTGCACGTTCCTGAAGTAGCCGGTCATTATCAGCCTTAAGCTGGAGTATCATTTCTCTTAACTCCTGTAATTCACTTTCCATTATTGAAATAGAAATCACACAATGAGAAAAGGACAGATGTGTTGAGCTGTGGTCAATCCAAAAGGCTGCCAGGTACAGGTCAAGATGTCTTCAGATGTCTTCACCAGCTGCTGTTTTGCCGTACCAATATTAGGGACTAAAGTTTTTTTTTTCAAGTAAAACAATGTTACAAACACAGCCCACTACTGCAATGACAAACCAACTGGAGCAAAAATAAAGAATGCGCGTCTCTGCTTTATGATCCTGCCGACTACGCCAGAATGTGACCTGGCATAACACCACCTGACTACGCCACCTTGGGAATTACGCCCAAAGAAATAGTTTGTACGACTCAAGGGATTATGATCAATCCTCACATAGGCACGTTCAACTAAATGAACAAGCAGAGACGTGGATTCAATAATAAAAAGATCAAGTTTATTTGTACAATCGTAAAAACACAATAGAAAAACCCACGTAAAAACCCACAGGATTCCCAAAAATGCACAATTAGCCGGTGGTAGGTATTCCCTGCCACTAGGGGTGCTACTGTGTGCGTGCGGGTACGGGTCCGTGACTTACCGGAAGTGGAACCGAAAGGTCACTCACTCGTGAAGGTGCCAGCAGACATACACACATACGCACTGTAAAATGGTGAGATACGGACACGGTGAATATAGCACAACGGATTCTACTTCTACACACACACACAATATCGCATGCAGTGAAAAGAACGGGACCACTTCCTATGGCGTCGCAACGACCTCCACGCCACCAGCACAGATCCCAGACCACGCACTGCAACGTAAACAGTAAGCAGCCCCAAAGCCCCAACTTGATAAACAGTTGGTTTGTCAGGGGTAGGGATTTTTAAACTACGAATACACACGGAACCCCCCGGGAAAAAGGCGGATAAAATACAGTTTAAAACACAGTTTAAAACCCAAACTGTGGCCAGCGGCCGGAGCTTCACGTAACTAGTTACCGGCGACTTGATACAATCTGAGCCCCGCTATCCGCGTTCCTTCGCTCTTAAAGAGATAAATGCAATTTTCCTAATGTCGGCAAAACAGCAGCTAGCAACGTCCTATAATGGCAGAAAATATTTATTAGTACACATGCAGTGTAGCGTTCTTGTAACCACAATGTTTTAGCGCATTTTAGCCATGACATTACATTACTTCAGAAGCCAAATGCTTTCCTACTCATACCATTAACATGTATAAAAGATTAAAAGAAATACCTCTATAGGCTATGCACATGCAGTCTCCAGCTCCACTACTCCGTCTATGGTGACCTACAATAAAATAATTTCCATCAGGACTACCTGGAACATGACGTGGGCTGCAAGTAACAGAGCAAACTGCAACGTACCTTGAAGTCAGACAGGAACTTGCATACAGGAACAGGGAAGAACAGGAACCCCAAATAGGTAAGGCATTTCCTTGTACCTAGTTACTGTAGCCTATTTATAGGCATTCAGAAATGATTGATGTGTGCGTCAGCAAACCACATACCTGAATGTATGTTAACCTAGCCTATTCGCTAGTTAGGGTGACCTGTACATCGTAACCTGTTACATATATGAAAAAAATGTTGTTTAAAAAAGAAAAGGCAATAAAATCAAAAGGCAAATGATTTAATATGATAAAATAAAAGAAAGTATGAAAAAAAGCCTTTCGCGCGCTTCAATTTCCTGATCATGTACCGACCCGGTTCTAAGAACATTAAGCCGGACGCGCTCTCACATTTATGACCGCGCGGACAGAGATCCACACCCAGAACCCATTGTACCCGCCAGGGGCGCCCGCAGGATTTCTTCCCGGGGTACGCAACAGAGGAGGCCAAGCCATAGGCTACATGAAAACAAAGCCACTACTTAGGACTAACGTTACAACGTAATTTACCGATATATTTTGCACTCATAGGGTCGCATATTACAAGAAGTTCTAATGTAGGAGTAGGCCCAGCCTACGTTAAAGTCGGATCTTTCATCAGCAAAACCGGAGAGACTTACTTCACAATAGAATGGAAATGTTGCGCGCAAAAAGATGTTACGTGACTTACAGTAGCCTGATCTTTCATCAGGAAAACCGGAGACCTCACAATAGAATGGAAATGTTGCGCACAACAAGCTGTTACGCGACTTACAGCACAGTTAATGTGAACACAATGAAAACACTTCTAACAAGTCAATGTAACTATTGAACATGCTCAACAAAATGTATTCACTGCTTAAATTTCTAATAAAATATTATCACTGAATGCTCGCCAATTGTGTGTCTGTGAGAGAGAGAGAGAGAGAGAGAGAGAGAGAGAGAGAGAGAGAGAGAGAGAGAGAGAGAGAGAGAGAGAGAGAGAGAGAGAGAGAGAGAGAGAGAGAGAGAGAGAGAAAACACGCCACTGCAAATAAAACAACATGTTGCCTCAATCACTGCATAAAAATAAATAGCATCTTACCCTTAAGCCCTATTCGGACGGGATAAGTTTTATAGGGGGAGGTGGGGTAATGTAATAATTACTGGAAAAGCTTCGCTATTCCGCATATTCATGTCTATAACTTTTACGGACTGCGCGCTCCCGCACCAGTAAAGATTCTGGAGTCTTTAACCTACTGTTAAATGTCCTGTAAAAATTACCCCAGGTTAAAGCAATCCCGTGCGAATTGACATGTCTGGTAAAATTCTGTTATTTCCTGTGATAAATTAGTTTTCCCCAGTCTTTTCTACTGGTTTTTCACGTAAGTACTCGAGGACGCCTTTGGTTGTGCTCTCTTCGGTCCAACTATTGACCGACCTCTAAATGAATGTAACGTTACATTAAATAAGAAGACAGAGAGCAAAAAAAAAAAAAAAACTGGCTAAAAGGTAGGCTACAGTGGGGCAAAGCTTGTGGCCGTTTTAGGTAAGCTATTGTAACCTATTGTAGCCTAAGCTATTATAGCCTTACATACGTACATGTTATGGCCTAACACTGTTTCTTTTCAAGCTAACGTTAATAAAGAGGTGTACCGTGTAATTGCAGGATTCCTCACGCTTTTTGTGGACATGTTTGCCATGCCAACATTGTCTCCACGTAGTTTTTTTTTTTTTTGGCGGCTCAGTTTTCAGTGAAGATGGGATGTGTAACGTTGTATGACTCGTGGGGAACATTTTCGGACATCCTCCAATCACTTTCAACTGTGTCTTCCAATCACTTTCAAATGTTTGAAATATGCAAAACTTGGAAAATACAATAACCAGGCAATACAACGAAGACAATAAGCAAATATCATTTCTCAACATCGTAGAAACAGAGACGCAGAGACTTTGACAATTCACGTCAGTTTTAATGGAAATACTAATTTTGCTGTTGTTGCTAAGGTACGCAGACTGCGTACTCTGCGTACAGCAGGGGGCGCCACTGGTACCCGCCATGCAAATTCTAGCCCCGGTTATGTGGGAGATCGAGGCGATCATACAGAAGGCGTCACGCTCGGATCCTGGTCCATGCGGGGGTCCATCTCACTGTCTGTTTGTCCCTCCCCGTATTAGATCTCGGGTTCTCCAATGGGGACACTCGTCTCATCTGGCGGCTCATCCATGCGTTCACCGGACAAGGGATTTTTTATCTCTGCGGTTTTGGTGGCCAGACATGGAGCGAGATGTGCGGGAGTTTGTCTCTGCCTGTTCGGTTTGCACCCACAGCAAGGGCTCACAACTCACTCCCTCGGGGCTTCTGTGCCCTCTGCCGGTTCCCAGTCGTCCTTGGAGCCATGTCACTCTCGACTTCATCACCGGGTTGCCCGCTTCCCAGGGTTGCCTTTATTTGCATTAGTGTTCCTTTAGGATTTTGTTTCACTTTTGCATTCTCTGTCCCTCGTTTCTGCGCTCCTGTTCTGTTCTCATTGAGACAGGTTTTACTTTACCGTTTCCTTTCCTTTAATCTCTCTGCTACTGCTCTCTCGTATTGAGAGTGAGAGATTATATTTCCTCTATCTATACTCAAGCTATACTCATGCTATACTCAAGCCTTCAAGTTTTTCGCCCTGTTATTGTGGGTCGCTATTATTTCGTTTCTGTTTTACTTACCTCTGTTTAGTCCTCTCTCTAAATTGAGAGTCAGAGGTATTTTCTACCTGTACTCTGCTTGGTTTACGAGCCTCGCCCTATTTTATGGGTTGCCTTTCTTTGGCTACGCCGGGAGTTTTGTTCCCTATTTCTTTGTGTTTTCCTTCCCTGTGCGGACACGGTTCCACTTTACTGGTATTCCACTCCGTGGTTTACCAACTAAGTTAAGTGAATGCACTGCGCAAGGCACATACTCTATCAGAGGGTTTTTTTGTTTCAGGTGGTCCTGTAGCCCATTGTATTTTCTGACATGTTGCATTGTCATATGACTGGCCTCTACAGTGTGAGAGGTCCAACCCAAGGCCCTCCACCATCAAAGTCACACAGTCTGCTAAACTTTTACCAGTGTGGCTCTCAATTGGCTCAAAGCCAAGGAATCGCTCCACCACATTCCCGCTGCTGTTAACAAACCGGAATATAATCGTCAATTGGTCCACATGTGACAGGTCTGAGGTGGAGTCAACAATTATTGAAAAATATTTGGCATCCCGAATCTCATCTGCTATTGTTTGCCGAGTTTTCTGACCCATTAGCTCAATGAGTTAATCCTCAAATGGGACACTGTGCCTTTTCTGCCAAATTTTTTTATATGTTCAGCTAAGAATGGGTCAAATTCTGATAGCAATTCTAGGATGCCAAGGAAATTACCGTTATGGGTTGACCCAAACCGTTCATCATTCCACCTAAATGCAAGTCCTCTTTCACCAAAGAACTTGATCACTGCTAAAACTCTTATCAAAATGTCCTGTAAGATCCTTCGTTTCCCTGCAGTCCACCTTCCTTTCGTTTCTCGTTTTCCCATTCCTCTTGTTTCATGTCGTGTTTTTCAGTTCACCCTGTCTGTCTTGTTCCATGTTTGTGCAGGCTGGGTGTGGTTCCCCGTTTTGTTCCTCGTTTCTCCTTGTTATCATTTAGCCTATCACTCTCTCCCTCTGCTGACATTCCGTACGCACCTTAATTATTCTGTCAGTACTCTCACCTGTTCCTCACTCTATTTAACTCCCCAGCTTCATTCACTCACTGCCAGTTTGTTGCTTGTCTGAACCCCATCTAGACATTCCCCAGCCATTCTGTCTGTTTGCATTTCGCTGCTAACCTGTTTGTTTGTTTTTTCTCTGTTCCTCGCTCCAGCCCGTCGAGCCTGCTTCCCACTCCTGCCTCTTCTCCTACCCAGCCCATTTAGTTTCACCAACCCTGTTTCCAGCCCTTCACCCTAGCCTTCCCTGTTCCTTTGCCTTGTCTACTTAATAAGTATACTCCTTGTGGGTTTGCCTTCGAGTCCTGCGTTTGGGTCCATACCAGTGTTCTAACCCGTAACAATGTCCCTCCACCTGACGTGTGTGCATGCAGCTTGGTCTTCTGCTATTCCACCCTGCGGCGGTGCCCGCGTTCTGCCAGTGTTGCGGTGCTGCTGATGTGCTGTCGCTCCGGCCTCTGCTGTTGCTGCTGCTGCCCTGCTGTTGCCCTGCTGCTACTGCCGCTGCCCTGCTGCCATGCCTGCGTCCTGCCTGGACTCCGCTCCACTGTCCTGCTCTACCGCTCCCGCTCATCCACCAACCTGGTTGTCTGTCTCCATAACCTTCCCCGGCTTCTCCTGCTCCCGCATCATCATACCTGGACTGTCTGTATTTAATGTTCTCCCTATGCTTCAGGAGTATTGGTCGAAGCATAATTTATTAGAGCTACGCGCTCTGTTGTCTGTCTGCTCATCCAGTTCCGGCTTGGAACACTAACCACCTTTTGCCTTTCTCCCTATGCTCAGGACTACTCTGATCATAGAATAAAATATTGAGTTTTGGCATTCCTGTCTACGAGTCGTGCATTTGGGTCCAGTCCACTTCCGGGGTCATAACAACTAGTATGCTATTTATATGAATATATTTATAGCATATCTCAATACTTATTAAATAATAATTCAATTAATATATATTAATAATGACAACACCTGTCACATACTGTTGGAAAATACAATCAAGTGGTAGTATTTTATAGTCTACTTGTACCTAAAGGCAGCTTTGAGTAGATAAAAGAAAAAAATAGAAAAGCACATAAAAAAAAGAAAACCCTACCCATTTAAAAAGGCTGTTAGAAAATAGCCCTTAGGAGGGATTGTTGAAATAGCCTTTAAAAAGGCTGTTGTTTTAGAAAAAGATGAAAAGTCTCTGAATATATTACTGTGGTGTACCAAGCAAGAAAACAGGCATCTGGCTGTGGCTTTTTCTATCAGGAAATGTCTTATATACCTGTCTGACACAAAGAGAATTATGTTGCGTGAAATTCAAAAGATAACTTTTTTTTCATTGGCTGAACAACCAACAAAGGTTTCTGGAAGTCAGTGAAATGACTTGCTGGAGACTCTGCACATAGGCCACACCTCATCGATGGGGAGGGGGAAAAAATTGCAAAAATGGCAGCTAGCTAACTAATTTCTGTTAACAAGCTGAATCATATGGGCAGCTAGCTAAAATAAAGGGATAGCTAGTTATGGTAAGTCAAATAACGAACGTCTTGCGGCTTGCCATAATATGATGCCCTTCAAACTGTCCTGTTATGCAGAATTAACTGACTTATTGGTGAATATTGTATCATGTCACAGCATATTGTAGGGTGCCAACCAGTGGCTCAGTTACTTGTACAGAAGCACTGTACTCTCCGAGAGGCTCTCATTTTAAGTGTAGGGGGGAGTCAAAGTGGGGCTCAGGAAAGGCTGCCATTTTAAAGAACCTGAGAACTGGGGCTCCTCATGCACGTCAAAGGACCAGAGGGCCTTGTAATAACACAATAGGCTACTCAGACTTCCTTTGGCTTTCAGGCCATTTGCTCCCAAGAATGTCCCCATCTGGAAAAGACTTAGATAAGGGGAAATTGGACTGTTGGCAATGGTTGTGTACGTGTGTTCTAGGGGCATTAAGGGCGGAAATGTCATCAAGCCCCTGGCCAAACTATGGGAAAGGAATGTCCTGCCATAACATCTGTGATCTCTCCCGTGACCCCACACCTGTTCAGTTCCTATGGGAAACACTCCGGACAATACCACACTCTGTCATTACACCCTTTACTTCTCTCCTGGATCAAGACTCTAAAAACGTCTGTTGAGATAGTCAACAGATCCTGTAAAAACTTACAAACATTGCACATGTGATCATTATATTGTTACATTATGTCTTATGTAGTAGTAACAGGAATTGCATGTAAAATGGTTCATCAGGAGGGAATTTTTATGACAACTACACCATAATATTACATTACATTACCGTAAGGTGTTTGATATGTGTGTATTCAGGTAAAATCAAGGAATTGAATGAAATACATTTCATACCAAATGAAGTTTAATAAAGCACAGTTTCAGGAACTCAGGGAAAAATTATAACAGTGGAATGTCCTCTCTGGTAATCATCTCCTTTTCCCCTCTCCCTACTTAACATCCCCCAAAGGTAGGGGTCTAAATTCCAGATTTGACGGCCAGGTTAATTTATGGCACTGCCCCCTGGTTCAAACGCGTGATTTGGCATAAAAGGAAGGGAGACAAGCCTATCGGGGAAGATTGTAACCGACTTCCCACACCGTGCATATTCTGTGTCTGTGTGTAGCTGAAGCAGGCTGGGTAAGATATTTACTCTGTATTTCCATTCTTAATTCTCTGTATTCTGTAATTGACTGCTAATTCTAAGCTAATGACCTACCTGCCTGTTATTAAATTCTTCTTATTTTTAACTTTCGTGGTCTCCATGACTCTAATCCATCTTATACCCTTTTCAGCCTAAATTACGACTGAATACTCAGGGGGACAATTCTGACCCAGGACCAACTGATCAGAGGCCTGGTACAGCAAGTCTTTAGTGGCGTCCCCTAGTTGGGAAAGTTCTGCCAGCAAAACGGGAATGGTGGTGCATGGTTCTGGTGATTTGATGTGAAGAGAACCCCTGGACATTCTACGTCGGTTCTTGTCAAATTCGCCTTAAGGAGCCCTCTGAATGCACGCTGACCTGGGCTCACAACTATCTATGTAAAAAAGAATGCATGTATTGTGTTGGCCAAACCCCCAACCTCTGTGTTCTCCAACAAACTGAGATTCAGCAATAGTGCTAATCACGGGAGCATATATTGAGTAATGGTGGTACCCAAGGAGGAGTCGAGTGTAACCACTCCGAGCCCCACGCATGATTAAAACCAAATTCTAAATTCTATTTTCATCTGGAGTCAGATAACTATGAGAGTAAAACAATAGTAACTGCTAAGCTTACTTTCTGTGATCATAGATATATTTGATGTGTTGTTCAGCTCCTTTGTGAATGTTCTGATGCTCCCATTAGAATATTAACATTTTGACGACAGATCGGATATATCCTTGATGACAACATGGCCCCGTTTGCGAACGGAGAATAACAAGAATATTACTGATCTGTTTCAGGCCAGTCTTAAGCGGGATATGGAGCAGCGCAATTCATATCTGACTCGTGGCGATGGACCCAGTATATTCTTAAGTGTAATTGTGCTCTGTTCATATGAATGGAGGATAAATAAATAACATCTCTTGTTTACGTCACATCAGCCGAGGAAAAACATGCCTGCACCTTCCCCTCCAGCTAAAACCCTCATTGGTTTAGCTGTGCGGGTTCTACATAAGCATGCACTGTATGTACCAAGGAGCCCAGATGTTACGCTCGATGTATGCACCGAGGGGCCTGGGGGCCCTAGTGGTCAACTCACACTGTAAGCACCCAGGGGCCCGTGGGCCCTAGTGGTAAGCTAATGCTTTAAGCACCGAGGGGCCTCACATTGTAAGCACTGTGGGGCCCGAGGGCCCTAGTGGTCAGCTCATGCTTTAAGCGAGGAGGGGCCCAGGGACCCTCACACTGCAGGTGCCGAAGGGCCCAGGGGCCCTAGTGGTCAGATCACGCTTTAAGCCCCAGGGGCCTAGGGGCCCTCACACTGTAAGCACCCAGGGACCCTAGTAGTCAGATCATGCTTTAAGCCCCAGGGGCCTAGTGGTAAGCTCACTCTTTATTAAACGCCCAGGGGCCCTCATACTGTAAGCACAAAAAAGGCCGGAACATCACCTTGCAAGAAACGTGGTATCGCGCCAAAGGCAAAACATTTGCTTATGTAAACTAATTAAGTGCGTATGCGCCGGCTTACAAAAACGTGTCGTAAGTGTTTTTTTGGGGGAAATGATTTATTTCAATTCAATTGATTATTACACTGAGCCTCTTTTAACATTATAAAATTAGAATTTTCTCCTATACCCTTCGTGGGTGACTTGAGAAATAAAACATAATTTTCAATTTTTCATTGCCATGAACTTGCGGAAAACACGGCTTCGCAAAGTTCGTCCAGTCCAGTACATTCTGTAATGTACGAGTCAATAAAATAGACACACTAAATATACTTTCATTTCTGATACATGGCATCCACTGAACTGGTCGTAAAAATGAGCGTACATTTGAGCCTACCAACTTGCGTATGAAAATATCACATGTGATTCATCAAACTTGTGTAAATCACTGATCTGAGCGTAAATATGTTCGTAGGTTGATAAATCAAGACTTGATCATATATTAGGAAGTGTGTGCACATCATTATGAATTACCATACACGCTAATTTACTACCATATTTGGCAGGGCCACCGCCTTTAAAACACACATGCCAATGCGGTTTTCTCCAGTATTATAGGCCATGGAAACAGGAAAGCAAAGAAGAATAATTTTTCTGTGAGGGTAAAATTTAAATGCTTTGAACATGAAAATAAACGTGTGCTTATTGGGAGCGTTAGTAGTGGCGTGCAGCCTATCCCCAAAGCCGCTATGTGGCAGAGGAGAACCAGGGCTTAAATGCTTCCTCTGAATTGCGAATTACAGCTGAGATAAAAAAAAATGAATAAGAAAATAACCATTTACAAAGAAGTTCTGCCGGTACAGATGGAGGAAAGGGCATCCCGGACCTCTTACTTGCAGAAGAGGATGATATCATCGGGAAAGTGGCTGTGGAACGAGTAATAGAAGACGGCAACTGCGACTTGATTTGTCAAGACTTCAAGTTTCTCTCACGCCAGGTTGCGACGTTTGCTAGGTCTTCTAGGCTAATAAAGCTAGATTGGATTTTTAGAAAAAATAGAAAAAGGTAACATTTTTGTTTTCATATAGCTGTCTCCAATAAATCCTTATACAGGGGCTATTTCCTGATTTAATAATCTTTACCGGCTTATGCTTCATTCCATTTAGGCTACATGTGATGAGAAAATAATAGCAGTGTTAAATTAAAAATCAATTTATTCAGATATTATTTTTGCAAATTAGGCTCCACAGCGTAGGCTACGTCTACAGCCACAATGCGTAGGTCAAGTGCATTTTTAAATATTGCCCAGATGCATTAACGGCTTCTAATATTTTCATAAATGGAATGCCTTGGATGTTATTTTGCCATTTTTACGATCAGCTGCTCATTTAAGGCAAAATCTTTTTTAAGCTCACAATAACCTAGCTTACACACTAAAAAAATGCTGGGTTGTTTTTCCAAACCCAATGCTAGGTTGTCTAATCAAATTTATAAACTCACTCATAGGCGTAGTTTTTAGTAGGGACGCTAGGGACATGTCCCTACCAATCTCAAGGAAACAAGAATTGCAGAGTAAAAACTGTAGTTATAGGCCTAGTATAATTCAGAAACGCATTGCAGTCTTCTGAAAGTGCAGATCTGGTTGACAGCTGCATCACTAACCTATTAGCAAGCTATCCTATTATCTGGCATAGCCAATGAACAACCTGGACTGACTCGTCATTCCCTCCCTCGCCTCTTTCCCAGTGAGTGCCACGAGCTGTCAGAAACTTTGTTTATAACAGTATGGCTGCCTGAGAAATTCACAGATTGCGTTGTTTTTGGGACCGACCGACAGTGACGTCGTAACTGCTGATCGCAGCAAAAAAAAAGTTGTTGGCAAAAGGGGATTGAAGCGCTTGCGCACATAGCCTGCTATGGTAAGCCGAACAGATCAAAAGCCGACACAAACTAGACACCACCAGAGATTTTCTCATAGAGCTCCGTAGTCCCGCCCCCTCCTATCCATGGCTGGTCCCAGAAGAAGTCTTTCAGTCACCCTTTATGATGATATTATGGCATTGTATGGACCAAACTTTGACATATATGTAATACAAAGTCCATTATATACTCACCACTGTGTTTAAATCAAATTTGAATCATATAATTAACGGAGTTTGAGAAACATAACTACTCTACCCAGAATCCCCGGTCGTACATCGCCGGCTCCCGCTTTTGCTAGCTAGCGCAGTAGCTACCGGGCGGCCGCTCTGCTAGCGAAAATGGCTAACACTCGGTCTGCTCTTGTAACTTATTAAAGGTAGTAGCTACTGGCCAAAGAAGTAGTTACCGGCCGCTCTGCTAGTGAAAATGGCTATCACTTTGTCTTATTATGGAAGTGAATCACCAAGGGCGAGAATCACTATCAGTCTGGCCATGTAAAAAGTGTCAGCTTTAACTTCAGCAGTGCTGGTGAGCAAGTGAGTAGACCGGATGTTGTAGTCGTTTCGGTTGTTTTTTTGAAAACATGTTTGCTGTTTATTTGTTGGACATAATTTCAAGTGACCAATTTTATTAATTATTTTAAAATGTGACAACCCCTCTCTTGGGTGTTTTGAACGTGTAGCTGCCTGAATATAGAAAAAAAACATTTTCAGTCCATTGACACCCATTGTATTTTTTCCGAAAAGTGGCACGAGACGTTTGTCACCAAAGTGGGCGGGACTACAGAGTTCTATATAGGGGGAGATGGGAGACTCCACGTCTTTTGCATTGTGAAAATCGTAATGGCTAGCTTGGATCACGTGCACCGTTGCTAGCCAATTGTTTCGAAGTATTGACATCAGTGAGACTCTTCAGAGTTTTTCGACAGTTATCAATGGCATTTGGCATTGCACGCACCCATTAATATTTTGAAAGACAGAAAAACGACATCTATGATATTACCACTCCATGCACCTATAAAGAGTGAGTTGCTTACTTATCACCACTGTTACACTGAAATATTGGTGTTTACCAAAGACACATGGCCACACTTTAATTGCATTAGGAAAGGAAACCGTTTTTACTGGTGCTACCTAGCTAGCCTATATAACGTGGACCTACTGCAAATCATCAGAAGGAAATTTAAAAAAGAATTTAAAAAAGTCTCGACCTATTATTACAATTTAACGTTACCGCTGCACATAGACGTGGCATGGCGATGTGATCTATACACTGATGTGTTGGTAGAATGTTTGTGGAATACAATTCCAAGAGTAGGAAAAAGAATGCAAATATGGATGTTTAGCTATGTAACTAATTAGCTAGCTAGCTATGGTTTCAGTGACCATTAAACATCCTTTCAAAAACGGACTCGCTAACAAACAGACACACAACCTAACACCGATTTATTTTTGATTATTAAACAATGGTATACAGGCATGGAGCAATCGATTTCAGATACTTATCCCACAGTTTGGCTGCTAGCTCCGAGACGCTGGGCCTGTAGTGTCGTAAATTAATTCTAACTGCTGCAACATTCCCTACTGTCTCTCATCTCACAAAAAGTTTTTTTTTCATAATAGACACAACATGGCTCGCTCCAAAATGAATATGTGATGACAAACATGTTGAAGATGAGCGACAAGGCAGTCAATTTATTATGCAACGAACAGTTTCCACAAAATTGAAACTTTTTCAGGGTGCTAAGGGATCTTGTCCATTGACTTCCACTCCAAAAATACAGCCCGAAACAGACCAATGATTGTTGTCTTCCTCTGGGGGAGGGTCTCTCACTCACTAATCTCTCACATGAAATTTACGTAAAACCGAAGTTTGTTTGCAGGGTTATTTGAATCATAACGATAATCAAAGTTTTTCGTTGTTTTTTATTTAAATTTTCACACTGTAGCCTAATTCCAAAGACATAGAACGATATTTGGAAGAACTTTGATGTTTAGTTTAGGAATATGGGAAACAGTTATTGAACATGAGCAGAGACTGATCTGAATGCAGACATGAAAGAGCAAACACTATTGTTTTAAATAAAGTGAGTGTGTATTTAATCACATTCATGAAATGAAATAGGCCTACTTAGTTCAAAGCGATGTTTTCTGGTATTTTAAAAACAAATGTGGAATATATTTTAGTTGGAATACAACACCAACAATTAAACAACAAAAAATATAGGCTAAATGCAATTTATTTAAAACAATAATCCCTGTTCTTTCATATATTTTGCTAGCTTCCACATTGCTCGTGTTCTCTAGCCTGTGTTGTCCAAGCCTGAAATGGGTAGCCTAGGCTACTCACTGGCAACCCATAGATATACAGTTTGCCTGTACAAAATACGGGTTTCCACCTTTTCAAAGGTATGCAGGCGTATAAGGTTATGATACGGGAAATATAGTCTATATAGGTTTTTTGTTTTCAAACGTTTTCCAACATAATTCATTCATAATTCATGGTGGTATACTGATCTTGCAGTGTTATAGGCACGCAAAAATGCAAACCATTTTTCTGATTGGCTACCGCTCACCAGCTCTTCTCATATGGCGCACATTTGATCAGTTGGGTAAATAAACAAACCCAAACGGTGGCAACTTTTTTCATATCGTGCACATTTGACCGGTTGGGTATATAAACAAACCCAAACCATGCCATGTGTAGAACAGTGATAGTAGCTAACTGAGTGACTCCCCTTTGTTGGAAGTCATGTGAATACCTAGGCAGTAAATTATGGTATACTGACCTTGCAGTGTCTGATACTCAATCAGAAATCGTTGATCAACTTTCATGTCTGTTACCTAACAACCGACACAACTTTTTTCATATCGCACTCAGCTGATCGGTTGGGTAAATGAACAAACCGACGTTAGTTTGTTAATGTTCTAGCAGAGATGTCCAAAAAGCGCTGCATGTCCAAAGCTATCCTAAAAATGGTGCAAAAACTACAAGCTTCAATTTCAAGCCTGATGAATTAGAAGTGTGATGGGTGCTAATAAGTGTTTTGTGTAAGGGGGAGTGTAAGGTTCGGAGAACCAAACGCGACCGATAAGGATTTCTAAAAGCGTATCTAGAAAGATACGTCACAAACGCGGAAGTAGCCGCACCAGGACGGAGATAACAGGATCGGGAGCAAAACTTCCCTAGCACAAGGCAAAACAAAGCAACCTCAAAAACTGAGGCGATCTCGATAAACAGCGAGAATAACTAACAAGAGAACCTCACGCGCTAAATAATTAAGCGTAACAAGAGGTGGTGAAACAAAACAAAACTCGATAAAACAAGTGAAGGAAAAGAACAGAAAATAAAACCTGTTATCCAGAGCTCTTGTGGCGAAAGAGCTGAACACAAAAGATAACAGGTTACAAGAATAAACGATAAAGAGAAAGATTGGAAATAAAAGAGAAAACCAATCTAATCCTAATTCTCAAACTGGACTTGCTGCGTTTCTGAATCATAGGAACCAGAAATGCAGCGACCGAATTTCCTATACCTTACCGACTTCATTGTCAACATAGCAAAGACAATATCGAAGTGAGGAAATGCAGAAGTCCTGAGGCATTTATAGCCGGCAGGAAACGCAAAGCAGGTAGTGTTGTAGTCGAGACCACCTAAACCGAGACCGAGTCAAGACCAAGACCAGAGCGTATCAAGTCGGAGTCAAGACCAAGACTTTGAGGTGGCGAGACCAAGCCAAGACCGAGACCAGACCAATGCGAGTCCAATTCAAGACCATGACTGTAATTGTCTTGGTCTACCATCATAGTGATGGCTCAACATTTACACCATTTCGCTGCTAAAATTCAAAACACAGAAAGCATTATTTAGGAATTTTAATAAAGAAAGCATTATTTTTGTGAAAATACTGATGTACAGTATACAACAGAAGTGAGTACACCCCTGTACAATATCACTTAAATGTCAAATGATTCATAATTGCATCACCTCTCAATAATTGCATTATTTCTAAGTTGACAAGTAGAGTGTTTCCTCTTCTGAACAATCAAAAACAAATACTTTAGAAAGACAAAAGTGAATACACCTGTGGTCACTGCTACACAAGTTAGTTAAAATCATTTTAAATATTTGGTCGCATATCTTTTGCATGCCATGACTTCCTGATGTCTGTGACCCAACAACATCAAAAGACTCTTGATATCTTATTTTCTGGTACTGTTACAAGCGATACTATAACGTCTCTGCATTTGAATGGATCTCTATGGGAATTAGGGGGTGGGAGTAGATTTAGCTGTAAATTACACTGGAACAGTATGAAACACATGGTTGGCTAAATGACTCTAAGTCATCAAGGGTCTGACGTATCAAACAAGCCTTAAACCATCACTCTGCTGCCAGAAATACAGTAGATATGGATGGATAACTGGAAGGGTTTCTTCTCCTTACTTATTTTTCCATAGAGCTCAATAGGAAAATCTGTCATGAGAAACAACCCTTAAAGTGATCCATCCATATCTACTGCATATCTGGCAGCAGAGTGATGGTTTGAGGCTCGTTTGATACATTACATTACATTCATTTAGCAGACGCTTTTATCCAAAGCGACGTACAATAAGTGCATACCGAGACGTCATCAAGATCACTACAGAACAGTCAAGACAAAGCACATCCTTCCCATAATGTAGCAGCTATCCCTAGTAATGAACGTTGACTGTAGTTCACTGTAAGCTGTGGGTAAATCAGCTATACTACGCTTCTATTCTAAATACTATTATAAACTATAGCAAACAGGAAAGCACAGGGAACTAGTACCATGAGGTCCTAGGTTAGAATATCAGTCAAGGTGGAGTCTGAAGAGGTGTGTCTTCAGGCCTCGACGGAATGCAGGCAGGGTTTGAGTAGAACGTAGGGGAATGGGAAGTTCATTCCACCACTGAGGAGCTAAGGTGGGAAAGCTCCGCAGTCGGGACGAGCAAGAGCCGTTGACACGGAGGGGGGGGGGGAGTGCGAGTCGCCCTGCTGTAGAAGAGCGAAGTGGTCGAGCAGGAACATAGTTCTGGATTAAGTCCTGCAGGTAGGCGGGGCCTGTCCTATTAGCTGCAGTGTAGGCCAGGGTCAGAACTTTGAACCTGATCCTGGCTGCAACTGGCAGCCAGTGGAGTGACCTCAGCAGGAGGGTTACATGGGAAAATTTTGGGAGGTTGCGAGCAGGGAGTTGCAGTAGTCCAGGCGTGAGGTGACCATGGTCTGGACAAGAAGCTGGGTGGAGTAGGTGGTCAGGTACGGTCGAATCCTCCTGATGTTGTACAGGAGGAACCTGCAGGACCGTGCCATCGCCCTGATGTGCTCTTTGAAGTCCAGCCGGTCGTCCAGGACCACCCCCAGGTTCCTTGCAGAGTGGGAGGCTGCCACCACGGTCCCGTCAACGGTGATGGAGAGGTCATGTAGTGGGGAGGTCTTGTACGGCATGAAGAGGAGCTCTGTCTTGTCAAGGTTGAGCTTCAGGTGATGGGTAGCCATCCACTCAGAGATGTCAGTCAGACAAGCAGATATCCTCTCCTTAACCTGTGGGGTAGAGGGAGGGAAAGAGGAAGAGTTGAGCAGCATAGCTATGGTATGAGAAGCCATGTGAATTAATTACTGAACCAAGAGACTTAGTATACATAGAGAACAGCAGAAGACCCAGTACATATCCCTGTGGGACTCCTGTAGACAGGGGATGGGGAGCAGAGACGGAACCCTTCCAGGAGACTTGGTAGGATCTATCAGTGAGATACGATACAAACCAAGAGAGGGCAGTCCCAGAAATGCCCATCTCAGCGAGTGTGGAGATCAGGAGTTTGTGGTTGACCGTGTCGAACGCCGCAGACAGGTCAAGGAGAATCAGAACAGAGGAGAGGGAGGAGGCTCTAGCAGTGGCGAGTGCCTCCGTCACGGCCAGGAGAGCAGTTTCAGTGGAATGGCCGGTTCTGAAGCCGGACTGATGCGGGTCAAGCAGGTTGTTCTGGTGGAGAAAAACAGACAGTTGGTTAAGGACAGCACGTTCAATTGTTTTGGACAGGAAGGGCAAGAGAGATACAGGATGGTAGTTCCTGACATCAGAGGGATCCAAGCTAGGTTTTTTAAGGAGTGGGGTTACACGGGCAGTTTTAAAGGCAGCAGGAACATGGCCACAGATTAGGAAGGTATTGGTAATGGAGGACAGATATGGAAGGAGCTCAGCGGATATAGACTGGAGGACTGCTGAAGGTATGGGGTCTAGTGGACAGGTGGTTGCGCGATGGCATGTCACCAGCTGGAGCACATCTGAGTCCTCCAGAATCGTGAAGGACGACAGTGTAGCGATGGGTTCAGTATGGGGGATGTGGGGTGTCACCGGATGCGTGAAGGAGTTCCGGATCGTGGCCACCTTCCCCTCAAAGTCATCTGCAGAGAGGAAGGAGTGTGAAGGGGGTGGAGGGGGGATGAGCAGGGAGGAGAAGGTGGAAAAGAGTTTACGTGGATTAGATACACATGCATCAATTTTAGACTGGAAAAATGAAGTTTTAGCTGATGTGGTTGCAGCTGTGAAGGCTGCCAGCAGAGTGTGGTAGGAGGCCAGGTCATCTGGGGATCTGGATTTCCTCCACTTTCTCTCAGCGGCTCGCAGCATGGTTCTGCTGGATCTGAGAGAATCCGTCAGCCACGGGGAGGGAGGTGATGGTCGAGCTGGTTTGGAGACAAGAAGACATAGTGAGTTGAGAGACTGAGAGGCATGAGTTAAACACAGAGGTGGCAACATCAATAGGCATTTTAGCAAAGGTAGCAGGAGGAGGAAGTGCAGAGAGAGCAGAAGTAGTGAGAGAGGAGTGCTGAGATTTCTCCTGAACATAACAGTGGGTGGGTTGTTAGCGGAGTTGAGGGAGAGTGGGCAGGAGAGAGAAAATGAGAAAAAGAAATGGTCCGTGAGTTCAGATGTGGCGCAACTCCTGGTGAGTACAAGGTCCAGATGGTTACCACCCTTGTGGGTGGCAGGCGATGGGGACTGAGTGAGGGCGAAGGACTGGAGGAGTGAGGCGACACTGGATAGCTGGGAACTGTCTGGTTGGAGGTTGAAGTCTCCCAGTAGGATTACAGGGGTGCCATCCTCAGGGAAGGAGCTCAGGAGAGTGTCTAGTTCACCCAGGAAAGCGCCGAGCGGACCTGGAGGGCGATAGAGAACAACAATGTTAAGTGCAGATGGGTGAGTTACAGTGACTGCATGAAACTCAAAGGAAGAGATATTCAGACAGTGTACAGTGGGAATAGAGAATTTCCAGGACATGGAAATGAGCAAACCAGTACCCCCCGTCTCGAACAGAGGCCTTGGGGGTGTGGGAGAAGGAGTAGCCAGCAGACAGAGCAGCTGGAGTGGCTGTGTTATCAGGAGTGATCCAGGTCTCAGTGAGAGCCAGGAAGTGGAGGGACTTCACCTTGGCATAGGCAGTGATGAGGTCAGCTTTCTGGACGGCTGATCGGCAGTTCCATAGTCCACCCACCACTGAGAGTTCCTTATGAGAGGACAGTGGTGGGCAGACCAGGTTAGCCGGACAGCGTCTGCGGTGGTTGGGCCTCCTGGAGCGAGGCATGGAGCACAGAGGAATGGGGGTTAGACACATGGTAGGGGGTGATAAGACAGGTTAGGTGGGGAAAGATCATTACAAACAGATAATTCAAACAAATTGACAATGAGGCTGCCGTATTTACGGTATTTACAGCAGCCTCTGCTTTCATTTATAGACTATTTGCTAATTTCCCGATTGCACTCAGCTGCTTGCAGGGCTAGTTCACTCAGGTGAATCTATTTTCAATTAGCAACACAAAAGACTAGCAGCTGGCCTAAAAACACAAAGCAAGTTAACAACTGACCGCTAATGCTGCAATGTACTTCAACTACACAGTGACTACGCTACAAACAGTCTAATTAACTAACGCACAGCTGAAACCGAATGAAAATAAGACACTTAGCCTATCCGACGGTAGATTATTGACAATGCTGGTCTGATTGCACTCTGAAGTAGGAATGCAAAACACGCTATATATTCACTCAGGTGAATCTATTTTCAATTAGCAACACTGCTAATTGAAGGATCAATAATTTGTAGCAACACTGCTCCAAAGGATCAATAATTTGTGTTGGTTTTGCTATATGCAAATGCAGGTTGGCATCCTTAAAGTGCCTGCTTGTTTACCATTTCAATTACATAGCTATACTTGTACAGATATGACTGGCAGTCCCTATGTTGGTTAACTAACCTTTTGAAACAATAAGAGAAAATACCATGTAGCTCATTCAAGTATGACAAAATAGTCTTTATGGATTGTGTAAAACTAAGAATTTAGCCCATTTTCAGATGGTGGTAGCCTACACTAACTGTTTAAAAATATTTCTTCAAAAGCAGCGAACTTGAAGTCAGATTTTATAGACTATAACATTGAGGGTACGAGTACTGATTACATTTTAAAAGAGACACCCAAAATCAAACACAATGGATTACCTACAAAAGTCAACATCAATAATCACCAGTGACGAGAATGAAAAATGAATTACTCTCAATTTAATGAAACTTCAGCCAATGCTGCATTTCGAAGCAATTTGAATCTGTAACATTCAGACTTAACGTTATATTTAACATTTAAATAAAAAGAAATGCGGCCAGATTAAGCGTTGTCTTTGGATATCGATTAGGTTAATGGTATAGTCATAATATAGTAATATAACGATTAGGTTCATGTACATTACTTACATTTGATATGATTAGTAAACCATGGGTAAAGTAACGTTTGCTTAGCTAGTTACCTTTTACCTCAGGATCAGGTAACCTAATGCAGATCACAGGTTTATTGAATTTGGCGAACATCCTTGACTGATAACGTGACATATAGATAAACAGTTTGGTGTAATCTGACCCAGTGCGCGAAATGCCACAAAATGCCGTTGAAATGGCCTCCAAGACGCGTTTCCAACACAATTTAGCCATCCATTGACGACTGTTGTTCACTGGAGATGAAAAGGAAAATGGAACATTATAGAGGCCTAATTATGTATTTTTATAAGTATCTGGTTCATATAGGTTAATACTTACTGAACAATAATGTTCACGCCTTCTCACACTGAGAGTGAACGTCTGACAAAGAGAGGGGCTGTGTTTCTCCTGCAGTAGCAGTTTCAGTTGAGCTACAAAATATTATTGCGATTGTAACACAACGACTCGTGAGACCCACATAATGGCACTGTTACTATTCAGTGTTCAACTGCAGAGTGCAGACAGACTCTGGTGAGTGAGCTGGCTGTCGGTCTTTGTGATGTATGTGATGCGACTTGGGGTACAGGAAAAAATAAGCGGTTAGCCTAACGTTATTTACAGCCAGGCCTACGCTTTGAGGTAAATTACTATTTAAATCGTTAATGTGTGGTTTTATCTAGCGATCTAGCAAAATTTCTGTCCACTAAACCTAGAAATCAATGATATCAAATAGTAGCATATTTTGTCATCTGTAACTAGTTTTCCGTGGTGGCCAATCAAATTTCTGTGTGGGCGGGTGCCACCACATGCCCCCCCCTGGACACGCCCCTGGTCTCAACCGGTCTTGAAAAAAAATTCCGAGTTCTCTTCGTCCGAGACCGTGACAAGACCAAGTCAAAATGCAGTCGATTCCGAGACAAGACCGAGATTTTCAAAATATGGTCTCGAGACCAAGACCAGTCTCGGGTACTACAACTCTAAAAACAGGTGCAGGGAATAATTGCAGGGCAAGATACAAACACCGGAACGGCGTTGCCTGTCGGCCACCACTTTTTGTTAATAAAATGAAACCTGGTAAAAAGGGCTTGACAAGAATTGCGTGTTTTAGCCTGTTGGATATACTCCAAGTTTTTATAGTCGGTCCAGACCGTAAAAGGATGCTCCGCTCCCTCCAACTAAGGGCGCCACTCCTCCAACGCCAATTTGACCGCTAACAGCTCACAATCTCCAACGTCATAATCTTTCTCGGCAGATGTAAGAACCCGAGAGAAATACGCGCATGGGTGTAGCTTGCGGTCCAGCGGAGAGTGCTGGGTCAGAATGTCCCCAACCCCCAGCTCAGAGGTGTCGGCTTCTACCACAAAGGGGAGGGAGGGATTGGGAGTAATAAGAATAGGTTCGGAGTAGAACATCCTCTTTAGTTCAGTAAATGCTGTCTCAGCCCTAGGATTCCACTGAAACCGAGCAGATGATGTCTTTTTTGTGAGGGCTGTGATAGGGGCAGCTACCGAGCTAAAATTGTGGATAAACCTCCTATAAAAATTAGCAAAGCCCGAGAAGCGTTGTACGCCAGTTCCTAACCGCCATCAGAACATTCCTGTCCGCAACAATGAAGCCTAACAAGGAGGCAGAGCTGTTGTGGAAAGCGCACTTCTCTGCCTTAACAAATAGTTGAGCCTTAAGAAGCGCCTTTAGAAGAAAGATCTGGAGAAAAAATTTAAATATCATCTAGTAGACAAAGACAAATTTCTCCAGGATCTCTCTCAGAACATTGTTCACTAGCGCCTGAAAAACAAAGGGGGCGCTAGTGAGGCCGAAAGGTATCACCCGGTATTCGTAGTGCCCGTGGTGTGTGTTAGAAGCGGTCTTTCACTCATCGCCCTCACGCATGCGCACGAGATTGTAAGCGTTGCAAAGGTCGAGTTTTGAAAAGACTGACGCCCCCTGTAAGCGCTCAAATTCATGAGGGGAAGGGGGTATCTGTTCTTAATGGTAATATCATTGAGACCCCGGTAGTCTATACAGGGTCTTAGCCCTCCGTCTTTCTTTTTAACAAAAAAAAAAACAGAACCGGCTGGTGACGTAGACGGCGCGATAAACCCATTAGCCTGAGAATCCTCAATGTACTGTTTCATAACCGCGCTCTCCGGAACAGACAGGGAATACAGTGAACCCCTGGGAGGAACAGTACTCAATGGCGCAATCATATAGTCTATGGGGTGGCAATTTGGTAGCGCGATGTTTATAAAGACCTCAGTGAGGTCAGAATACTCCGTAGGCACGCCCGTGGGTAGACTAAACTCAAGCACCCCTACCACCTCCGGAGTACCGGAAGATGTGCCAGATGACCTGTCCCACTCGAAATCGGAGATGGAGAAATCGTCCTCCTCCGTGAGACCCCCCTCTGCAAAGGAATCCCAGGACAAACTCTCCTCTCTATTACCAGTAAGGGGAGATGAAATACCCTGGTCTGAATTAAACTCCGCCTCCTCTGAATCACTTTCGGAGCTGAATTCGGAGAGATCAGGAGTGCAGGCCGAAGAAGGGTAAATGGCATTATGACAATGAGATAGGCACTGAGGACCCCACTGACGAATAGGTTTCCTATCTCTACCCCAACAGATATGAGGGTTATGAAACCCTAGCCACGAATGTCCCAGTACCAGTGGGTACGACGGAGAGTCAATTAAAAATAATTCTATTTTCTCAGAGTGCCCCTGGTGAGAGATGCACATCTCTACTGGATTTGTCCTCTCCTTAATAACTCCAGAACCCAAAGGGGGACTATGAAGGGCAGTAACCTGACGGGAGCTAGTGAGTAGGTTGGTGGGGATTTTTAATTTCTTAGCCATTTGGCGTCAATAAAAGACTCCACGGCCCCGGAATCAATAAAAGCGTTAACGCTTACAGAGCATCCCTCCCAAAACAGTTGAACGGGTAACAGGGTCCGAGAAGGAGTACTATTTTGTCTCACTGGGGACCTCGGTTTCCCCCGTGAGACCCCGCCCCCCCATCAACTTAGGACATTGATCCTTTGTATGGCCCCTACGCTTGCAGTATTGGCACCAGTATCCCCGTGGTTTCGCTCTCCTAGATTGGTGGAGAGACGACCCATCCACCTGAATGGGCTCCTGCTGATCAGCGGAGGGATAGGTGGGGGAACTGGGCAGAATACCTACTGGCAAGGCAGATTTAAAACGGACCGAGTGATTGCTACGCTCACTTACACGCTCTCTGATCTGGTTATCAAGGTGTATAGCCGTGATGACCAGGTCATTGAACGTAGCGGGTGGCTCGAGCATAGCTAACGCATCCTTAATGGGGTTGGACAACGCTTTTAAAAATAAGGATTTTAGCGGGCCGTTGGGCCAACCTGTCTCCCCGGCCAATGCTCGAAATGCTATGGCAAAGGCCGCTACAGTATCAGTTCCCTGGTGCAAACTGGTCAATTTCCTGGCTGCCTCTTCGCCTGAGACTTTGTGATCAAAAACCAGCTGCATCTCATTCATGAGCTGGATTGAATCATGAATAACAGGGGCGTTGGCCCGAATTAGAGGGTCAGCCCAAGCGAGAGCCTGATCAGACAGAAGTGACAAAATAAATGCTACACAGGATTCTGGTGTAGTGAAGCGGGAGGGTTGTGCTTGAAAAAAAATAATACATTGTGTCAAAAATTGTCTGCATTTCCCCCGGTTCCCCACCATAACAAGGCGGTAGCTGGAGTTTTGGCTCTTTACGGGTACGGGACATGGGAATGGGAGGAGTTTGTGCTTGTGTAACTGAGGGGGGTTCACTGTCACAGAAAGTCTATGCAAACTTTCAGTAACTTTCTGTAGGCATTCTCCCTGGTTGTTCAGTTGTTCTATCAACTGGCCTTGTTGAATTTGTAGGGAGAAAATAGCCTCCTTGACAGTAATCCTGTAGCGCCCTGGCTAGGCAGCATTTTGTAAAATTCGGTAGAAGTCGCTGGTTCTTCCATACTGACTTTGATATTCTGTAAGGCGGAGTGTAAGGATCGGAGAACCAAACGCGACTGATAAGGATTTATAAAAGCGTATCTAGAAATATACGCCACAAACGCGGAAGTAGCCGCACCAGGACGGAGATAACACAGGATTGGGAGAAAAACTTCCCCAGCACAAGGCAAAACAAAGAAACCTCAAAAACTGAGGCGATCTCGATCAACAGCGAGAATAACTAACAAAAGAACCTCCTGGCAGAACCCACCCCATCAGCTATGGCTTGTGCTGTAATATAATGTAATGTAATGTGCTCGATATTGGCAGAACGACATTTGAGATTGCTATGGACTCGAAAGAAGAAGATGGAAAATTTGGTCAATTCTCACCTATTTAGGGGGTGCTCTGTTTAAGGCTTTATAACTCCAGGGGCCACATGTATTAACAGTGCTGAGCAGATAAATGCCCTCAGAAAGCCGTGTAAGCGAGTTTCCATGCAGAAATTCAGATGTATAATATAACACGTGCTGTGAGAATCTGTGTACCTCTGCACACAATGGACACAATACGACTTTCACCCTGAGCATTCTTTTACGCATTCTTTTACTCAGAGTTTTATACATGTGGCCCCAGGTGTGAGCATCAAAGAAACTTGGTAAATGGCTTAAATGAAACAATACAGGTTTACCATTTACAATACAAACTTAAATTATGAAAATAAACAAATCTAAGTCAAAATAAAGTGGCACAAATGCAAAGAAACTTTGGAAAAATGTTTAGTTTGTAACAAAATACTGAGAGCTACATACTGTAAGTGAAACAGGTAAATGTATACATTTCCTGGAGCATAAACTCCATGTCCACAAGCAAAAATCTGAGGATGATATGCAGAACTACTAAAGATCTATGATGCAAAATATAGGTAGTGTACCCTATTGTCCATTAATGGCTCCAAATCTATCCAAATAGCTAAATTGTACAACAAAAACAACAGGTGACATGGCCACGCAAAGGTGGGACGTCTTACGACACTTCCACAGTGTGGTTGGAAAATAGCATTGAGGACATCATTTTATATTACATTTTAGTCATTTGGCAGACGCTCTTATCCAGAGCGACGTACATTAGTGCATTTTCAAACTAGGAACAAGTGCGTTAAAACAACCCTAAAAGGTAAATACGATTTCAAGCACCAGGCGTAGTCAGTATGATTTATTTTATTTATTTTTTTCACATCGCGGTCAAACAATGCACATTATACAGCACACTTCTGCCAGTGCACTGTACACAGGAGACAGGGTTTAGTAGATAGGGCTCTGATTCGGACATAGCACTTGTTTCAGAATCGTCCGAAAATGTCCCAGTTTGATCTGCTCCGGCATTTGTCATCTCCGCCTCAGTCAGGCAAGCCAACTGCACACCTACTCGAACACGCCCACTGTTCCGAAGCTTGTTTCGTATGACCAGAAGCACATAATCAATGACGTCCAAAGCGTCATCACACAACCACCCACCTCACTGGCTTGGTTTGGTCTTGGGTTTGTATTGGGTTTAAAGCAAGCTGTAGATTTGAATATGTGGTGCGCTATAAGCACATTCACTGTTCAGTAACGAAAGCACTTCACTGTCGAATAGAAACTCACTGTCATCCATGTGTATTTCACTCTTAGTATCACTTCATACATTTTCTGGCAACATACTTAAATGAAAAAAAAGTTCATATAAAAATGAAGACTAAACTTTTAACAGAGCAGAAATACGCCAAGGTCGTATTTGAACGATGGTCGTTGTACTTTAATTAAATGTATAGATATACACATAGTATATATTTTTCCGGTACGGTGTGTGTTCGCTGCCTGTATGAATAGGCTTATCAATACTCCCAAAATAACTAGCCTATAGCCTACTTTATAAAGTTTTATGAATTAGACTAGGCATCTCATTACATTACAGAACACTCATAAAAAGATTTATTGACTTGTTACAATACAGTCATTGGTTAGGCTACAGGATTAATATGTATTAGCTGGACAAAAATTTACGTCAGCATGCCACTTCACATCCAAGGTCCTTTGACACTAAATTCCTCATCCCAGCAGATGCCACTAGTGTGCACTGTGTTAATCAAAGCTTTGTTTACCCATCACTAGTGCCAACTGAGCATCAGATATCAGAACAGATGTGGGGAACCTCATGGGAGTTACAGACTTGGCCCCCAGTGTGTATGCAGGTTTTGTTTCCACCAATTTCCCTGGGTTAATTAGTTGATCATTATAAATTGAGCATTATAAACCAACACCAACACCAGTGCAGCTTACACCACAGTAAATCATATAGGGACACAAAATCACAGACCAGCTGTGATTCATGAGCTTGTCCAGAAATGTAGCTAAAATGTCAGATCATATTAATCACTGGGCCATTCAACCTGTGCAGTATTGATAAAACAAAACAGAAAATAGACAAGCGCTTTCAAGTTTCATGTTGTTTTAATGAAATCACTCTGCAGTCCAGATCTGGCTCCCTCTACTGGGAAATCTGTTGAATAGAAATGTAAAATAAAAGTGTTACAGGAATAGGATGGAATTAACTTGAGTAAACTGTTAATGTAAAGTTACAATGTTTATCTTATTTACAATCTACACAAATTAAACATAAATAATCAAATAAATAAAATTAATGATCTAGTCAGGTCATGCTTTGTAGTCTGGAGACAAAAAATATATATTTTTATACTTTACAAGTAAACATTTTGCCGTCTTTTACTTTTGCTCTCTATGTCCTTAGCCTGTCATCAGCGGGTCCTCTGGTTTTAGGTGAATAGTCTGCTTCCTGCTGTGGACTTTTGGACCAGATCAGATGGGATCAGATAAGATACTATATTTTAAATACTTTAACCCTTCAGAGAGGAGTAACCTGTAGGTTAAACCTTTCTATCTTAAGAATTCTTCTTTCACATGGCTGTTTTTGATGAAAATCAAATGATAAGTGCTTTTAATGTTAACAATAAATTTAAAGCCCTCTAAAAAACGTGAACTTTTTGTTGTACTTAATAATCTGTTAAATTTTTAAAAAATAATAATAATCCCATCGCTCTGCCTGCTGGGAGATATTACACAAGTCACCCTCCCAACTAAATACAGAAACCCATTACTTATTTCTCTAACATTCGCTAAGAAAATAATCTTTCAAAACTGGAAATCTAAAAAATCTTCTGACATCACTCACTGGATCAACCTACTTACAGAACACATTTCTATAGAAAGAATAACAGCCTCCAGAAAAAAACAATATATCAGTCTTTAATGAAACCTGGAATACATTCTTAACTCATCTAAACTCATAACAGAACTCATCCAAAAACCAAACCCACGCACATGACCGTATTTATTTATTTTTTTTCCCACATATCAATGTCTGCACCCACTGTTTGTTTACACTACATATCTGTAGCCACCGCAACCACAAACAAAATCTGCTACATTTTCTATATGCTATTATATCTATTAATTTTTTCTATTTTCTCCCTCTTTTTTTTTCTTTCTTTATTTCCTTCTTTATTTATTTATTATTATTATTGTTATTATTTTCCTTTTCTTTGATTGACTTGCTTTATTTTCTTTCTTATTTTTATTATTATTATTATTAATATTATTATTATTATTTATTATTATAGATTTTTTTTTTAGTTGTTGTTGTTATACCCTTCCCTCTCAGACGCTTTAGCACAACATTGCTATGAAATATAATTACAAATAAAAATAAAGCTGTCCGCCCAAGAGGGGGGGGGGGGGGGAGGGGGGTGGTGGCGGGAATAAAGAAAGAAAAAAAAAAAGAAAAAATCAATAGGAAAAGTTACTATACTATTTATATAAGATTGAATGATTGCCAGCATTTAACTACAAGATCAATCCATTAGATGAGGTAATGCTATTGTCAAATAACCATGACACTGACTAAAGTTGTTTGTGTCTGATAAGGGCCCAAAAGAAATTGTGAAATGGTGTTGACGCGAAATGATATAATAGATAGGCCACTTGCACGTTCACAACGAGTTGCGTGGAAGCAGTGGGGTGGGGGGTGCCTCTTTATCTGTGGTCAGGGCCAAGGGGTGTTATGAAATGTTTTGACAACAAATGCAACCCTTGAGAAAGATGTGTAGGCCAGATTTAATGATGCCGCCAAAAGGTAATTTCCCTATGGCGGTATTACTGTCTCAAAAGTATATAAATAAATGTAACTGATCCACAAATACATGCAACTGATCCACAAATACATGCAACTGATCCACAAATAAATGGCAGGGATCCACAAATAAATGCAACCGATCCACAAATACATGCAACTGATCCACAAATAAATGCAACCGATCCACAAATACATGCAACTGATCCACAAATAAAGTGTGGATTTTTGAGACAATCCTCACAGGAACGAGGAGAACTTAGTGGGTGGACCAAAGCGAGTTGCTTCACAGATGGTGCTTGCTGGGAAATAGGGAAATGTATACGGAAATAAATAAGTAAATGGGGAAATAAATTCTGAAGTATATATGGTAAGTAAGTACGTAAATAAATATAACATTTTTAAATAAAATGAATAAAAGTAATAAAATGTATTAAAAATATCATAAATTAATTGCACATGCATTTACATTTCTATATTAATTGAAATTTAGTTTTTTTATTTCCAGATTATTTTATTATTCAGCAATCACAGGTAGGTAAATTCGGCAAGTGACAAGCCGTCATGTCAACATGTGACATGACAGCTGTCATAACATGTACCGATAAAAGTGATGACAGTCATGTCATTTGACATAAACTGACATCATTTGTTACGTCATGTTATGACAGCTGCAATGGCATGTGTATGACGGTGTTATGTCAGCCTTATGTCGCAGGGTTCAAGTAAAGTGTTACCAAACCTTCTTATTTCGTAGGTGAATAAGTAGCACCCGTTATAAACTAAATACCACTGAAATTCAAATCTAAGCAAAGATGGAATGTCTTTCAGGTGGAATATCAACCTACAATGCTGGAGTTAAACAAAACATTTGGATTCATAAGCAGGTTCAATAATCTACTGTTTAAACCTTGACAATGAAATTGTTACATTTTTACTTACACTGTTAAGAACTACAATTCCATACAGTCCACAGAAAACTCCTCCATGTTGCAAGTGACGTAGGACATTGTCCCAGTTGTGATTTCCGCACAGTAACGCAATACTTTGCGGCGGAAATGCCTGACTGGCAATAAGTTTGTAAAAACGGCAACACGGCCCGTCTCTTGCAGTCTGTTCCGTTCGCTCTCGCCTCGCCAGGTCTTCATTGGCTCGTCTCACCTCTCCGTGCGGCACAAGGAAGCATCGGCCGTCCGTGACGCCGACCCAACTGACCGAGGCGGGCTCATCTACCCCTGGTTATCAGCCACGGAGGACCGGAGACGAGACGCCAAGAGGCAACGCGAGTAGCCTAGTGGTGGTCAAACAAGAACCACTGCCACCCACCGACCGATCCTGTAGCAGAGCATCTCCTGGATGAAGGTCTCCCACAAGATGGCAAAGAATGATCTGAATAGGATGAAGAAATATAAAGACATCATCATTAGCATCTAGACCCAGCTATTATCGCCGGTATCATTTCCCGTGCGTCTAGGGCAGGGTTCCCAGGACTTCTGAAAAATGGCTGGGGTGACAATGGCAACAGCTTTGCAGGTCAACAAGCAGTACTACACGCCAGTGGGGGAGTGGAATAGCGAGGAGCACATCAGTCAAGGCACGGAAATTCTCACTGGGTTCATCGAGCAGATTCAGGAAAAATTCCCATGCTGGTCCGACGAGCAACAATTAAAAGCAAAGTCGAAGATTGCGGACGACGTTGAAGGAACATTATATTTTGGTCACCCGTGACATTACCTTGTGAAGACCTTGTAACAACATGGTGGGAAGGTTTCGATTTCTCTGGACCATATTCAGGCTATTCAGGCATGAATTGACATTTTTGAATGCATTCATATTGTACAGTTACTTTGAGCGAGGTACTACAAATGTGTCTTTTGGACCAGATCAGATGGGATCAGATAAGATACTATATTTTAAATAATTTAACCCTTCAGAGAGGAGTAACCTGTAGGTTAAACCTTTCTATCTTAAGAATTCTTCTTTTACATGGCTGTTTTTGATGAAAATCGAATGATAAGTGCTTTTAATGTTAACGCTAAATTTAAAGCCCTCTAAAAAAGTGAACTTTTTTGTTGTACTTCCAGAGGAAGTATCATAAAATAATCTGTTAATTAAAAAAATTAAAAAAGCTAAAGAAATGAGGGACGGGTCACACAGGATGCTAATTAGGGAAGTACACAGTTGGGCAGTGCTGTAACATACTGAGGAGCGGACACAATATGTTAGGCGTGTTTGCTGACTATGGATCCAGCCATCTTTATCCTGCTTCTCTTTTTAGGTAATTTACCTGTTAACTGTTAATTTCACATACATCTGGAGAGACAGAACAAGAAGAATAACATTAATGTTCTATGTGCCTTTCTTCACAGATTGTCACTTATCAAGAGGACAAGACAGAGCAGACGCATCAGGAACGGTTACCCTGCGATTAAATTTTGATCCGTATTTCAATACTTATGAAAAGCACTGCTGCAAATTTTACGAAGCTGAATGTCTAATTTTTGTGAACAACAGAAGATATGCCGCTGACCCCTATAAGGGAAGAATATCTATAATCGAATACAGTGCACTCATGGTTGTGAGTATCTGGAATTTACAAAAGTCAGATGCTGGAGTGTACCGATGCGCTGTATTTCCATCACCATATCACATTTACATGGACTACACTGTTCAAATATCAGGTAAGGCCCATATTGCTTAACAGTGTATGCTAATTAACTGAAAGAGCATTCAGCAGTCATTTACAGCATTTATGCAATAGAAACAGTCTGCTTTCTGTGTCCTCTCAGCACTATCAAGAGAATCACTTAGAAAATGCCTCTTGGGTTTCCTGGTTGGTTACATTGGCAGTTTAATTAATTTGCATGTCAAATGCTTAAGAGAACATTAAGTCTGTCAATAGCATAGGTAGAAGAGGGACAGTCCACATGAAGAAAAACTTTTTTTTTCTTTGATGGCAATACATTAAGGGGTTGATTTACTTTAAGGTTTGCGTGTACAAAAACACATGTAAAACTGTTACCACCCGCAAAATATCGTCAGAGGTGATCAACTAATGAGGTGTAAAGAGGATTGCGTGTGCTAAAATTGAAAGATACATTAATTTCTCATTTTTGCAGGTTAGCCTGAATGAATATGCAAAAATGGGCGTCCCTACATTATTTTGCAAAATTGTATAGTGGGAGGAATAGTGGGGGAATAGTGGGAGATGGTCATGCAAATAGATTACTTTAGCATGTGTAAAGTGATTTACTAAACCCGAAAGGAAGTTTGAGAAATTTGTGGGTACATTTAGTACAAATGGAAAGCAGGTATTAAAATCGACACAGAATCCATAAAATGATGGCGGTCATTGTAGCAAGACAGTGTGGGTGTGTTTGGAATATCCATAACTCAACGTTCTGAATGATTGCGTAACAATGGGGGCTAATTAACTGGCCCATTCTAGCTAAAGCTCAAAATACACAAGAAGAGAATTTGTGGATAGCCTACATGGGCAATATCATGAACAGTAAGAATATATTTTTTTAATCATGAAGCAAATCGTGTTACAGAATACAAGAGTAACTAGTATTTGAATCAAACAAGCAATACAACATCTATTATAACAAACAGTGAATAACAAGCAAATCAAAACTTTATAAAAATAAAACGATCAAATGGAAATGTGATTTATACAGTATATGTGACATTTACAGCGCGAGTAGGCTTAGTGCTAGTAAGCATAGTTATGATCATTTCAGTCCTGACAAACATCTGTAACTCCAGACAGAAACTAAGAGACATCCAGTAAAACAGTTTGTAATAAACCGTCAATCGTTCAGTGTAACAGTAGCCTAGGCTATACCCTACACTAAAAAAATACCATTAAAAAAAAACATTGCTGCGTTTTCTTGCAGTATAACCATTTAAAACATGAAAAATCTCTCAATTAAACATGGCTGTTTTCGGCTGGAGTAATTTACATAATGACTCTTAGTTGATCACCCGCAAAGTGTGAAATGTTAACGCATGCAAAAACACCCCTTATTTGGGATCTTAGTAAATCGACCCCTATGAGAATTAGCTTTACTGTCATTGTTTGCTGCCTACAGTATAATTGACAGATATGGCTATAAGGTCATATGAACTCCTCCTTTTTCACAAATAGTTTAGCTTGTTACCAGGCGCTGAATGGATTTGCTTTAGGTACTACTCTGGAGCAAGACCATCTCTCCCCGCTAAACAGGAGATGACCAGAGACCCCCCGTACAAAAGCAGATCCAGACAACAGGTGGAAGCTGGGGTGGTGGAGGGTGATAGCAAATTTATTTTATTACAAAAGCCACAAGCAAACAAAGGGCAGCACATCAGTGAGCAACACAGAGAGGGTTAGGGTTAGGGCATCAGTGAGCAGCACAGAGAGGGTTAGGGCATCAGTGAGCAGCACAGAGAGGGTTAGGGTTAGGGCATCAATGAGCAGCACAGAGAGGGTTAGGGATTCAGTGAGCAGCACAGAGAGGGTTAAGGTTAGGGCACCAGTGAGCAGCACAGAGAGGGTTAGGGTTAGGGCATCAGTGAGCAGCACAGAGAGGGTTAGGGTTAGGGCATCACTGAGCAGCACAGAGAGGGTTAGGGCATCAGTGAGCAGCACAGAGAGGACTGATTCTTGGTTTAAAAAAGGCACTCCATTAGCGGTGTGTGCATGTGATTGGTTGAATATGAGTTGTGTGGTTGCTAGCCAAGCAATGGTTGGCTACAGCAAGAGTTTCCTGACAGAACTTGTTATGCGCACTTCGTTCGCGATGCTCATAAGCAGCCCCGAGTTGGGTGGCAAATAAAAAAAACAAAAAAACAATTGCAGCCAAAATGTAACAGGATGTCACTAAAACAAATAATCCCCAATTGAACAGATTCAGCCAATCAACAGAGCCCACCTCTGCCTTCTATGACGTCTACCACCAGCCCCACCTCAGTAACCATGGTGACCACATCCGCCATACCTGTGGAAAGCCTCGATGAGTTTCAGAGTATTGGAAGTTCAAGGTAAAGATTCACACACTTAAAAATAGGAGGAAGGCGTTCAACTCAACTGATAAAAGGCCATCCATGCCCAGCTAGAAAACATACAGTGCTCAGTAGCCAGCCAACATAACTGCTACTACAGCAGTCCACTCAAAAGCAGTTCAGGTATTTTGGTATTACAAAAATGTTTTAGATTAACAGGCAGATCACAAGGCCATTACATACCTTTGAATAAAAATAAAAAACCATTAGATTTAATTCTTCAGTTTGTTTTTTTACATGTTTATTTATGTGGCGGATGTGGTAACCACGGTGACCACATCCGCCATACCTGTGGAAAGCCTCGATGAGTTTCAGAGTATTGGAAGTTCAAGGTAAAGATTCACACACTTAAAAATAGGAGGAAGGCGTTCAACTCAACTGAAAAAAGGCCATCCATGCCCAGCTAGAAAACATACAGTGCTCAGTAGCCAGCCAACATAACTGCCACTACAGCAGTCCACTCAAAAGCAGTTCAGGTATTTTGGTATTACAAAAATGTTTTAGATTAACAGGCAGATCACAAGGCCATTACATACCTTTGAATAAAAATAAAAAACCATTAGATTTTATTCTTCAGTTTGTTTTTTTATATGTTTATTTATTTGGTTGATGAGTTTTGCAAGAAAGCAAATTGACAGCTACTCTTCCAATGAGCCTTTGCAATAAAATATATACAGATCCTTCCCAAAAAAGGAAAAGTTTTTTTTTTTCCATAATTCCATTCAAAAAGTGAAACTTTCATAGATTATAGATTCATTACACACAAAGTGAAATATTTCTAGCCTTTATTTGTTTCATTTTTCATAATTTTGGCTTACAGCTCCAGAAAACCCCCAAAACAGTATTTCAAGAAATTAGAATAGTGTGTCGAAAATCAGCATTTACTTCAGTTATTTCAGAGAATTTATGTTTTAGACTGAGTGTCACACTATCATCTAATTTACTCAAAACACCTGCAAAGTTTATCTCAGTTTGGTTCAGTATGGGGAAGACTGCAGACTTGACAATTGGCCAGAAGACCATCATTGACACCCTCCAGAAGATGGGTAAGCCACAAAAGGTCATCGCTAAGGAGGCTGGCTGTTCACAGAGTGCAGTGTCCAAGCATATCAATAGAAAGTTTAGTGGAAGGGAAAAATGTGGCAGGAGAAGGTGCACAAGCAAAAGAGATGACCGTAGGCTTCAGCGGATTGTCAAGCAAAGACGATTCCAAAATTTGGCGGAGATGCAGAGGGAGTGGACTGAGGCTGGAGTCAGTGCTTCAAAAACAACCACGTACAGACGTATCCGGGACATGGGCTTCAACTGTCGGATTCCTCGAGTCAAGCCACTCCACTCATTCTCTGAAAGGGTTGCGCCCTCAGGCACACGAATGGGACCGAAACAGGAAGGGTTACGCCCTCAGGCACACGAATGGGACCGAAACAGGAAGGGTTGCGCCCTCAGGCACACGAATGGGACCGAAATAGGAAGGGTTGCGCCCTCAGGCACACGAATGGGACCGAAATAGGAAGGGTTGCGCCCTCAGGCACACGAATGGGACCGAAACAGGAAGGGTTGCGCCCTCAGGCACACGAATGGGACCGAAATAGGAAGGGTTGCACCCTCAGGCACACGAATGGGACCGAAATAGGAAGGGTTGCGCCCTCAGGCACACGAATGGGACCGAAACAGGATGGGTTAAGCCCTCAGGCACACGAATGGGACCGAAATAGGAAGGGTTGCGCCCTCAGGCACACGAATGGGACCGAAACAGGAAGGGTTGCGCCCTCAGGCACACAAACGGGACCGAAATAGGAAGGGTTGCGCCCTCAGGCACACGAATGGGACCGAAATAGGAAGGGTTGCGCCCTCAGGCACACGAATGGGACCGAAACAGGAAGGGTTGCGCCCTCAGGCACACGAATGGGACCGAAATAGGAAGGGTTGCACCCTCAGGCACACGAATGGGACCGAAATAGGAAGGGTTGCGCCCTCAGGCCACGAATGGGACCGAAACAGGAAGGGTTGCGCCCTCAGGCACACGAATGGGACCGAAATAGGAAGGGTTGCACCCTCAGGCACACGAATGGGACCGAAACAGGAAGGGTTGCACCCTCAGGCACACGAATGGGACCGAAATAGGAAGGGTTGCGCCCTCAGGCACACGAATGGGACCGAAACAGGAAGGGTTGCGCCCTCAGGCACACGAATGGGACCGAAATAGGAAGGGTTGCGCCCTCAGGCACACGAATGGGACCGAAATAGGAAGGGTTGCGCCCTCAGGCACACGAATGGGACCGAAACAGGAAGGGTTGCGCCCTCAGGCACACGAATGGGACCGAAATAGGAAGGGTTGCGCCCTCAGGCACACGAATGGGACCGAAACAGGAAGGGTTGCGCCCTCAGGCACACGAATGGGACCGAAATAGGAAGGGTTGCGCCCTCAGGCACACAAATGTGACCGAAATAGGAAGGGTCCCCCAAATGAAACACCATAATGAAAAGTTTAGAAAAGCAAAACACTAACGAAAAAAATAGGAAGTAATACACACATGGAATAACACAATGCAGAAAACCACAACTAACAAAACCACACAAAAAAAAGAATACCTTCCATATATAAACAAACTAATCAAACAAAGTCCATATCCCGGACCGAAAACTAATCAAGCAATTCAGATCCCGGACGACGAGCCCCCATTATGTTACGACCCTGGCTCGAAGGGGCCGCAACACAAACAATTTTAAACACAAAATAAAAAGGGGTTGGACAAGTGCCCCCGCCAGGAGTAATCTATGCATAGCTATGAAGACAGAGTTTGAAAAACCATCCAGTCATGAAAGGGAAAACAATCCTACCCACCTATCAAAAGCCAGCCCAGGAAGATGGGGTCACAGCTGTTGACAGTTAACAGTAAGGAAAGGCCCTCATTACTCTATGGCTAAATGATTCGCTGGTCCTGTCTCCGGACTACAACTCGTTATAAGCCTGATCATAAAGATGCGTTTTTAATCTAGACTTAAATATTGGGACTGTGTCTGATTCCCTTATTCCCTTTGGCAGGGTGTTCCACAGTAGTGGCGCTCTGTAGGAGAAAGCTCTACCACCCGTCAAGTTTTTAGATATTCTAGGGACTACTAAGTAGCCTGCGTCTTGAGAATGAAGTGATCTTTTCGGCTTATATGGTAAAAGCAGATTACATATATACACTGGCGCAAGTCTATTTAAAGCTTGAAAGGTCAGAAGCAAAACCTTAAATTCTATCCTATATTAATTGGTAGCCAATTAAGTGATGCTAGTACTGGGGTAATATGCTCATATTGCTTAGTTCTTGTTAAAATGCAAGCGGCTGCATTCTGCACAAGCTGGATATTATTTAGCAAGGATTTAGGGCAGCCAGATAGCAGGGCATAACAGTAATCTAGCCTAGACGTAACAAAAGGATGGATCAATTTCTCTGCGTCCCCTTCTGATAGGAAGTGCCTTATTTTAGCTATGTTCCTTAACTGAAAGAAAGCTATATGTTTATGTGCACGCAAAAGGTTAGATCTGGGTCTATAGTAACACCTAGGTCTTTCACAGCTGAGTTTGGAACAACTAAACAACCATCAAAATTTAAAGCAGATGTACACAATTTGTTTTTTCAAACTCAATTGTTTTTTTGGACATAAAACTAGCATTTCGGTCTTCTCTGAGTTTAGGAGCAGGAAATTGGAAAGCATCCAAGCTTTAATATCTGCAATACAAGCCTCTAATCGAGAAAGTGGTAGTGCCTCACAAGGTTTCATGGAAATGTATATGTGCGTATCGTCCGCATAGCAGTGAAAATCTACCCCATGTGCCCGAATAATACAACCAGGGGTAGCATAATGAAAAGAGTACTGGAGCTAGCACTGATCTTTGTGGAATACCATATTGCATTACTGAGTAACTGGATACGTCTTCATTTAATTTAACAAACTATTGTTTATTATTGTATAACTATGATCTGAACCATGCAAGTGACCATTTAGTCCAACACAGCCCTGGAATCTCATGATCTATTGTATCAAAAGCTGCACTTAGGTCAAGGAGTAAAAGAACAGACACAGAGTTTTGGTCGGCTGATAATAGTAAATCATTAATAACTTTAAGAAGTGCCGTTTCAGTGCTATGGTAGGGTCTAAATCCTGACTGGAATATTTCATGGATATGGTTTGAGCTAAGGTATGCACCAAGTTGCTTCGCAACATATTTATGCTTCGCACGTTTATGCCCATATTTGGAGTTCCACCTTCCCTGGCTCTACTCATTGGCTGGTGACTGTGGTATCAATAGCATTGATTGTTGAACATTGTATATAAAAAAATAAGGTGAGTTATGACAAAATGTTCCTTGGTTAAAATAAGAATAGGAAAAATAAAAGTTGTGTTTAAAAATATAAATCTCCATTTAGAGGAGATTTTATTGGATGTTGGAGAAGACATTAAGAAGTTGTGAAAAGCATCCTTGATTAAACTGCAGTGTCTGTAAGCTTGACTAACATGGCCTCTGCTGGTGTCTGGCAATGTAATAGAAATAATCTTTATAACTGACCCTGGCTATTTCATACTATATACTACAGTATATACTATTTCAATATATAACTAAGAGTTACAGCCATCTTTCTGCTCAAATTTTAAATGTTATCCAAGTGGCGTATTAAAGAAAAAGATGAAAAGTAATACACACGCATTCCAATTTTTTTGTACATAAGGGTGAAAGAGTGAAGTGTGCAGTTTTACATACATACAAAAGTAGACTAAGCGCAACTATCTACTGATATAACAAACAAGGTATATCAGTAGAACAAGGGAGCATAGATGGAAATGTATGGTAAACAACACACAGATCAGTTTTGTATTGTTCTTTTTCCTTACACAGAGATGTCAAGGTGTGGAACAGCTTGCCAGCTCATTTAGAGACCCTCAGGTGTTTAAGGCCTAGCTTTATGCAATGCTGGATACTCTGTAGTTGTTAAATTATGAGCTTAGATGGGCTGACTAGCCTGTTTCCATCAGTGTTCTTATGTTATTAACTGAGCTGCCATTTTTGCTCCTCCTTCAGCTGGCTTGCCCTTTGGATAGAGTTATGTCCTGTAGCTATGCAAACTACACAAACTGGGTTTCCAGCCTCTATGATCTGAATGTACCTGCTGTCTCTTTCTTTTGATTTAGGGGTTATAATGTGTTTGGGCTCCCTCTGTATTTGGGATGCAGTGTTAGGGAATACTTTTGTTTCTATGTCTGTCTGCATGCTGTTTACCAGGCACGGACAGGGCTGTATCATGTATTAATTTATCTCACCCTCTATTGCACAACCCTGTCATAATTTAAATGAAAATTAAAAACATAAATAAATAAATCTTCATATTTGACATAGCAGTTACTTATTGTAATGGCATGACCATGACAAAAAGTAAATGTAGAGAGGTTATAGTATCGCTTCTAAGAGTACCTGGAAATAAGATATCAAGAGTATTTTGATATCCTTTTATATAGTCATGATAGCATCACCTGTTTACCTGTGGAATACGTGTTTACCACAGAAGTTGGTTGAGAGAATGGCAAGAATGTACAATGCTGTTATCAAGGCAAAGGGTAGCTACTTTGAATAATCTAAAATATAAGACTTTGATTTAACACTTTTTTGGTCTTTGCATAATTTAATTTGTGTTATCTCATAGTTTTGATGTCTTTACTATTGTAAAATGTGGAAAACCGTAAAAATAACGGAAAAAAAACCTTCTATGAGTAGGTGTGTCCAAACCTTTGACTGGTAGTATATTTTCAAATTGTCAAGTAAGGTGCATACATTACCTTGAAAAAGAAAATGTAAACTGGGATTTTGCATTTGAATATGAATTATGTCATGAGTTTTACGTGCATCGAATGAAAATTAAATGCCGAATTGAATTTTAATTTGAATTATGACAGGATTCCCATAGTTCTTGCGTCCCTATTAATTTTACCATGGTCTAATCACCGAATGAGCCATCATTGGTGTGTACAGCTAATTAGTTATTTGATCCAGGGCATTTGGGGGGGAATGAAAACCTTCATAAAAATTGGCCCTCAGGCACACTAACTGGTTATGCTCCAGGGTGTTTCTGTGCCAGAGAGTCTATTTTCATTTAATTTGAACCTCACATCTGGAACATCCATGTGTGTAGACACTCCATGATGCAGATCAACTCCAAATAATATCACATGACAAAACACAAAAAAAGGAAGGAGAGAAAATATGTTATGCTTCAAAAATATATTTTTATTTATTAGTAGGGTGGTCTCCTGCTTCTGACTGGGATGTTTAGCTATGCAGCCACAAGTAAATGTGGGACTCACTTTAGGAAGACTATACGTCACAAAGCTTTTCAGGAGGAGAAAATCTGCCACAAATCTGGTGTAGATTACACAGTTTGTGCCAGGCCGACAGAGTTGGAGCTTCTGTTAAAGATCACATAGTATTGCCTGATGAAGACATCTCCAAGAATCCAGAGCTGCTGGTTGCTACCGCCAAATCCTGTGCGACAGCCGTAGGAGGACTGGAGGGAGAAAGTCATAGTGCATCAGACATAGTTAACAAAATGTTGGTTCGTGATCAAAAGCAGCGTAATTTTTCCTTGCAAAAGAGAGATGAGGTGATAGTTAACTTCTCATTAACATGCTCACATTTAATAACATCCCTTTCTAAGGTTATAGGATCCATGAAAAAAGATTAATGGCTTCATGAATCCCTTAAGGTTTTTCATGTAATATTAGTGATTCATGAAAAAAAGTGGCAGAGGCATCTAATCAAACATGTTGGAAAAAAATCACAGCCATTGCATAAAATATTTGGCTCACCCAAGAATTACCCAGTCTCTGAAAATACATGAATACGTCTTATAAGGCAACATAAACTAAATAGCTGAAAGCTGAAGCTGTATTGCTCTACTGACTCTGCGTTCTTGTGTTTTATAAGTTTCAGTTTTCAGACTTAAATGGATATATTACACTCTTGAGTAAAATGTACTTGAATGATATTTTTGCTGTGTAGTTTCTGTATTTCACACCAGTAGAAGAGGGGAACTCACCTGGGTGATGTAGGCAGATGCTGGGAGGGTAAAGGGGTATCCGTTGATGTTGAAAGTCACCTCAGGCATGCTGCCAATGTTGCTGCATTGGACAGTGGACTGTGGGGAAAGCGTGATTGAAAAGTTTCAAAAGCTTTGTACAGGCTTGCTACAGGCTACAGGCCAATGACATCTCATTTGTGTTTTTGATCATATGAACACAACATTAAAACTAGAGAGTGTGGTTAAGTCACAAGCAGGATAAATTGCACAGAGGAGATCAGTGTGACTTTTTCAAAGATCTCTATGCATTACTTTGGGTAGATTAAAATGGATCACTTGACTTGACTTTGGATATTTTAACTTTACTTACATCTCCATACTGGTTGGTGGTAGCTCCGATAGAGTTCTGGATGCTATTAATGTCATTGGTTGGTCCAACGAGGAGGGAGGTGCCAGTGTCCACGATAGCTTGGCAACCCTGAGAGCAGGCAACGGTGTTTCCATAGATGGTAACACTGCAAACCAAACAAACCAAAGATAATTACATTTACATTAACTTGTATAATTCTATAAAGGAAATGTATTTATATTATATTTCATTGCAGAAAATGTATAACATCATATATGGTTAATTTATTGATAGCATGTGACATACATTGAGATAATATCTAAAGTCCAAGACTCTCTTTGGGGATAATAAAGTTGACATGTATTACAGTACAATATATTTACCATGCATTTTGCATATATTTCACTTAAAACTTAATGTAATCAAGACGCAAACATTCTTGTTAATTTCATTCATGTTTCAAACATTTAATATAATGTTTATGTACTTTTTCATATAGTCATTATACATGCCCACTCTATATATTTTTATCTGAGTAATACATTTCCCATTATATTCACATTTATTTTTGGTATGTAAACAAAGGGTGTTATAACATTGCAAGAGTGATGATTCTGCTGCTTAGATGGTCCTTCATGCTCATGTTTACTTAAACATTATAGAAATAATCCTAACTTCCTTCCAGTTACTCAACTGCTGAAGACTAATGTTGTTTAAGTCCTAACAGAGTCCTCTAAGGGGGAGGAGCCTTGTGCATACCTGTCCATGCTGATCTGCCAGTAGGTCTCAGAGGACAGAGGGATCCAGTTAATATTGCCGGTGTAGTGGTTAGGATCCATTCCACCGAAGACCACCTCGCTGCCAGCCTGTTCATTGCTGAAGGGTGAAACTCTGAGGTTACTTCACGTTTTGCAGTAGCTACTAAAACTTGCATATAGTTACTCCACTACAGGTAGGCAGTGTCATTTCCCTTTCATTTCAGTTATTTCAGGAAATGAATTGATATTGACTTCAACCCACCCCCCAATCCTCCAACCCTTTAGTGATTGTGTGCAAGTTTTAAAGTTTTAAATAGTTTTTGTGCAACGGAACATTGGTAAACAGGTTTATTTCAGCTTACATAAACAACACATCTATGGATGTCACTACAAATATAAATGGATGGTCCTACTGAATGACTTGTCCACATGGTCCATTGGATTAACACTGTTTTGTGCCAGCTGCAGATCCAAGATTTGTAAGTTGCTACTGTGCAACACACATCTTGCAGGAGGCCCTGGGATGTGTTAATGTATGCCAATATATTACAAGTGCCATGGCCCCTGATTACTGAAATGGCACATAAACACTGAGTAATACCTAAAGCCTTACCTGCTCAGGTAGACAGAGAAGAGATCCTGGTTCACCAGCCCCTGATTCATCATGTTGTCAAAGACAGGTGTTGCTTGAGAGGAGGAGATAGAGGGGAAGGCCAGGCCCAGGATGCCATCAGGCACCATGTAGGTCATGAAGGGGGCCTCAGTATGGCTCAGACCTAACATCTGACTTGGGACAGAGATGCCACCAACCTGGGAATAGAAACGAGAGAAAATCAGTTAGCCGTAGCAGAGAAATTCTCAAAATAAGCAAATAAGTCTCTCTCACATACAAATGAATCATGCACTGTAAATGATGTTAAACTTTAAGAAATGCCATTTACGTCATGTACATAAAATGTGTGTGGTGCATTACACAGTTACAGAAATGTAGACTATGGGATGCCTGGACCAGAGTTTTTTTTAGCCAACAATTGCCAGTTTTTGGCCAGTCAAAAACAGATCTAGAACGTTTGGAAAAATTAAAGCCTTCTGGCTGGCTATTAATAAATGAATTAATAAATAATTTTTTTCAAAACTTCAAAATGATATTCCAAGTCAACAATCGCAGACTTCCATGTCATTAAGTATTGATGCAAATGAAAGAACACAGCCTAAATAAGACGGTGGTTGGCTGCTCTTGCCTCTAAGTTATCTTTTTACTTGGTCAAAATTTTATGAAATTGAATATACCTAAAGATGAGATAGATATGAGCAGCAAATTGTTACTTAATTGTTATTGTCTTGCTTTTGAAAACAATGTTCTGCACTGCAGGGCAAAGACAATTAATGCATCATCTACTCATGATGGCATCTTGATCCAAACAGGCCTATTTGCCATGGTGACTAGCGGGAAGAGATTTTTTTTACATCTCCATCCAGTTTCAGTAAGATTTGTGATTTGAGATGATGCGTGGAATCTTTCAGGAGATCTAAATTTCAGTGTCTTGGGACCTCAGAACTCCTGGTTTCTGGTATGTCTCAAGAATCTCACCACAACAGTGTCATATCCCAGCCATCCAGTCATGCTCCCAGTGCCATACTGGATGGAAAGTGTCTGAGAGGTATATTTGTAGGTAGAGGACTGCTTAGGGTTGAATGTAGCATGGTTCTCTGAGAAAGGGAACAGGGGAAGTATAGGATTAAACAGTGCCTTAAGGCACAAAACAGAACTGCCAGCTCTGGTTAAAATTATGACATACCGGTTCAGACAATGTGATGCCTGTTTTACAAAACTAGCATCAAATAAGGCTAGCAAAACAGCGATGTAACAGCTAATATCTAATTCTAGCAAATTTGATATATTATCGATAAATGTGTACGTATATACGTATATAGGTGTGTGTGTGTATGTATTTCCCAATATATGGGCAAATATATAAATTATTGCTACTTTCAGATATTGTAATTCATATATTTTTAAAATGCATTATTGTTAAACACATTTGTCATGATATTTTCTCAAAAAGTCCACAAGGGTGTGTACTGTGAATATGTATGTTGTGTGATATAGGGAGAATTAATTATGTACGCTTTGTATGTGCACAATGTGTGTGTCCCAATGACTGTTGAATGTGTAATTGTAGTATTTTCTTGTTGTTGTGGTGACCTACAGCTGCAAAATGAATTTCTATGAAAACTGATAAAACTTTTGTATGATATAATTTCCCTGCTGTGCCCTCATACACTCAAAGGGATAGAAATATTGTCATTTACGGCAAGCTTGGCTGGAGCAGTAGACTGATGGCACCCACAGGTTGGAGGAGCCAGTATCGAAGAGGACCGTGAAGGACTGCGGGGGGGTTCCGATGGAGATGACACCATAGTAGGACAGCTGTGGCAGGATAAATGGGGGGGAAGGACAACACATTCAGAATTTTAAATAAAGACTTGTGCGTTTTCCTTTTTAGCACGCTCATATATTTTGCATTGCTGAGCTTCAGCCTACAGATGCTTAATTTAGCATCTGTAATTCAGGTCACATGCCTTTTTAAAACATTTTAAGCAGCATATTATTGCATATTCAGCTGTAGTTAATCAAATGTAATATAGTATATCTTAAGAGAAAAAACCCAAGTCTACAATCGCACTTTATCATAGGTTTATCAGGATGGAAGATTAAATGTGCCATAATTAAATGCAATTCGCACAATGAAATACAACAAAATTCACTTGCACACTGTTGCAGTGTTTTTCATAACGATGTACATTTATCATGCCTTAATTAAAAACAGGACACATGATGGAATGCAGTACACATAATTGTACCGTTTTCCTCCCAAGTGCATCACTTTTCATCATAACATGATTTTTGTTTTTGTTTTGTGGCACATCAAAAAGCACAGCTTTTCTCATTGTATGCAAAGCATTTCATTACGGCAGTGTTAATCCTTCACAGATCAGATGGATGGATGGATAATCCATGATGGATAATTGTAATAATAGGTGAGTTTCACATACGTCAGCATCATTGGTCATGGACTCTGTGCCGGTCTGCATGAACTTGGCCATGGGGTTGTAGGGAAACCTCTTCCTGTACTCCTCCCACATGCCCTTCTCCTGCAGGGTTTCTCTCGCAGACTTGCCCTTGATCAGAGGCATCCTGAAACAAGAGGGAAACCCAATGGAGATTGCACCACATAAACTGCTGAGCAAAAAGACCAGTCCTGGGTCAAACCTGTGACAGACCCAGGTTAAATACATATTTGAAATACTACAAATCTACTCTTTTAATGCTGGTGAAATCTGAAAAATAACTCCCACAGATCCCTGAGAAGTTTCAACATATAATGTTACTAACCAAAACATATGATCGTATGAAAGAAGAATATTGTTCTGAATGTTGGTGAAATATATGGCCACAAATTGTTTGAATGCTCCTATAGTCTAAAACTAATACAAAACTTCCATATGACCATATGATTTTTCATTTGATCCTCCACAGACAAAGGCAAAGAGAGACCATGTGATCTGACCTTAGAAAAGATAAGATGCTCACTAATGGACAAAATGTGACATTGCCAAGCTGCATTTTCCTTACACATTAAGCCCAACAAGTTTATTGTTGTTGGAGCTGTTGAATTAGCTGTTGAATCAGATGTTTCATTTAGCGTCTGCAATTCAGGTCACATGCCCTCAACAGATGGAATTCTTTTTAAAACATTTTAGGCAGCATATTATTGCATATTCAGCTGCAGTTCATCAGTAAGCACAAGTTTGTTGGAGCTGTTGAACTTGACTTTCTTTTCAAACGGATAACATGCGCATGCATGAATTTAAAGAAATTACATTGTGGCAAACGCACAGATCCTTAAATCCTAACATATAGCAACAGGGGCAAGAAGCAATACATTCTTATTTTCTGCAAGAAATATTTCCAGTTTAAAGAACTTACTTGTGAAGGCACTCAGAGAGAGCCACCAAGGCACACAGCACTACTGCCCACTTCATCTTGTATTACTCAGGTATGTCTCCTCTCAGACTTGAGTGACTAGAGGAAGCAGCCCTGGAGCCTTATATACAGCTGGACAATGTTAGCACACCTCCTTTCCCCAAACTCTTTATCAACATGATAACAAAATACATATTAGCAGTATAATGGCTGATATAATGATAAAGGCAGTCATGCAATTTATATGAATGTCCTTTAAACAAAGTCAGTGACGAGGGCTGAATCTTTAGTCTTTGTACTTAACATTTAAATCATTGCAAAGGAACTTAAATTGAGTGAGCTTTTGCTTATAACAGATGAGATCTTTTTAATATGATACCAGATGTTCAGTGAAAATTTAGATGTCTTAGCTCAGTGACCACATTGATACAATATTCTGGATAAGTCCTATTCCAACTAAATTGATTACATTCATAACAAAATATAATGGCCATTGATATGTATGTATATACATTCATCATACAATCTCAAATAAGCCCGGTAAAAGACATGCATGGAATTCCCTGCTAATTATATTGCTTGGCTTAATATTTTGCATAATATTCAGTTGTTTTTTTCTTCACTTTTGCAAAAAAGCTTGTAAGCAGTTGTTCTCATCTTTATCTTCTCAGAAACCTTTTAAAGGGATAATATGTCCTGAAATTGCATTATATTCATGTAAAAAGCTAGAGTTATCAGACATGATTCATATCATCGTCATGGCAATTCATAGTTTCCAATTAGCCTAACCTACATTTCTTTGGACTATGGGAGGAAAACAGAGTACCCAGAGGAAATCTACACAGACACAGGGAGAATATGCAAACTCCACACAGAAAGGTCCCTGACTGGGATCCAAACCAAAGACTTTCTTGCTGTGAGGCTACAGTGCTAACCACTGCACTGCACCTCTGCACCTTGAAGAACTCATGTGCATGTAAACGTAGTGACTTACTTAAGTTAGCTCACATTGTTTTCTGTTTTTGAATAATAAAAGTGCGCCTTTTATTTATAAATATTGTGCTGATAAATAAAGGGGACTTATTTTTTGAACATTGTGAGTTCTGGATTAAAGGATTTTAAAGGAGATTATTATAACGTAATGGTCAATACACAGTGGGGAGTCGAGAGTGAGGGCCTTGTTTGTGTCTTTACATTTGTGTTTAAAGCTATAATACAATTTCATGACAAAGTCTTATAATAATGTTTTACAATACAGTTTAGAAATAAACAGAGCTTACATAAAGTATTTAAATGTTAATATATCTGCAGAAATTTATGTTTTTTCTGTTCTTTTCTTTTGTATTTTAACAGATATAAATATCAAAGGATAGGAAAGTTCCTAATTGTATTTACAATAGAATAAAATGTCCAATTAAAATGTGATTGAGATAAACATACTTTAAACATCTTATCAATACCTCAAATTCCTTATCAAAATTACACACATAAGGCTTACACTTACCTATTTAGAGGTAAAACAATCTTATCACGGTTTTTCAGGATTATAATAATTGAACTCATAACCAAATGCTTTAATATGGTTTATTGTGAAGAGAGAAAGACCACAATATGTATTTAGTATGTACTGCATTGATCCTAAACAGATTAGGGTGAAGTGATGTTGATTTCTGAGAATTGTACTGTAGGCTAAAATCTCCAATTAAACATTTTTTAGAAAATCATTTTTCAGTGATTGCATAATTCTAAACTAAACAATTGGACCAGATTGTAGAAATAATAATTTATGTCTGATCAGAAAATTACGACCAGGTATTCAGGCCATTGAAAGCATTGAGAGCAAAGACACATTTTTATCTTTAACCTCAACGGTTTACCTTTCATTATCATTCAGGGAAAGCCATTTGTTTATCATTTTTTGATAAGCTTTATGGAAACAGGACTGTACATAAAGTGTTCTTGGAAAATACCAGTTACTGTTTGATAAAACATTTCCATTTGTTTGGTTGACATAGCTACAGTAAGAATGGGTATATTCTGAGTTTCAATGAATGAGCATGAGTGAGAAATGAAAAGATGTCAACAATCAAACTTGTTCATATTATTTCATACAGTATGATTTTAAATGAATTAGCAATGTGGGCAACAATCCACAATGTGATCTTAATATCTGCTTTATTATGTCAAGGTGAGTTAAATATATTATGATTATTTTAACACTTAATATAAATATTAATACTTAATGTAATACATGTACAACTTTAAAAATATGCTGCAGGTAAAAAGTGGCCCAGATCAGATTTTTTCCTCAAATGTGACAGATCTGTTTTTTTTTTTTTATGGAAGTGTGAACAGCGAAAATCACATTGAATCTGACATTTCCAATTCTGATTTGGGCCACTTTTGAATGTGGTATTAGTATATATTCCGATACATATCTGATTGTGTCAAAGCAACCGCAGTCTGAACAGTCAGATCGGAATTCATGTGACTTTTTACGTCATTTTTGATGTAGCAGGGCATTAGAACATAGCGCACGGGCTAGTTAACTCACTATTGTACAGGGTAGGTTATCATCAGATTCATATTATATTAGCTAATCATATGTCGTCATTTTAGGTAAGTGGTAAATGTGCAAAGCATTGGATTTTTTTGGGCACAAACGATACACCATAATAAGTCGGAAGTAGGCTACGTTTTTATATCATTCACGGACAGCTGCGTTATATCCGTGAATGTTAATATCTGAATATGTATAATTGAATATATGAATATACTGAGAAGGGTTCCAAAATCTACTCTGATATTGATAATATGTTTTATTTAAAAGATTGCAAATAATTCCAGTTCTGTATGACAGGTATTTCATAACTTGTATTGGGGCGTGACGTGTGAGGTGGGAGGAGCCAAACGCAGCAAGGGGAATCCTAAAGCCCTTAGGCCACTAAGACGGGATACCCCGCAGATAAGGGAGGGGACAAGACAAACGAACAACGAACACAACTACAGACGCTACTAACTGGCTCACTGTCACACGCCAACAGAGCGCAAGGACAGGATACTGAACAGTCAGAAATAATATGCGCCCTGTCTCGGAAACGAGATACATAAGAACGGGCGAGTAGCGTAGACAAACATAAAACACAGTCAGAAAATACTGCAAAATAATACGATGGAAGCTGAGGAGGCGAAAGGAACAGATCCAATGTTCCAGGGCTAGTAACATAGGCTAGCAGTCAAATGAGAAAAATAAAGAGGGTAAACACCCGATCTCCCAGGGGGAAGAAACATTTTACAGGCGAGCCGAACGGAGCACCGTCGTCCCATAACTTCACTATCCATAATGACTAACGCAAGCTTACTCGAGAACACACGCCCTAGCCTCTCAGTAAAGAGATATGTAACGAGACGAAATGGAACAGAGAGCTAACGTTCCGAGGCTATATTAAGAACCACGCAGTCAAACACAAACATGTACACAAACACTGAAAAATAATAAGAAGCTGAGGAGGCGAAAGGAACAGATCCAACGTTCCAGGGCTCGTATCATAGGCTAGCAGTCAAATGAGAAAATAAAGAGGGTAAACACCCGATCTCCCAGAGGAAGAAACATTTTACAGGCGAGCCGACGGAGCACCGTCGTCCCATAACTTCACTCTCCATAAAGACTAACGCAAGCTTACTTGAGAGCACAAAAGCCCAAGCCTCTCAGTAAAGAAATATGAACGAGGCGAAATGGAACAGAGAGCTAACGTTCCGATGCTATAATAAGAAACACGCAGTCACACACAAACACGTCCACAACATCACCCAAGCTCCACATAAGGAGACACACACCCGGAGAACGAAACAGAACAACAGTTCCTCAACAAAATCGTCTCGCAGGTAGAAATGGCGAACAGGACAGCTGCAACAAAAGACCTACGCAAACATAATAGCAAGCACTGCCTCAATATAATATAAATAACCCTGACTCACAACAGAGGGGAACGTAGTCCACGAGGAGACAAAAACAGGGAAACAAACGTACCGAAGCTACAAACTGGCACACGAGATGGGTAACTAAACAGCCAGCAGGAAATAAGCCCTGCCTCAGCAATGAGGCGATAAAATAGGCGAGTAGCCCAAATGGTACGAATAATTAACACCAATAAATAAAACCCTAAAATCAGTAAGATAATAATGCCCTGTCTCTTAGTAAAAACCTACCACGTAGATAAATACAAACAATACTCCTCTCGCCTTCTCGGAAGAAAGCAGACAGAGAGGAGAAAGAGACATAGAAAGGCAAACACTAGGCAAACGGACTAAAAAGGAGAAACCAGGAAGCGAGGACTGAAAAGAGCCAGGGGGGAAGGGTCCGAATAACTACGTCCACATAGGCAGATACGCCAGGGGGGACGAGTCCAAATAGCTACTTCCACATAGGCGAGTCCCGCATAACTCCAACTAACCACAACGGAGCAAAACAGTCTCCTTAAAAACCTAGACCGAAAATAATACTGACTTACATACAAAGGGCTGAAATAATACCACACACAATATAGCACAATACACCACAGTACAAACAATCAATATAGAAGCCCCGATAGAATGACAGGAAGGCTTAAATAGCTGTGACCACGCCCAGGTGTAAATGCTAACAGAAGGTACGCAAACCCAGCAGGGCGGAGCAAGCATCTACCAAAAGGGCAGCGCCCCCGCATGGCCACCGAGGAAAACGACCGCACAGGTAAACAGGGCCAAAACCATGACAGGACCCCCCCTCTAAGGGGCGACCCAGGCGACCCCAGAAATAAACCTCTGCGGACGTTCATAAAGAGAAATAAAATACCAATTTTTTTTTTTTTTTTTGGAAGGGTAGGGAGGGTGGGACTAAGGGTGAGGGGGGTGTGGAACAAACTTGTGCCCCGCTAAAAGCACCTTGGGGAAAACACTCAGCACCCTGGTACCTGGCTACCTACCCAAAACCTCACTATAGCCTATCTTGTCTTCATGAGGCGTGCCGGGCAAGAGGCGACTTTAAACGCTGAACTCAAGGGCATTTGGCCTACGAACTGAGGCCAAAGCCCTTGAAATGCGTACCCCTGACAGGGATAAAATCCCAGCCCAGGATTACCTCAAAATAAAAAAGGCAAAATAATAAAGTAGTGGGCCGCAGGAAAACCAAAGAAGATTAACTGGCCCACTCGGCGCCTACCTACCAGGGTAGCTGGAAAACAAAAAACACCAAGGTACTAACAAAAACCAAGACACAAACCACAAACAGTAGCCACCAAAACCCATCTTAGTAAAAAAAATTCCCCTATAAAAGCCGCTGGCCCCGGTAATGGCTTCTATATTCTGTAATGGGGCGTGACGTGTGAGGTGGGAGGAGCCAAACGCAGCAAGGGGAATCCTAAAGCCCTTAGGCCACTAAGGCGGGATACCCTGCAGATAAGGGAGGGGACAAGACAAACGAACAACGAACACAACTACAGACGCTACTAACTGGCTCACTGTCACACACCAACAGAGCGCAAGGACAGGATACTGAACAGTCAGAAATAATACGCGCCCTGTCTCGGAAACGAGATACATAAGAACGGGCGAGTAGCGTAGACAAACATAAAACACAGTCAGAAAATACTGCAAAAGAATACGATGGAAGCTGAGGAGGCGAAAGGAACAGATCCAATGTTCCAGGGCTAGTAACATAGGCTAGCAGTCAAATGAGAAAAATAAAGAGGGTAAACACCCGATCTCCCAGGGGGAAGAAACATTTTACAGGCGAGCCGAACGGAGCACCGTCGTCCCATAACTTCACTATCCATAATGACTAACGCAAGCTTACTCGAGAACACACGCCCTAGCCTCTCAGTAAAGAGATATGTAACGAGACGAAATGGAACAGAGAGCTAACGTTCCGAGGCTATATTAAGAACCACGCAGTCAAACACAAACATGTACACAAACACTGAAAAATAATAAGAAGCTGAGGAGGCGAAAGGAACAGATCCAACGTTCCAGGGCTCGTATCATAGGCTAGCAGTCAAATGAGAAAATAAAGAGGGTAAACACCCGATCTCCCAGAGGAAGAAACATTTTACATGCGAGCCGACGGAGCACCGTCGTCCCATAACTTCACTCTCCATAAAGACTAACGCAAGCTTACTTGAGAGCACAAAAGCCCAAGCCTCTCAGTAAAGAAATATGAACGAGGCGAAATGGAACAGAGAGCTAACGTTCCGATGCTATAATAAGAAACACGCAGTCACACACAAACACGTCCACAACATCACCCAAGCTCCACATAAGGAGACACACACCCGGAGAACGAAACAGAACAACAGTTCCTCAACAAAATCGTCTCGCAGGTAGAAATGGCGAACAGGACAGCTGCAACAAAAGACCTACGCAAACATAATAGCAAGCACTGCCTCAATATAATATAAATAACCCTGACTCACAACAGAGGGGAACGTAGTCCACGAGGAGACAAAAACAGGGAAACAAACGTACCGAAGCTACAAACTGGCACACGAGATGGGTAACTAAACAGCCAGCAGGAAATAAGCCCTGCCTCAGCAATGAGGCGATAAAATAGGCGAGTAGCCCAAATGGTACGAATAATTAACACCAATAAATAAAACCCTAAAATCAGTAAGATAATAATGCACTGTCTCTTAGTAAAAACCTACCACGTAGATAAATACAAACAATACTCCTCTCGCCTTCTCGGAAGAAAGCAGACAAAGAGAGGAGAAAGAGACATAGAAAGGCAAACACTAGGCAAACGGACTAAAAAGGAGAAACCAGGAAGCGAGGACTGAAAAGAGCCAGGTGGGAAGAGTCCGAATAACTACGTCCACATAGGCAGATACGCCAGGGGGGACGAGTCCAAATAGCTACTTCCACATAGGCGAGTCCCGCATAACTCCAACTAACCACAACGGAGCAAAACAGTCTCCTTAAAAACCTAGACCGAAAATAATACTGACTTACATACAAAGGGCTGAAATAATACCACACACAATATAGCACAATACACCACAGTACAAACAATCAATATAGAAGCCCCGATAGAATGAAACGGAAGGCTTAAATAGCTGTGACCACGCCCAGGTGTAAATGCTAACAGAAGGTACGCAAACCCAGCAGGGCGGAGCAAGCATCTACCAAAAGGGCAGCGCCCCCGCGTGGCCACCGAGGAAAACGACCGCACAGGTAAACAGGGCCAAAACCATGACATAACTACCCTGATCCTTGTTTCAGAAACGTCTGAAAATGTCGCTGTTGGATCTGCTCTGGCATTTGTCATTTCTGCCGTAGATTTGAATATGTGGTGCTTTCACACATTCACTGTTCAGTAACGAAAGCACTTCACTGTCGAATAGAAACTCACTGCCATCCATGTGTATTTCATTCTTAGTATCACTTCATACATTTTCTGACAACATACTTAAATGGAAAAAAAGTTCATATAAAAATGAAGACTAAACTTTTAACAGAACAGAAATACGTCAAGGTCGTATTTGAACGATGGTCGTTGTACTTTAATTAAATGCATAGATATACACATAGTATATATTTTTCCGGTACGGTGTGTGTTTGCTGCCTGTATGAATAGGCTTATCGATACTCCCAAAATAATAACTAGCCTATAGCCTAATTTATAAAGTTTTATGAATTAGGCTAGGCATCTCATTACATTACAGAACACTCATAAAAAGATTTATTGACTTGTTACAATACAGTCATTGGTTAGGCTACAGGATTAATATGTATTAGCTGGACATAATTTTATGTCAGCATGCCACTTCACATCCAAGGTCCTTTGACACTAAATTCCTCTGACCAGCAGATGCCACTAGTGTGCACTGTGTTAATCAAAGCTTTGTTTACCCATCACTAGTGCCAACTGAGCATCAGATATCAGAACAGATGTGGGGAACCTCATGGGAGTTACAGACTTGGCCCCCAGTGTGTATGCAGGTTTTGTTTCCACCAATTGCCCTGAGTTAATTAGTTGATCATTATAAATTGAGCATTATAAACCAACACCAACACCAGTGCAGCTTACACCACAGTAAATCATATAGGGACACAAAATCACAGACCAGCTGTGATTCATGAGCTTGTCCAGAAATGTAGCTAAAATGTCAGACCATATTAATCACTGGGCCATTCAACCTGTGCAGCATTGATAAAACAAAACTGAAAATAGACAAGCGCTTTCAAGTTTCATGTTGTTTTAATGAAATCACTGTGCAGTCCAGATCTGGCTCCCTCTACTGGGAAATCTGTTGAATAGAAATGTAAAATAAAAGTGTTACAGGGATAGGATGGAATTAACTTGAGTAAACTGTTAATGTAAAGTTACAATGTTTATCTTATTTACAATCTACATAAATTAAACATAAAAAATCAAATAAATTAAATTACGATTCATGAATGATCTAGTCAGGTCATGCTTTGTAGTCTGGAGACAAAAAATATATATTTTTATACTTTTGCCGTCTTTTACTTTTGCTCTCTATGTCCTTAGCCTGTCATCAGCGGGTCCCCTGGTTTTAGGTGAATAGTCTGCTTCCTGCTGTGGACTTTTGGACCAGATCAGATGGGATCAGATAATTATAATATAAATATAATAACTATATTTTAAATACTTTAACCCTTCAGAGAGGAGTAACCTCTTTCACATGGCTGTTTTTGATGAAAATCAAATGATAAGTGCTTTTAATGTTAACAATAAATTTAAAGCCCTCTAAAAAATGTGAACTTTTTGTTGTACTTCAAGAGGAAGTATAAAATAATCTGTTAAATTAAAATTTAATTAAAATTTAATTTAAAAAAGCTAAAGAAATGAGGGACGGGTCACACAGGATGCTAATTAGGGAAGTACACAGTTGGGCAGTGCTGTAACATACTGAGGAGCGGACACGATATGTTAGGTGTGTTTGCTGACTATGGATCCAGCCATCTTTATCCTGCTTCTCTTTTTAGGTAATTTATCTGTTAACTGTTAATTTCACATACATCTGGAGTGACAGAACAAGAAGAATAACATTAATGTTCTATTTGCCTTTCTTCACAGATTGTCACTTATCAAGAGGACAAGACAGAGCAGACGCATCAGGAACGGTTACCCTGCGATTAAATTTTGATCCGTATTTCAATAATTATGAAAAGCACTGCTGCAAATTTTACCAAGCTGAATGTCTAATTTTTGTGAACAACAGAAGATATGCCGCTGACCCCTATAAGGGAAGAATATCTATAATCGAATACAGTGGACTCATGGTTGTGAGTATCTGGAATTTACAAAAGTCAGATGCTGGAGTGTACCGATGCGCTGTATTTCCATCACCATATCACATTTACATGGACTACACTGTTCAAATATCAGGTAAGGCCCATATTGCTTAACAGTGTATGCTAATTAACTGAAAGAGCATTCAGCAGTCATTTACAGCATTTATGCTATAGAAACAGTCTGCTTTCTGTGTCCTCTCAGCACTATCAACAGAATCACTTAGAAAATGCCTCTTGGGTTTCCTGGTTGGTTACATTGGCAGTATAATTCTAGGCAGTTTAATTAATTTGCATGTCAAATGGTTAAGAGAACATTAAGTCTGTCAATAGCATAGGTAGAAGAGGGACAGTCCACATAAAGAAAAACTTTTGTTTTCTTTGATGGCAATACATTAAGGGGTTGATTTACTAAAGGTTTGTGTGTACAAAAACACGTAAAACTGTTACCACCCGCAAAATATCATCAGAGGTGATCAACTAATGAGGTGTAAAGAGGATTGCGTGTGCTAAAATTGAAAGATACATTAATTTCTCATTTTTGCAGGTTAGCCTGAATGAATATGCAAAAATGGGCGTCCCTACATTATTTCGCGAAATTGTATAGTGGGAGGAATAGTGGGGGAATAGTGGGGGATGGTCATGCAAATAGATTACTGTAGCATGTGTAAAGTGATTTACTAAACCCGAAAGGAAGTTTGAGAAATTTGTGGGTACATTTAGTACAAATGGAAAGCAGGTATTAAAATCGACACAGAATCGATAAAATTATGGCGGTCATTGTAGCAAGACAGTGCGGGTGTGTTTGGAATATCCATAACTCAACGTTCTGAATGATTGCGTAACAATGGGGGCTAATTAACTGGCCCATTCTAGCTAAAGCTCAAAATACACAAGAAGAGAATTTGTGGATAGCCTACATGGGCAATATCATGAACAGTAAGAATATTTTTTTTAATCATGAAGCAAATCGCGTTACAGAATACAAGAGTAACTAGTATTTGAATCAAACAAGCAATACAACGTCTATTATAACAAACAGTGAATAACAAACAAATCAAAACTTTATAAAAATAAAACACATGATCAAATGGAAATGTGATTTATACAGTATATGTGACATTTACAGCGCGAGTAGGCTTAGTGCTAGTAAGCATAGTTATGATCATTTCAGTCCTGACAAACATCTGTAACTCCCGACAGAAACAAAGAGACATCCAGTGAAACAGTTTGTAATAAACCGCCAACTTGTTCAGTGTAACAGTAGCCTAGGCTATACTCTACACTAAAAATATACTATTAAAAAAAACATTGCGAGTCTTTTCACCGTTTTCTTGCAGTATAACCATTCCAAACATGCAAAATCTTTCAATTAAATATGGCTGTTTGCGGCTGGAATAATTTGCATAATGACTCTTAGTTGATCACCCGCAAAGTGTGAAATGTTAACGCATGCAAAAACACCCCTTATTTGGGATCTTAGTAAATCGACCCCTAAGAGAATTTGCTTTGCTGTCATTGTTTGCTGCCTACAGTATAATTGACAGATATGGCTATAAGGTCATATGAACTCCTCCTTTTTCACAAATGGTTTAGTTTGTTACCAGGTGTGCACACTTTCAGCAATTAGGAACCAGTGATTTCACCTACAACTCACATATTCAAATTACATGTTTTAAAGAATGTGCTGTATAATTATTTCGGTTTGGCACTGAATGGATCTGCTTTAGGTACTACTCTGGAGCAAGGGCATCTCTCCCTGCTAAACAGGAGATGACCAGAGACCCCCCCGTACAAAAGCAGATCCAGACAACAGGTGGAAGCTGGGGTGGTGGAGGGTGATAGCAAATTTATTTTATTACAAAAGCCGCAAGCAAACAAAGGGCAGCGCATCAGTGAGCAGCACAGAGAGGGTTAGGGTTAGGGCATCAGTGAGCGGCACAGAGAGGGTTAGGACATCAGTGAGCAGCACAGAGAGGGTTAGGGCATCAGTGAGCAGCACAGAGAGGACTGATTCTTGGTTTAAAAAGGGCACTCCATGAGCGGTGTGTGCCTGGTTGCTAGCCGACCAATGGTTGGCTACAGCAAGAGTTTCCTGACAGAACTTGTTGTGCACACTTCGTTCGCGATGCTCATAAGCAGCCCCGAGTTGGGGGGCAAATAAAAAAATTTAAAAAACAATTGCAGCCGAAATTTAACAGGATGTCACTAAAACAAATAATCCCCAATTGAACAGATTCAGCCAATCGACAGAGCCCACCTCTGCCTTCTATGACGTCTACCACCAGCCCCATCTCAGTAACCACGGTGACCACATCCGCCACACCTGTGGAAAGCCTCGATGAGTTTCAGAGTATTGGAAGTTCAAGGTAAAGATTCACACACTTAAAAATAGGAGGAAGGTGTTCAAATCAACTGAAAAAAAGCCATCCATGCCCAGCTAGAAAACATACAGTGCTCAGTAGCCAGCCAACATAACTGCCACTACAGCAGTCCACTCAAAGGCAGTTCAGGCATTTTGGTATTACAAAAATGTTTTAGATTAACAGGCAGATCACGAGGCCATTACATACCTTTGAATAAAATTTAAAAACCATTAGATTTTATTCTTCAGTTTGTTTTTTTATATTTTTATTTACAGTCAAGCCGGAAAGTCTGCAGACCCCTTTCACCTTCTCCACGTTTTATTACGTTACAGACTTATACTACAATAGATTGAGTTAATTTTTTGCCTCAAACATCTACACACAATAGCCAATAATGACAAAGTGAAAACAGGTTTTTAGAAAATATGCAATTTTATTTTACTGACAAAAATAGGTTATTTAGGGGTTACATATCTGTACACACCCTTAGCCTAATACTTGGTTGCTGCACCTTTGGCAGCGATTACAGCTTCAAGGCGTCTTGGGAAAGAAGCTACGAGCTTGGCACACTTTCTGGACATTTTTGCCCATTCCTCTTGGCATATCCTTGCAAGCTCCGTCAGGTTGGATGGGGAGCGTCGGTACACAGCCATTTTCAGCTCGTTCCACAGATGTTCAATTGGATTCAGGTCTGGGCTCTGGCTGGGCCACTCAAGGACAAGCACAGACTTTCTCCGAAGCCACTCCCTTGTTCCCTTGGCTGTGTGCTTCGGGTCGTTGTCATGTTGGAAGGTAAACCTTCGCCCGAGTCTGAGGTCCAGAGTGTTCTAGAGCAGGTTTTCTTCAAGGATCGCGGTTGTACTTAGCTGCATTCATCTTTCCCTCTATCAGGACTAGTCGCCCCGTTCCCGCTGCTGAAAAACATCCCCACATCATGATGCTGCCACCGCCATGCTTCACTGTAGGGATGGTATTAGCCAGGTGATGAGCGGTGCCTGGTTTCCTCCAGACGTGACGCTTGGTATTCAGGCCAAAAAGTTCAATTTTGGTTTAATCAGACCAGAGAATCTTGATTCTCATGGTTTGAGAGTCCTCTAGGTGCCTTTTGGCAAACTCCAAGCTGGCTGTGATGTGCCTTTTACTAAGGAGGGGCTTCCGTCTGGCCACTCTACCATAAAGGTCTGATTGGTGGAGTGCTGCCTGGATGGTTGATCTTCTGAAAGGTTCTCCCATCTCCACAAGGATACGCTGGAGCTCTGTCAGAGTGACCCTCGGGTTCCTGCTCACCTCCCTGGCCAAGGCCCGTCTTCCCCGATTGCTCAGTTTGGCCGGGCGGCCAGGTCTAGGAAGATTCTTGGTGGTTCCAAACTTCTTTCATTTACGAATGATGGTGGCCACTGTGCTCTTTGGGACCTGTAAAGCTGCAGAGATTTTTCCGTACCCTTCTCCAGATCTATGCCTTGACACAATCCTGTTTCTGAGGTCTGCAGATAATTCCTTTGACCCCATGGCTTGGAGTTTGCTCTGACATGCACTGTCAACTGTGGGACCTTATATAGGCAGGTGCTGGCAATCCCCAATCATGTCCAATCAATTGAATTTATCACAGGTGGACTCCAATTAAGTTGTAGAAACATCTCAAGCAGTATCAGTGGAAACAAAATGCACCTCAGCTCACTTTTGGGTGTCATATCAACATGATATCATATGATATTTTACATTTAGATTTTTAATAAATTAGCACAAATGTCTAAAAACCTGTTTTCACTTTGTCATTATCGGCTATTTTGAGACAAAAAATGAACTCAATCTATTGTAGAATATGTCTGTAACATAATAAAACGTGGAGAAGGTGAAAGGGGTGTGCAGACTTTCCGGCTTGACTGTATTTGGTTGATGAGTTTTGCAAGAAAGCAAATTGACAGCTATCTTCCAATGAGCCTTTGCAATAAACATTCCCTTTTTAAAGTATTTTCTTATTGACTCATGAGAAAAAAAATAATAAATTATATATATATATATATATATATATATATATATATATATAATTACGTTAAGTCATGTAATTAAGTCACGTAATGTGCCTGAGACCTTGTTCTCCTTAACATCAATAACCAGTTCAGACCTCAGAAACCAGGTGAGGTGAGTTACGTGTGTAATCCACTGCATTAATGGATCATTTAAAGGGTAATGTAGTGAGGTTTGGTCACTTTTATTCAGAATTAATTAAGTTCAACACTCAATTAGCATTTTATACGTCATTAGAGCCCAACTTAGTGAAATAACGTAGACACGACAATGGGTTGGAAAAATGACATGGGTTTTATTGGCTACAACTATGAATATGTGAATAATAGAAACAATAATTGATATAACATTCTATGACTTAATCTTAATCAGAGGAAATGATAATTATGTGATGGCTAAATATAGAAGCTAATTAAGTCCTACCATTAACAAAGGTTAGTTTGTGTTATGGGTTAATGACACGCTAAACTATATTTTGTGGTTAGCTCGTTTAATCAGTCTCATAAATATAAAGTTTTAACAGTGTAAAACTATAAGGTCAGGGAAATTGGCTATTCCCGACCGAAACACACATAGCAAAACAAAATACAAACAACAGTAGGAACCAGCAGTAAAATAACCTCAATTGGGTATTACAGGTTTTATGCTAGCCTATCAATTGATGTCAGTGCTAAATAAAATGCGTTTCAATGCTTAACGGTAACAAAGGGAGGCCAGTCCCGATTCCGTAAGTGATGTCAGCTCGTCAGCTGGTCCAAGGTCCCACCAGGTGCGTGGACTCCTGGAGACTTCTTCTCCGAAGTCAGGTCGCGACAGGTTTCCAGTCAGGTCAATGTGGACGTGCACAGATCTCCACTTCGGTCCGGCCGCAAGGGAGACAGTAGAGGAACAGTTTGAAGAAACGTGTCCTCAAAACAGCTGTTGAGAATAAAATTTATTCTGTGGACGGTGGCAGGCTAACTCTGTCTCGGTAATCAGGCGAGATGCGGGTGGGGAAACGCAGAAGTCCGTCAGGGTTTCAGTGGTGCGTCTGGTAGGCGTAAGACAGCATCTTTACCATCAGAGCCATCCGGGTGCGTCTGGTAGGGGTAAGGCTGCGCCTTTCCCATCAGAGCCGTCCGGGTGCCTCTGGTACGGGTAAGACTGCGTCTTTCCCATCAGAGCAAATTTGGTAAAGTTACATGGGTTTTTATGGCCATTTATGATCCCAATTGGTAGATGGTTTTAGGGCACCCATACAATAGATTAGCTCATTCCCTTGGAAGCAACAATGAAACATAGATGTACCAACCATTTGCAATCACCTCAGGGTGTGTGTGTGTGTGTGTGTGTGTGTGTGTGTGTGTGTGTGTGTGTGTGTGTGTGTGTGTGTGTTAAATTGGGATCTCCCCTCTCCTTCTCTAAAGAGCGGGGTGTTCCTGCCCAACCCGCTGCCGGATTGATCAAGCAGTCTGTGTTCATCTCAGAGTCACATGAAGAAGGGTACCGACACTCCATTGTGCCTCAGTCTGATCAGGAGTGTTAATTGTGAACGACTCCGCAAGGGGCCCAGTCTCATGATCAGAAAGCCAGAGTCCCAAAATGTCCCTGTGTAACCATTACAGTAACTACACCCTAGATCACTTTTTTTTTTTTGCTGTAAACGTGTTTGTATGCCTACCTTATAATGAAACTTATTCATCCATTCCGTTATTTCAACAATTGTGAAATAATAACATAAATCAGGTGAAACTTGTAGAAAAGCGTCTTTGTGCTGCCCCTAACGGTTGAAATTTCCTTTCTGCTGCCCGCTCTGGCCCTGCCCTAATGATGACATCTGAGTACCTATTTCTTCGTACTACTATGTATATAGATAATTGTTGTCGCCCACAACAGAAACAGCCGGCAACTGATTGGTTAGACCCGCTACGTTACTTTTGTTTCGGCTCAACTTTTTAAACCGGAACAACGTTGCATCCTGTTCATAAAGTTATTCCACCTAAATAGTCCACTAAAATATGTTTTTGAAGATATTTGAGGTGAGAAATAGGCCATGTGGTTGCTGAATCTTGATTCATATTTGATGTGCAACGTCTAGTTTGACAGTTTGATCCGAGTTATACGAAATAATTTGTACAATCCTACGTTAATTTATGCAAATGACGATGGACACAGCTCCTCCGCCCCCACCCCTCTCCCTCGCTCACCCCACAAAGTATTTTTCAAAATTGTTTAGTGGGCGGAGACAGGCTGAAACAGTGGGTGTAGTTACCCTTTAAGTGCTGAGTAATGGAGAATGCCGGCACACCACGTGGCTCTCTGGGACCAGGGTTGAGGACCCCCGGCTCAGTGCCAGGGAAGTGACTCTAATCTGTACAAACTGCAAGAATTCCTACTCTGAACTGCTATGCTACTTTCCAGGTTTAGGACAGATAGGTGGATAACACTGGCTGCTCTCCTGAGTGTGCTGATGATGCTCATTCTTGTCATCTCAATAACTGCCATTGTGGTTCATCACAGAAAGACGAAAGTAAGTTTACCGGATACTGGTCATGGACCAGAATTCATAACGGTTAAGTCTGTAACGGCCTTAACCCAGAAGGTTAACCCAGAGGCCAATATTGATTATCTGCCAAGCGATTTGATGTATCTGTTGTTTATGTACGTACATATCTGTATACAATACACTACATATGAATATGAGGAAGTCTGAGAATTAGTGGCCTTGAAGAAATTAATATTTAATTAATTAATATTTGGCATCATGTGGTATAAAGTGCGGAAATATCTTCTAGACATTACATTACATTCATTTAGCAGACGCTTTTATCCAAAGCGACGTACAGTAAGTGCATACAGAGACATCATCAAGATCACTACAGAACAGACAAGACAAAGCACATCCTTCCCATAATGTAGCAGCTATCCCTAGTAATGAACGTTGACTGTAGTTCACAGTAAGCTGTGGGTAAATCAGCAATACTACACTTCTATTCTAAATACTATTATAAACTATAATAAACAGACAGGAAAAACACAGGGAACTAGTAAACACAGGGAACTGATATTCCTAGGTTAGAATATCAGTCAAGGTGGAGTCTGAAGAGGTGTGTCCCAAGACAAGACATGTCCCAAGACAAGTGTCACCTTTATGAATTATCATTTAAAAAAATACAATTTACATCCATAATATAAGAACAAAAATAGCTTATTTTGCACTCAGGAAACTGAGCAATATTAAAAGTGTTATGTCTGCATAAAAATGTGGTTGTTGTGCTTATTTCCATAGAGAAAAGTGGAACTGTGCCATGTGATAGGTCTTCCTCGTTCCTCTCAGTAAGTGCTACATAGGGGGCCCTATCTTACACCCGGCGCAAAGCGGCGCTAACCCAAACGCAAGTGTCTTTGCTATCTTACACCCGGCGCTAGGTCCATAATAACGCCTAACGCTTACATCCTTTAACTAGCATGTATTCTTGCGCCATCACAAGTGAACTGGGCGTGTTGGTCTTAAGATGAGGAGTGGCCAGGATTCTTTTTGGCGTATTGCTATCTTGAGCCAGCAGAAAGCGCTTGCGCTAGAACCACCACTAACCTGGTCTAAAGTCATGTCGCAGTTACATGTTATTTTAACGGTGCATGTAAGTGCGTCTACAAAGGCGTGTGCACAATGCGCGTACCCTCCTGTCTGTTACACACAGGGGCGCGCACAAGCATGATTAAAATATCAAGAATACAATGTGAAATAGTATTATTGTGTAGCCCATATCAAAAAATACATAATAATAAAAGGGTCCATAGCCTACCTTTCCCTCAGCGAAGGGGAATGCCATGCACATTAAATTGCTTTCTGCCCACTCCATCAACATCCAGGCGATGCGCGATGGTACAGGACAATGGCTATCCATTAAAAAGCAGCTGATAACACCTATATCAAGCCTAATGCGCGAATTGTCATTTACACCTAATGCGTGAATTGTCATTCAATGGAAAACTTGCGCACAGCAATAGACGGACATTTAACTTCTGAAAATGCACTTCAGATGTCAATACAATACAGCTCCGTTTATCTATGAATACAGCCTGTAAGTAAATAGAATGGTTTGTGACTGAAAAAAGTTCAAAACCTTGTCCAGTGAATATTGCATTTATTGTTTTTCAAATAGCCTAGGCTACAGTGGATTCGCTGTGCATAAGGTTTTTTTCGATAGCCTATGGTTAAAAAACGGAGATGTCACCATATTAACTAAATTGTAACCTTAGCTATTCTTCGTCCTTCATATTTTTTAAATTATAGTGACCAGGTTTCCATACTCTCACCGTTTAAAACCCAGCTGATTTCACCCGTTATTCCATAACTGACCAAAACGATTTTAAAGAGAACTAAGCGTCTAATTAGAAACTAAAACAAATTTGCAGCACGTTACACAATTAATTCACAATAAATTTGAATGCCATTCTCTGCACGTGCGCTGCATGTTCTCTGTTTCCCCTGCTGTAAGTCGCACGTTTCACGGTCTTCCTGGGAAAGTGGATTGTTTTAAAGGATTACGCTACGAGTAAAACAGGTTGGTCACATTTCCATAAACAGGACATTATTAAACAAGGGGAAATATGCGTGAACATATGGGTTGCGAACCTGACAGCTTTATTGTAGGCTATTTAGTGTCATCATTAAGGCAAAATAACGGTATGTATGTTATTAATCAATATTAGCCTACTATGCAGGTAGCCTAATTAACTTTGGATGAAGCTTGAACTTCGAGAACTCCATGAGAACAGCCTCTTGGAATTGATATTTGACACTTTCATTGCATAGTCAAACGAAATTCGCTGAACAAGCAGGCTAATTTGGCGTTTTCTAAGGTGAGACTGAAGCCATTGATAGCTTATTCTCAGCTGTTGCAGGTCCTTTTAACAAAATTTAACCGCATATATTTAGTAAAATTACAGCCCTGTCTGGAATTACCGGGAACTCTTAGGCTAATGGTTATTCCGAATAATATTGATCATACTCCATTTAGCCTATTCCTTGATCACACTAAACACACACGAGCATGTCTGTTTCGCCATCAAGCAATCCGCCAAGGTGGAAAAGCAGGCTTTTAAAGGGAATGGGATATGACATTTTGATTGGTTTATTGCATGTCACGCCCAAGACACACCTATAATTAATGAAGCGACTAGGTTCAGCCCAGTTGCACCTTGCGCCGTGCTTAGCGCCAAAAAAACACGCCGTTAAAATAGCAAAAGTGGACTTGGACACGCCCAAAATGGACTTTACGCCATGCGCTTAGACTAAGCGCCAAGATCGCCAAGATAGGGCCCAGGATCTTTTCTGACTGTGCAGTCTTGTTTTGTTTGTAAATGTCCCAAAGTGCATGTCTACTGCTATTGTATCTAAATATAATGTCCACAGTTAATGTCTGAATGTAGTGTCCACAGCAAATCTTTCAAAATATAACATCTACAGCTAATGTTTTTGAGTTTAATGTCCACAACAAATATATGTGTAGAGCCTACAACTAAGTGTATATAACCCCTGCCAAAATTATGGAATCACCACACTGAGAGGATGTTCCAGCTTTTTTACTTTGTAGCAAATAAATAAATCACAGATATTACACATAACAATTTTTGTTTAATAGCTGAACATTCTGACTTTGTGAAACATACCTCAAACAAATTAAATTAAACAATTTTAATTAATGGCATATTTTTTTCCAGATCAAGTAGAGGAAAAAATTATGGAATCACTCAATGTTGAGGGAAAAATTATGAAATCATCAACAAAAAAAATCACAATTAGTACGTTGTTGCTCCTCCTCTGGCTTTTATGACGGCCTGAATTCTTTGAGGCATGGACTTCACTAATGAAAAACAATATTCTCCATCAAGCTGGTTACAACTTTCTCGAATAGCAGTTGACAGATGAGCTTTGCAGGATGGAGCCTTGTCATGGACCAATTTTTTTAATTTCCACCATAAATTTTCAATCTGATTGAGATCTGGACTGTTTGCTGGCCATGTCATTGAGTTGATATGCCTTTCCTGAAGAAAAGCTTTAACACTCTTTGCTCTGTGGCAAGATGCATTATCATCCTGAAAAATTACTTCATCATCGCCAAACCTATTTTCTATCGATGGAATGAGAAAAGTGTCCAAATTTCAGTGTACACCTGTGCATTGACTGTTGAGGTAATGATTGCCATCTCGCCTGGTCCTTTACCTGACATGCAACCCCATATCATAAATGACGGGAAATTTGATTGTTTTCTTCAGGCAGTCATCTTTATATGTTTCATTAGAACGGCACCAGACAAAAGTTCCAGGATCATCTCCTTGGTCAATGCAGATTCGTGATTCATCACTGAATATCACTTTCATCCAATCATCCACACTCCATGATTGCTTCTCTTTAGCCCACTGTAACCTTGTTTTCTTCTGTTTAGGTGTTAGTGCGGGTTTTTGTTTGGCTTTTATATATGTAAATACCATTTCAGCTGATTTCTTACAGTTCTGTCACAAACATTGACTCCTGTTTCCGCCCATTTGTTTTTTATTTGTTTTGTTGTGCATTTTCTATTTTCAAGGCATATTGTTTGAGTTTTCTATCCTGATGCTTTGACATCTTCCTTGGTCTACCCGTATGTTTTCCTCTTATAACTTTCATATGTTGTTAATATTTGCACCAAATTTTAGACACAGCTGACTAGGAACAACCAACATCTTTTGCCACACTCCGTGTTGGATTTCCTTCTTGAAGGAGTTTTATAATCCTTTCCATTTTTTCAATTGACAACTCTCTTGTTGGGACCATGTTTCCTTTCAATTAGCAAAGTCCAACAGCTCATTAAGGTCTGTAAGCACTCTCTTTTAACTGCAGACTAATTTGCATTTTAAGACTTGTTGTTACGACCCCGGAAGAGGACTGAACCCAAATGCAACGACAAGGAGACAGGAATGCAAAAACTCAATATTTATTTATGCTCAGGGCAGTCCTGAGCATGGGGAGAAAGGCAATGGCAGTAGAAGTTCCAAACCGGAACTGGACTCAACCGGAACCTAAGTATTGCTCCAAGCCAGAGCTGGACTTGACAGATCACACCGGAATTGTTCCAAGCCGGAACTGGACTTGACGGACAGGACAGACTTGACAGACAGGACAGAGTGTGGGAGCGCTAAGCATCCAATAATTTAGGCTTCAAACTAAACTCCTGAAGCGTAGGGAGAAAAATTAATACGGACAGTCCAGTAATGAATGTGCGGGAGCAGAGGGAGCACGGAAAGTCAGGGGTGATGATGGCAACAGGTAACCGGGTTGTTTGGAGCAGGGGATGAGCGGGAGCGGGAGCGGTAGAGCAGGACAGTGCAGCGGAGCCCGGGCAGGACGCCGGCATGGCAACAGGGCAGCGGCAGTAGCAACACGGCAACAGCAGGGCGGCAGCCGCGACAGCAGAGGCAGGAGCGATAGCACATCAACAGCACCACGGCATTGGCTGTGAGCGGGGACCGCCGCAGGGTGTAATAGCAGAAGCCCAAGCTGCATGCACAAACGTCAGGTGGAAGGCAGGGAAACCGCACCACAGGCAGGGATTCACGGACAAAAACACCGGGTGACTAAATGCAAGCATTAATTGGAATCAATTAGGAAAAGCGTGCGAATGTATGCGAGAGTGATGGAACAGAGTGGAGAGTGAGGAATGCATGCAAAACGGGGGAATGGGATAGGCTGAGACAGGAGTGGTGAAGCAGAGTGATACAAATGGGAGAAACACGCCCAACCTGCAGCACGGGGGAAAACACGGAGAATGGAGAGACAAACACAAAACAGGGGGAGAGGGAAAATACGGAGAAACAACAGGATGGGAGTGGAATGTTACAGTACCCCCCCCTTAACGAACGCCTCCTGGCGTTCCCGGAGGCTTGAGTTTGAGGGGATGCTGTCTATGGAAATCGTGGATTAGGGAGTGATCCAAAATAAGGCTTTTATGAAGCCAGGACCGTTCTTCGGGACCGTCCCCCTCCCAGTCAATGAGATATTGGAAGCCCCGGCCTTTACGGCGGATGTCAAGGATGCATCTTACCGTGTAGGCCGGGGCGTTGTAAATCATCCGGGGCGGTGGTGGAATGTCCGCGGGAGCACTGAGGGGGCTGGAGGCGACAGGCTTGACCTGACTGACATGAAAAGTGGGGTGAATTTTGAGTGAAGCGGGGAGTGAAAGTTTGAGGGTTACTGGATTGAGGATGCTGAGGATGGTGAAGGGACCGATGAAGCGGGGCTGCAGTTTTTTAGAGGTGGACTGCAGCGGGATGGTGGAGGTGGATAGCCAGACCTCCTGACCGGGCTTGAAGGTCCGCCAGGCACTGGGTACGGGAATTGGTGCAGAGGAGAGCAGTGCGTGTCAGCTTCCAAACGCGCTTGCATCTGAGGAGGTGGGACTTGACGGACGGAACCGCCACCTCCTCCTCCTGGACCGGCAGCAGGGGGGGTTAGTACCCCAAGGAGCATTCGAAGGCGGACATCCCAGTGGCAGTGCTCCTTAGGGAGTGTAGGACAATTATAATTCTGTGTTTCTTTTCCCAGTCCTCTTTCTGAGTAGGAAACTCTTTGTGCCTGCATAGCACGGCACCCAAAGAATCAATCGGCTCTCTTATATTCTGCGTAGAATATTACTGACGCCTAGCGGGCGTCCCCAGTATTTCAATGCTCATGAATGGAGAAAGTAGCCTCTTATTCGATATCACCAATAATGCAGTTTCTGATACCTAACGGAGCCGAATAAATAAAGCTGTGTTCAAGTCCTTATTATCCTGCAGCACCGCGTCTCTGAGGTTGCCAGCCCACGCTGCTAATGAATGATCAACAATCTCCCCCTAAACTAAACCTAAAGTAATCGTGTTTAGTATGATTAGCCCCCAAAATTCATAACGAAAATCAAGAGACAAAATATCCATGTATTTTGTAGTTTGAGAGTTATCTAACCTAATCACATTCCCTTACTAATTTATTAAAATTATTGTGACCTGCCCCGGGCGGGCACTATGGCAAAGGAGGTGAAGGCGGATACTCCAAACACCAATAGCAGCGTAGAGCCCCCCCCCCCCCCTAGCCTGTCAGGTATTTTAGGGGGGCGACCTCAGGCGCTCGTGCTCTTTTTCTTTTTTCTTCTACGACTTCACCTGGACTCCTGCATCTTTTGGTTAATTCCCGCGACCCACGCCTCCGATAGAAAGACTGAGCATCCGAGTTTTCCGTTCGGCTCAGAAGCTGCATTATCCCGCGTTGGGCATCCACTGGGCCTTGGAGATCCTTCTTCTTCTCTTCACCTTTTTCCTGGTTCGCGCTCCACTAGTAAGTAACACCATCCTTCCTCTCAATTACTCACTACCAGTCGAGTCGTACCACTGCTTTTCCTGATAATACCGTTCCTACATTGTGTGTACCGCATCCCTTTGTTGAGTGTGATTGTATAGTTTTAATAGCTTAAATATAGTAGCGATGTGTGTGAATAGTAATAACATCAGTGCCTTGGTCTTCCTGTAACCCACTACAAAGAAGAGTGATATCGCATTTCTATTCCACGTTTAGTGTATGTGTTGATTTAACGGCGATATATTGTAATATTAATATCGCTATATCCCCGTGTCTGTATTTTGTTATATTGTGTTGAATGCTAGTAGTGTAACACTGTTAGAGTCCCGGCGGATTCCAGCATCCCCCTATTAAACCTAATTGATTAAACTAAATGTTTGGACCTGTTTCCTCTCTCACGCTGACGGAGTGATCCACTAATAAATTCACATCGAGACATTTGAATGTCCATAACTATTGTGTTGTAATTTAGAATAAATTGGTTAATTAAATTAATTATAATTTAATGGATGAAAATCATTCTGAATTACATACCATCAATCTGACAGGAGTTGTGGGCATACTCCACCCAGGGGTTGCGTGCTGACACGCACCGCAGGGCGGCGCCCAGGTCCTGGTTAGCCCTCTCCGTCTGGCCATTGGACTGGGGGTGAAACCCCGATGACAGGCTCGCAGAGGCGCCCAGGGCCGCGCAGAACGCCCTCCATACCTGGGAGGAGAATTGGGGCCCGTGGTCAGAAACGATATCACAGGGGATCCCGTGCAGCCTGACCACATGCAGCACCAGGAGCTCCGCCATTTCAAAGGCGGAAGGGAGTTTGGGTAAGGGGATGAAATGGACCACCTTGGAGAACCGGTCTACGATGGTAAGGATGGTAGTGTTACCATCTGACAGGGGTAGACCGGTTACAAAATCAATACTGTTATGGCTCCAAGGACGGCCCGGGACGGGGAGGGGGTGCAGGAGACCCGAGGGAGGCTGGTGGGATGCCTTGCTCCTGGCGCATACTGGGACAGGCGAGGACATAGGCACGGGTATCCCCCTTAAGGGTGGGCCACCAAAAACTCCAGGGCGGTGGTCCTGGCGATCCCTGGGTGACAAGCCAGGCGGGAGGCGTGGACCCACTCAAGGACCTGGGAGTGGACGGAGTCGGGAACAAACAGGGTATTATTAGGGTTATTGCGGGGGTCCGGGTGGGAGGCCTGGGCGGCCTTCACGATTCTCTCGATATCCCAAGAGACCGCAGCCCCGACGCAGGAAGCCGGTAGAATGGGCTCAGGGTCAGCAGGTCTGGCAAGGGAGGAGAAAACACATGACAGTGCGTCCGCATTGGTATTGCGGGAACCAGGGCGGAAGGTGACAGTGAAATTGAATCTGTTAAAGAATAGGAACCACCGGGCCTGACGGGCGTTAAGTCTTTTGGCAGACTTAAGATATAACAGGTTATGGTGGTCAGTCAGGACAACAAAAGGGTTACCTGCCCCCTCCAGCCAATGACGCCACTCCTCCAAGGCGAGTTTGATAGCCAAGAGCTCCCGATCCCCGACGTCATAGTTCCATTCCGCAGGGGTCAGTCTTCGCGAGAAGTAGGCGCAGGGGTGGAGTTTGTTGTCCTGGGCGGATCGCTGGGACAGAATGGCCCCTACGCCAGTGTCGGAGGAATGCACCTCCACGACAAACTGGCGGGCCGGGTCAGGATGACAAAGAATGGGAGCCGTGGAAAACCGGACTTTGAGGAGATCGAAAGCTTGTTGAGCCTCGGAGTTCCAACGGAAGGGAATAGAGGTGGATATTAGTTTTGTGAGGGGGGCAGCTGCCACACTGTAATTACGGATGAATCTACGGTAGAAATTGGCGAAACCAAGAAACTGCTGAAGGTGCTTACGTGTGGCCGGCTGGGGCCATTCTGTCACCGCCTTGATCTTCGCCGGATCCGCCCGGATTCTGCCCTCTTCAATGATAAAACCGAGAAAGGGTACAGTAGAGGTATGGAATGCACACTTCTCGGCTTTCACATACAGCTGGTTCTCCAAAAGCTTTTGGAGGACCTCACGGACATGACGAATGTGCTCCTGTGGAGTCTTGGAAAAAATTAGAATGTCATCGATGTAAACAAAAACGGACCTACCCAAAAGGTCATGTAAGACATCGTTGACCATACTCTGAAAAACAGCTGGGGCGTTAGTTAACCCGAACGGTACAACCAGGTACTCGTAGTGGCCGAGAGGGGTGATGACAGACTGGTTTAAAGGTTCAAATGCAGAATTAATAAGAGGAAGTGGGTATTTGTTTCATACAGTAACCTCATTGAGCCCCCGGTAATCGATACAGGGTCGGAGCGACCCGTCCTTCTTCGCCACAAAGAAGAACCCTGCCCCCACCGGAGATGAAGAAGGTCGGATTATACTTGAGGCCAATGAATCGTGAATGTATGTTTCCATAGCTGTTTTCTCCGGACCCGACAGGCTTAAGAGGCGGCCGGAGGGTAGTTTGACTCCAGCCAGCAGATCGATACAGCAGTCGTAGGGTCTGTGAGGAGGCAAGGATATAGCACGTTATTTGCTAAAAACCTGAGACAGATCGTGATAATGATTGGGAACACCGGTTAGATCAGGTCTGGATGGGTTAGGAGTGGCTCGCTTAACCCCCGGGGGGGGCAGAGCTGACCGTAGGCAGTTAGCTAGACAGTGAACGCTCCAGTCCTGAACTTGACCGGAACGCCAGTTGATGTGGGGATTGTGGAGGCGTAGCCAGGTTTGACCAAGAACCAGAGGAGACTGTTTGGAATGGATGAGGTAGAATTGAATGGTTTTGTCATGGTTGCCAGACAGCACTAGCTGGAGGGGAATGGTGGACTGGGTGACTAAACCCAGACTCCTACCGTCCAAAGCGAGTGCGGTGATGGGTGAAGACAGTGATTCAAGAGGATTTCCAGATTCCTTGACAAAGGTGGCATCGATGAAGCTGGCGTCAGCTCCGGAGTCGACAAGGGCGAATAAGGAGGCGGTTTGGCTCCTCCAGAGGAGGGTTGCTTTTAATTCAACTCGGTTCTGGGCTGAATGGACAGTGGAGATAGGGCTCGGCAGTGTGCCCAGTCTTACTGGCGAGCCACGCCTTTTGGGCGAATCGGACAAGCGGCAATGTGATGGTCCGGATTGCCAAAGTACATGCATGAGTTGGTGCGGATTCTTCGGCGACGCTCTTCGCGTCGATGGAGACTTTGCCCAACTGCATGGGTCCCTCGTCAGAGGGGGTGAGTGATGAAGCAGGAGCTTTAACGGAAGGGGCAGGGTGACTGCCGTGGAGTGTGGAGAAAGGACCGCGTGAAGGGTTCTTCTTCCTCTCCCGGGCCCTGGCCCGGAGGCGATTGTCGATCGAGATGGCGAGGCGAATGAGACTGTTTAATGAGCTGGATTAATCGCGGGTTGCCAACTGGTCTTTTAATTCCTCATTAAGAGCGGTGTCGTTCCATCCCGCTTCGGCCGCTAGGGTGCGGAATTGGACCGCCATCTCAGCCACACTACGGCTGCCCTGACGCATCTGAAAGAGGCGCTGGGTAGCGTCTCGGCCACAGATTGGATGGTCAAAGACGCGGCGCATCTCAGAGGTAAAGGTGGGGAAGTGGAAGCAGGCAGGTGACTGACTCTCCCACAGCGTCGTGGCCCACTCCCGGGCACTCCCTCCCAAACTGCTCATGACGAACGCGATCTTACAGGTGTCTGTGGCGAAGGAGGTGGGCTGAATGCGGAAGACGATGTCGCATTGCAGGAGGAATTCACGACACTTCCCCACCCTCGGTAGAGCTCAGGGTGTTGAACACGGGGCTCTCTGCCAGAAGAGGGCGCTGGCGCCTCGGACTGCAGCTCAGAAGGGAATGGAGCCGGAACCGCTTGGATCCTCGGAAGAGGCTCGTGGAGCGACATCTGACTCACTTGGTCCGCTAGGCCATTCAGAGTCTCCAAAACATCATCCAAGTGGCGGCTCTGTTGATTGCTGACAGCGGTCTGGCAGGCGAAGGCATGACGGATTTGCTCCAGGTCGGCTGGGTCCATACTTCTGGCCAGTTCGTTCTCTTACGACCCCGGAAGAGGACTGAACCCAAATGCAATGACAAGGAGACAGGAATGCAAAAACTCAATATTTATTTATGCTCAGGGCAGTCCTGAGCATGGGGAGAAAGGCAATGGCAGTAGAAGTTCCAAGCCGGAACTGGACTCAACCGGAACCGGAAACTGGACTCTTGACGGACAGGACGGACTTGACAGACAGGACAGAGAGTGGGAGCGCTAAGCATCCAATAATTTAGGCTTCAAACTAAACTCCTGAAGCGTAGGGAGAACAATTAATACGGACAGTCCAGTAATGAATGTGCGGGAGCAGAGGGAGCAGGGAAAGTCAGGGGTGATGATGGCTACAGGTAACCGGGTTGTTTGGAGCAGGGGATGAGTGGGAGCGGGAGCGGTAGAGCAGGACAGTGCAGCGGAGCCCGGGCAGGACGCCGGCGTGGCAACAGGGCAGCGGCAGTAGCAGCACGGCAACAGCAGGGCGGCAGCAGCAACAGCAGAGGCAGGAGCGACAGCACATCAACAGCACCGCAGCATTGGCTGTGAGCGGGGACCGCCGCAGGGTGTAATAGCAGAAGCCCAAGCTGCATGCACAAACGTCAGGTGGAAGGCAGGGAAAACGCACCACAGGCAGGGATTCACGGACAACTGCAGACTGGCAGACTTTAAGCAGACAAAGGTGGTTAGCGAGACAGAATAATGAACAGCGGGTTATGCCGTTCAGACTGAACAGACTTAGGACTTCAACAGTTCAGCAGAGTGAATTAACACCGAACCAGAACTAAACTGTATGACTAGGACTAGACAGAGAACCAGACAGGACCAGAGGTTTCAGACTACAAACATTATCGAACTGGCAAAGGACAGAAAACACCGGGTGACTAAATGCAAGCATTAATTGGAATCAATTCGGAAAAGCGTGCGAATGTATGCGAGAGTGATGGAACAGAGTGGAGAGTGAGGAATGCCTGCGAAACGGGGGAATGGGATAGGCTGAGACAGGAGTGGTGAAGCAGAGTGATACAAACGGGAGAAACACGCCCAACCTGCAGCACGGGGGAAAACACGGACAATGGAGAGAGAAACACGAAACAGGGGGAGAGGGAAAACACGGAGAAACAACAGGATGGGAGTGGAATGTTACACTTGTGCCGGTATTTGTTTTAGAAATGCAAATGACAAGGTGATTCCATAATTCTTTCCTCAACATTGAGTGATCCCATAATTTTTTCCTCTACTTGATCTGGAACAAAATATGCCATTAATTTAAATTATGTTATTTAGATTGTATTGTTTGAGGTATGTTTCACGAAGCCAGAATGTTCAGTTATTAAACAAAAATTGTTTTGTGTCACATCTGTGATTTGTTTATTTGCTACGAAGTAAAAAAACTGGGTGAACATCCTCTAAGTGTGGTGATTCCATAATGCCAGGGGTTGTAATACAGTGTGATGTTTTCTCCACCACCCAAGATGTGAGCACCATTGTCTACACCACAGTGAATTTCAAGACCTGTGAGGCGCCCACTGGACTGTATGCTAACTGCAAGATTCATAAGAGTGCTGCTGCAAGAAGCCCACAGACTAACGACCATCAAGATTCCAGAGATACTGTGGAATACTCCAGACTAGCGGTCAGGCAGTAGGGCCTATAAGAATGTCTCTAAGAAATGGTACTCAGCTCCTATGTTCCTCCAATCCACGCTGCTTAACTATGGAAGTTTACAATTTGGGAGTACAAATATTATTATATTGCAGGAGGACAGAATGCCAGTTACAACATTGCCCCTAGTTATGGCGCGTAAATGGGAATACCGCCAATTTTCAGCATTGACATGGTCGAAACTATACCCCCTGGTTGTTTTAAGGTCCATAGAACACTTTCCTACTCTTCTTTGTGTCTGAGAACAGAGCAGGCAGGCTCCTTGAGCGGCTGGGCTGAGACGTACCTGATGTGCATGCTTTGCCACGCCCCCTAGAGAGCCCGGTTGAAATGAATGGAGAATCTCAACTAGAGTTGAAACATCGCGACTTGAAGATGAAATTTATGCTTTAATTTTCTCCCCCTACCTCACTCTTCATCCACCAAAAGTGCAGCTTCACCTTGGCTGTGATGTTTCAAATCAAATCAAATCAATATTTATTTATATAGCGCATTTCACAACTAGGTGTCACAATGCGCTTCACAGAAAAACCCAGCCTAAACCCCCCACAAGAGCAAGCCAAAGGCAACAATGGTGTAACTAGGAAGAAACCTTGGGTAGAACCAGACTCAAGGGGGGAACCCATCCTCCTCTGGTTGGGATCTAGGGCTTAAAGACCAGCATGGTAAAAACAGCCAATGTCCATGATAATAGAATTTGCAGCAGCTACATGACAGTCCAGATGTGGTGGGAATGATGATGGGGAACCAGGCGCCGATGGTGGCAGGAGCAGCTGGCAGTGATGGTGAGTAATAGAGCAGCAGGAGCACCTGGGGGGGTTGGACAAATGCCCCCACCAGGAGTAATCTATGGCTGCATAGCTATGAAGACAGAGTTTGAGAAACCATCCAGTCATGAGAGGGAAAACAATCCTACCCACCTATCAAGAGCCAGCACAGGAAGATGGGGTCACAGCTGTTGACAGGTGACAGTAAGGAAAGGATGCCACCCCACATTACTCTATGGCTAAAGGCTTCTCTGGTCCGGTCTCCGGACTATAACTCGTTATAAGCCTGATCATAAAGGTGCGTTTTTAATCTAGACTTAAATATTGAGACTGCAGGGTGTTCCACAGTAGTGGCGCTCTGTAGGAGAAAGCTCTACCACCCGTCAAGTTTTTAGATATTCTAGGGACTACTAAGTAGCTTGCGTCTTGGGAATGAAGTGATCTTTTCGTTTATATGGTAAAAGCAGATTACATATATACACAGGCGCAAGTATATTTAAAGCTTTAAAGGTCAGAAGCAAAACATTAAAGTTTATCCTATACATAATTGGTAGCCAATGAAGTGATGCTAGTACTGGGGTAATATGCTCATATTTCTTAGTTCTAGTTAAAATGCAAGGGGCTGCATTCTGCACAAACTGGAGATTATTTAGCAAGGATTTAGGGCAGCCAGATAGGAGGGCATTACAGTAATCTAGCCCAGACGTAACAAAAGCATGGATCAATTTCTCTGCGTTCCCTTCTGATAGGAAGTGCCTTATTTTAGCTATGTTCTTTAACTGAAAGAAAGCTACTCTAGATATGTTTTTTATGTGCGCACTAAAGGTTAGATCTGGGTCTATAGTAACACCTAGGTCTTTCACAGCTGAGTTTGGAACAACTAAACAACCATCAAAATTTTAAGTAGATGTACACAATTTCTCCTTTTGTTTTTTTGGACCTAAAACCAACTTCTCTGAGTTTAGGAGCAGGAAATTGGAAAGCATCCAAGCTTTAATATCTGCAATACAAGCCTCTGATCGAGAAAGTGGTAGTGCCTTACCGGGTTTCATGAAAATGTATATCTGTGTATCGTCCGCGTAGCAGTGAAAATCTACCCCATGTGCCCGAATAATATCACCAAGGGGTAGTATATATAATGAAAAGAGTACTGGACCTAGCACTGATCTTTGTGGAATACCATATTTCATTATTGAGTAACTGGATACTTCTTCTTCATTTAATTTAACAAACTGCTTCCTATTGTATAAGTATGATCTGAACCAAGTGCTTGACCATTTAGTCCAACACAGCCCTGGATTTAGACTGTTCAGTAGAATCTCATGATCTATTGTATCAAAAGCTGCACTTAGGTCAAGGAGTACAAGAACAGACAGAGTTTTTGTTGGCTGATAATAGTAAATCGTTAATAACTTTAACAAGTGCCGTTTCAGTGCTACGGTAGGGTCTAAATCCTGACTGGAATATTTAATGGATATGGTTTGAGCTAAGGTATGCACCAAGTTGCTTCGCAACATATTTATGCTTCGCACATTTATGCCCATATTTGGAGTTCCACCTTCCCTGGCTCTACTCATTGGCTGGTGACTGTGGTATAGTGGACTGTGGACCTTAAAACAACCAGGGGGTATAGTTTCAACCATTTCAATGCTGAAAATGGGTGGTATTCCCCTTTAATACATGTTCAGAGGGTGCATCAAACTGGAATGTTTTGCATCAATGGTAGGAAGATAGCATGTTTAATATCAAGAATATGGAGGGGAGTATCTGGTGACTCTAAACCATCTCTGATGGTATGTATGTCCTGGCATTAAAAATGTACGCATTGCATGATTTTGATACTGTATATCAGTGAAACAATTTAAAGGTTACTGTAGGTGATCACTGAACTCTATAATTATGAACATTTTCCATAAATTAGCAACACGACACAAGATACGGCATTGATTGTTGAACATTGTATATGAAAAAATAAGGTGAGTTATGACAAAATGTTCATTGGTTAAAATGTTCCTTGGTTGTGCTTAAGACTCAAAATAAAAATATAAATGTCCATTTAGAGGAGATTTTATTGGATGTTGGAGAAGACATTAAGAAGTTGTTAAAAGCATCCTTGATTAAACTGTGGTGTCTGTAAGCTTGACTAACATGGCCTCTGCTGGTGTCTTCTGCAATGTAATAGAAATAATCTTTCTAACTGACCCTGGCTATTTCATACTATATACTATACTATTTCAGTATAAAACTAAGAGTTACAGCCATCTTTTTGCTCAAATTTTAAATGTTATCCAAGTGTCGTATTAAAGAAAAAGATGAAAAGTAATACACACGCATTCCAAATTTTTTGTACATTAGGGTGAATGAGCGAAACGTGCAGTTTTACATACATACAAAAGTAGACTAAGTGTAACTATCTACTGATATAACAAACAAGGTATATCAGTAGAACAAGGGAGCATAGATGGAAATGAACGGTAAACAACACACAGATTAGTTTTATATTGTTTTTTTTCCTTACACAGAGATGTCAAGGTGTGGAACAGCTTGCCAGCTCATTTAGAGACCCTCAGGTGTTTAAGGCCTAGCTTTATGCAATGCTGGTTAAATTATGAGCTTAGATGGGCTGACTAGCCTGTTTTCATCAGTGTTTTTATGTTCTTAACTGAGCTGCCATTTCTGCTCCTCATTCAGCTGGCTTGCCCTTTGTATAGAGTTATGTCCTGTAGCTATGCAAACTACACAAACAGGGTTTCCAGCCTCTATGATCTGAATGTACCTGCTGTCTCTTTCTTTTGATTTAGGGTTAATAATGTGTTTGGGCTCCCTCTGTATTTGGGACGCAGTGTTAGGGAATACTTTTGTTTCTATGTCTGTCTGCATGCTGTTTACCAGGCGCGGACAGGGCTGTATCTGTTTCTGGATTTAATGCCATCTTCAGCTCTCATATATTTAATCAGCATAGTCATTTACATGATCTAAAATTTTAGCAAATTTCATATTAATCTCATGTATGACAGATGAATACTGTTCTTTGTGGAAGCAGAGTCTGGTCATAATTTCAATTAAAAAGCAAATTGGCAATTTAATTTTGTTTTCATGAGATAATTCAATTTAAAATGCAAAAGCCCACTTTGCATTTTCATTTTCAATGTACGTTACATTACGTTAATGTTATTCTGATAATTTGAAAGTTTAATGTTAACGTTCTGATAATTTTAAAGTTTAAATGCAAAGTCCGTTTCTGTAATGGGGCGTGACGTGTGAGGTGGGAGGAGCCAAACGCAGCAAGGGGATTCTTTAAGCCCTAGCCACTAAGGCGGGATACCCCGCAGTTAAGGGAGGAGACAAGACAATGGACAACGAACACGACTACAGACGCTACTAACCGGCTGACTGTCACACGCCAATAAGCAGAGCGCAAGGACAAGTCTCTGAATAGCCTGAAATAATACGCGCCCTGTCTCGGAAACGAGACGCATAAGAACGGGCGAGTAGCGTAATGGAAAAAATAAACATAACAAACACTGCAAAAATAATAAGATAGAATGAGGAGGCGAAAGGAACAGATCCAACGTTCCAAGGCTACTCTCAGACTCGCGGTCACACACAAACATGTCCACAACATCGCCCAATCTTCCCTATAGGAAGACATGCACCGAAAGACGAAACAGAACAGCAGTTCCAAACAAAATCGTCAAAACTCCATGTAAGGAGAAAGGTACCGAAAGGAACGAACAGGACAGGCTGCGCTGGACATTTACCGGCTAAAGACCAAAGCGAGATTAGTTGAAAATAAACGCCCTACCTCTCCATAAAGAGGAATGTAACGAGGAGTACAGGAACAGAGATTTTACGTTCCATGGCTAGTTTCATAGGCTCGCAGTCACATGCAGAAAACATAAAGGGGGTAAACACCCGATCTCCCAGGAGAGAGAAACATTTTACAGGCGAGCTGACGGAGCACCGTCGTCCCATAACTTTACGATTAAATATGACTAACGCAAGCTCAATTGAAAACACACGCCCTAGCCTCTCAGTAAAGAAATATGTAACGAGGCGAAGGAACAGAGCTAACGTTCCGAGGCTATTTTCAGAAACACACAGTCACACACAAACATGTCCACAACATCGCCCAAGCTCCATATAAGGAGAGACACACCCGGAGAACGAACAGAACAAGTTCCGAACAAAATCGTCCCGCAGATAAAAGGGCGAACAGGACAGCTGCCACAAAAGACCAACGCAAACTTAATAGCACGCACTGCCTCTCAATATAATAAAGAAAACCCTGACTCCCAACAAAGGGGAACGTAGTCCACGAAAGGAGACAAAACAGGGAACAAACGTACCGAAGCTACTAGCTGGCTCACGAGATAAGTAACTAAAGAGCCAGCAAGAAATAAGCCCTGCCTCAGCAATGAGATGATAAAATAGGCGAGTAGCCCAAATGCTACGAATAACTAACACCAGATAAATAAAACCCTAAAGTCAGTACGATAAAAAATGCCCTGTCTCTTAGTAAGAACCTACTATACAGATGCATGCAAACAAACAGTGACTCCTCTCGCCTTCACGGCAGAAAGCAGACAGAGAGAGGAGAAAGAGACATAGAAAGCCAAAAATCTAGGCAACGGACCAACAAGGAAAAAACCAGGAAGCGAAAAGCCAGGGGGGAAGAGTCCGAATAACTACATCCACATAGGCAGGTAAGCCAGGGGGGACGAGTCCTAATAGCTACTTCCACATAGGCGAGTCCCGCATAACTCCAATGAAGCACAACGGAGCAAAACGGTCTCCTTAAAAACCTAGACCAAAATACTACTGACTTAAACATACAAAGGGCAGAATAACACCACATACAAAACAGCAGAATACACCACAACAAACAATCAATATAGAAGCCCCGATAGAAGGAAACGGAAGGCTTAAATAGCTCTCAGTGACCATGCACAGGTGTAGACGCTAACAGAAGCTCCGCAAACTCAGCAAGCATCTACCAAAAGGGCAGCGCCCTCGCGTGACCACTAAGGAAAACGACCGCATAGGGAAACAGGGTTAAAAACCATGACAGTTTCACATTTAATTTATCTCACCCTCTATGGCACAACCCTGTCATAATTAAAATTAAAATTAAAAACATAAATGAATAAATTTTCACATTTGACATTGCAGTTTCTTATTGTAATGGCATGAACATGACAAAAAGTAAATGTAGAGAGGTTATAGTATCGCTTCTAAGAGTACCTGGAAATAAGATATCAAGAGTATTTTGATATCCTTTTATATAGTCATGATAGCATCACCTGTTTACCTGTGGAATATGTGTTTACCACAGAAGTTGGTTGAGAGAATGGCAAAAATGTGCAAAGCTGTTAGCAAGGCAAAGGGTAGCTACTTTGAATAATCTGAAATATAGACTTTGATTTAACACTTTTTTGGTCTTTGCATAATTTAATTTGTGTTCTCATAGTTTTGATGTCTTTATTATTGTAAAATGTGGAAAACAGTAAAAATAACGGAAAAAAAAGCTTCAATGAGTAGGTGTGTCCAAACTTTTCACTGGTAGTATATTTTCAAATTGTCAGGTAAGGTGCATACATTAACTTGTGAAAATGTAAACTGGGATTTAGCATTTGAATATGAATTTTTTATTTATTTTGCGCACATCGAATGAAAATTAAATGTAATTGCCGAATTGAATTCTTATTTGAATTATGACAGGATTCCCATAGTTCTTGCGTCCCTATTAATTGTACCATGGTCTAATCACCGAATGAGCCATCATTGGTGTGTACAGCTAATTAGTTATTTGAGCCGGGGCATTTGGGGGGGAATGAAAACCTTCATAAAAACTGGTCCTCCAGGACCAGAGTTGCCCATCCCTCTGCCCTGTATAGTCCCTGTAAGCCATAGCTTGGCTACTGTATCTCTAGCACTTTATGGGACTTGAGTTATCATATCAAACATGCCTGTGTCCAAGCTTTAGCCTCTGGCTATCTCAAGTGTTATGCTCCAGGGTGCTTCTGTGCAAGAGTCTATTTTCATTTAATTTGAACCTCACATCTGGTACATCCATGTGTGTAAACACTCCATGTTGCAGATCAACTCCAAATAATATCACATGACAAAACAGACAAAAAAAGGGAGGAGAGAAAATATGTAATGCTTCAAAAATATTTTTTTATTTATTAGTAGGGTGGTCTTCTGCTTCTGACTGGGCTGTTTAGCTATGCGGCCACAGATAAATGTGGTGCTCACTTTTGGAAGACTATACGTCACAAAGCTTTTCAGGAGGATAAAATCTGCCACAAATCTGGTGTAGATTACACAGCTTGTGCCAGGCCGACATTGTTGTTGCCTCTGTCAAAGATCGCATAGTATTGCCTGATGAAGACATCTCCCAGGATCCAGAGCTGCTGGGAGCTACCGCTAAATCCTGTGCGGCAGCCGTAGGAGGACTGGAGGGAGAAAGTCATAGTGCATCAGACATACTTAACAAAATGTTGGTTCGTGATCAAAAGCTGCGTAATTTTTCCTTGCAAAAGAGAGATGAGGTGATAGTTAACTTCTCATTAACATGCTCACATTTAATAACATCCCTTTCTAAGGTTATAGGATCCATGAAAAAAGATTAATGGCTTCATGAATCCCTTAAGGTTTTTCATGTAATATTAGTGATTCATGAAAAAAAGTGGCAGTGGCATCTAATCAAACATGTTGGAAAAAAATCACAGCCATTGCATAAAATATTTGGCTCACCCAAGAATTCCCCAGTCTTATAAGGCAACATAAACGAAAGAGCTGAAAAACTCTAACTGTATTGCTCTACTGACCCTGCGTTCTTGTATTTTATAAGTTTCAGTTTTCAGACTTAAATGGATATATTACACTCTTGAGTAAAATGTACTTGAATGATATTTTTGCTGTGTAGTTTCTGTATTTCACACCGGTAGAAGAGGGGAACTCACCTGGGTGATGTAGGCAGATGCTGGGATGGTAAAGGGGTATCCGTTGATGTTGAAAGTCACCTCAGGCATGCTGCCAATGTTGCTGCATTGGACAGTGGACTGTGGGGAAAGCGTGATTGAAAAGTTTCAAAAGCTTTGTACGGGCATGCTACAGGCTACAGGCCAATGACATCTCATTTGTGTTTTTGATCATATGAACACAACATTAAAACTAGAGAGTGTGGTTAAGTCACAAGCAGGATAAATTGCACAGAGGAGATCAGTGTGTCTTTTTCAAAGATCTCTTTGCATTACTTTGGATAGATTAAAATGGATCACTTGACTTGACTTTGGATATTTTAACTTTACTTACATCTCCATACTGGTTGGTGGTAGCTCCGATAGAGTTCTGGATGCTATTAATGTCACTGGTTGGTCCAACGATTTGGGAGGTGCCAGTGTCCACGATAGCTTGGCAACCTTGAGAGCAGGCAACGGTGTTTCCATTGATGGTAACACTGCAAACCAAACAAACCAAAGATAATTACATTTACATTAACTTGTATAATTCTATAAAGGAAATGTATTTATATTATATTTCATTGCAGAAAATGTATCACATCATATATGGTTAATTTATTGATAGCACATGTGACATATATTGAGATAATATCTAAATAGGCTCAGCTTTAGTGCAACATGTTTATTGTCCAAGACTCGTTGGGGATAATAAAGTTGACAATATATTTACCATGCATTTTGCATATATTTCAATTAAAACTTTTTTTGTGATCAAGACGCAACCATTCTTGTTTATTTCATTCATGTTTCAAACATTTAATATAATGTTTATGTACTTTTTTCATATAGTCATTATACATGCCCCCTCTATATATTTTTATCTGAGTAATACATTTCCCATTATATTCACATTTATTTTCGGTATGTAAACAAAGGGTGTTATAACATTGCAAGAGTGATGATTCTGCTGATTGCAATAGATGCTCATGTTTAGTTAAACATTATAGAAATAATCCTAACATCCTTCCAGTTACTCAACTGCTGAAGACTAATGTTGCTTAAGTCCTAACAGAGTCCTCTAAGGGGGAGGAGCCTTGTGCATACCTGGCCATGCTGAACTGCCAGTAGGTCTCAGAGGACAGAGGGATCCAGTTAATATTGCCGGTGTAGTAGTTAGGATCCATTCCACCGAAGACCACCTCGCTGCCAGCCTGTTGATTGCTGAAGGGCGAAACTCTGAGGTTACTTCACATTCTGCAGTAGCTACTAAAACTTGCACATTGTTACTCCACTACAGGTAGGCAGTGTCATTTCCCTTTCATTTCAGTTATTTCAGGAAATGAATTGATATTGACTTCAACCCACCCCCCAATCCTCCAACCCTTTAGTGATTGTGTGCAAGTTTTAAAGTTTTAAATAGTTTTTGTGCAACGAAACCTTTGTAAACAGGTTTATTTCAGCTTACATGAACAACACATCTATGGATGTCACTACAAATATAAATGGATGGTCCTACTGAATGACTTGTCCACATGGTCCATTGGGTTAACACTGTTTTGTGCCAGCTGCAGATCCAAGATTTGTAAGTCGCTACTGTGCTACACATCTTGCAGGAGGCCGTGGGATGTATTAATGTATGCCATGTATTACAAGTGCCATGGCCCCTGATTACTGAAATGGCACATAAACACTGAGGAATGCCTGCTACCTAAAGCCTTACCTGCTCAGGTAGACAGAGAAGAGATCCTGGTTCACCAGCCCCTGATTCATCATGTTGTCAAAGACAGGTGTGGCTTGAGAGGAGGAGATAGAGGGGAAGGCCAGGCCCAGGATGCCATCAGCCAACATGTAGGACAGGAAGGGGGCCTCAGTATAGCTCAGACCAAATATCTGACTTGGGACAGAGATGCCACCAACCTGGGAATAGAAACGAGAGAAAATCAGTTAGCCGTAGCAGAGAAATTCTCAAAATAAGCAAATAAGTCTCTCTCACATACAAATGAATCATGCACTGTAAATGATGTTAAACTTTAAGGAATGCCATTTATGTCATGTACATAAAATGTGTGTGGTGCATGTAGACTATGGGCTGCCTGGACCAGAGTTTTTTTAGCCAACAATTGCCCTTTTTTGGCCAGTCAAAAACAGACCTAGAAAGTTTGGAAAAATTAAGGCTGGCTATTAATAAATTAATTAATAAATAATTTTTTGAAAAACTTCAAAATGATATTCCAAGTCAACAATCACAAACTTCCATGTCATTAAGTATTGACACAAATGAAAGAAGATGGCCTAAATAAGACGGTGGTTGGCTGCTCTTGCCTCTATGTTATCTTTTTACTTGGTAAAAATTTTATGAAATTGAATATACCTAAAGATGAGACAGATATGAGCAGCAAATTGTTACTTAATTGTTATTGTCTTGCTTTTGAAAACAATGTTCTGCACTGCAGGGCAAAGACAATTAATGCATCATCTACTATCCAAACAGGCCTATTTGCCATGGTGACTAGCGGGAAGAGATTTATTTTACATCTCCATCCAGTTTCAGTAAGATTTGTGATTTGAGATGATGCGTGGAATCTTTCAATCTAAATTTCAGTGTCTTGGGACCTGAACTCAGAACTCCTGGTTTCTGGTATGTCTCAAAAATCTCACCACAACTGTGTCATATCCCAGCGCTCCAGTCATGCTCCCAGTGCCATACTGGATGGAAAGTGTCTGAGAGGTAGATTTGTAGGTAGAGGACTGCTGAGGGTTGAATTTAGCATGGTTCTCTGAGAAAGGGAACAGGGTAAGTATAGGATTAAACAGTCCCTTAAGGCACAAAACAGAACTGCCAGCTCTGGTTAAAATTATGACATACCGGTTCAGACAATATGATGCCTGTTTTACAAAACTAGCATCAAATAAGGCGAACAAAACAGCGATGTAACAGCTGACAGATAATTCTAGCAAATTTGATATATTATTGATAAATGTGTACGTATATATAGGTGTGTGTGTGTGTGTACATATTTCCCAATATATGGGCAAATATATAAATTATTGCTACTTTCAGATATTGTAATTTATATATTTATTTAAATGCATTATTGTTAAACACATTTGTCATGATATTTTTTCAAAAAGTCCACAAGGGTGTGTATTGTGAACATGTATGTTGCGTGATATAGGGAGAATTAATGATGTATGCTTTGTATGTGCACAATATGTGTGTCCCAATGTCCTTTTAATGACTGTTGAGTGTGTAATTGTATTTTCTTGTTGTTGTGGTGACCTACAGCTGCAAAATTAATTTCTATAAAAACTGATAAAACTTTTGTATGAAGTAATTTCCCTGCTGTGCCCTCATACACTCAAAGGGATAGAAATATTGTCATTTACGGCAGGCTTGGCTGGAGCAGGAGACTGATGGCACCCACAGGTTGGAGGAGCCAGTATCAAAGATGACCTTGAAGGACTGCGGGGGGGTTCCGATGGAGATGACACCATAGTAGGACAGCTGTGGCAGGATAAATGGGGGGGGGGGGGGTAGGACAACACATTCAGAATTTTAAATGTTTTCCTTTTTTAGCACGCTCATATATTTTGCATTGCTGAGCTTCAGCCTACAGATGCTTAATTTAGCATCTGTAATTCAGGTCACATGTCCTCAACAGCTGTAATTATTTTTAAAACATTTTAAGCAGAATATTATTACATATTCAGCTGCAGTTAATCAAATGTAATATAGTATATCTTAAGAGAAAAAACCCAAGTCTACAATCACACTTTATCATAGGTTTATCAGGATGGAAGATTAAATGTGCCATAATTAAATGCAATTCGCACAATGAAATACAACAAAATTCACTTGCACACTGTTGCAGTGTTTTTCATAACGATGTGCATTTATCATGCCTTAATTAAAAACAGGACACATGATGGAATGCAATACTTTTCATCATAACATGATTTCTAATTTTTTTGTGGCACATCAAAAAGCACAGCTTTACTCATTGTATGCGAAGCATTTCATTACTGTTAATCCTTCACAGATCAGATGGATGGATGGATAATCCATGATGGATAATTTTAATAATAGGTGGGTTTCACATACGTCGGCATCATTGGTCATGGACTCTGTGCCGGTCTGCATGAACTTGGCCATGGGGTTGTAGGGAAACCTCTTCCTGTACTCCTCCCACATGCCCTTCTCCTGCAGGGTTTCTCTCGCAGACTTGCCCTTGATCAGAGGCATCCTGAAACAAGAGGGGAACCCAATGGAGATTGCACCACTATAAACTGCTGAGCAAAAAGACCAGTCCTGGGTCAAACCTGTGACAGACCCAGGTTAAATACATATTTGAAATACTACAAATCTACTCTTTTAATGCTGGTGAAATTTGAAAAATAACTCCCACAGATCCCTGCGAAGTTTCAACATATAGGGCCCAATCTTACACCCGGCACAAAGTGGCGCTAACCCAAACGCAAGTGTCTTTGCTATCATACATGCGGCGCTGGGTTCATTATAACGCCTAGGCGCTGGGTTCATTTAACGCTTACGTCGTTTAACTACCATGTATTTTTGCGCCCGTTGCAAGTGAACTGGGTGTGTTGGTCTTAAGATGAGGAGTGGCCAGGATTATTTTTGGCGTATTGTATCTTGAGCCAGCAGAAAGCGCTTACGCTAGAACCACCACAAACCTGGTCTAAAGTCATAGCGCAGTTGTTTACATGTTATTTTAACGGCGCATATAAGTGCGTCTACATAGGCGTGTGCACAACGCATGTACCCTCCTGTCTGTTACACACAGGGGCGCGCACAAGCATGACTAAAATATCAAGATTACAATGTGAAATATTATTATTGTGCATCAAAAAATGCATTATAATAAAAGGGTCCATGGCCTACCTTTCCCTCAGCGAAGGGGAATGCCACATTGAATTGTTTTCTGCCCACTCCATCAACATCCAGGCGATGTGCGATGGTACAGGACAATGGCTATCCATTAAAAAGGAGCTGATAACACCTATATCAAACCTAATGCGCAAATTGTCATTTACACCTAATGCGTAAATTGTCATTCAATGGAAAACATTTGAGTTCTGAAAATGCGCTTCAGATGTCATTACAATACAGCTCTGTTTATCTAGGAATACAGGCTGTAAGTAAATAGAATTGGTTGTGACTGAAAAAAGTTCAAAACCTTGTCCAGTGAATATTGCATTTATTGTTTTTCAAATAGCCTAGGCTACAGCGGATTCGCTGTGCATAAGGATTTTTCGATAGCCTATGGTTAATGACATTTTGATTGGTTCATTGCATGTCACGCCCAAGACACACCTATAATTAATGAAGCGACTAGGTTCAGCCCATTTGCACCTTGCTCCGTGCTTAGCCCCCAAAAAACACGCCGTTAAAATAGCAAAAGTGGACTTGGACACGCCCAAAATTGACGTTACGCCATACGCCAAGCGCCAAGATAGAGCCCATAATGTTACTAACCAAAACATATGATCGTATGAAAGAAGAATATTGTTCTGAATGTTGGTGAAATATATGGCCACAAATTGTTTGAATGCTCCTATAGTCTAAAACTAACACAAAACTTCCATATGACCATATTATTTTTCATTTGATCCTCCACAGACAAAGGCAAAGAGAGACCGTGTGATCTGACCTTAGAAAAGATAAGATGCTCACTAATGGACAAAATGTGACATTGACAAGCTGCATTTTCCTTACACATTAAGCACAACAAGTTTGTTGTTGTTGGAGCTGTTGAATTAGCTGTTGAATCAGATGTTTCATTTAGCGTCTGCAATTCAGGTCACATGCCCTCAACAGATGGAATTATTTAAAAAACATTTTAAGCAGCATATTATTGCATATTCAGCTTCAGTTCATCAGTAAGCACAAGTTTGTTGGAGCTGTTGAACTTGACTTTCTTTTCAAACGGATAACATGCGCATGCATGAATTTAAAGAAATTACATTGTGGCCAACCCACAGATCCTTAAATCCTAACATATAGCAACAGAGGCAAGAAGCAATACATTCTTATTTTCTGCAAGAAATATTTCCAGTTTAAAGAACTTACTTGTGAAGGCACTCAGAGAGAGCCACCAAGGCACACAGCACTACTGCCCACTTCATCTTGTATTACTCAGGTATGTCTCCTCTCAGACTTGAGTGACTTGAGGAAGCGGCCCTGGAGCCTTATATACAGCTGGACAATGTTAGCACACCTCCTTTCTGCAAACGCTTTATCAACATGATAACAAAACATACATATTAGCAGTATAATGGCTGATATAATGATAAAGGCAGTCATGTAATTTATATGAATGTCCTTTAAACAAAGTCAGTGACGAGGGCTGAATCTTTAGTCTTTGTACTTAACATTTAAATCATTGCAAAGGAACTTAAATTGATTGAGCTTTTGCTTATAACAAATGAGATCTTTTTAATATGATACCAGATGTTCAGTGAAAATTTAGATGTCTTAGCTCAGTGACCACATTGATACAGTATTCTGGATAATAGTCCTATTCCAACTAAATTGATTACATTCATATCATAATGGCCATTGATATGTATGTATATACATTCATCATACAACCTCAAATAAGCCCGGAAATAGACATGCATGGAATTCCCTGCTAATTATATTGCTTGGCTTAATATTTTGCATAATATTCAGGTGTTTTTTTCTTTACTTTTGCAAAAAAGCTTGTAAGCAGTTGTTCTCATCTTTATCTTCTCAGAAACCTTTTAAAGGGATAATATGTCCTGAAATTGCATTATATTCATGTAAAAAGCTAGAGTTATCAGACATGATTCATATCATCGTCAGGGCAATTCATAGTTTCCAATTAGCCTAACCTGCATGTCTTTGGACTGTGGGAGGAAAACAGACTACCCAGAGGAAATCTACACGGACACAGGGAGAATATGCAAACTCCACACAGAAAGGTCCCTGACTGGGATCCAAACCAAAGACTTTCTTGCTGTGAGGCTACAGTGCTAACCACTGCACTGCACCTCTGCACCTTGAAGAACTCATGTGCATGTAAACGTAGTGACTTACTTAAGTTAGCTCACATTGTTTTCTGTTTTTGACTAATAAAAGAGCGCCTTTTATTTCTAAATATTGTGCTGATGAATAAAGTGCACTTTTATTTTATTTTGAACATTGTGAGTTCTGGATTAAAGGATTTTAAAGGATATTATTATAACATAATGGTCAATACACAGTTGAGAGTCGAGAATGAGGGATATCTGCCTTGTTTGTTTGTGTCTTTACATTTGTGTTTAAAGCTATAATACAATTTCATGACAAAGTCTTATAATAATGTTTTACAATACAGTTTAGAAATAAACAGAGCCTACATAAATTATTTAAATGTTAATATATCTGCAGAAATGTATGTTTTTTCTGTTCTTTTCTTTTGTATTTTAACAGATATAAATATCAAAGGATAGGAAAGTTCCTAATTGTATTTACAATAGAATAAAATGTCCAATTAAAATGTGATTGAGATAAACATATTTTAAACATCTTATCAATACCTCAAATTCCTTATCAAAATTACACACATAAGGCTTACACTTACCTATTTAGAGGTAAAACAATCTTATCACGGTTTTTCAGGATTATAATAATTTAACTCATAACCAAATGCTTTAATATGGTTTATTGTGAAGAGAGAAAGACCACAATATGTATTTAGTATGTACTGCATTGATCCTAAACAGATTAGGGTGAAGTGATGTTGATTTCTGAGAATTGTACTGTATGCTAAAATCTCCAATTAAACATCTTTTAGAAAATCATTTTTCAGTGATTGCATAATTCTAAACTAAACAATTGGACCAGATTGTAGAAATAATAATTTATGTCTGATCAGAAAATTACGACCAGGTATTCAGGCCATTGAAAGCATTGAGAGCAGAGACACATTTTTATCTTTAACCTCAACAGTTTACCTTTCATTATCATTCAGGTAAAGCCATTTGTTTATCATTTTTTGATAAGCTTTATGAAAACAGGACTGTGCATAAAGTGTTCTTGTTTGCTTTTTTACCTTTGCAAATATAGCAGGGAGGAAATACCAGTTACTGTTTGATAAAACTTTTCCGTTTGTTTGGTTGACATAGCTACAGTAAGAATGGGTATATTCTGAGTTTCAATGAATGAGCATGAGTGAGAAATGAAAAGATGTCAGCAATCAAACTTGTGCATATTATTTCATACAGTATGATTTTAAATGAATTAGCAATGTTTCTTTATAATGACAGAGGGCAAAAATCCACAATGTGATCTTAATATCTGCTTTATTATGTCAAGGTGAGTTAATAAGGAGATTAAATATATTATGATTATTTTAACACTCAGTATAAATATTAGTACTTAATGTAATGCACATACAACTTTAAAAATATGCTTTCATATAGCTCGCCAGACTTCGGCTACGTTTACACTGCAGGAAAAAAGTGGCCCAGATCCGATTTTTTCCTCAAATGTGACATAGATCAGATTTTCTTTATGGAAGTGTGAACAGCGAAAATCACATTGAATCTGACTTTTCCAATTCTGATTTGGGCCACTTTTGAATGTGGTATTAGATTCCGATACATATCTGATTGTGTCAAAGCAACCGCAGTCTGAACAGTCAGATCGGAAATTCATGTGACTTTTTACGTAATTTTTGATGTAGCAGGGAATTAGAACATAGCGCACGGGCTAGTTAACTCACTATTGTACAGGGTAGGTTATCAACAGATTCATATTATATTAGCTAATCACATGTTGTCATTTTAGATAAGTGGTAAATGTGCAAAGCATTGGATTTTTTTGGGCACAAACGATACACCATAATAAGTCGGAAGTAGGCTACGTTTTTATATCATTTGTGGACAGCTGCGTTAACTGTTTTGTGATTTAAAATAATGTTAGAACTGTCCATATTATTGTCTTGTTGCACGGTATTTATTATTCACGGTTTTCTCATGTAGCTGCTTACCTTACTTAATGGTTTAATCTAAAGGTGCTCAGTGATGTTAGGCATAGGTAACGTTACACAGTAGCCTAAGCCAAGTTGAACAGATGTGTTGTGTGATAGCTTTTTTATATTGTGTATTTTAACCATAGACTGTATAAAAATATGGAAAACTGTGACGTCACCCACTGCCTTCCCACGGTCTCGTAAAAACCGAATTGAGTCTCCGGAAGTCTTTTTCGCCGCCGATTTGTACAAACTGCGTCTGCGAAGAGGACTCAAGCTGTCCCTCTGATTGGTCCTGAACAAATGTTAATACCCTGTCCAAACGACACAATATTTTAAAAAAAAATCAGCACATGCTGAGGCATTAGATGAAGGAAAGGCACCTATTGCAATTAAATTTTTTTGTGGGAAAAATGTATTGACTGAGTATTTTGACCACATTGCTGCCATTGACTTACATGGTGAAAGACCTATACTGGAGCCAATCGCAGTGGTGCTAGTGAGCAACGGCACTATTGCCGCTCCCAGCCCAACCAGGAAGTGAGCTTCAAAACGAAAGCCCAGTCTTGGCCCCTTGATTTTAACATGGCTGGAACGCTGTATTGACCAATCTGCATCCCGGAACTATCCGTTTTATGAATGATATATCGACTGGACTCACTAGCCAAACGGCCTAGGGCTGTATTTTGATTTTTTTTTAACTCGCCCGTCCTCAGAATCACGAGGTTAATTTCCTGCCTTGCTTGTGTTTCACTGAAACCGCCATGTCACGGTCACCCCGTTCCTGGCTCCGATCTCGCATTCACAAGTCCCTCTGCACAGAAGTAGCAGCCATGGCAGCACAAAAAGCTAGTTAAAACCTTGGCCTTTTCCCGTCTCCTCACGCTTATCATCATTAGCTCCACTGCACATCAACTTACGCAGAAGCTGTGACTTTGATGACTTCCCTTTTTGTTGTTGTTTATTTCTGCTGGCTGTGTGACAGGTGTGATGTCTTATGTTTTTGTTAATTTACACATGCGGGCCATTTCAGGAGAGCATTCGGTTCACACTGGAATCGGATATGGGCCAAATACAAAAATGTATGTGAACAGCCAAACAAAAAAATCGGATCTGAGCAATAAATTGGAATTGAGCACTAAGGCCTGCAGTGTGAACGTAGCCTTCCAGTGGCTACGGTTACACTAGTCACTTCATGCGACTTCTGGAATCGGAATTCCAACATCCGATCACAGCAGGTCAGATAGAGTTGCGTCCATACTTGACTGTTCAATGCGACCTCCTGTGATCAGATCGCAGTTCGGATTTAATTCCCGCACACAATATTTAAATACTAGCTATACACTTCCTGGAAAATGGCGTTCGGTGTTCGTGAGGTTGTGCTTCTTTTAATGTTGTGCAGATTGTGTACTGGAGGTAGGGCCTGCACAAGGCATGCATTGATCAGGAGGCAGCAGCGGAGCCGTGCTATTAATGCAAGCAGCTGTTTCGGTGGAGAGGAGGGTTTGGGTTCGTAGCCAGCACTGGTGGAACCATATTGTGAATGATTTTACGGATTCCAACTGGTTGCTCAATTTCCGCATGCGAAAGCACACATTCGCGAGCCAATTGGATTGAGGAAGGTGAAAAAAATTCAACCTACTTCTTCAATCTAGAAAAAAATAGACAATCAATCAAGAAATCAATTCACCGCATCTATCAACAACATGGTTATAGACAACCAAACGATAGTCGAACAAGAGATCTTCAATTTTTATAGCACCCTTTATAAAACAGATTTTTCCAATACTGATTGTGATTTTTTAAAAATTCCATAAAGGAAAAAATACCCTAAATTGATGAAGATTTTAAAGCAATCACTGAAGCTGATATCACTATAGCGGAATTAGACTCTGCTATATCCAAATTATCAATTGGTAAGTCACCAGGACTTGATGGCCTCACCACAGAATTTTATACATTTTTTTGGAAGGAGATTCGGGAGTTGCTTCTTGAGGCACTTAAAGAGTGTCTTAATTCTTCAAATATGTCTCCCACCATGAAACGTGGCATTATAGTTTTAATTCCTAAACCCAACAAAGACAAGCTTTTGAGTGATAGCTGGCGTCCTATCACACTTCTCGGATGCGACTACAAGCTACTGGCACTGATCTTTGCCTCTAGACTGAAAATAGCACTTAATAAGTTTGTTGGTGAATATCAGTCAGCCTTCATAAAAGGTAGGCATATTTATAACCATACTTGCTTAGTTCTTGATATGCTCGATTACAGCTCATTTATTCACGATGATAGCTTTATTTTATTTCTAGATTTTTTTAAAGCATTTGACTCCCTGGAGCACTCCTTTCTTTTTAAAGTTCTGGAACATTTAGGCTTTGGGGCTTTCTTCTGTAATGCAGTTAAAATGTTCTATTATGACATCAGCAGTTGTGTCTCTCTTTCATCTGGCCCATCACCACGATTCATGATCTCTAAAGGTATTAGATTTCCCCATTATTATTTATTTTAGCCACTGAATTACTGGCAATAATGATCAATAACGAGAATATTCAAGGTATAAACTTTTTAGGTAAAGATTTCATGATTAGTCAATTCGCAGATGATACGGCACTCTTCCTGAAAAATGCTTCTATGATACCTAAAGTAATCAACTTAATGAATGTTTTCTCTAAAGCTTCAGGTTTAGTCCTAAATCTGAAAAAATGTGAACTATTACCTATCCATTCAAGTGATGCACATATGTTCTCTAACATTCCAGTGAAAGATGAAGTAAAATACCTTGGTATTTTGATGACAAAAAACTCAAGTAGAAGAGAAAATGTGAACTTCTCAAAGAATTGAAACTATAAAGCTACCTTTAAATCATTGGCTCTTAAGAGATGTTTCAATTTTTGGCAGAATTATTTTGTCAAAGACTGAGGGGATATCGAGAATTACATATCCATGTTACTCATAATTCATACCACCAAAAATCCTTAAATCCACAAATTCTTTAGTTTTTAACTTTATTTGGAGAAAAAAAACCCCATTATATTACATATATACATTCAATTGGTTAAAAGTTATGAAAATGGCGGGCTAAATGCCTTAGACTTTGAGTCGCTTCTCGGGACATTTAGAATTAAATGGATAAAAAGCTGTCTTTTCCAACCTCTATGTGGTACCATATACCAAACAAATTATTTGATAGGCTCGGCGGTCTTCATTTTTTAATTAAATGTGATTTTGATTTATCCAAACTCCCTCTACAACTATCAAACTTCCACAAGCAGGCCTTATCCTTTTCGAATATGGTATTTTCCCATAACTTCTCGCCTCATAACTCCACCTTGTGGAACAACCAGGTCATTACGTTGAACAGGAAGTCCTTATTTAAACCTGAGTGGTTCTCTAATAATATTATTTTCATAACAGATATTCTGGATAGTAATGGTCGGCTCTTAACATACAATGAATTTCTAAATAAATGTATGATAAATGTTACTAATTGGGAGTATAATAAAGTTTCCAGAGCCATCCCTCCTCCCCTTTTACACTTGATACATAATATGTTGATGTACTACGATAGACCAGGCATCTTACCTAACCTCAAGATTGATGACTTAGAACTTTTTGACAAAAGTATTGATAATAAAACAATCTCTATAACAATTAATAGTAAAATATATGATGATCTCAATGTCGCGTGGATGATCCCCTATCGTTAAAGAAGGCATTTTCCTGTTATCTCTCTTACCCAGTTGTCCCAAAAGCTAAAGAAACACATTTTAAAATGATCACATCTATCTACCCTGTTAGTGTTTTAGGTTTGATACCGACCCATGTACGTTCTGCAACGTGGAAACAGAGACATTAGAACATCTTTTCTTTTCATGCTCGGTCACTAAACATTTTTGGAAAGACATTCATGCATGGGTGTCACTAAAAATAGTGGGCATCCAAGCATTTTAATTCTCTCATATTAGATTTTTTTTTAATAACCTTCCACCAGATGTGTCCGATCTCATTAATCTTAACATTATTATGGGAAAATATCATTCATACATCCAAATGGAAAAGCACTAAACCCTCTTATAATGTATTCATGATTGATTTCCAAAACCACTTTAAATCCCTAAAATGTGTAAAAAAACAAAATGACATCAAATTTAATTAAGGCAATGTCTCAGCATCTTCTTTTTTAAATTAGTATGTGAACTGGCTGCTTGGTTTATTTATTTTTCTTTTTTTCCTTTGGTATGTAAAATGTATTGTACTGAATTTTAAGTTATTTTCCCCATGTCTTTGTTTTGTAGTGTATCCTGTTTTATGTTATTGTAATTGCTATCTACTTATGTCTACTGTGTCCCTAATTTGTACTGTAAATTTATCCGAATGCAAATAAACGTTTAAAAATTTTTTTTTTTAAAAAGAAAGCACACATTCAATCACATTTGTGAATAGCTACAGCCTCGTCTTTACCATCAGCGTAGGCCTACCACAGAACAGTTATGTGCAGCGTAGCTAGTACTCATCTCGGAGCACTAGCGTAACTAGCGGGGGGGCAGGGGAGGGCACTCATTTCCCCCCGGAGGCAAAATGCCAAGAGCTTGGAGGCAAACATACATTTTAAACAAAATAAAAATTCAAAAGTTAATTATTGTCAACAGTGTGGGCATAACTGAACAAAATATAGACTGTGTATATTTAAAATGTGGGGAAATATTTTCATTAATATAATTCATATTGCGTTGTTTGACTTCCACAAATGCACGTTCGTTTCCGACGTCAGTTTACAGCACAGTTAAAAGGAAACAAAAATCGGGTTATACGAAACGTAGCCTAAACAAAAAGAACAGCAAGAGAAAACGAAAGCTGCATTAACATGTGTAGCCTTTAAGCATAATCAACCCAAGGAAGGCTCACGTTGAGACTCTCAATTTGGAGAATGTAATCAACAAGTTTGCCAGGCAAAAGAACGAAGAATTGACCTGTAAGAACGACTGCGACCATTTAGACAAGGAAACACAATGAATGAATTTCATTTTTTGACATAGGCCTATGCTATGGCATTTTAAATGTAGGTTATAAATGCATGAATTAACTGAATATTCAATTTCTCACATAATTTTGACATGGTAGGTCTAGGCTAACGATTTTGTTTTGTTTAGACAGAAACATTAGCCTGGCCTACACTTTGTATTTTCAAAAGCAAAATAAGATGACAAGTTCAATGCATCGGAACGCATGCAATGTCATAGCGAACTGATTTGTTTTAGTCAGAATAATAGCCTAAAAAACATTTTTTTGTAAACCTTTTTTTGCAGACATTAATTAGCTATAGGTAGGGCTACTATTGCTACTGAGTTGCCTGAAGTGATTAATGTTATATCAGCATTTTAGAGAGATGAGTTAGGCTATTTCTGTAGGCTATTGTTGCCTTCAAGTGCTCTTCGTAAGCTCCTATTTCCCAGTTGCCAAATCGTAATTAGGAGGTTGATGCATTCACATCCTCCGAAATCGGAATTACCAGCAAACATAAATATGGATGTCTAGAAAGTAAATGTTTCGACAGCACTTTAATTCAGCATATATCTCTGGCTCGCAGACATAGGGTCATATAAATTTTTTTAGCTACATATATTAGGGCCCCCTGCTGACCTAATTTGCCCCTCCCCCTGAGCTGATCATGTAGTTACGCCACTGTCTCGGAGCCTATATATGGGCGTGTTTAAAGCAAGGGGCCAAGACTGGGCTTTCGTTTTGAAGCTCACTTCTTCGTGCCGTTGCTCACTAGCGGCACTGCGGTTGGCTCCAGTATAGGTCTTTCACCATCTAAGTCAATGGCAGCAATGTGGTCAAAATACACAGTCAATAAATTTTTCCCACAAAAAAATGTAATTGCAATAGGTGCCTTTCCTTCATCTAATGCCTCTGCATGTGCTGATTTGTTCAAATATTGTGTCATTTGGACAGGGTATAAACATTTGTTCAGGACCAACCAGAGGGACAGGTTGAGTCCTGGGGTCACTGGCATAGATAGGTTCTATATGGTTTCTCACTGCCCTCACTCGGAGGGAGGGATCATTGGTCTAAAACGCGCCCTGGCGTCTTGGGACCTATTTTTATACAGTCTATGCTTGGGACAGGGAGACGCTGTATATTTGCGTGGAAGTAGATGGAGAACATCCCTCAGTAGCCTACCGTGAACAAGCTGTTTTTTTGTGGACGCAGTTCATAACATAATAAATTGACTGCCTTACTCATCTTCAACATGTTTGTCATCACGTATTCATTTTGGTTGGAGCGAGCTATGATGGCTCTACTATGAAAAGAACTGTTTCGTGAGATGAGAGACAGCAGGGGATGTTGCAGCTACACTACAGGCCCAGTGTCTCAGAGCAAGCAGCCAAACTCTGGGTTAAGTATCTCAAATAAATTGCTCCATACCTATATAACCTTATCAATTTAGATATTAATTTAGCTATTCCACCCCCTCCAGTACGCAATCACCGTACTCCCGCTTAGCAATGCTGGGTTAGCTAGCTAGAAAGCTAACAATAGCTCACGGCAAGTCGTTTTAACATTTAGCTAGGAAGCTAACGATAGCTTATGGCAAGCCATTTTAATTTAACAGTTATTCGACTCCCTTAAAGTCATCCTTGCTAGCTGGCCATATAAGTTGGCTAGCTACCGTGATTGCCTAGCTAACGGTACTAACGTTAGCCAGCTGCTCCAGCTAGAACCCTAACCGGACATTTCTACACCTGGATCATTTTTCTTCGGTCCCAAAAATGAAGAAAATGTGCGGGGAATAAAGCCAAAGTGTTAGCGGTATGTTTGTACGGACTCAATACAGGGATGATTAAAATAAAACCAATAATTTATCGGAAAAGAATACGAAAGAAAAGAGTCTGTGTTTGTAAATGTTTGCAATGTTTGTGATTAGGTTACACGATGCAGATGAAAGTTAATGCCAGCTACGATGTAGCCGATGTAGCTACTGTGCTTTAGCTAGCGTGTGAACCCACTAACCTACAATCAATGCCCACTTTATCTGGAACAGTTTTCAGAACGGGGTTTCATGCTGCGGAAAACCATGAAAGACTGCTCTGTCACAGTCGAGTTAATTAGCGGTTAGCCAAAAAGACGGTGGTGGTTTGCTCATTTAAGACTATGGGGTTAGCTTGCTACCTTTCTAGCGGCGCCAGGGACATTTATAATAAAAGCAGTCTTGTCAAAATAACATATGTGATTAATTGACCGTCAATATAGTTGAGGGCAATAGCTTTACCCTATGTTTGTCCATGTGTGGTGGTGATGTAGTGCGTCTAGCTTTGCTACCGAGCTCAGCTGGTATGCTATCTAGCTAATAAAATTAGCTGATGTTAGCTGAATATAAATAGAAGTTAACTGAATGAACGTTAATTATGTGACGAATACCACACATTCAATACGAATAAATGACACAGTAAAATCGAGGATGAAAAAACATTAGCAACTTAAGGAAGTTTACCGCAAGTTCGTTTTGCAAAATGGTGGGTTTGGTCAGGTCATGGGCTTTATAGTTCTGTGGCTTCTCCAACCCAAACTGTCAATCATACTGTGCCCGGGCCATATCCGGTTGACCCTGCTTCCGACAACGTCAATTTGGCTCCACGGAGCAGACGTAGTTTGTACATACTGGTGGTGAAAAATTTTTTTTTGCCCCTCTTTTTGTAATTATTTGCAATATAGCACAATAAACAATGAGAATATTGGACTTTTATTATTCATGACATGCATAGCTATTGCTAACATAATGTGGCTTAAGAAGGTAAATAATCCCTCTAAATATGACAAACACCTAATTAAGAACAATTGACAGCTTGTTAAAATTCCGGGATTGCAATTGTGGTTGGAACGAAAACCAGCATACACAGTGGTCCCCGAGGACCGAGTTTGGGAACCACTGCTTTAAACCATAGACTGTATAAAAATATGGACAAAGACATTTTTCCGGTAAATGCGTTTTGAGAAGTCTGATTACGTCCAGACTACAAGCAATTCCGATCTCAAAGTGTGCTAGGACACCTCACCAAGTGGTTTGGCAGATCCGATCCCAATGAGGACAAATCCGATTTGTGCGCGTCCAGACCTGCCACTTAATGCAGCCCAGCGATGTCGGATGCCAGAAGTCGCATAGAAGTGACTAGTGTAACCGTAGCCAGTGTGACCTCTCTTCAGTCTGAATGTCATTGAACATTGAACGCATTGACTACATTCTACATTAAGTTCATTTCAAGAGACAAGTAAGAATATCACTGGAGAATGACTGAAAGTCTCTTGTCAAAAGTTCCATTAATTCTGGGTCCACTGAGAGTCTAACCAGATCTGGTGATATCTTATAAAAATTAAAATACAACACAGTATTATTAGTATGTAGATGTTTTGTGATATAAAATTAGAAACATACTTCCCAGAAAGGTCTTAAAAAGTTATTGCGATATCTGAATATGTATAATTGAATATATGAATATACTGAGAAGGGTTCCAAAATCTACTCTGATATTGATAATATGTTTTATTTAAAAGATTGCAAATAATTCCAGTTCTGTATGACAGGTATTTCATAACTACCCTCTATTGTCCATCTTCCAAACTAGCAAAAGAATTGTTTTTATTTATGTCATGCTGATCGTGAAGCTATCCATAAGATCAAGTTAAGGTGACATTTGAGTCTCTTGGTTGCTGTCAGGACGGGAGGTTAAAGTAAGGTTACATACAGTTACATTACAACTGCATCATCCATATTTATGGACACAGATTTGTAAGGGGGATTGTAAGGCTCGGAGAACCAAAAGCCACAACCAAGGAATCTGAAAGCGTATTTCGTTCAGAAATACGTCACTAAGCAGACAGCTCCGCAGTAACAGGGGAAATGAAACAAAATAATGGGAAAGAAAACCTCCCAGCATAAGCCGACACAAAACAACCCCAAAAGAGGGCAAACTCGGCGATCGTAGTAAACAACAGGAACCTCACACACTCACACAAGAGGCGTATAACTATAGGTCAGAGAAAAACAAAAGAAAGCCCGTGTAACAAGGGCGAAAGAAATTTAATAGAAAAATAACCTGTTACCTACAGCTCTAGGTGTGAACGAGCTGAACAAAAGGTAACAGGTAGAGCATAGGTGTCAAACTCAAGGCCCGCGGGCCACATCCGGCCCGGCGTACAATTATATCCGGCCCGCAAGATCATTTTATATAGATCTATTATTATTGTTATTAATGGCCCGGCGTTATGAAGCGCTGATAACACACAAACTACAGATCCCATAATGCAGCGCAACAGCTGCCTTGCCGACCGATAGGTTACCCGGGAACATTCCCGCGTCAATCAAGTCAAGTGTCTGTTACTGTACACAACCCTATCATAAAGTCAAAGCTAGCCCCTTACAATGGCGAAAAGAAAAGCCTTTCAAAACCGATGGGAGGATGAGTATATGTTTATTGACATTGCCGGTAAACCCGTGTGTCTTATTTGTGGAGCTAATGTGGCTGTAATTAAGGAATTTAATCTAAAACGGCACTTCGAGACAAAACATCAGGATAAACTGAAAAACCTGAATGCAGAGCAGAAGCTACAGAAAGTACAAGAGTTAAAGAAGAATCTGATATCTCAGCAGACGTTTTTCACCAGAGCGAAATCACAAAGTGAAGCTGCTGTGAAAGCAAGCTTTATTGTGGCAGAAGAGATAGCCAAATCAGGCCGGCCATTTACCGAGGGAGAGTTTCTGAAGAGCTGCATGATGAAGGTCTGCGACGTCTTGTTTCCAGACAAAAAGCAGATGTTGGCAAATGTGAGCCTGAGTAGAAATACGGTTGCTGATCGGGTTTGTGAGATGGCCACTGATTTAAGAACACAGTTGACTGAAAGAAGCAAAGACTTTATTGCATACTCTCTCGCTGTGGATGAAAGTACTGACATGACGGACACTGCACAGCTAGCCATCTTCATCCGTGGAGTGGACTCCAATTTGTGCGTTACAGAGGAAATATTAGACATTAAATCGATGCACGGGACAACAACAGGAAAAGACATTTTTGAAAACGTATGTCAAAGTGTAACTGACATGAAACTGCCCTGGGACAAACTTATTGCACTTACAACAGATGGAGCACCGGCGATGTGCGGTGCAAAAAGTGGGCTAGTGGGGAGGATGCGGGTAAAGATGCAGGAGGAGAACTGTACTGGTGAGTTGACCACATATCACTGCATCATACATCAGGAAACGCTGTGTGGTAAAGTGTTAAAAATGGAACATGTAATGAGCACTGTAACGCAAACCGTAAACTTTATCCGAGCTAAAGGTTTAAATCACCGGCAATTTCAGTTTTTTTTGCGAGAAATAGATTCAGAGTTTGTCGACATTCCTTATCATACAGAGGTGCGTTGGCTGAGTCGAGGAAAAGTTCTCAATAGAGTTTTTGAGCTACGCAAGGAAATTTGTCAGTTCATGGACAGTAAAGGAAAAGACTCCACAGTTTGGCGGGATGAGAAGTGGAAATATGAGTTGGCGTTTCTGGCTGACATAACAACTCATCTCAACGTCTTGAACCTTCAGCTCCAGGGACGTGACCGCATGATCACTGACATGTATGATGCAGTGAAGGCATTTCAAGTGAAGCTGCTCTTATGGGAGACACAAATGCACCAGTGCAACTTGCCTCACTTTCCCTGTTGCCAAGTAATGGTGAACCAAGTCGGTGCAACGATGTTCCCTAATGCGCACTTTGCTGATATACTGAGCGCACTTCGCACTGAGTTCTCACGGCGCTTTGGAGACTTTGAAGCACAAAAAAGGAATTTCGAGCTGCTTCGCAACCCATTTGCCGTCGACGTGGAAACTGCACCTGTACAGATTCAGATGGAGCTGATTGAGCTGCAGTGTAATGGGACGCTAAAGGCAAAGTACGACACTGCAGGGCCCGCACAGTTTATTTGCTCCATTCCTGAAGCAATGCCTCAGCTCCGTCTACATGCGGCTCGAACCTTGTGCATGTTTGGTAGCACATATCTCTGCGAGAAGCTGTTCTCAGTGATGAAGATTAACAAAACAGCACACAGGAGTCATCTCACTGATGAACACCTGCAGTCCATTCTGAGAATCTCCACAACACAGAACCTTACACCAAACCTAAACAAATTTGTTGCCAAGAAAAGATGCCAAGCATCCAGCTCTGACAAAATAGCATAAGAGCAAAGAAAACTGAATGTTTTGATTTGTTATTTTTATTTTTTGCTGAAAAGCACAAATTTTATTTATATTTCCAGGGATTTCTGGACCATGCTCATATTTTGAATTTGTATGATTTTGACAGGAGATATTTTTATGGAGAACAAAATATTTAAAGATATTTAAAGTTTAAGTTTATTTTTTATAAAATGGCACAAGAGCAAATAAAACTGAATGTTTTGATGTGTTATTTTTACTTTTGCGGAAAAGCATAATTTTTATTTATTTTTTTCAGGGTTTTTTTTTGCAGCATGTTCATAGTTGTAACTTGCATAATTTTGACGAGATATTTTGATGGAAAGTATTAAGTAAGTTATATAAAGTTTAAGTTTATTTATTCTGGAATAATATTCCTAAAGTGTGCTTTGAGTTTTGGCCCCCTGTGCAATTGAGTTTGACACCTCTGAGGTAGAGGAATATAAAAGGATAAAAAGAGAAAAGGAAACAAAAGACTAAATAAATCTTTACCCTAACTCTTTAACCGGACTACCTACGTTTCTGAGGAGTAACAACCAGAAACGTAGAGACCGCTATCCTTTACCTTACCGACTCCGATAGTCAAAAGCAAAGACAATATCGAAGCGTCGGAAATACGGACGTCCTGGGCTATTTATAACCGGCAGGAAATCCAAAACAGGTGAAAGGAATAATTGCCGGGCGAGATTCAAACAAAAAAAAAAGAATCCGATAGATTGCCTCTAAGTCGTCAAACAAAAGAACGACCGCAGAAACAACAGCAGGCTGCCAGAATCCATGACAAGATTATATTTTTACACACACTTAATTTATACATGTAGATATACCGAAGCAGTTCAGGTTAAGTATTTTGAACAAGGGTACAATGGCAGTGCCAAAGCTGGGAATCAACCCCACAACTACTGAGTTACAAGCCAAACTTATGCTACACTGCCACCCCCATGTAAGTAACAATGCAACTATACACGTCTAAAGTAAGTTTCCACACCACAGATTAGGACAAAGAAACCAAATAAATAATATATTATTTGATTTCTTAATATACCTTCCTATTCCACAAGATAATCTAAAAGATAAGTATAATCACAAGACTTATCACCACAGTCATAACACAGTATGCTGCTGGCTAATGAAACTGAGATTGTGAGTAGGCTACTGTGCTTGTACATTTGCATGTTAGAAATAGTTTTTTTGCATTAACATCAGAGGGAATGCTGTTTAAGACTACAGTGAATAACTGTCCTCAGAAATATATAATATAATATAAAATAACTAGACAAAAAATCCAGAGCATGCTGTGTGTCTGCTTTGTAAACCAGTACTCCTAAAGTTAGACTAATTATGTAGTGGTCATGTAGTTGGGAACTCCTATTTCATATGAAAAGTGCATGTGCATTGGCATTCATGCTCTCAGCATTTTGTCATTATTTTATGAATTCAAAACCAATCATATATACAGTACATGTGCAAATGTACTTGCCCTCTGTCATTAAAGCAAATCAGCATGCCACTATGATGTTCCTGTCAGTTAAACTTTATCTTGAATGACAGTACGGGCAGCATCTTTCCCTTGACTCAAGTTCCCACAGTTTGTTTCCAAGTCTGTCTCTATAACATCTACAGGATGCTAATGAAGCACTTGATGGAAATTCTATTTAATTTATACTACCAGAATCAACATCAATTACATTGTATGCATTGAATGAAATGGGGCGATTTTTCCTTTAATGCAGCTTCCATTATAATTCATTTTGGGGAGTCAGGTGCCAGAAAGCAACTGGAAGACTGAATATACACTTCAGGTTTACCCTCCAGCAGTGAAACGTTCATTCATTTAAAAACAAAAACTTGGGTTGGTTTTTTATTGTGGCAACAACATGAGCATTTCAAATAATTACTGAAAATTGGGAATAGCTCATTTTCAAAAATTATTACAGCATTATTACAGTGTTTTCCATATATGTATACCTTTTAGGCAGGGCACCTGGTGGCAGCTTCACTCTATGCAGAGTAGCTTTATTGGCTACAGTTGATGGGGAAATCTTAAAATGGTGCTCTACTGAATCTGCGCTATTTAGGAATGCACACTTCAGAGTAAAATGGTGGAGAATTGGGAAAGCGTAGCAGTCCCATCATGTCTAAAAGTAATTCTGAAAATAATTTTTTTTATAAACAATAATCTTTTTAATAAATGTCCTTGAATCACTTTGCTGATTAATACAAATGAATACAAAATTAACAAATCATTACAAATGATGAATGCCTGTTAATGTTGCACACTGGGGAACCTCGTCATGTATAACACCCCTACAGTAGCAATGCAAAAACACAGTAGATATATGGGGGCATGTTATGAAGGAAGCCTAACATACCCAGGGTTTCTTTCAGTTATGGAATCCTAAAGACAAAAAAAAGACTTGTTTAAGTGCAAGTGAACAGTTAATATTGTAAACATGTGGGAGAAACATAATTATATGTAAAAATGCATGAAATATGCACAATGTTTCTTTGTCAAAAATGAATTCAACCTTGGGTACCTGCTGGGATTTGAACTTAGGTCTTCCACATTGAATGGCACAACTTAAGCGCTGAGCTAAAGCAGCTCCATAGAGACAGGCACGCCATATACAGTTGAAGTCGGAAGTTTACATACGCTTAGGTTGAAGTCATTAAAACTAACTTTTAACGACTCCACAGATTTCACGTTAGCAACCTATAGTGTTGGCAAGTGAGTTAGGACATCTGCTTTGTGCATGACACAAGTAATTTTTCCAACAATTGTTTACAGACAGATTATTTCACTTTTAATTCACTATATCACAATTCCAGTGGGTCAGAAGTTTACATACACTAACTTGACTGTGCCTTTAAATTTTTAATATTTGGTTGCATATCCTTTGCATGCCATGACTTCCTGATGTCTGTGACCCAACAACATCAAAAGACTCTTGATATATTATTTTCTGGTACTCTTACAAGCAATACTATAACGTCTCTGCATTTGAATGGATCTCTATGGGAATTGGGGGGTGGGACTAGACTTAGCTGTAAATTATGCTGGAACAGTATGGAATACATGATTGGTAAAATGGCTTTAAGTCATCAAGGGTCTGAGGTATCAAAGGATACTCTATGGAAAAATAAGTCAGGAGAAGAAACCCTTCAAGTTATCCATCCGTATACTGTATGTCTGGCAGCAGAGTGATGATTTAAGGCTTGTTTGATATGTCAGACCCTTGATGACTTAGAGCCATTTAGCCAACCATGTGTTCCATACTGTTCCAGTGTAATTTACAGCTAAATCTAGTCCCACCCCCAAATTCCCATAGAGATCAATTCAAATGCAGAGACATTATAGTATCGCGTACCAGAAAATAATATATCAAGACTCTTTTGATGTTGTTAGGTCACAGACATCAGGAAGTCATGGCATGCAAAGCCAAAGGATATGCGACCAAATATAAAAAATTTAAAGGCACAGTCAACTTACTATATGTAAACTTCTGACACACTGGAATTCTGATATAGTGAATTAAAAGTGAAATAATCTGTCTGTAAACAATTGTTGGAAAAATTACTTGTGTCATGCACAAAGTAGATGTCCTAACTGACTTGCCAACACTATAGTTTGCTAACATGAAATCTGTGGAGTGGTTAAAAATGAGTTTTAATGACTTCAACGTAAGTCTATGTAAACATCTGACTTCAACTGTAAGTGTATGTAAACTTCCGACTTATCCTAATAGTTACCACCATACCTGGCTGAAAATAAACATAGGACAACTTTGTTGCCTGTTGTTGGAAATGGAAACTTTTTTTTTCCTGCAGGCATACATTTTAGCACAGTAGAGCTACAGGTGTTGTATATTATACAGCCTTCTCGCGCATATTTATCAAGGTAACCCATAGCCTAATAATTTTAACAATATTATGATGATACGATATGGACCTAGGTCACTCACTGCAATGTGGGCTTAGCCAACACGATGCTGACAAAATAACGTTAGCTAGTTAACGTTAGAATAGTCAGCCGAAGTTGCGACTGCATTAGGGAACTGTGCTAGCTACAAAAACAATGCCAAATAGCTTATGCTGTGCTCAGGGCCGGATCATGGTCCCGTAAGGCTCCTGGGCACATGTTTTCTGGAGCCCCCATTTCTCCTGTTGTGTTTTCCAGGAGAAATGGAAAAACTATTTTTTCTGGGAAATAAACGGAAAAACTACCTGCTTAATATGCATGCAACAAGTTGCAGTTTTAAAAGAATACAATGTTCGCAGACACTATGAAGCAAATCACGGCGAGACGGATACACGGGTAAACTACGTGAGGACAAGTTAAATGAGCTTATTACAGGTGTACGGAAACAGCAATCTGTCTTCACCCATAGTCGTGAGCTGAATGATGCAGCTGTGAAGGCTAGCTATATTATCGCTAACGACATTGCTTTAGCTTCGAAACCGTACTCTGATGGAGAGTTCATCAAAACTTGCACGTTGAAGGCAGCTGAATTGGTTTGCCCTGATAAGCGACAGGCCTTTGCTAACATCAGTTTAGCAAGAAATACAGTGGCAGAAAGGATCTCTCTGGGAGCTCTCGGGTAATTTAAACGACCAACTGAAAGAGAAAGTGAAGACTTTTCTGGCGTTTTCTAACGCCATCGTCGAGAGCACTGATGTGAGTGATGTGGCACAGTTAGCCATATTTATTTGTGGAGTTGATGAGACGTTGACTGTAACAGAGGAGTTTGTAGAACACCACAACCGCAGTTAATATTTTTCATGGCTTAGTTGGGGTATTGGACCGGCTGAATATAGACTGGACTCGCACTGTCAGCATGGCTAGACAGCACACCATCCATGATAGGTAAGAAAGCTGGTGTTTTTGCAAAATTCAAAGCCAAGATACAAGCAGCTAGACCCGAGCAGGAATTCTGGAACTTCCACTGTATTTTGCATCAAGAGGCGTTGTGCGGGATGTCTCTTAAAATGAACGATGTGATGGATTTCGTCATAAAAACTGTAAATTTAATCTGAGCAAAAGGTCTCAATCACTGCCAATTTGACAGTATCATACAGGACAAACATTTTTGCCATGGTCTGCCATACCATACGGAAGTGCGTTGGCTTAGTAGGGGTGTTGTGCTGAGTCGACTCTTTGAATTTCGTGAAGAAATTGTCGAATTCATGAACAACAAAGGATGACCTGTCTCCCAGTCAACTGATCCAGCATGGATTCAGGATCTCGCCTTTATGGTTGACATGACTGAGCACTTGAACATTCTCAATACTAAAATGCAGGGCTATGGCAAATGTATGCGAGTACTATGACAGCATTCGTGCCTTCAAGTTGAAACTTGTATTGTGGGAGAAACAGCTTTCGGAGGGCAACCCGGCACATTTCAGCACTCTGAAATGGTCTGTTAATGAAGCACAGGGCCAGAGCACAGACATGGAGCGATACAACGCTAAAATAACTGGACTTCGGCATGAGTTTCAGCAGCGCTTACAAGAATTCAGAGCACTTGAAAAGCAATTTGCTCTTTTTCAAACACCGTTCTCAGTCAGCGCACATGAGGCAGAAGAGGAATTACAGATGGAAATAATTGAAATGCAATGCAATGCGATTCTGAAAGAGAAATGTTTTGCTTCAAAGATTCTGTCCATGTTTGGTACAACCTATGTTTGCGAACAGGTGTAATGAATTTAAACAGTCCAAACTGCGAAACACTCACATTATTGAAATTCTCAAAGTAGCCACCACACAATCATTTACGCCTAATATTGATGACCTTGTTAAGGCAAAGACATGTAAGGTGTCAGGGAAGAGCAGTAGCAGCATTGTAAAAGATTAAAAGCCTGATGACAAATTTACTGTTTATTATTATTATTTATTTAATTTTTTGAACGTATTTTTTTCCTTTTCCTTTCTTGGTTGATTTGCTTATTTGTTGTACCTGTCATTTATTATTATTGTAATAGTTGTTCATTATTTTTTATGAACTTGTCTGTGTGTATGTAAATATATGAAAAATGTTGTTTAAAAAAGAAAAGGCAATAAAATCAAAAGGCAAATGATTTAATATGATAAAATAAAAGAAAGTATTAAAAAAAGCCTGATGAAAATTGTGATTTGGGCAATTGCTTATTTCCAAGAGGGAATTTAACAGTAACACCTGTAATAAGCTCAGGGTTCCAGTTTATCTCTCATTACCATCAGAAACACTTAAGAAAACATTACAGTTCAGAAAACCATACAAAACATGTTGGATGTAAACCATATATAATCAGACAATGAGATATTATACTTTGATCAATAGTTTTGTGTCTTTGTAACATTGTTTAAAAAACATATTAAAGTGGAATTTAATAAAATCTTTGTTTGGCCCACATGATTTGACATTTCACATAATGTGGCCCTCTACCTCAAATGAGTTTGACACCCCTGCACTAGATCGTCAAAATCTAGCTGTCTGATATGATAGGACCTGGGAGTGGACGGAGTCGGGAACAAAAAACGCAGCCCCGACGCAGGAAGCCGGTAGAATGGGCTCAGGGTCAGCAGGTCTGGCAAGGGAGGAGAAAACACATGACAGTGCGTCCGCATTGGTATTGCGGGAACCAGGGCGGAAGGTGACAGTGAAATTGAATCTGTTAAAGAATAGGAACCACCGGGCCTGACGGGCGTTAAGTCTTTTGGCAGACTTAAGATATAACAGGTTATGGTGGTCAGTCAGGACAACAAAAGGGTTACCTGCCCCCTCCAGCCAATGACGCCACTCCTCCAAGGCGAGTTTGATAGCCAAGAGCTCCCGATCCCCGACGTCATAGTTCCATTCCGCAGGGGTCAGTCTTCGCGAGAAGTAGGCGCAGGGGTGGAGTTTGTTGTCCTGGGCGGATCGCTGGGACAGAATGGCCCCTACGCCAGTGTCGGAGGAATGCACCTCCACGACAAACTGGCGGGCCGGGTCAGGATGACAAAGAATGGGAGCCGTGGAAAACCGGACTTTGAGGAGATCGAAAGCTTGTTGAGCCTCGGAGTTCCAACGGAAGGGAATAGAGCTGGATATTAGTTTTGTGAGGGGGGCAGCTGCCACACTGTAATTACGGATGAATCTACGGTAGAAATTGGCGAAACCAAGAAACTGCTGAAGGTGCTTACGTGTGGCCGGCTAGGGCCATTCTGTCACCACCTTGATCTTCGCCGGATCCGCCCGGATTCTGCCCTCTTCAATGATAAAACCGAGAAAGGGTACAGTAGAGGTATGGAATGCACACTTCTCGGCTTTCACATACAGCTGGTTCTCCAAAAGCTTTTGGAGGACCTCACGGACATGACGAATGTGCTCCTGTGGAGTCTTGGAAAAAATTAGAATGTCATCGATGTAAACAAAAATGGACCTACCCAAAAGGTCATGTAAGACATCGTTGACCATACTCTGAAAAACAGCTGGGGCGTTAGTTAACCCGAACGGTACCACCAGGTACTCGTAGTGGCCGAGAGGGGTGATGACAGACTGGTGTAAAGGTTCAAATGCAGAATTAATAAGAGGAAGTGGGTATTTGTTTCATACAGTAACCTCATTGAGCCCCCGGTAATCGATACAGGGTCGGAGCAACCCATCCTTCTTCGCCACAAAGAAGAACCCTGCCCCCACCGGAGATGAAGAAGGTCGGATTATACTTGAGGCCAATGAATCGTGAATGTATGTTTCCATAGCTGTTTTCTCCGGACCCGACAGGCTGAAGAGGCGGCCGGAGGGTAGTTTGACTCCAGCCAGCAGATCGATACAGCAGTCGTAGGGTCTGTGAGGAGGCAAGGATATAGCACCCGGATAATGATTGGGAACACCGGTTAGATCAGGTCTGGATGGGTTAGGAGTGGCTCGCTTAACCCCCGGGGGGGGGGCAGAACTGACCGTAGGCAGTTAGCTAGACAGTGAACGCTCCAGTCCTGAACTTGACCGGAACGCCAGTTGATGTGGGGATTGTGGAGGCGTAGCCAGGTTTGACCAAGAACCAGAGGAGACTGTTTGGAATGGATGAGGTAGAATTGAATGGTTTTGTCATGGTTGCCAGACAGCACTAGCTGGAGGGGAATGGTGGACTGGGTGACTAAACCCAGACTCCTACCGTCCAAAGCGAGTGCGGTGATGGGTGAAGACAGTGATTCAAGAGGATTTCCAGATTCCTTGACAAAGGTGGCATCGATGAAGCTGGCGTCAGCTCCGGAGTCGACAAGGGCGAATAAGGAGGCGGTTTGGCTCCTCCAGCCAAATGGACAGTGGAGATAGGGCTCGGCAGTGTGCCCAGTCTTACTGGCGAGCCACGCCTTTTGGGCGAATCGGACAAGCGGCAATGTGATGGTCCGGATTGCCAAAGTACATGCATGAGTTGGTGCGGATTCTTCGGCGACGCTCTTCGCGTCGATGGAGACTTTGCCCAACTGCATGGGTCCCTCGTCAGAGGGGGTGAGTGATGAAGCAGGAGCTTTAACGGAAGGGGCAGGGTGACTGCCGTGGAGTGTGGAGAAAGGACCGCGTGAAGGGTTCTTCTTCCTCTCCCGGGCCCTGGCCCGGAGGCGATTGTCGATCGAGATGGCGAGGCGAATGAGACTGTTTAATGAGCTGGATTAATCGCGGGTTGCCAACTGGTCTTTTAATTCCTCATTAAGAGCGGTGTCGTTCCATCCCGCTTCGGCCGCTAGGGTGCGGAATTGGACCGCCATCTCAGCCACACTACGGCTGCCCTGACGCATCTGAAAGAGGCGCTGGGTAGCGTCTCGGCCACAGATTGGATGGTCAAAGACGCGGCGCATCTCAGAGGTAAAGGTGGGGAAGTGGAAGCAGGCAGGTGACTGACTCTCCCACAGCGTCGTGGCCCACTCCCGGGCACTCCCTCCCAAACTGCTCATGACGAACGCGATCTTACAGGTGTCTGTGGCGAAGGAGGTGGGCTGAATGCGGAAGACGATGTCGCATTGCAGGAGGAATTCACGACACTTCCCCACCCTCGGTAGAGCTCAGGGTGTTGAACACGGGGCTCTCTGCCAGAAGAGGGCGCTGGCGCCTCGGACTGCAGCTCAGAAGGGGATGGAGCCGGAACCGCTTGGATCCTCGGAAGAGGCTCGTGGAGCGACATCTGACTCACTTGGTCCGCTAGGCCCTTCAGAGTCTCCAAAACATCATCCAAGTGGCGGCTCTGTTGATTGCTGACAGCGGTCTGGCAGGCGAAGGCATGACGGATTTGCTCCAGGTCGGCTGGGTCCATACTTCTGGCCAGTTCGTTCTCTTACGACCCCGGAAGAGGACTGAACCCAAATGCAACGACAAGGAGACAGGAATGCAAAAACTCAATATTTATTTATGCTCAGGGCAGTCCTGAGCATGAGGAGAAAGGCAATGGCAGTAGAAGTTCCAAGCCGGAACTGGACTCAACCGGAACCGGAAACTGGACTCTTGACGGACAGGACGGACTTGACAGACAGGACAGAGAGTGGGAGCGCTAAGCATCCAATAATTTAGGCTTCAAACTAAACTCCTGAAGCGTAGGGAGAACAATTAATACGGACAGTCCAGTAATGAATGTGCGGGAGCAGAGGGAGCAGGGAAAGTCAGGGGTGATGATGGCTACAGGTAACCGGGTTGTTTGGAGCAGGGGATGAGTGGGAGCGGGAGCGGTAGAGCAGGACAGTGCAGCGGAGCCCGGGCAGGACGCCGGCGTGGCAACAGGGCAGCGGCAGTAGCAGCACGGCAACAGCAGGGCGGCAGCAGCAACAGCACATCAACAGCACCGCAGCATTGGCTGTAAGCGGGGACCGCCGCAGGGTGTAATAGCAGAAGCCCAAGCTGCATGCACAAACGTCAGGTGGAAGGCAGGGAAAACGCACCACAGGCAGGGATTCACGGACAACTGCAGACTGGCAGACTTTAAGCAGACAAAGGTGGTTAGCGAGACAGAATAATGAACAGCGGGTTATGCCGTTCAGACTGAACAGACTTAGGACTTCAACAGTTCAGCAGAGTGAATTAACACCGAACCAGAACTAAACTGTATGACTAGGACTAGACAGAGAACCAGACAGGACCAGAGGTTTCAGACTACAAACATTATCGAACTGGCAAAGGACAGAAAACACCGGGTGACTAAATGCAAGCATTAATTGGAATCAATTCGGAAAAGCGTGCGAATGTATGCGAGAGTGATGGAACAGAGTGGAGAGTGAGGAATGCCTGCGAAACGGGGGAATGGGATAGGCTGAGACAGGAGTGGTGAAGCAGAGTGATACAAACGGGAGAAACACGCCCAACCTGCAGCACGGGGGAAAACACGGACAATGGAGAGAGAAACACGAAACAGGGGGAGAGGGAAAACACGGAGAAACAACAGGATGGGAGTGGAATGTTACACTTGTGCCGGTATTTGTTTTAGAAATGCAAATGACAAGGTGATTCCATAATTCTTTCCTCAACATTGAGTGATCCCATAATTTTTTCCTCTACTTGATCTGGAACAAAATATGCCATTAATTTAAATGATGTTATTTAAATTGTATTGTTTGAGGTATGTTTCACGAAGCCAGAATGTTCAGTTATTAAACAAAAATTGTTTTGTGTCACATCTGTGATTTGTTTATTTGCTACGAAGTAAAAAAACTGGGTGAACATCCTCTAAGTGTGGTGATTCCATAATGCCAGGGGTTGTAATACAGTGTGATGTTTTCTCCACCACCCAAGATGTGAGCACCATTGTCTACACCACAGTGAATTTCAAGACCTGTGAGGCGCCCACTGGACTGTATGCTAACCGCAAGATTCATAAGAGTGCTGCTGCAAGAAGCCCACAGACTAACGGCCATCAAGATTCCAGAGATACTGTGGAATACTCCAGACTAGCGGTCAGGCAGTAGGGCCTATAAGAATGTCTCTAAGAAGTGGTACTCAGCTCCTGTGTTCCTCCAATCCACGCTGCTTAACTATGGAAGTTTACAATTTGGGAGTACAAATATTATTATATTGCTGGAGGACAGAATGCCAGTTACAACATTGCCCCTAGTTATGGCGCGTAAATGGGAATACCGCCAATTTTCAGCATTGACATGGTCGAAACTATACCCCCTGGTTGTTTTAAGGTCCATAGAACACTTTCCTACTCTTCTTTGTGTCTGAGAACAGAGCAGGCAGGCTCCTTGAGCGGCTGGGCTGAGACGTACCTGATGTGCATGCTTTGCCACGCCCCCTAGAGAGCCCGGTTGAAATGAATGGAGAATCTCAACTAGAGTTGAAACATCGCGACTTGAAGATGAAATTTATGCTTTAATTTTCTCCCCCTACCTCACTCTTCATCCACCAAAAGTGCAGCTTCACCTTGGCTGTGATGTTTCAAATCAAATCAAATCAATATTTATTTATATAGCGCATTTCACAACTAGGTGTCACAATGCGCTTCACAGAAAAACCCAGCCTAAACCCCCCACAAGAGCAAGCCAAAGGCAACAATGGTGTAACTAGGAAGAAACCTTGGGTAGAACCAGACTCAAGGGGGGAACCCATCCTCCTCTGGTCAGGATCTAGGGCTTAAAGACCAGCATGGTAAAAACAGCCAATGTCCATGATAATAGAATTTGCAGCAGCTAGATGACAGTCCAGATGTGGTGGGAATGATGATGGGGAACCAGGCGCCGATGGTGGCAGGAGCAGCTGGCAGTGATGGTGAGTAATAGAGCAGCAGGAGCACCTGGGGGGGGGGGGGGGGTTGGACAAATGCCCCCACCAGGAGTAATCTATGGCTGCATAGCTATGAAGACAGAGTTTGAGAAACCATCCAGTCATGAGAGGGAAAACAATCCTACCCACCTATCAAGAGCCAGCACAGGAAGATGGGGTCACAGCTGTTGACAGGTGACAGTAAGGAAAGGATGCCACCCCACATTACTCTATGGCTAAAGGCTTCTCTGGTCCGGTCTCCGGACTATAACTCATTATAAGCCTGATCATAAAGGTGCGTTTTTAATCTAGACTTAAATATTCAGACTGCAGGGTGTTCCACAGTAGTGGCGCTCTGTAGGAGAAAGCTCTACCACCCGTCAAGTTTTTAGATATTCTAGGGACTACTAAGTAGCTTGCGTCTTGGGAATGAAGTGATCTTTTCGGTTTAAATGGTAAAAGCAGATTACATATATACACAGGCGCAAGTATATTTAAAGCTTTAAAGGTATATTTAAACTTTAAAGAAGCAAAACCTTAAAGTCTATCCTATACATAATTGGTAGCCAATGAAGTGATGCTAGTACTGGGGTAATATGCTCATATTTCTTAGTTCTAGTTAAAATGCAAGGGGCTGCATTCTGCACAAACTGGAGATTATTTAGCAAGGATTTAGGGCAACCAGATAGGAGGGCATTACAGTAATCTAGCCCAGACGTAACAAAAGCATGGATCAATTTCTCTGCGTTCCCTTCTGATAGGAAGTGCCTTATTTTAGCTATGTTCTTTAACTGAAAGAAAGCTACTCTAGATATGTTTTTTATGTGCGCACTAAAGGTTAGATCTGGGTCTATAGTAACACCTAGGTCTTTCACAGCTGAGTTTGGAACAACTAAACAACCATCAAAATTTTAAGTAGATGTACACAATTTCTCCTTTTGTTTTTTTGGACCTAAAACCAACTTCTCTGAGTTTAGGAGCAGGAAATTGGAAAGCATCCAAGCTTTAATATCTGCAATACAAGCCTCTGATCGAGAAAGTGGTAGTGCCTTACCGGGTTTCATGGAAATGTATATCTGTGTATCGTCCGCGTAGCAGTGAAAATCTACCCCATGTGCCCGAATAATATCACCAAGGGGTAGTATATATAATGAAAAGAGTACTGGACCTAGCACTGATCTTTGTGGAATACCATATTTCATTATTGAGTAACTGGATACTTCTTCTTCATTTAATTTAACAAACTGCTTCCTATTGTATAAGTATGATCTGAACCAAGTGCTTGACCATTTAGTCCAACACAGCCCTGGATTTAGACTGTTCAGTAGAATCTCATGATCTATTGTATCAAAAGCTGCACTTAGGTCAAGGAGTACAAGAACAGACAGAGTTTTTGTTGGCTGATAATAGTAAATCGTTAATAACTTTAACAAGTGCCGTTTCAGTGCTACGGTAGGGTCTAAATCCTGACTGGAATATTTAATGGATATGGTTTGAGCTAAGGTATGCACCAAGTTGCTTCGCAACATATTTATGCTTCGCACGTTTATGCCCATATTTGGAGTTCCACCTTCCCTGGCTCTACTCATTGGCTGGTGACTGTGGTATAGTGGACTGTGGACCTTAAAACAACCAGGGGGTATAGTTTCAACCATTTCAATGCTGAAAATGGGTGGTATTCCCCTTTAATACATGTTCAGAGGGTGCATCAAACTGGAATGTTTTGCATCAATGGTAGGAAGATAGCATGTTTAATATCAAGAATATGGAGGGGAGTATCTGGTGACTCTAAACCATCTCTGATGGTATGTATGTCCTGGCATTAAAAATGTACGCATTGCATGATTTTGATACTGTATATCAGTGAATTTTCCATAAATTAGCAACACGACACAAGATACGGCATTGATTGTTGAACATTGTATATGAAAAAATAAGGTGAGTTATGACAAAATGTTCATTGGTTAAAATGTTCCTTGGTTGTGCTTAAGACTCAAAATAAAAATATAAATGTCCATTTAGAGGAGATTTTATTGGATGTTGGAGAAGACATTAAGAAGTTGTTAAAAGCATCCTTGATTAAACTGTGGTGTCTGTAAGCTTGACTAACATGGCCTCTGCTGGTGTCTTCTGCAATGTAATAGAAATAATATTTCTAACTGACCCTGGCTATTTCATACTATATACTATACTATTTCAGTATAAAACTAAGAGTTACAGCCATCTTTTTGCTCAAATTTTAAATGTTATCCACTAAGGAAAACGACCGCATAGGGAAACAGGGTTAAAAACCATTACAGTTTCACATTTAATTTATCTCACCCTCTATGGCACAACCCTGTCATAATTTTAATTTAAATTAAAAACATAAATAAATAAGTCTTCACATTTGACATTGCAGTTTCTTATTGTAATGGCATGAACATGACAAAAAGTAAATGTAGAGAGGTTATAGTATCGCTTCTAAGAGTACCTGGAAATAAGATATCAAGAGTATTTTGATATCCTTTTATATAGTCATGATAGCATCACCTGTTTACCTGTGGAATATGTGTTTACCACAGAAGTTGGTTGAGAGAATGGCAAAAATGTGCAAAGCTGTTAGCAAGGCAAAGGGTAGCTACTTTGAATAATCTGAAATATAGACTTTGATTTAACACTTTTTTGGTCTTTGCATAATTTAATATGTGTTCTCATAGTTTTGATGTCTTTATTATTGTAGAATGTGGAAAACAGTAAAAATAACGGAAAAAAAAGCTTCAATGAGTAGGTGTGTCCAAACTTTTCACTGGTAGTATATTTTCAAATTGTCAGGTAAGGTGCATACATTAACTTGTGAAAATGTAAACTGGGATTTAGCATTTGAATATGAATTTTTTTTAAATTTTGCGCACATCGAATGAAAATTAAATGTAATTGCCGAATTGAATTCTTATTTGAATTATGACAGGATTCCCATAGTTCTTGCGTCCCTATTAATTTTACCATGGTATAATCACCGAATGAGCCATCATTGGTGTGTACAGCTAATTAGTTATTTGATCCGGGGCATTTGGGGGGGAATGAAAACCTTCATAAAAACTGGCCCTCCAGGACCAGAGTTGCCCATCCCTCTGCCCTGTATAGTCCCTGTAAGCCATAGCTTGGCTACTGTATCTCTAGCACTTTATGGGACTTGAGTTATCATATCAAACATGCCTGTGTCCAAGCTTTAGCCTCTGGCTATCTCAAGTGTTATGCTCCAGGGTGCTTCTGTGCAAGAGTCTATTTTCATTTAATTTGAACCTCACATCTGGTACATCCATGTGTGTAAACACTCCATGTTGCAGATCAACTCCAAATAATATCACATGACAAAACAGACAAAAAAAGGGAGGAGAGAAAATATGTAATGCTTCAAAAATATTTTTTTATTTATTAGTAGGGTGGTCTTCTGCTTCTGACTGGGCTGTTTAGCTATGCGGCCACAGATAAATGTGGTGCTCACTTTTGGAAGACTATACGTCACAAAGCTTTTCAGGAGGATAAAATCTGCCACAAATCTGGTGTAGATTACACAGCTTGTGCCAGGCCGACATTGTTGTTGCCTCTGTCAAAGATCGCATAGTATTGCCTGATGAAGACATCTCCCAGGATCCAGAGCTGCTGGGAGCTACCGCTAAATCCTGTGCGGCAGCCGTAGGAGGACTGGAGGGAGAAAGTCATAGTGCATCAGACATACTTAACAAAATGTTGGTTCGTGATCAAAAGCTGCGTAATTTTTCCTTGCAAAAGAGAGATGAGGTGATAGTTAACTTCTCATTAACATGCTCACATTTAATAACATCCCTTTCTAAGGTTATAGGATCCATGAAAAAAGATTAATGGCTTCATGAATCCCTTAAGGTTTTTCATGTAATATTAGTGATTCATGAAAAAAAGTGGCAGTGGCATCTAATCAAACATGTTGGAAAAAAATCACAGCCATTGCATAAAATATTTGGCTCACCCAAGAATTCCCCAGTCTTATAAGGCAACATAAACGAAAGAGCTGAAAAACTGTAACTGTATTGCTCTACTGACTCTGCGTTCTTGTATTTTATAAGTTTCAGATTTCAGACTTAAATGGATATATTACACTCTTGAGTAAAATGTACTTGAATGATATTTTTGCTGTGTAGTTTCTGTATTTCACACCGGTAGAAGAGGGGAACTCACCTGGGTGATGTAGGCAGATGCTGGGATGGTAAAGGGGTATCCGTTGATGTTGAAAGTCACCTCAGGCATGCTGCCAATGTTGCTGCATTGGACAGTGGACTGTGGGGAAAGCGTGATTGAAAAGTTTCAAAAGCTTTGTACGGGCATGCTACAGGCTACAGGCCAATGACATCTCATTTGTGTTTTTGATCATATGAACACAACATTAAAACTAGAGAGTGTGGTTAAGTCACAAGCAGGATAAATTGCACAGAGGAGATCAGTGTGTCTTTTTCAAAGATCTCTTTGCATTACTTTGGATAGATTAAAATGGATCACTTGACTTGACTTTGGATATTTTAACTTTACTTACATCTCCATACTGGTTGGTGGTAGCTCCGATAGAGTTCTGGATGCTATTAATGTCACTGGTTGGTCCAACGATTTGGGAGGTGCCAGTGTCCACGATAGCTTGGCAACCTTGAGAGCAGGCAACAGTGTTTCCATTGATGGTAACACTGCAAACCAAACAAACCAAAGATAATTACATTTACATTAACTTGTATAATTCTATAAAGGAAATGTATTTATATTATATTTCATTGCAGAAAATGTATCACATCATATATGGTTCATTTATTGATAGCACATGTGACATATATTGAGATAATATCTAAATAGGCTCAGCTTTAGTGCAACATGTTTATTGTCCAAGACTCGTTGGGGATAATAAAGTTGACAATATATTTACCATGCATTTTGCATATATTTCAATTAAAACTTTTTTGTGTAATCAAGACGCAACCATTCTTGTTTATTTCATTCATGTTTCAAACATTTAATATAATGTTTATGTACTTTTTTCATATAGTCATTATACATGCCCCCTCTATATATTTTTATCTGAGTAATACATTTCCCATTATATTCACATTTATTTTCGGTATGTAAACAAAGGGTGTTATAACATTGCAAGAGTGATGATTCTGCTGATTGCAGTAGATGCTCATGTTTAGTTAAACATTATAGAAATAATCCTAACATCCTTCCAGTTACTCAACTGCTGAAGACTAATGTTGCTTAAGTCCTAACAGAGTCCTCTAAGAGGGAGGAGCCTTGTGCATACCTGGCCATGCTGAACTGCCAGTAGGTCTCAGAGGACAGAGGGATCCAGTTAATATTGCCGGTGTAGTAGTTAGGATCCATTCCACCGAAGACCACCTCGCTGCCAGCCTGTTGATTGCTGAAGGGCGAAACTCTGAGGTTACTTCACATTCTGCAGTAGCTATTAAAACTTGCACATAGTTACTCCACTACAGGTAGGCAGTGTAATTTCCCTTTCATTTCAGTTATTTCAGGAAATGAATTGATATTGACTTCAACCCACCCCCCAATCCTCCAACCCTTTAGTGATTGTGTGCAAGTTTTAAGGTTTTCAATAGTTTTTGTGCAACGAAACCTTTGTAAACAGGTTTATTTCAGCTTACATGAACAACACATCTATGGATGTCACTACAAATATAAATGGATGGTCCTACTGAATGACTTGTCCACATGGTCCATTGGGTTAACACTGTTTTGTGCCAGCTGCAGATCCAAGATTTGTAAGTCGCTACTGTGCTACACATCTTGCAGGAGGCCCTGGGATGTATTAATGTATGCCATGTATTACAAGTGCCATGGCCCCTGATTACTGAAATGGCACATAAACACTGAGGAATGCCTGCTACCTAAAGCCTTACCTGCTCAGGTAGACAGAGAAGAGATCCTGGTTCACCAGCCCCTGATTCATCATGTTGTCAAAGACAGGTGTGGCTTGAGAGGAGGAGATAGAGGGGAAGGCCAGGCCCAGGATGCCATCAGCCAACATGTAGGACAGGAAGGGGGCCTCAGTATAGCTCAGACCAAATATCTGACTTGGGACAGAGATGCCACCAACCTGGGAATAGAAACGAGAGAAAATCAGTTAGCCGTAGCAGAGAAATTCTCAAAATAAGCAAATAAGTCTCTCTCACATACAAATGAATCATGCACTGTAAATGATGTTAAACTTTAAGAAATGCCATTCATGTCATGTACATAAAATGTGTGTGGTGCATTACACAGTTACAGAAATGTAGACTATGGGCTGCCTGGACCAGAGTTTTTTTAGCCAACAATTGCCCTTTTTTGGCCAGTCAAAAACAGACCTAGAAAGTTTGGAAAAATTAAGGCTGGCTATTAATAAATAAATAAATTAATAATTTTTTGAAAAACTTCAAAATGATATTCCAAGTCAACAATCACAAACTTCCATGTCATTAAGTATTGACACAAATGAAAGAAGATGGCCTAAATAAGACGGTGGTTGGCTGCTCTTGCCTCTATGTTATCTTTTTACTTGGTAAAAATTTTATGAAATTGAATATACCTAAAGATGAGACAGATATGAGCAGCAAATTGTTACTTAATTGTTATTGTCTTGCTTTTGAAAACAATGTTCTGCACTGCAGGGCAAAGACAATTAATGCATCATCTACTATCCAAACAGGCCTATTTGCCATGGTGACTAGCGGGAAGAGATTTATTTTACATCTCCATCCAGTTTCAGTAAGATTTGTGATTTGAGATGATGCGTGGAATCTTTCAATCTAAATTTCAGTGTCTTGGGACCTCAGAACTCCTGGTTTCTGGTATGTCTCAAAAATCTCACCACAACTGTGTCATATCCCAGCGCTCCAGTCATGCTCCCAGTGCCATACTGGATGGAAAGTGTCTGAGAGGTAGATTTGTAGGTAGAGGACTGCTGAGGGTTGAATTTAGCATGGTTCTCTGAGAAAGGGAACAGGGGAAGTATAGGATTAAACAGTCCCTTAAGGCACAAAACAGAACTGCCAGCTCTGGTTAAAATTATGACATACCGGTTCAGACAATGTGATGCCTGTTTTACAAAACTAGCATCAAATAAGGCTAGCAAAACAGCGATGTAACAGCTGACAGATAATTCTAGCAAATTTGATATATTATTGATAAATGTGTACGTATATATAGGTGTGTGTGTGTACATATTTCCCAATATATGGGCAAATATATAAATTATTGCTACTTTCAGATATTGTAATTTATATATTTATTTAAATGCATTATTGTTAAACACATTTGTCATGATATTTTTTCAAAAAGTCCACAAGGGTGTGTATTGTGAATATGTATGTTGCGTGATATAGGGAGAATTAATGATGTATGCTTTGTATGTGCACAATATGTGTGTCCCAATGTCCTTTTAATGACTGTTGAGTGTGTAATTGTATTTTCTTGTTGTTGTGGTGACCTACAGCTGCAAAATGAATTTCTATGAAAACTGATAAAACTTTTGTATGAAGTAATTTCCCTGCTGTGCCCTCATACACTCAAAGGGATAGAAATATTGTCATTTACGGCAGGCTTGGCTGGAGCAGGAGACTGATGGCACCCACAGGTTGGAGGAACCAGTATCAAAGATGACCTTGAAGGACTGCGGGGGGGTTCCGATGGAGATGACACCATAGTAGGACAGCTGTGGCAGGATAAATGGGGGGGGGGGGGGGGTAGGACAACACATTCAGAATTTTCAATGTTTTCCTTTTTTAGCACGCTCATATATTTTGCATTGCTGAGCTTCAGCCTACAGATGCTTAATTTAGCATCTGTAATTCAGGTCACATGTCCTCAACAGCTGTAATTATTTTTAAAACATTTTAAGCAGAATATTATTACATATTCAGCTGCAGTTAATCAAATGTAATATAGTATATCTTAAGAGAAAAAACCCAAGTCTACAATCACACTTTATCATAGGTTTATCAGGATGGAAGATTAAATGTGCCATAATTAAATGCAATTCGCACAATGAAATACAACAAAATTCACTTGCACACTGTTGCAGTGTTTTTCATAACGATGTGCATTTATCATGCCTTAATTAAAAACAGGACACATGATGGAATGCAATACTTTTCATCATAACATGATTTCTAATTTTTTTGTGACACATCAAAAAGCACAGCTTTACTCATTGTATGCGAAGAATTTCATTACTGTTAATCCTTCACAGATCAGATGGATGGATGGATAATCCATGATGGATAATTGTAATAATAGGTGGGTTTCACATACGTCGGCATCATTGGTCATGGACTCTGTGCCGGTCTGCATGAACTTGGCCATGGGGTTGTAGGGAAACCTCTTCCTGTACTCCTCCCACATGCCCTTCTCCTGCAGGGTTTCTCTCGCAGACTTGCCCTTGATCAGAGGCATCCTGAAACAAGAGGGGAACCCAATGGAGATTGCACCACATAAACTGCTGAGCAAAAAGACCAGTCCTGGGTCAAACCTGTGACAGACCCAGGTTAAATACATATTTGAAATACTACAAATCTACTCTTTTAATGCTGGTGAAATTTGAAAAATAACTCCCACAGATCCCTGTGAAGTTTCAACATATAGGGCCCAATCTTACACCTGGCGCAAAGTGGCGCTAACCCAAACGCAAGTGTCTTTGCTATCATACATGCGGCGCTGGGTTCATTATAACGCCTAGGCGCTGGGTTCATTTAACGCTTACGTCGTTTAACTACCATGTATTTTTGCGCCCGTTGCAAGTGAACTGGGCGTGTTGGTCTTAAGATGAGGAGTGGCCAGGATTATTTTTGGCGTATTTCTATCTTGAGCCAGCAGAAAGCGCTTGCGCTAGAACCACCACACACCTGGTCTAAAGTCATGGCGCAGTTGTTTACATGTTATTTTAACGGCGCATATAAGTACGTCTACATAGGCGTGTGCACAACGCGCGTACCCTCCTGTCTGTTACACACATAATATTATTATTGTGCATCAAAAAATGCATTATAATAAAAGGGTCCATAGCCTACCTTTCCCTCAGCGAAGGGGAATGCCACATTGAATTGCTTTCTGCCCACTCCATCAACATCCAGGCGATGTGCGATGGTACGGGACAATGGCTATCCATTAAAAAGGAGCTGATAACACCTATATCAAACCTAATGCGCAAATTGTCATTTACACCTAATGCGAAATTGTCATTCAATGGAAAACATTTGAGTTCTGAAAATGCGCTTCAGATGTCATTACAATTCAGCTCTGTTTATCTAGGAATACAGGCTATAAGTAAATAGAATTGGTTGTGACTGAAAAAAGTTCAAAACCTTGTCCAGTGAATATTGCATTTATTGTTTTTCAAATAGCCTAGGCTACAGCAGATTCGCTGTGCATAAGGTTTTTTCGATAGCCTATGGTTAAAAAAACGGAGATAAATGTCACCATGTTAACTAAATTGTAACCTTAGCTATTCTTCATCCTTCATATTTTTTTAATTACAGTGACCAGGTTTCCATACTCTCAGCTTATTAAAACCCAGCTGATTTCACCTGTTATTCCATAACAGAACAAAACGATTTTAAAGAGAACTAAGCGTCTAATTAGAAACAAAAACTAATTTGCAGCACGTTACACAATTAATTCACAATTAATTGTAATGCCATTCTCTGCATGTGCGCCGCATGTTCTCTGTTTCCCCTGCTGTAAGTCGCACGTTTCACGGTCTTCCTGGGAAAGTGGATTGTTTTAAAGCATTACACTACGAGTAAAACAGGTTGGTCACATTTCCATAAACAGGACATTATTAAACTAGGGGAAATATGCGTGAACATATGGGTTGCCAACCTGACAGCTTAATTGTATTTAGTGTCATCATTAAGGCAAAATAATGGTATTTATGTTATTAATCAATATTACTATGCAGGTAGCCTAATGAACTTCGGATGAAGCTTGAACTTCAAGAACTCCATGAGAACAGCCTCATGGAATTGATGTTTGACACTTTCATTGCATAAGCAAACGAAATTCGCTGAACAAGCAGGCTAATTTGGCATTTTCTAAGGTGAGACGGAAGCCATTGATAGCTTATTCTCAGCTGTTGCAGGTCCTTTTAACGAAATTTAACTGCGTATATTTTGTAAAATAACAGCCCTATCGGGAATTAATAGGCTATTCTGAATAATATTGATCATACTCCATTTAGCCTATTCCTTGATCACACTAAACATGCACGAGCATGTCTGTTTCGCCATCAAGCAATCCGCCAAGGTGGAAAAGCAGGCTTTTAAAGGGAATGGGATATGACATTTTGATTGGTTTATTGCATGTCACGCCCAAGACACACCTATAATTAATGAAGCGACTAGGTTCAGCCCATTTGCACCTTGCGCCGTGCTTAGCGCCCAAAAAACACGCCGTTAAAATAGCAAAAGTGGACTTGGACACGCCCAAAATTGACGTTACGCCATGCGCTTAGACCAAGCGCCAAGATAGAGCCCATAATGTTACTAACCAAAACATATGATCGTATGAAAGAAGAATATTGTTCTGAATGTTGGTGAAATATATGGCCGCAAATTGTTTGAATGCTCCTATAGTCTAAAACTAATACAAAACTTCCATATGACCATATGATTTTTAATTTGATCCCCACAGACAAAGGCAAAGAGAGACCGTGTGATCTGACCTTAGAAAAGATGCTCACTAATGGACAAAATGTGACATTGCCAAGCTGCATTTTCCTTACACATTAAGCACAACAAGTTTATTGTTGTTGGAGCTGTTGAATTAGCTGTTGAATCAGATGTTTCATTTAGCGTCTGCAATTCAGGTCACATGCCCTCAACAGATGGAATTATTTTAAAAACATTTTAAGCAGCATATTATTGCATATTCAGCTTCAGTTCATCAGTAAGCACAAGTTTGTTGGAGCTGTTGAACTTGACTTTCTTTTCAAACGGATAACATGCGCATGCATGAATTTAAAGAAATTACATTGTGGCAAACCCACACATCCTTAAATCCTAACATATAGCAACAGAGGCAAGAAGCAATACATTCTTATTTTCTGCAATAAATCTTTCCAGTTTAAAGAACTTACTTGTGAAGGCACTCAGAGAGAGCCACCAAGGCACACAGCACTACTGCCCACTTCATCTTGTATTACTCAGGTATGTCTCCTCTCAGACTTGAGTGACTTGAGGAAGCGGCCCTGGAGCCTTATATACAGCTGGACAATGTTAGCACACCTCCTTTCTGCAAACGCTTTATCAACATGATAACAAAACATACATATTAGCAGTATAATGGCTGATATAATGATAAAGGCAGTCATGTAATTTATATGAATGTCCTTTAAACAAAGTCAGTGACGAGGGCTGAATCTTTAGTCTTTGCACTTGACATTTAAATCATTGCAAAGGAACTTAAATTGAGTGAGCTTTTGCTTATAACAGATGAGATCTTTTTAATATGATACCAGATGTTTAGTGAAAATTTTGATGTCTTAGCTCAGTGACCACATTGATACAGTATTCTGGATAATGGTCCTATTCCAACTAAATTGATTACATTCATAACATAATGGCCATTGATATGTATGTATATACATTCATTATACAATCTCAAATAAGCCCGGAAAAAGACATGCATGGAATTCCCTGCTAATTATATTGCTTGGCTTAATATTTTGCATAATATTCAGTTGTTTTTTTCTTCACTTTTGCAAAAAAACTTGTAAGCAGTTGTTCTCATCTTTATCTCCTCAGAAACCTTTTAAAGGGATAATATGTCCTGAAATTGCATTATATTCATGTAAAAAGCTAGAGTTATCAGACATGATTCATATCATCGTCAGGGCAATTTATAGTTTCCAATTAGCCTAACCTGCATGTCTTTGGACTGTGGGAGGAAAACAGAGTACCCAGAGGAAATCTACACGGACACAGGGAGAATATGCAAACTCCACACAGAAAGGTCCCTGACTGGGATCCAAACCAAATACTTTCTTGCTGTGAGGCTACAGTGCTAACCACTGCACTGCACCTCTGCACCTTGAAGAACTCATGTGCATGTAAACGTAGTGACTTAATTAAGTTAGCTCACATTGTTTTCTGTTTTTGAACTTTTATTTTATTTTGAACATTGTGAGTTCTGGATTAAAGGATATTATTATAACGTAATGGTCAATACACAGTTGGGAGTCGAGAGTGAGGGATATCTGCCTTGGTTGTTTGTGTCTTTACATTTGTGTTTAAAGCTATAATACAATTTCAGAGCCTACATAAAGTATTTAAATGTTAATATATCTGCAGAAATGTATGTTTTTTCTGTTCTTTCCTTTTGTATTTTAACAGATATAAATATCAAAGGGTAGGAAAGGTCCTAATTGTATTTACAATAGAATAAAATGTCCAATTAAAATGTGATTGAGATAAACATATTTTAAACATCTTATCAATACCTCAAATTCCTTATCAAAATTACACACATAAGGCTTACACTTACCTATTTAGAGGTAAAACAATCTTATCACGGTTTTGCAGGATTATAATAATTGAACTCATAACCAAATGCTTTAATATGGTTTATTGTGAAGAGAGAAAGACCACAATATGTATTTAGTATGTACTGCATTGATCCTAAACAGATTAGGGTGATGTTGATTTCTGAGAATTGTACTGTAGGCTAAAATCTCCAATTAAACATTTTTTAGAAAATCATTTTTCAGTGATTGCATAATTCTAAACTAAACAATTGGACCAGATTGTAGAAATAATAATTTATGTCTGATCAGAAAATTACGACCAGGTATTCAGGCCATTGAAAGCATTGAGAGCAAAGACACATTTTTATCTTTAACCTCAACAGTTTAAATTTCATTATCATTCAGGTAAAGCCATTTGTTTATCATTTTTTGATAAGCTTTATGAAAACAGGACTGTGCATAAAGTGTTCTTGTTTGCTTTTTTACCTTTGCAAATATAGCAGGGACGAAATACCAGTTACTGTTTGATAAAACATTTCCGTTTGTTTGGTTGACATAGCTACAGTAAGAATGGGTATATTCTGAGTTTCAATGAATGAGCATGAGTGAGAAATGAAAAGATGTCAACAATCAAACTTGTGCATATTATTTCATACAGTATGATTTTAAATGAATTAGCAATGTGGGCAACAATCCATAATGTGATCTTAATATCTGCTTTATTATGTCAAGGTGAGTTAAACATATTATGATTATTTTCACACTCAATATAAATATTAATACTTAATGTAATACATGTACAACTTTAAAAATATGCTTTCATATAGCTCACCAGACTTCGGCTACGTTCACACTGCAGGTAAAAAGTGGCCCAGATCAGATTTTTTCCTCAAATGTGACACAGATCTGTTTTGTTTTTTTTATGGAAGTGTGAACAGCGAAAATCACATTGAATCTGACATTTCCAATTCTGATTTAGGCCACTTTTGAATGTGGTATTAGATTCCGATACATATCTGATTGTGTCAAAGCAACCGCAGTCTGAACAGTCAGAGCGGAATTCATGTGACTTTTTACGCCATTTTTGATGTAGCAGGGCATCAGAACGTAGCGCACGGGCTAGTTAACTCACTATTGTACGGGGTAGGTTATCAACAGATTCATATTATATTAGCTAATCATATGTCGTCATTTTAGGTAAGTGGTAAATGTGCAAAGCATTGGATTTTTTTGGGCACAAACGATACACCATAATTAGTCGGACGTAGGCTACGTTTTTATATCATTCACGGACAGCTGCGTTATATCCGTGAATGTTAATATCTGAATATGTATAATTGAATATATGAATATACTGAGAAAGGTTCCAAAATCTACTCTGATATTGATAATATGTTTTATTTAAAAGATTGCAAATAATTCCAGTTCTGTATGACAGGTATTTCATAACTACCCTGATCCTTGTTTCAGAAACGTCCGAAAATGTCCGAGTTTGATCTGCTCCGACATTTGTCATTTCCGCCGTAGATTTGAATATGTGGTGCGTTCACACATTCACTGTTCAGTAACGAAAGCACTTCACTGTCGAATAGAAACTCACTGTCATCCATGTGTATTTCACTCTTAGTATCACTTCATACATTTTCTGACAACATACTTAAATGGAAAAAAAGTTCATATAAAAATAAAGACTAAACTTTAAACAGAACAGAAATACGTCAAGGTCGTATTTGAACGATGGTCGTTGTACTTTAATTAAATGCATAGATATACACATAGTATATATTTTTCCGGTACGGTGTGTGTTCGCTGCCTGTATGAATAAGCTTATCGATACTCCCAAAATAATAACTAGCCTATAGCCTAATTTATAAAGTTTTATGAATTAGGCTAGGCATCTCATTACATTACAGAACACTCATAAAAAGATTTATTGACTTGTTACAATACAGTCATTGGTTAGGCTACAGGATTAATATGTATTAGCTGGACAAAATTTTACGTCAGCATGCCACTTCACATCCAAGGTCCTTTGACACTAAATTCCTCTGACCAGCAGATGCCACGAGTGTGCACTGTGTTAATCAAAGCTTTGTTTACCCATCACTAGCATCAGATATCAGAACAGATGTGGGGAACCTCATGGGAGTTACAGACTTGGCCCCCAGTGTGTATGCAGGTTTTGTTTCCACCAATTGCCCTGAGTTAATTAGTTGATCATTATAGACCAGCTGTGATTCATGAGCTTGTCCAGAAATGTAGCTAAAATGTCAGACCATATTAATCACTGGGCCATTCAACCTGTGCAGCATTGATAAAACAAAACTGAAAATAGACAAGCGCTTTCAAGTTTCATGTTGTTTTAATTAAATCACTGTGCAGTCCAGATCTGGCTCCCTCTACTGGGAAATCTGTTGAATAGAAATGTAAAATAAAAGTGTTACAGGAATAGGATGGAATTAACTTGAGTAAACTGTTAATGTAAAGTTACAATGTTTATCTTATTTACAATCTACACAAATTAAACATAAAAAATCAAATTTAAAAAAAAATACGATTCATGAATGATCTAGTCAGGTCATGCTTTGTAGTCTGGACACAAAAAATATATATTTTTATACTTTTGCCGTCTTTTACTTTTGCTCTCTATGTCCTTAGCCTGTCATCAACGGGTCCCCTGGTTTTAGGTGAATAGTCTGCTTCCTGCTGTGGACTTTTGGACCAGATCAGATGGGATCAGATAATTATAATATAAATATAATAACTATATTTTAAATACTTTAACCTTTTCTTTCACATGGCTGTTTTTGATGAAAATCAAATGATAAGTGCTTTTAATGTTAACAATAAATTTAAAGCCCTCTAAAAAACGTGAACTTCAAGAGGAAGTATTATAAAATAATCTGTTAAATAAAAAAATAAAATAAAAAAGCGAAAGAAATGAGGGACGGGTCACACAGGATGCTAATTAGGGAAGTCCACAGTTGGGCAGTGCTGTAACATACTGAGGAGCGGACACGATATGTTAGGTGTGTTTGCTGACTATGGATCCAGCCATCTTTATCCTGCTTCTCTTTTTAGGTAATTTATCTGTTAACTGTTAATTTCACATACATCTGGAGAGACAGAACAAGAAGAATAACATTAATGTTCTATGTGCCTTTCTTCACAGATTGTGTCACTTATCAAGAGGACAAGACAGAGCAGAGGCATCAGGAACGGTTACCCTGCGATTCAATTTTGATCCGTATTTTGATAATTATGAAAATCACTGCTGCAAATTTTACCAAGCTGACTGTCTCATTTTTGTGAACAACAGAAGATATGCCGCTGACCCCTATAAGGGAAGAATATCTATAATCAAATACAGTGGACTTATGGTTGTGAGTATCTGGAATTAAGTCAGAGGATTGCGTGTGCTAAAATTGAAAGATACATTAATTTCTCATTTTTGCAGGTTAGCCTAAATGAATATGCAAAAATGGGCGTCCCTACATTATTTCGCGAAATTGTATAGTGGGAGGAATAGTGGGGGAATAGTGGGAGATGGTCATGCAAATAGATTACTTTAGCATGTGTAAAGTGATTTACTAAACCCGAAAGGAAGTTTGAGAAATGTGTGGGTACATTTAGTACAAATGGAAAGCAGGTATTAAAAGACACAGAATCGATAAAATGACGGCGGTCATTGTAGCAAGACAGTGCGGGTGTGTTTGGAATATCCATAACTCAACGTTCTGAATGATTGCGTAACAATGGGGGCTAATTAACTGGCCCATTCTAGCTAAAGCTCAAAATACACAAGAAGAGAATTTGTGGATAGCCTACATGGGCAATATCATGAACAGTAAGAATATTTTTTTTAAATCATGAAGCAAATCATGTTACAGAATACAAGAGTAACTAGTATTTGAATTAAACAAGCAATACAACGTCTATTATAACAAACAGTGAATAACAAGCAAATCAAAACTTTATAAAGATAAAACACATGATCAAATGGAAATGTGATTTATACAGTATATGTGACATTTACAGCGTGAGTAGGCTTAGTGCTAGTAAGCATAGTTATGATCATTTCAGTCCTGACAAACATCTGTAACTCCCGACAGAAACTAAGAGACATCCAGTAAAACAGTTTGTAATAAACCGCCAATCGTTCAGTGTAACAGTAGCCTAGGCTATACCCTACACTAAAAAAAATACCATAAAAAAAAAAACATTGCTGCGAGTCTTTTCACCGTTTTCTTGCAATATAACCATTCAAAACATGAGAAATCTCTCAATTAAATATGACTGTTTTCGGCTGGAGTAATTTACATAATGACTCTTAGTTGATCACCCGCAAAATGTGAAATGTTAACGCATGCAAAAACACCCCTTATTTGGATCTTAGTAAATCGACCCCTAAGAGAATTAGCTTTACTGTCATTGTTTGCTGCTTACAGTATAATTGACAGATATGGCTATAAGGTCATATGAACTCCTCCTTTTTCACAAATACTTTAGATTGTTACCAGGTGTGCACACTTTCAGCAATTAGGAACCAGTGATTTCACCTACAACTCACATATTCAAATGACATGTTTTAATGAATGTGCCGTATAATTATTTTGGTTTTGCGCTGAATGGATCTGCTTTAGGTACTACTCTGGAGCAAGGGCATCTCTCCCCACTAAACAGGAGATGACCAGAGACCCCCATACAAAAGCAGATCCAGACAACAGGTGGAAGCTGGGGTGGTGGAGGGTGATAGCAAATTTATTTTATTACAAAAGCCGCAAGCAAACAAAGGGCAGCGCATCAGTGTGCAGCACAGAGAGGGTTAGGGCATCAGTGAGCAGCACAGAGAGGGTTAGGGCATCAGTGAGCAGCACAGAGAGGGTTAGGGCATCAGTGAGCAGCACAGAGAGGGTTAGGGTGAGGGCATCAGTGAGCAGCACAGAGAGGGTTAGGGCATCAGTGAGCAGCACAGAGAGGGTTAGGGTTAGGGCATCAGTGAGCAGCACAGAGAGGGTTAGGGTGAGGGCATCAGTGAGCAGCACAGAGAGGGTTAGGACATCAGTGAGCAGCACAGAGAGGACTGATTCTTGGTTTAAAAAGGGCACTCCATTAGCGGTGTGTGCATGTGATTGGTTGAATATGAGATGCGTGGTTGCTAGCTGACCAATGTTTGGCTACAGCAAGAGTTTCCTGACAGAACTAAAAAAAACAAAAAAACAATTGCAGCTAAAATTTAACAGGATGTCACTAAAACAAATAATCCCCAATTGAACAGATTCAGCCAATCGACAGAGCCCACCTCTGCCTTCTATGACATCTACCACCAGCCCCACCTCAGTAACCACAGTGACCACATCCGCCACACCTGTGGAAAGCCTCGATGAGTTTCAGAGTATTGGAAGTTCAAGGTAAAGATTCACACACTTAAAAATAGGAGGAAGGCGTTCAACTCAACTGAAAAAAGGCCATCCATGCCCAGCTAGAAAACATACAGTGCTCAGTAGCCAGCCAACATAACTGCCACTACAGCAGTTCACTCAAAAGCAGTTCAGGTATTTTGGTATTACAAAAATGTTTTAGATTAACAGGCAGATCACAAGGCCATTACATACCTTTAAATAAAAATAAAAAACCATTACATTTTATTCTTCAGGTTGTTTTTTTATATTTTTATTTATTTGGTTGATGAGTTTTGCAAGAAAGCAAATTGACAGCTCCTCTTCCAATGAGCCTTTGCAATAAACATTATCTTTTTAAAGTATTTTCTTATTGACTCATGAGAAAATATAGCTATATATATACATATATATATATAATATAATTACTACGCAAGTCACGTAATGTGCCTGAGACCTTGGTCTCCTTAAAATCAATAACCAGTTCAGACCTCAGAAACCAGGTGAGGTGAGTTACGTGTGTAATCCACTGCATTAATCGATCATTTAAAGGGTAACTACACCCAAGATCACTTTTTTTTTTAAGCTATAAACGTGTTTGTATGCCTACCTTGTAATGAAACTTATTCATCCATTCCGTTATTTCAACAATTCCTAAATAATAACATAAATCAGGAGAAACTGGTAGAAAAGCGCCTTTGTGCTGTCCCTAATGGTTGAAATTTCCTTTCTGCTGCCCGCTCTGGCCCTGCCCTAATCATGATGTCTGAGTACCTATTTCTTCGTACTACTGTGGGAGGAAAAAGGCCCCTGGAACATTCAGGCAACAGATAACAATACAAGCTGAGAAGAATGCCATTAGAAACATTGTGGCAGGAGTAGAGAGAAAGACTCAGGAAAGCAAGGGAGATTTTAGAAAGTCCCCAGAGAAACCAAACGGACCATCATGTTATTGTATAATCAAAATGTAAGCCATAATCAGTTTATAAGCCATATGATCAAATGTAAATCAAGTTATATGTATACAGATGCACAATAAGTATATACCTAGGCAGTGGAAGTATGATCAATATAAAAGTATGTATAATGAGTAATCAGTAATGAACAACAAAGGAGGACTGTTATAACAAAGAAGGACTGTTAGGAGGACAGATGCAGGTGCAAATGTAACCAAGCACACATACTGGGAGTTAGAGGATGTAGCCACACTTAATCTTTTAAAAAAGGAGGGTGCGAGCGAGTCTGAAATAATGGTAACAGGAATTGATAAGACACAAGCTCAAAAATCGTAAACAATAGTGACAAACTCGCTGACCTAGTCAATAAAAATTAGGGGCAGGTCATGGGAGTGGAAAGCTCCTAAGCCTCACAAAGGGTGTACCTAGCAGAATGATATAAAGGTAGCTGTCAAAATCACATCAGTACTTCGTACTTTTTCTTTTTCTTCTTCAACAACTGACCTGTGACACCTAGGTGGCTCACCTTGCTGGAATACTCAGACTGGACTCTAACTCTCACGCACTTACCACTCAAGTGACAGATAAAAGACTTAGACAAAATCTGACAGGGAAGAGTGCGGCCTACGGGCTGCAGCTAATAGGCTGCCTCTAATAGGCTCACTGGAAAGAAGATGATTTATGCATGTATGTTTTATCTGCGCAGATCAGCCGGGGTTATTGCATGTATTCTCTTTTGAATTATATACAATAAATCCTGTTTGCATCAGACTCTGGAGGACCGTGTTATTTTAAGAAGTTAAGAGATAAGAGAATTGGACTTAAAATGCAGGGTGAATACCTGAAGCGTTCTTTATCTGGCCTGGACTCATGAAGTGAAGGTATTACTACCCTACACTACTACGTCATATAGATAATTGTTGTCGCCCACAATGGAAACAGCCGGCACCTGATGGTTAGACCCGCTACATTACTTTTGTTTTGGCTCCACTTTTTAAACCGGAACAACGTTGCGTCCTGTTCATAAACTTATTCCACCTAAATAGTCCACTAAAATATGTTTTTGAAGATATTTGAGGTGAGAAGTAGGCCATGTGGTTGCTGAATCTTGATTCATATTTGATGTGCAACGTCTAGTTTGACAGTTTGATCCGAGTTATACGAAATAATTTGTACAATTACGTTAAAGATTTGTTTATTACGTTATTTTATGCAAATGACGATGGACACAGCTCCTCCACCCCCACCCCTCTCCCTCGCTCACCCCACAAAGTATTTTTCTAAATTGTTTCGTGGGCGGAGACAGGCTGAAACAGTGGGTGTAGTTACCCTTTAAGTGCTGAGTAATGGAGAATGCCACGTGGCTCTTTGGGACCAGGGTTGAGGACCCCCGGCTCAGTGCCAGGGAAGTGACTCTAATCTGTACAAGAACTCTAATCTGTAACTGCAAGAATTCCTACTCTGAACTGCTGTGGTACTTTCCAGGTTTAGGACAGATATGTGGATAACACTGGCTGATGATGCTCATTCTTGTCATCTCAATAACTGCCATTGTGGTTCATCACAGAAAGAGAGACGAAAGTAAGTTTACCGGATACTGGTCATGGACCAGAATTCATAACGGTCAAGTCTGTAACTGCCTTAACCCAGAAGGTTAACCCAGAGGCCAATATTGATTATCTGCCAAGCGATTTGATGTATCTGTTGTTTATGTACTGTGACAAATTCCGAGGCGGTTAGAATTGTCACGCAACTGAAAACAATAATCGCAATGTCCACACTGCGGCAATTCAATTTAAATCGCAAGTTTATTGCTGTTTGCGGGGAAAGAGAGGTAGGGGTTAGCGGGAGCGTCAGCCAGTCCGTGATCCGGGAGAATAGTCGGGGTACGAAGCCGGGGGTCGGTAGACAAAGACGGGTTCTCACACGGTCCAGGGCTGATGTCGGCGGAGGGTTGTCCGACAGGCGGGGGTCGGTAACGGGGCGGGTTCTCAGACGTTCCAGGGCTCGGGCACACAGCAGACTTCTCCTGACAAAACAGATCAAACACAGCACTTTAGATCTCTCTCTCTCTCTCTCTCTCTCTCTCTCCAATACACCAAACTCACTCTCTCACACTCTCTCTCTCTCTACTCCACCTTGGTTTCACCTAAGCTACTCCGTCTTCCGGTTGTTTGTCAGTCCTTTTTCTAGGGCTCAGATTAGCCCGGCGATTCGCTACAGCTGACCAGCCCGGCGTTTTCTCCAGGTGCCGTGTATTTCCTGGTTGAGGTGGTGACGTCATCGGAACTCCTAATATGGGCATGCCGTCCTTCCACTTCAGCCTAACATACCTTCCATCTATCACCTCTCCGTGGTTTCGTCCCCGCCGGTTGCCACACACCCCCCCTCTCAGCTCCGACCGGGAGGGCGGGGCAGGCCAGGAACCCAGGGCGTCTCTCCGCGACAGTGCGTCCGCGTTCCCATGGGCAGCTCCGGACCTGTGGACGACGTCAAAGGCGTAGGGTTGCAAGGAGAGGAACCAGCGGGTGACCCTTGCATTGTTATCCTTGTTCCGGGACATCCAAACTAGTGGCGCATGGTCCGTTACCAGGGTGAAGTGCCGTCCCAATAAGTAATATTTCAGTCCCTCTAGGGCCCACTTGATAGCCAAGCATTCCTTCTCTACTGTGGAATATTTTTGCTCTCTGGGTAGTAATTTGCGGCTTATGTATGTGATCGGATGTTCTTCACCTTCGTGTAGCTGGGATAGGACGGCACCCACCCCAGTTTCCGATGCATCGGTCTGTACCACTAGGGGTTGGGAGAAGTCGGGGGTCACCAACACTGGCTCTGAACACAGGGCGTCTTTGATGGCTCCGAAGGCTGTTTCTGCCTCGGTCGTCCACAGGATCCGGTCTGGCAGCCGGCTTCGGGTCAGGTCCGTGAGAGGGGTTGCTACGGAGGAGAAATGGGGGACAAAACGTCTGTAATAGCTGGCGAGCCCAATGAACACTCGTACCTGCTTCTTGGTGCGGGGGCGGGGCCATTCCCGGATTGCCTCGACTTTTCCTACCTGGGGTTTGACGCAGCCGCGCCCAATCGTATACCCCAGGTAATCTGCATCTCGAAGGCCGAGGTGACACTTCTTCGGATTGGCTGTTAGTCCCGCCCCCCGCAAGGCGTGAAGCACAGCATCGATCTGTCGTAGGTGTGTCCCCCATTCCTCCCCGTGTATAACGATGTCGTCTAGGTAGGCCGCGGCGTATACACGGTGGGGTCGTAGGACCCGGTCCATTAGCCGCTGAAAGGTGGGCGGAGCCCCGTGGAGCCCGAATGGTAGCATTTTATATTGGAACAGACCGTCCGGCGTCACGAACGCCGTTTTCTCCCTAGCCTCGGGCGCCAGAGGCACCTGCCAGTAACCCTTTGTCAGGTCCAGCGTGGTGATGAAACGGGCTCTTCCCAGGCGTTCTATGAGTTCATCTATCCTAGGCATAGGGTAGGCATCAAATTTGGAAATAGCGTTCAATTGTCTAAAATCGTTACAAAACCGAATCGACCCATCCGGTTTTGGCACCAACACAATTGGACTACACCATTCGCTATATGATTCCTCAATAATTCCGGCACTTAGCATGGCTTTTACCTCGGCTGCGATGGCTTCTCTTCTGGCCTCTGGGATTCTGTATGGTCTTAGTTTTACCCGACTTCCTGGCTCCGTGATGATCTGGTGCTGGATCAGGTCTGTGTGCCCTGCTTCGGTAGAAAATACGTCCCGATTCCGGTTGACGAGGTCCTGGAGGTCCTGTCGCTGGCTCGGGGTCAGTTGCTCTCCCATCTGGACTTCAACTGACTCTGTCTTCACAGCGATCTGAGGGGGATTAATAGAGAACAGCACCTCACGGGTCACCCATTTTTTTAATAGGTTCACATGGTATACCTTAGTGGGGGGTCGTCGTCCAGGCTGTCGTACCCGGTAGTTGACTGTCCCCACTTTTTCCATGACCTCGTAGGGCCCGTTCCATTTGGCTAAGAATTTACACTCTGAGGTAGGTACTAAGACCAGCACTTTATCTCCTGGGGCGAACTCCCTGGGTTGGGCCCCGCGGTTGTAAACCCGCGCCTGTGCCGTTTGGGCCTCCGCCATGTGTTCTCTTACCATCGGCCAGATCGTTGCCATCCGCTCTTGTACCTCTTCCACGTGTTCCACCAGGGTTCGATGGGGGTGACGGCTGCTGTTCCCAGGCCTCTTTGGCCAGGTCCAACAGTCCTCTGGGTCGCCTCCCGTACAGCAGCTCAAACGGGGAAAACACGGTTGACGCCTGGGGTACCTCTCGAATGGCAAAGAGTACAAACGGCAGCAGCTGGTCCCAGTTTCTCCCATCGGCCTCCATCGTCTTTTGGAGCATCTTCTTGAGGGTTTGGTTGAACCTCTCGACCAGCCCATCCGTCTGAGGGTGATAAACGGAGGTGCGTAATTGGGTTACCTTCATGAGTTGGCATAGGTCCCTCATGATCCGTGACATGAATGGGGTGCCCTGGTCGGTTAGAATCTCCTCCGGCAGCCCGACCCGGGAGAAGAGTAACATCAGCTCCCTTGCAATCCCCTTTGTGGCCATGGTTCTCAGGGGTATAGCCTCCGGGTACCTGGTGGCGTAGTCCAACACGACCAGGATGTACTGGTGTCCTCGGCTGCTCCGGGGTAGGGGTCCCACCAGGTCCATGCCGATCCTACTGAAGGGTACAGAAATAATGGGTAGAGGTATGAGAGGGCTCTTCTGATGTGGTCGAGGCGCCACCTGCTGGCAGTCGGGGCAGCTACGACAGTAGTCTTCTACGGCCTTTTTGACCCCTGGCCAGTAGAATCGCGTTTTAATCCTCTCCAGGGTCTTCTCCACCCCTAGGTGGGCCCCCAGCAGGTGTGTGTGGGCGAGCTGTAAGACCGAGGGGATAAACGGGCGGGGCACCAACAACAGTTCCTGCTGCACCCCCGCCTTCATTATCACTTGATACAGTAAGTTATTTTTAATGGCAAAGTGGGGAAATGTTATCGGTCTTACCCCATCTAGTTGTTTGCCGTTCACTACTGCCACCTGCTGGAGCGAGCTGGTGAGGTTGGCATCCTCCAACTGGGCTGTCCCGAATCTCCCAGCGAGAGGGGCGGGTAGAGGCTGGTCCTCTGGGTTTTGGGGAAACAGGTCGCTGACGTCATCATCCTCCTCTATGGGAGGGCTTTCCTCTTCTTCCCTGGCCGTCTCCCAGGCGGCCTCTTCAACTGCTCGTGCCGTCTCGCTGGCCACCCCATCTGAGAGCGGCTCTGTGGATGCCTCTGGATCCACCTCCTGGAACCCACACAGCTGTTCTGGCTTTTGAGGTTTTTTTTTTTGTTTTCTGGCTCGTCCACTCCCGGCCAGACCGTACCATAGCCCCGGGAAGACGTCGGCGTCCCTGCCGATGAGGATTTGAACGGGGAGGTCTGTCACAATCCCCGCGGGTCCGCTGTACCGCCCTCTGGTGGTTTGGAGGTCTAACCGTGTGGTGGGGTACTCCCGGGTCTCCCCGTGTATACATGTCACTGCTACCTTCTCCGTCAGATGGGGAAGCCTGGCAAAATCTGGACGGACCAGGGTCACTGCGCTTCCGGAGTCTAGGAGAGCCGTTGCGTCCTTTCCATTGGCTTTGACGGGAGTGAGAGGAGACCCGCTACTCTCCTGGGCCCAGCAGGCCGTCAGTAGCCGACAAGGTCGGCTCGTCTCGCCGGCTGAGGCGGTGGGCATGGGAACGTCCCCCCGGTGAGGGCAGCTCCAGGCGATGTGGCCCTGTTCCCCACACTCGTAACACCTCCTACTGTCTGCCGTTATGAGTGGCCGGCGCCTTGGTGGTTCGGCCGGGGTTTCTACTGGGGGGCCCCGAGCGTGGTCCTTAAGCCTGGGGTTTGTGTCAGTTTTCACCGCCGGCCCACTGCGCACCAATGCTTGGGATGCCTGATATCCCTCCATTACTTCGACGAGCTCCTCCACGTTCTTAGGGTTGCCCTGACCCGCCAGTTTTTTTGCTCCGAAGGGAAGGGCGCGTAAGAACCGGTCCATAATCACCCTTTCAACAGCTCCCAGGGTTTTGGGCTCCGATATCAGCCATGCATTGGTGATCCGGGTGAGCTGGTGCATTTGTGCTCGGGGTGAGACCGATGCGTCATACGTCCAATCATGGTAGCGCTGTGCCCTAGTAAGCAGCGTGTACCCGTGTCGCTGCAGAATTTCTTCTTTTAATTCCTCAAACGTCACAGTTCGACCCTCTGTTAGGTCTTGATAGGTGGTCTGCGCTACACCCGTCAAAAATGGAGCCAGTAAATCCGCCCATTGTTCCTCTGGCCATTTCTCCCGCTTCGCGGTGATTTCAAACGTGCGCAGGAAAGTTTCGACATCGTCCGCGTCTGTTTGTTTTACTAAAAACCGGGCGGGGTTTGCGCGTTCTACTCGAGCCGCTTCTTTTTGCTCGATGTGGGCGGTGTATAATCCCTTGAGCTCAGCTTGTAGGACGTTTGTCTGCTCGAGCTGTCTGGCCATGAAATGATCCATATTCAGCTGTTGCTGTTGAATTTGCTGCTGTTGCATCTGCATGCTTTGTTCATGACGCTGTTGCTGTTCCTGATTGCTGGCTACGAGCCTAGCGAGGAGCTCTTGAAACATCGTGGGAGTGGTCATAATGTCTGCGGATTGCGTATTATTGTTTTCAGTCAGAAAGCGATGCCCGCATTCTCCACCATATGTGACAAATTCCGAGGCGGTTAGAATTGTCACGCAACTGAAAACAATAATCGCAATGTCCACACTGCGGCAATTCAATTTAAATCGCAAGTTTATTGCTGTTTGCGGGGAAAGAGAGGTAGGGGTTAGCGGGAGCGTCAGCCAGTCCGTGATCCGGGAGAATAGTCGGGGTACGAAGCCGGGGGTCGGTACACAAAGACGGGTTCTCACACGGTCCAGGGCTGATGTCGGCGGAGGGTTGTCGGACAGGCGGGGGTCGGTAACGGGGCGGGTTCTCAGACGTTCCAGGGCTCGGGCACACAGCAGACTTCTCCTGACAAAACAGATCAAACACAGCACTTTAGATCTCTCTCTCTCTCTCTCTCCAATACACCAAACTCACTCTCTCACACTCTCTCTCTCTCTCTACTCCACCTTGGTTTCACCTAAGCTACTCCGTCTTCCGGTTGTTTGTCAGTCCTTTTTCTAGGGCTCAGATTAGCCCGGCGATTCGCTACAGCTGACCAGCCCGGCGTTTTCTCCAGGTGCCGTGTATTTCCTGGTTGAGGTGGTGACGTCATCGGAACTCCTAATATGGGCATGCCGTCCTTCCACTTCAGCCTAACATACCTTCCATCTATCACCTCTCCGTGGTTTCGTCCCCGCCGGTTGCCACAGTACGTACATATCTGTATACAATATGAATATGAGGAAGTCTGAGAATTAGTGGCCTTGAAGAAATTAACATTTAATTTATCAAATTATCTAGATTTCACACATTTATATATTGCACCTAACATGATTGGGATCTTGTCCTTACAGAAATTGTGACTGCATGCACTAAACAAGAGAGCTGAAGACTTTATTTGAAATCTAATACTGTGACTTGAATAAGTTTCTAATTAAGTCTCAGACGTCATGTGGTATAAAGTGCTGAAATATCTTCTAGACATGTCCCAAGACAAGTGTCAAAAACCTTTATGAATCATCATTTAAAAAAATACAATTTACAGCCATAATATTAGAACAAAAATAGCTTATTTTGCACTCAGGAAACTGAGCAATATAAAAAGTGTTATGTCTGCATAAAAACATGGTTGTTGTGCTTATTTCCATAGAGAAAAGTGGAACTGTGCCATGTGATAGGTCTTCCTCGTTCCTCTCAGTAAGTGCTATATAGGATCTTTTCTGACTGACTCATTGTGCAGTCTTGTTTGGTTTGTAAATGTCCCAAAGTGCATGTCTACTGCTATTGTATCTAAATGTAATGTCTACAGCTAATGTCTGAATGTAGTGTCCACAGCAAATGTTTCAAAATGTAACATCTACAGCTAATGTTTTTGAGTTTAATGTCCACAGCAAATAGATCTAAGTGTAAAGCCTACAGCTAAGTGTATACAACCCCTGCCAAAATTATGGAATCACCACACTGAGAGGATGTTCACCCAGCTTTTTTACTTCATAGCAAATAAATAAATCACAGATATTACACAAAACAATTTTTGTTTAATAGCGGAACATTCTTCGTGAAACATATCTCAAACAAATTAAATTATTTTAATTAATGGGATATTTTTTCCAGATCAAGTTGACTGATTCCATAATTTTTTCCTCTATGTTGCGGAAAAAATTATGGAATCATCAACAAAAAAATCACAATTAGAGCTTTGCAGGATGGAGCCTTGTCATGGACCAATTTTTTTAATTTCCACAATAAATTTTCAATCCGATTGAGATCCGGACTGTTTGCTGGCCATGTCATTGAGTTGATATGCCTTTCCTGAAGAAAAGCTTTAACACTCTTTGATCTGTGGCAAGATGCATTATCATCCTGAAAAATTACTTCATCGCCAAACCTATTTTCTATCGATGGAATGAGAAAAGTGTCCAAATTTCAATGTACACCTGTGCATTGACTGTATATCATAAATGACAGGGGAAATTTGATTGTTTTCTTCAGGCAGTCATCTTTATATGTTCCATTAGAACGGCACCAGACAAAAGTTCCAGCATCATCTCCTTGGTCAATGCAGATTCGTGATTCATCACTGAATATCACTTTCATCCAATCATCCACACTCCATGATTGCTTGTCTTTAGCCCACTGTAACCTTGTTTTCTTCTGTTTAGGTGTTAGTGCTGGTTTTGGTTTGCCTTTTCTATATGTAAATACCATTTCATTCAGCCGATTTCTTACAGTTCTGTCACAAACAGACTCCTGTTTCCGTCCATTTGTTTTTCATTCGTTTTGTTGTGCATTTTCTATTTAAGGCATATTGCTTTGAGTTTTCTATCCTGGCGCTTTGACATCTTCCTTAGTCTACCCGTATGTTTTCCTTTTATAACCTTCAACCTTCAACCAACATCTTTTGCCACACTCCGTGTTGGATTTCCTTCTTGAAGGATAATCCTTTCCATTTTTTCAATTGACAACTCTTGTTGGGGCCATGTTTCCTTTCAATTAGCAAAGTCCAACAGCTCATTAAGGTCTGTAAGCACTCCCTTTTAACTGCAGACTAATTTGCATTTTAAGACTTGTGCCGGTATTTGTTTTAGAAATGCAAATTACAAGGTGATTCCATAATTTTGTCCTCTACTTGATCTGGAAGAAAATATGCCATTCATTTAAATAATGTTATTTAAATAGTATTGTTTGAGGTATGTTTCACGAAGCCAGAATGTTCAGCATGTCTCTAAGAAGTGGTACTCAGCTCCTGTGTTCCTCCAATCCACGCTGCTTCTTAACTATGGAAGTTTACAATTTGGGAGTACAGATATTATATTGCAGGAGGACAGAATGCCAGTTACAACATTGTCCCTAGTTATGGCGCGTAAAGGGGAATACCACCAATTTTCAGCATTGAAATGGTCGAAATTATACCCCCTGGTTGTGTTAAGGTCCATAGAACACTTTCCTACTCTTCTCTGTGTCTAAGAACAGAGCAGGTAGGCTCCTTGAGCGGCTGGGCTGTGATGTACCTGATGTGCAGGCTTTGCCACGCCCTTAAAGAGCCCGGTTGAAATGAATGGAGAATCTCAACTAGAGTTGAAACATTGCGACTTGAAGATGAAATTTATGGTTGTTTGAGCTTTTCCAGGCAAATGAGCTATCTCACAAACTAGTGCCATATCTTTTATAACATAAAATATAGTCCTATGCTATCATAAACCACCTAGCTTTACTTTCGTAGCGATTTTCTCTCCCTACCTCACTCCATCTACCGAACAATGCAGCTTCACCTTGGCTGTGACATTTCAAATCAAATCAGTAATTATTTATATAGTGAATTTCACAACTAGTTGTCAATGCGCTTCAGAGAAAAACCCAGCCTAAACCCCCCACAAGTGCAAGCCAAAGGCAACAATGGCAAGGAAAAACTTTCTGGTGTAACTAGGAAGAAACCTTGGGAGGAACCAGACTCAAGGGGGAACCCATGCTCCTCTGGTCGGCTCAGGGTCTAGGGCTAAAAGACCAGCATGGTCAAAACAGGCAATGTCCATGATAATAGAATTTGCAGCAGCTAGATGACAGTCCAGATGTGGTGGCAATGATGATGGGGAACCGGGCGCCGATGGCGGCGGGAGCAGCTGGCAGCGATGGTGTTATGCCCCCGGCTCGAAGGGGCCGCAACACAAACAATTTCAAACACAAAATAAATATACTTCCACAAAGCAAATTAAAACCGGGGAATCAAACCAAGAAAAAATAGAAGGGTTGCGCCCTCAGACACACGAATGGGACCGAAATAGGAAGGGTTGCGCCCTCAGACACACGAATGGGACCGAAAGAGGAAGGGTCCCCCAAATGAAACACCATAACGAAAAGTTTAGAAAAGCAAAAACTAACGAAAAAAAATAGGACGTAATACACACATGGAATAACACAATGCAGAAAACCACAAGTAACAAAACCGCAAAAAAAAAAAAAAAAAAAAGAAGAAGAATACCTTCTGTATATAAACAAACTAATCAAACAAAACACCACAGCAACATTCAAAGTAAAACTTCAGCATGGCAGCAAGCTGGCAACGTGCATGAAGTTATAAAATGTGGACAAGTAAAACAAAAGGGAAACCAAACCAACAAAGGAAAAGTAAAAAAAAAAACCCTAAAGAACACCAGCAATATATATTTGCAGTTGGAAATCCAGCACAGGTGTCTGCAATTTCCAATCATGAGTCAGGTGAACAGAGTGAAACTCGTTAGCGCGCAAAAGATTTAAAGGGCCACACTCACGAGCCAGCATAGGGACGTAACACCCCCACACATAAACAATGGCTAATCTGTCTAATAAAAAGCATATTACCAGATTAGACATTGAAAACAAAACTAAATTTAGCCAGATAAAATCACAAAACAAAAAAAACTGAATGCCATCAGCCCAAACAGCAAAGACTAAAATACTAAAACAAGAGGGCACTCTTACACAAAGAGCACCCTGGTTCCTAGCTACCTACCCAAAACCTTACTAATGCCTAGCTGTCTTCTCTGAGGCGTGCCGGGCACGAGGCCACTTTAAACGCTAAACTCAAAACCTTTGGCCTACACGACTGAGACCAAAGGCCTTGAAATGTGTACCCCCTACAGGGACTTAATCCTCCCCCAGGATTACCTCAAAATAAAAAAGGCTAAATAATAAAGTAGTGGGCCGATGGAAAACCAAACAAGTTTCATGAACTGGCCCACTTGGCGCCTACCTACCAGGGTTGCTCAAAACAAACAAACAAAAAATAAAACCACCAAGGAAAACAAACACCAAGGAAAACTCACAATAAAACAAACCTTAACCAGCGGGGAGGGGTTGCGCCCTCAGGCACACGAATGGGACCGAAACAGGAAGGGTTGCGCCCTCAGGCACACGAATGGGACCGAAACAGGAAGGGTTGCGCCCTCAGGCACACGAATGGGACAGAAACAGGAAGGGTTGCGCCCTCAGGCACACGAATGGGACCGAAACAGGAAGGGTTGCGCCCTCAGGCACACGAATGGGACCGAAACAGGAAGGGTTGCACCCTCAGGCACACGAATGGGACCGAAAGAGGAAGGGTTGCACCCTCAGGCACATGAATGGGACCGAAACAGGAAGGGTTGCGCCCTCAGGCACACGAATGGGACCGAAACAGGAAGGGTTGCGCCCTCAGGCACACGAATGGGACCGAAACAGGAAGGATTGCGCCCTCAGGCACACGAATGGGACCGAAAGAGGAAGGGTTGCGCCCTCAGGCACACGAATGGGACCGAAACAGGAAGGGTTGCGCCCTCAGGCACACGAATGGGACCGAAATAGGAAAGGTTGCGCCCTCAGGCACACGAATGGGACCGAAACAGGAAGGGTCCCCCAAATGAAACACCATAATGAAAAGTTTAGAAAAGCAAAACACTCACGAAGAAAATAGGAAGTAATACACACATGGAATAACAAAATGCAGAAAACCACAACTAACAAAACCACACAAAAAGAATACCTTCCGTATATAAACAAACTAATCAAACAAAGTCCATATCCCGGACCGAAAACTAATCAAACAATTCATATCCCGGACGACGAGCCCCCATTATGTTACGACCCCGGCTCGAAGGGGCCGCAACACAAACAATTTTAAACACAAAATAAAAAGAGGTTGGACAAGTGCCCCCGCCAGCAGTAATCTATGCATAGCTATGAAGACAGAGTTTGAAAAACCATCCAGTCATGAAAGGGAAAACAATCCTACCCACCTATCAAAAGCCAGCCCAGGAAGATGGGGTCACAGCTGTTGACAGTTAACAGTAAGGAAAGGCCACCCCACATTACTCTATGGCTAAAGGATTCGCTGGTCCTGTTTCCGGACTACAACTCGTTATAAGCCTGATCATAAAGATGCGTTTTAATCTAGACTTAAATATTGAGACTGTGTCTGATTCCCTTATAAATTTTGGCAGGGTGTTCCACAGTAGTGGCGCTCTGTAGGAGAAAGCTCTACCACCCGTCAAGTGTTTAGATATTCTAGGGACTACTAAGTAGCCTGTGTCTTGAGAACGAAGTGATCTTTTCGGCTTATATGGTAAAAGCAGATTATATATATACACTGGCGCAAGTCTATTTAAAGCTTTAAAGGTCAGAAGCAAAACCTTAAAGTCTATCCTATACTTAATTGGTAGCCAATGAAGTGATGCTAGTACTGGGGTAATATGCTCATATTTCTTAGTTCTTGTTAAAATGCAAGCGGCTGCATTCTGCACAAGCTGGATATTATTTAGCGAGAATTTAGGGCAGCCAGATAGCAGCGCATTACAGTAATCTAGCCTAGACGTAACAAAAGCATGGATCAATTTCTGTGCGTCCCCTTCTGATAGGAAGTGCCTTATTTTAGCTATGTTCCTTAACTGAAAGAAAGCTATATGTTTATGTGCACGCTAAAGGTTAGATCTGGGTCTACAGTAACACCTAGGTCTTTCACAGCTGAGTTTGGAACAACTAAACAACCATCAAAATTTAAAGCAGATGTACACAATTTTTCCCTTTGTTTTTTTGAACCTAAAACCAGCATTTCGGTCTTCTCTGAGTTTAAGAGCAGGAAATTGGAAAGCATCCAAGCTTTAATATCTGCAATACAAGCCTCTAATCGAGAAAGTGGTAGTGCCTCGCAAGGTTTCATGGAAATGTATATGTGCATATCGTCCGCATAGCAGTGAAAATCTACCCCATGTGCCCGAATAATACAACCAGGGGTAGCATATATAATGAAAAGAGTACTGGAGCTAGCACTGATCTTTGTGGAATACCATATTTAATTACTGAGTAACTGGATACGTCTTCATTTAATTTAACAAACTATTGTCTATTATTGTATAACTATGATCTGAACCATGCAAGTGACCATTTAGTCCAACACAGCACTGGTGTCTGTTCAGTAGAATCTCATGATCTATTGTATCAAAAGCTGCACTTAGGTCAAGGAGTAAAAGAACAGACACAGAGTTTTGGTCGGCTGATAATAGTAAATCGTTAATAACTTTAACAAGTGCCGTTTCAGTACTATGGTAGGGTCTAAATCCTGACTGGAATATTTCATGGATATGGTTTGAGCTAAGGTATGCACCAAGTTGCTTCGCAACATATTTATGATTTGCACGTTTATGCCCATATTTGGAGTTCCACCTTCCCTGGCTCTACTCATTGGCTGGTGACTGTGGTATAGTGGACGGTGGACCTTAAAACAACCAGGTAGTCTCAACCATTTCAATGCTGAAAATGGGTGGTATTCCCCTTTAATACATGTTCAGAGGGTGCATCAAACTGGAATGTTTTGAATCAATGGTAGGAAGATAGCGTGTTTAATATCAAGTATATGGAGTGGACTATCTGGTGACTGTAAAGAATCTCTGATGGTATGTGTGTCCTGGCCAAAGCAAATGTACGCACTGCATGATTTTGATAATGTATATCAGTGAAACAATTGAAAGGTTACTGTAGGTGATCACGGAACTCCATAATTATGAAAATTTTCCATAAATTAGCAACACGACACAAGATACGGCATTGATTGTTGAACATTGTATATGAAAAAATAAGGTGAGTTATGACAAAATGTTCCTTAGTTAAAATAAGAATAGGAAAAATAAAAGTTGTGTTTAAGACTCAGCTACCTAAAAATATAAATCTCCATTTAAAGGAGATTTTATTGGATGTTGGAGAAGACATTAAGAAGTTGTTAAAAGCATCCTTGATTAAACTGTGGTGTCTGTAAGCTTGACTAACATGGCCTCTGCTGGTGTCTTCTGCAACGTAATAGAAATAATCTTTCTAACTGACCCTGGCTATTTCATACTATATACTACAGTATATACTATTTCAATATATATAACTAAGAGTTACAGCCATCTTTCTGCTCAAATTTTAAATGTTATCCAAGTGGCGTATTAAAGAAAAAGATGAAAAGTAATACACATGCATTCCAATTTTTTTGTACATAAGGGTGAAAGAGTGAAGTGTGCAGTTTTACATACATACAAAAGTAGACTAAGCGTAACTATCTACTGATATAACAAACAAGGTATATCAGTAGAACAAGGGAGCATAGATGGAAATAAATGGTAAACAACACACAGATCAGTTTTATATTGTTCTTTTTCCTTACACAGAGATGTCAAGGTGTGGAACAGCTTGCCAGCTCATTTAGAGACCCTCGGGTGCTTAAGGCCTAGCTTTATGCAATGCTGGTTAAATTATGAGCTTAGATGGGCTGACTAGCCTGTTTCCATCAGTGTTCTTATGTTCTTAACTGAGCTGCCATTTTTGCTCCTCATTCAGCTGGCTTGCCCTTTGGATAGTTATGTCCTGTAGCTATGCAAACTACACAAACAGGGTTTCCAGCCTCTATGATCTGAATGTACCTGCTGTCTCTTTCTTTTGATTTTGTGACGTTCCGTTCCCATCTAGTCCGTTTTCCCGGTTTTGTCATGTCCCTCCGTGTCTTGTTGGATCCCCTTGTCCGTGTTTTCCCCTCTGCTTCAGGTTGGGCGTTTCCCCTCTGTTTCGCTCTCTTGATTTCCCACTTTAGTTTCCGCCTATCACCTTCCCCGCTCGTTGCATACATTCCTCACCTTTGTGTGTAGCAATCACTCCCGGTTTCTTTCCGCACCTGTTCCTTATTGACTCCAATCTCACTCCCTTATTTAACCCACCTGCTGTCTCCCCTTCTTTGTCGGTTCATTACATGTGTAACCCTTCAGACCCTGTTTACTGTTCGCTAACAATCCTCACTCGGTGTTAATGCTTGTCGTTCCTGGTCTTTTAAAGTTCTGTTCGCTTGGTTGTGGGATAATATCCCCTTACAGCGTTTAGTTCTCGCTAACTACGGATTGGTAGTTTATCTCCCCTGTCGTTTCTGTATTGCATGCAGCTAACCTGTCTTCCTTTAACCACCAGCTTACCCGGCTTCCATTCATCCGTTGCAGTGTTCGTTTCCCCGTGTTGTGTGTGTGTGTTGCGGTACCTCCACCTCCAGCTCTTTTAGGATCCGTGGTGGCGTTATATCCTGGCTACCCTCCAGTTGTTCCTGTCCGGCCGAAGCAGCCTCCAAGTTCTTCGGTTACGGTTCCGGGAGCTCTGGAGACCAGCCAGCTCCAACCGGACCTACCTGAGCCACACCACACCACCCAGCTCTGCCGTGTTTCGCCGGCTACCTACCTGTCAAACTCTGCACCCCTGTGAGAACCTCCCGGTCCTTCCCGTACCTACTCCCAAACTAACCACCCTCTGCTTTCTGCCCAGTACCGGTGTAGTCGTCCCGGTCCAGTTCCAGTCCAGCCGTAGTGAGTCGCTCACCTACCTCTTTAAAGTCCAGTTCCGGTTTGGAACAGTGCCGTTCCAGGACCCGTTTCCAGAGTGGACCTCCCGGTCCAGTTCCAGTCCAGTCCAGGTGTGAGGTTCACCTTTCCATTAAAGTCCAGTTCCGGTTTGGAACAAACCCGTTCCAGAACCCGTTTCCAGAGTGGACCTCCCGGTCCAGTTCCAGTCCAGTCCAGGTGTGAGTCGTGCACCTTCCAGTACAGTCCAGTTCCGGTTTGGAACAATCCGTTCCAGAACCCGTTTCCAGAGTGGACCTCCCGGTCCAGTTCCAGTCCAGTCCAGGTGTGAGTCGTGCACCTTCCAGTACAGTCCAGTTCCGGTTTGGAACAATCCGTTCCAGAACCCGATTCCTGAGTGGACCTCCCGGTCCAGTTCCAGTCCAGTCCAGGTGTTACCTACACCACCTGTCCAGTTCCGGCTTGGAACCCGTTCCGGAATCTCAAGTCCAGCTCCGGCTTGGAGCAGTCCGTTCCGGGCTTCCTGACATTACCCTGTGTTATATTTTGTGCTTGCCTTTCCTGTACAGTTTTTAATAAAACCCCTTTCTTGAATCTGCCTCCCAGTCGTGCATTTAGGTCCTAACCTTCCCCAGGATCGTAACAGAATGAACCGACCAGATAAGGACCTAGCTGACTTCCTGTCCCCGCTCCACCCCGCCTTCGGCCGCTATGCTGCTAGGCAGTCCCGTTACGAACTGGCCTGCCAGGATGCTCTGGAGAAGCACCTGAGCCAGTGCCTGGGTGAGAGCCAAGGCCCGGGCGATGCTAGGACCGCCGGCCTCCAGGGCGACGCACTCGCCGTCACCACAGGCCGGTCTTCAAGGCGACGCCATCGCCGTCCCCACCGGCCGGCCTCCAAGGCTACACAGTCACCGCCGGCCAGCCCTCAGGGCGATGTTACGGTCACCGCTGCCCGTCCCCAGGGTGACTATGCAGTCGTCATCGCTCCCTCCAGCTCCCAAGACGACGTTGTGGAGCAGTTCCGTCACGCCTTCGCCTCCCAATCCGCGACCGACGATCTACTGGACCGCCGGGTGGATCACGTGTTGGAGGTGCTGAAGGGTCTGGCGGAGCAAGTTTCGCAGACGTCGCTTGTCGGCAGCTCCCTGGACGAGGAGTCCTTTTCCGCTGCCCTTCCCCAGGGCGATAATACAGTCACCATCGCTCCCTCCAGCTCCCAAGACGATGTTTTAGGGCAGATCCGTCACGCCCTCGCCTGCCAGACCGCGGTTGGTGATCGACGGGGCCGCCGTCTTGATGGGATGTTTGAGCTTCTAAGGGGCCTGTCAGAGCAGGTTACGCGGATGTTGCTCGCCGCCCGTACCCAGGGCAAAGATACGGCCTCCACCGCCCCTCTCCAGGGCAATGATGTGGTGGTCGTCGCCCGTCCCCAGGGCGAGGAGCCCTTCGCTGCTTCCTGCCTCCAGGGCGATGCAGTCGTCGCCGCCTCCTGCTTTCAGGGCGACGCAGCCGTCGCCGCTTCCTGTCTCCAGGGCGACGCGGCAGTCGCCGCCTCCTGTTTCCAGGGCGACGCAGCAGTTGCCGCTTCCTGTTTCCAGGGCGACGCAGCAGTCGCCGCTTCCTGTTTCCAGGGCGACGCAGCAGTCGCCGCCTCCTGTTTCCAGGGCGACGCGGCAGTCGCCGCCTCCTGTTTCCAGGGCGACGCGGCAGTCGCCGCCTCCTGTTTCCAGGGCGACGCAGCCGTCGCCGGCTCCTGTTTCCTGGGCGACGCAGCAGTCGCCGCCTCCTGTTTCCAGGGCGACGCAGCCGTCGCCGCCTCCTGTTTCCAGGGCGACGCAGCCGTCGCCGCCTCCTGTTTCCAGGGCGACGCAGCAGTTGCCGCTTCCTGTTTCCTGGGCGATGCAGCAGTCGCCGCCTCCTGTTTCCAGGGCGACGCAGCCGTCGCCGCCTCCTGCCTCCTGGGCGATGCAGTCGTCGCCGCCTCCTGTTTCCAGGGCGACGCAGCCGTCGCCGCCTCCTGCCTCCTGGGCGATGCAGTCGTCGCCGCCTCCTGCTTCCAGGGCGATGCAGCCGTCGCCGCCTCCTGTTTCCTGGGCGATGCAGCAGTCGCCGCCTCCTGTTTCCAGGGCGACGCAGCAGTTGCCGCTTCCTGTTTCCTGGGCGATGCAGCAGTTGCCGCTTCCTGTTTCCTGGGCGACGCAGCAGTCGCCGCCTCCTGTTTCCAGGGCGACGCAGCCGTCGCCGCCTCCTGCCTCCTGGGCGATGCAGTCGTCGCCGCCTCCTGCTTCCAGGGCGATGCAGCCGTCGCCGCCTCCTGTTTCCTGGGCGATGCAGCAGTCGCCGCCTCCTGTTTCCAGGGCGACGCAGCAGTTGCCGCTTCCTGTTTCCTGGGCGATGCAGCAGTTGCCGCTTCCTGTTTCCTGGGCGACGCAGCAGTCGCCGCCTCCTGTTTCCAGGGCGACGCAGCCGTCGCCGCCTCCTGTTTCCAGGGCGACGCAGCCGTCACCGCCTCCTGTTTCCTGGGCGATGCAGCAGTCGCCGCCTCCTGTTTCCAGGGCGACGCAGCCGTCGCCGCCTCCTGTTTCCAGGGCGACGCAGCAGTTGCCGCTTCCTGTTTCCTGGGCGATGCAGCAGTCGCCGCCTCCTGTTTCCAGGGCGACGCAGCCGTCGCCGCCTCCTGTTTCCAGGGCGACGCAGCAGTTGCCGCTTCCTGTTTCCAGGGCGACGCAGCCGTCGCCGCCGCCTGCTTCCAGGGCGATGCAGCAGTCGCCGCCTCCTGTTTCCAGGGCGACGCAGCCCTCGCCGCCTCCTGCCTCCTGGGCGATGCAGGCGTCGCCGCCTCCTGTTTCCAGGGCGACGCAGCCGTCGCCACCCTCCTGCCTCCTGGGCGATGCAGTCGTCGCCGCCTCCTGCTTCCAGGGCGATGCAGCCGTCGCCACCCTCCTGCTTCCAGGGCGACGCAGTCGTCGCCGCCTCCTGCTTCCAGGGCGATGCAGCAGTCGCCGCCTCCTGTTTCCAGGGCGACGCAGCCGTCGCCGCCTCCTGCCTCCTGGGCGATGCAGTCGTCGCCGCCTCCTGCTTCCAGGGCAACGCAGTCGTCGCCGCCTCCTGCTTCCAGGGCGACGCAGTCGTCGCCGCCTCCTGCTTCCTGGGCGAGACAGTCGTCACCGCCTCCTGTTTCCAGGGCGATGCTGTCATCGCCGCTCCTGTCCGTTCCCCTGCCAGCCCTCCTGTCCGTTCCCCTTCCAGCCCTCCTGTCCGTTCCCCTTCCAGCCCTCCTGTCCGTTCCCCTTCCAGCCCTCCTGTCCGTTCCCCTTCCAGCCCTCCTGTCCGTTCCCCTTCCAGCCCTCCTGTCCGTTCCCCTTCCAGCCCTCCTGTCTGTTCCCCTTCCTGCCCTTCTGTCCCGCCACGTTCCAGCCCTCCCGGCCCGCCACGTTCCAGCCCTCCCGTCCCGCCACGTTCCAGCCCTCCCGTCCCGCCACGTTCCAGCCCTCCCGTCCCGCCACGTTCCAGCCCTCCCGTCCCGCCACGTTCCAGCCCTCCCGTCCCGCCACGTTCCAGCCCTCCCGTCCCGCCACGTTCCAGCCCTCCCGTCCCGCCACGTTCCAGCCCTCCAGTCCCGCCCCGTTCCTGTCATCCAGTCCCGCCCCGTTCCTGTCATCCAGTCCCGCCCCGTTCCTGTCTTCCAGTCCCGCCCCGTTCCTGTCTTCCAGTCCCGCCCCGTTCCAGTCATCCAGTCCCGCCCCGTTCCAGTCTTCCAGTCCCGCCTCGTTCCAGTCATCCCGTCCCGCCACGTTCCAGCCCTCCAGTCCCGCCCCGTTCCAGCCATCCAGTCCCGCCCCGTTCCTGTCTTCCAGTCCCGCCCCGTTCCGGTCATCCAGTCCCGCCCCGTTCCAGTCATCCAGTCCCGTCCCATTCCTCTCTTCCAGTCCCGCTACGCCGCCGGCCTCCTGAACGGTTCCGCCCGCGTCGCGGCTGGCCTCCTGAGCGGTTCCGCCCGCGCCACAGCCGGCCTCCTGAGCGGTTCCGCCCGCGCCACAGCCGGCCTCCTGAGCGGCTCCGCCCGCGCCACGTCTGGCCTCCTGTGCGGTTCAGTCCGCACTGTGGCCGACCTCCTGAACGTTCCTGCCCTCTTCCTCCGGTGGTGTTTCTGTTGGACGCCAGGAGGCGTCCTTTTTAGGGGGGGGTACTGTGACGTTCCGTTCCCATCCAGTCCGTTTTCCCGGTTTTGTCATGTCCCCTCCGTGTCTTGTTGGATCCCCTTGTCCGTGTTTTCCCCTCTGCTTCAGGTTGGGCGTTTCCCCTCTGTTTCGCTCTCTTGATTTCCCACTTTAGTTTCCGCCTATCACCTTCCCCGCTCGTTGCATACATTCCTCACCTTTGTGTGTAGCAATCACTCCCGGTTTCTTTCCGCACCTGTTCCTTATTGACTCCAATCTCACTCCCTTATTTAACCCACCTGCTGTCTCCCCTTCTTTGTCGGTTCATTACATGTGTAACCCTTCAGACCCTGTTTACTGTTCGCTAACAATCCTCACTCGGTGTTAATGCTTGTCGTTCCTGGTCTTTTAAAGTTCTGTTCGCTTGGTTGTGGGATAATATCCCCTTACAGCGTTTAGTTCTCGCTAACTACGGATTGGTAGTTTATCTCCCCTGTCGTTTCTGTATTGCATGCAGCTAACCTGTCTTCCTTTAACCACCAGCTTACCCGGCTTCCATTCATCCGTTGCAGTGTTCGTTTCCCCGTGTTGTGTGTGTGTGTTGCGGTACCTCCACCTCCAGCTCGTGTAGGATCCGTGGTGGCGTTATATCCTGGCTACCCTCCAGTTGTTCCTGTCCGGCCGAAGCAGCCTCCAAGTTCTTCGGTTACGGTTCCGGGAGCTCTGGAGACCAGCCAGCTCCAACCGGACCTACCTGAGCCACACCACACCACCCAGCTCTGCCGTGTTTCGCCGGCTACCTACCTGTCAAACTCTGCACCCCTGTGAGAACCTCCCGGTCCTTCCCGTACCTACTCCCAAACTAACCACCCTCTGCTTTCTGCCCAGTACCGGTGTAGTCGTCCCGGTCCAGTTCCAGTCCAGCCGTAGTGAGTCGCTCACCTACCTCTTTAAAGTCCAGTTCCGGTTTGGAACAGTGCCGTTCCAGGACCCGTTTCCAGAGTGGACCTCCCGGTCCAGTTCCAGTCCAGTCCAGGTGTGAGGTTCACCTTTCCATTAAAGTCCAGTTCCGGTTTGGAACAAACCCGTTCCAGAACCCGTTTCCAGAGTGGACCTCCCAGTCCAGTTCCAGTCCAGTCCAGGTGTGAGTCGTGCACCTTCCAGTACAGTCCAGTTCCGGTTTGGAACAATCCGTTCCAGAACCCGTTTCCAGAGTGGACCTCCCGGTCCAGTTCCAGTCCAGGTGAGTCGTGCACCTTCCAGTACAGTCCAGTTCCGGTTTGGAACAATCCGTTCCAGAACCCGATTCCTGAGTGGACCTCCCGGTCCAGTTCCAGTCCAGTCCAGGTGTTACCTACACCACCTATCCAGTCCAGTTCCGGCTTGGAACCCGTTCCGGAATCTCAAGTCCAGCTCCGGCTTGGAGCAGTCCGTTCCGGGCTTCCTGACATTACCCTGTGTTATATTTTGTGCTTGCCTTTCCTGTACAGTTTTGGGACTACCCCAAAACTTAGTTTAATAAAACCCCTTTCTTGAATCTGCCTCCCAGTCGTGCATTTAGGTCCTAACCTTCCCCAGGATCGTAACAGATTTAGGGTTAATAATGTGTTTGGGCTCCCTCTGTATTTGGGACTCAGTGTTAGGGAATACATTTGTTTCTATGTCTGTCTGCATGCTGTTTACCAGGCGCGGACAGGGCTGTATCTGTTTCTGGATTTAATGCCATCTTCGGCTCTCATACAGTACCAGTCAAAAGTTTGGACACACCTACTCATAGAAGGTTTCTTTTACGTTATTCTTACTGTTTTCCACATTTTGGAATAGTAAAGACATCAAAACTATGAGATAACCCAAATTAAATTATGCAAAAACCAAAAAAGTGTTAAACAAATAAAAACAAGCCTTATATTTTAGATTCTTCAAAGTAGCCACCCTTTGCCTTGATAACGGCTTTGCACATTCTTGCCATTCTCTCAAACAACTTCTGTGGTAAACAGGTATTCCACAGGTAAACAGGTGATGCCATCATGATTCTGTATAAAAGGATATCAAAAGACTACTGATATCTTATTTCCAGGTACTCTTAGAAGCAATACTATAACCTCTCTGCATTTGAATGGATCTCTATGGGAATTGGGGGGTGGGACTAGATTAAGCTGTAAATTACACGGGAATAGTATGGAATCCATGGTTGGCTAAATGGCTGTAAGTCAACAAGGGTCTGGGGTATCAAACAAGCCTAAAACCATCACTCTGCTGCTAGATATGCAGTAGATATGGATGGATCACTTGAAGGGTTGTTTCTCCTGACAAATTTTCCTATTGAACTCTATGGAAAAATAAGTCAGGAGAAGAAACCCTTCAAGTTATCCATCCATATCTACTGTATTTCTGGCAGCAGAGTGATGGTTTATGGCTTGTTTGATACGTCAGACCCTTGACGACTTAGAGCCATTTAGCCAACCATGTGTTCCACACTGTTCCAGTGTAATTTAAAGCTAAATCTAGTCCCACCCCCCAATTCCCATAGAGATCCATTCAAATGCAGAGAGGTTATAGTACTGCTTCTAAGAGTACCTGGAAATAAGATATCAGTAGTCTTTTGATATCCTTTTATACAGAATCATGATGGCATCACCTGTTTACCTGTGGGTGGCCACTTTGAAGAATCTAAAATATAAGACTTTTTTTTATTTAACACTTTTTGGGTTTCTGCATAATTTAATTTGTGTTCTCATAGTTTTGATGTCTTTACTATTCCAAAATGTGGAAAACAGTAAAAATAACAGAAAAAAACCTATGAGTAGGTGTGTCCAAACTTTTGACTGGTACTGTATATTTAATCAGCATAGTCATTTACATGATCTAACATTTTAGCAAATTTCATATTAATCTTAATGTATGACAGATGAATACTGTTCTTTGTGGAAGCAGAGTCTGGTCATAATTTCAATTAAAAATCAAATTGGCAATTTAATTTTGTTTTCACTTGAAAAAACCATGAGACAATTAAATTTTAAATGCAAAAGCCCACCGTTTTCATTTTCAAGTTACTGTACGTATGCATTTTATCTGATCATTTGAAAGTTTAAATGCAAAGTCCGTTTCACATTTAATTTATCTCACCCTCTATTGCACAACCCTGTCATAAATCGAGCATAGCGTCAGTTCAGGCAGGTCACGAGAGTGAAACCCGGCCATAGTCAATCAGCTGAGTAGTGACGATTCACCCATCAGTCCATTCACATAACAAGGCGGTCTATTTAACCGCCTCGCCCTACCATGGTGGATCCCCTGTCAGCACACCCGCTGCACACAAAAAGATCTTCTGCGCTGCACATCCTGCATGTTCTACTACACGCCGGGGGAAAAGAATCGGAATCCTGCAAATTCTACGTAAAAGCTAAGTGATGTCAAGCTCTGTATTCTTAAGTTTTATGGTCTGCTAGACAAAAGAAAAGGGCGATATATTCAAATAACATTTGGACGAATGAGATTCCTGAATTTGTTGCTAAAGCTAAGTGACTGCAAGTGTCGTTTAAGCTTATGGTCCGCTATGGAAACTGGCCATATGCAAATAACATTTCCCGGACAAGGAAGGGCGATATATTCACCTTGCGTAAGCTGGCTATTTAACACGTGCGTCCTGTCATGTAACCCGGACCTTATTACTTCTATTCAAAACCTTCCAACTGTGATTGCTAGCTAACATTAACAGACTATATTGGCTTCAGAGGTATAAAACGCACGGTAAACTTTATATGATCCTTGGGCTAACCTAAACGGTAAGTATACACCCTGCCCTGGAATATTGGTTGGTCATGTTCGCATACTCGCTGCCTCATTCTGGAAGTGGGAGACCAAAGAGATCTGATACTTCGTGGACGCGGTCCGACTAGGCTATTCATTGAGCTGGCTTCTGATACGAGAGGTTTGTGGCCGTTCACGGATGCTGATACGTAAGTGGGGAGAGAATAAATAAATGAATAAATAAACAAATGTGACAATGATTAGTCTACATAGTTCACGTCCTAACGCACTGCTGCTCCAACTATTATCGTAACTAGTTCTGCGTGTGTAATCGGTAATGATGTGAAGACTAGGCCTACCGTTGACTGGGTATGTAATTGTACATTCTATATCTTGCACGTTATTGCGTTGGCCGATCTGTATCCTGCATGGTATTTTCATTTATCGGGACATAATTGCGCTCGTAGGCCTACTGCATCTGCGTAGCCTACTCGGATAGCTAGCTAATAGTTTTCAGGTTGAATTTAAGTGTTGTAGCCTATTCATCATTATTATGGCTAAATTGTATCATTGCCAGGGATTTGTAGTATATATTAGCCTAGCATACTACTGATTGCAGACAACCCTAATTCACATTGCAACATTACGCGTGTAGCTTTTTGTGGATACTACTACTATGTGTATTGTGGTACTGCTTTGTGCATACTAAGTTGGGCTACTAGAATTCTTTGTAGGCTTATAAATCGTATTCGCTCGGCACCTTGCGCATTCACTGCGAGCAGATTTACTTTATCTAAGGTTGCACGTTACCTAATGGGAAAATAACGTGGTAAGCCTACCAATTTTAAAAAAACAAATTACTAGGCTATACCAGCAAATTTAGATGCTTTACATTCGTGACCTTCGGCGGGGGCAAGTAAGGATCTGAGCAAAGTGGGTAGGCGGAGCAAGAGGTCCAATTTCGGGGCTGGAATATCCGCACTTGGATTAAAGCCTTCTACGCCTGTCAACGTCCCAGAGCTGGGAAAAGCTCTGAAGAAGCATTAAACTCGTTGTTGTCCATTATTATTAATTGGTCTAATTCAAGGTTTTCAGCCGGATTTCTTTCCTTCCAAAATAAAGTCTCAGGTTTCCCTAATTTTCAATCAGCTGTAAACGAACCCGAAATAGTGAACAAACTGCTTGCCAGAGAGGTCGAAAAGGGTTATATGATTGGCCCGTTCGATAGCTCGCCATTTCCAATATTCGCATCAATCTTATAGGAGCAGCCACACGTAAATATTCAGAAAAAAGCGCCTAATCGACTTATCCGCCCCTCATAATAACTACGCCCAAGCTATTAACAGTATCATCCCCCCGCAACCATTTTCCCTGTTTACGCAACCGCTCGACCACGCGATTCAATTTATCAAACAAGGAGCTTGGCTCGGTAAAGCCGACATAACGGAGGCATTTAAAAAAAAATCATGCCTCTCCATCCATCCCAATGGCATTTGTCGGCGTCATGTGGGTAATAAAAAATGTAGGCCTATTTTTTCGGTCAGGCTTACTTTTGGTTGTCGAGGCTAGCAGTCCCCCTATTTTCGATACATTACCGGAAGACTTGCTTGATTCTCCTTAACTGCAATTGCCCCGTCTTACACCTGCTAGACGACTTCCTAGTGGTAGATTTTCCGTACTCCCAGGAGGATCGTCGCGTTACACTGTTTAAAATAAATAAATAAATAAACACGTTTAATGAAATGGGCGTTCATCTATCCGAGGAAACTTTTAAATGGCCTAGTGTTATCGAGTTTCTGGGCATTATTTTAGATAATCGTGCAGGCTCTTAGCCGTCTGATAAATTGGCCCGCATTCGAGAAGCTATCAAATATACCGAGAACGCAGAATCAATAAAATAAAATAATAATAATAAAAAATAAAAATAAATAGCCGCTCTCCCTATTGGGTCATTTCAACCTGCTATGCGAATTATCCCTCAAGGACGTTCTAAGACCAATCATGGGTCAAAATATCGCTAACTTTGGCCGATCTTCAAAAGCCGGAAATGCTACTGAATGAAGAGCCGGCTCTAGTGGTGAGCCGAGCAAATGATCTGACTCACTGAAAAGAGCCGGAATGCCCATCTCTAAACGGCATCCCGTTTTCATAACGACTACGTCGAAACATCAGCTACTTTTAAATTATTTACCGACGCAGCACTTTCTATTGCTTTTGGGGGTTTTTATAATACTGTGGTTGCAGAAACATGGCCTAAAGAGCTGCAAACTCTGCCTCGCAATATTCAATTTATAGCTTTGCTCGAACTATACCCAATCATCGTTGCTTGCATCCTATGGGAAACTGCTGGCCAAGGAAACTAATTTTGGCCTATTGCGACAACCAAGCCACCGTCAACATCATTAACAAAGGACGTTCGTCTGTCCCTTTCATCAATAGGCTAGTAGACGCCTGGACTGGATTGCGTTATGCATAATTGGATTTGGACTTGCGTTATGAAAAATTCACTCTTCGCGCTGTTCATTCATCTGTGTTCGACAATAAAAATTGTTGATGCCTCATCCCGATTTAAATTCCAGGAATTCCAAAACCGTGCGCCGATGCAGCCCCTGCTGCAAACCTGTCTGCCTAGCATTCGATCTAATTCCTTTAAATGGTTAACTTCACTTCAGAAATTGCCTTTAGGTGGTTGGTACATATACATATACTACAAATACAACTTCAGTAGTTAGAATGGCCCTAGGCGTACGGGCGCCATGAAGCCAATGTTACGCACAGCATCCTCCCTGACGTCAGGGAGAAGACCAACAGGCGTTGGTATGGTATTAATTGGCATTGACCTGAGGGATGAAGAGCTTCTCCCCATATGCATGCCAGCTTCATCCGTAGCCGAAAGGTCACACATAGCCTTTAGGTGGTTGGTACATATACATTGTAGGATATCTAATATTTCCCCCCTTCTCTCTATCTCTGTCTCTCTCTCTCATTCTCAACCCCCTATCAAAGATAAGCCAGTCTGTCATAAATGACCCCTCTCCCCCCCCCTCCCCCACACCTTAACCCAATCAGGACAGGGATGGTCTTCCTGTGGAGGTATTTTATGAGTGTACCGCAGAAAAAGAAGTTAGTCAATTGTGGAGTTTGTTTGGAGAAGTCATTCTTTTTGGTTCCTCGTGCGTTTCCTTTTGTTCCTGTTCAGCTGGAGGGTAAATAATTTGGCAATTTTTGGCTTATCTCTCTCTTTACTGGTATTTCCTAATTAATGTCTGGTTTAATGTCTTCCATTTTGTAAATTATAAGTAGTCAGCCTACATTCCTTAGTGAATGTATGATTTCAACTCATTATTCCAATTGAATGTTTTTCATTTAATAAAATTATTTAATCTCAAGACCTGATTTAGACTTTGTTTTGGCTTGTTGGTTGATCCACCAGGTTACTGTTCGACTTACCTATTAACGAATTTGGCGATTTAATTGATGATTGTAATTCTTAATAATAATTATTAAATTAAATCACGTAAAGCTTATTTTGAATGTAGGTTAAGTGAGGGGTTCTAGCACGCAATATCGCTTGTGTTCAGTATTCAGAGTGCTGAACGTTTTAACAAGGGCATTGACTGTTGGAACCGCTGGATTCAGAAAATACACATTTTACCTAGTCCTCACTTACCCGACATAATTGGAGGTTCCACCGAGATAGGTTGTCCTATAGCATACTAAATTTTGCTATTGAGTAAACTGCGGTAAACTCTGAGACAAGTTCAAATCTTTTTCTAATCAACTGGTCTTAGATTTATTGATTTATTTATTTTTTATTTTTAAAAAAAATATTATTATGGCATACCAGACAAAGAGAGAGATGCCTCATCTACCCTCCACTGCTAACCTACCAGCATTCCCTGGCCAGTCAAGGCTGGATCAGCAGTGGTATCTCATGTTATCAGAACGGCAATATTTGATAGCCCAGTGCCCAAAATTTGCAGAACAGCTCAAGGCAATGGACCAGCTGAAGGAGGAGGCCCTTTACAACCTGCGGACTGAGTATTTGGACTATCTGATTTCTCCAGAGAGTGATGAAACCAAGCGCAAGATTGTCCAAGGGATAAGGTCGTACCTAGAGAAAAGACAACATTTTCTCTACCTCTGGCGGTCAAAGCAGGCATGGGAGGAGGTAAACCAGATGTGGAAACTGGCTTGGGAAAAGCACCACTCTAAGTCAGGAGTTACTGCCAAACCAGTTTCTTCTGTGGCAGTCCAGCATGCGCTGGAAGGAGCAGTGCATGGCGCCATTCCAGCCATAACCCAGGCACCACCCCCCACCGAGGACAATACAGCACTCTCCATTGACTCATCCCCACCCCCTTCAGGCTTGGACAATTCTGGGGATTTTGTCACCTCCACAGACAATGTAGCCGCCCCCCTGGTGAGCCCCCCTTCCCTGGAGGAATTTGGGGGAAACAGCTCTGTGTCTTGTATCACACCAGCCACCACAGAGGATGTGACCCCACAGGACGTGGAATCCGCTGCTGCAGTCCTCTCAGCTGAGCCAGGTGAGGAGACCGTCGAACCCCTGGAGGCAGAACCTGCTACTGCAGACACAGCAGCCCAGCCTGGTGAGGAGACCGTCAAACCCCTGGAGGCAGAACCTGCTACTGCAGACACAGCAGCCCAGCCTGGTGAGGAGACCGTCAAACCCCTGGAGGCAGAACCTGCTACTGCAGACACAGCAGCCCAGCCTGGTGAGGAGACCGTCAAACCCCTGGAGGCAGAACCTGCTACTGCAGACACAGCAGCCCAGCCTGGTGAGGAGACCGTCAAACCCCTGGAGGCAGAACCTGCTACTGCAGACACAGCAGCCCAGCCTGGTGAGGAGACCGTCGAACCCCTGGGGGCAGAACCTGCTACTGCAGACGCAGCAGCCCAGCCTGGTGAGGAGACCGTTGAACCGCAGGACGCGGAACCGGCTTCTACAGGCCCATCAGCCCTGCCAGGTGGAGAGGTCTACGCACCCCAACAGGTGGAGTCAGACCCCACAGAAAAGTCCACCCAGGCCGAGGACCCCACCCCACCCCTTGTGGACTTTTCTTCCCCTCCTGCTGAATCCGGGGAACCTCTGTCTGCTGCACAGACAGAAGGGGTGTGCTCTGTGGACTCTCCCACTTCCACAGTTCCTGTGATGGAGGAGATAGGGGGACTTCTGCGAAAGTCTCGCTCCCCTATCAGAGCTGTAAAGAGACCCCGGGAGAAACGGAGCAGGAAGCCAACCCCCGGCCGTTTTACGACTCCTCTGGCCCTCAAAGTCTCCGCCAGAGTGTTGTCTTGCAATCCAAAGCAAGATGAAAGCAGCCAATTTAGCACAACAGTTTCCCCCACCCTCGTCTCTCCACCCCCGAGCCACACCTGCAAACTTCGCACACACACGTCATCCAGGGAGAGTGCAAGAGCCCTTTTCCGACATCAGAAGTGTTCGGAGAGCAGTGATGGACTGCATGCCTACGAGCAACGATCAGCCCAGCTGCCCAGAGAGGGAACCAAAGCCAAAACTGGCATAGACCCCTGGACAGAGATGAGACGGGCGTGGTTAAGGGGCATCCACGTGCGGAAGAAGCAAGATGACAGGATGCCTCCTGTCATCCCGGTTTGCTGAACGCTGTGGCCCTCCGCAGCCAAAGGACTGCCAGTAACCACACTGGGGTTCTAGGAGGTAAAACTGGCACTCTGCCTGCCCCTGCCCCCCCCCCCTCACCACCCCCCCCACATCCCTACCACCACCTTTTAACATAAGACAATGCCCATGTTTTTAAGTCCCTTTTTTAAAGTGTAGGTGCCCCCTCCAATGCTGTTCCTGGGCACTTGTGGACAAGTCTGCCCTATTCAGGTGATTATTTGGACTGGCAATCTTGTGGATAGTAAATCCTGTCCGTAAGGTTCCCCTGAATGGACTAAGTGCTTATAACATGCAGTGTTCCCCTCTTCACATGTTGCTGTGAGTGATAAGGCCTAAACCCTCAAGTCCCACAGTCTTCTCCTGCCACTCCCCGAAGGACCCCCAGAGGCACAAGTGCAGCCGGACCCATACCCTGCCACTGGAAGCTAGCCTAAGCGACTGCCGTCAGCAGTCCACCCAACTGGACCCGAGCTCAAGGAGCCAAAACGGATTCCGACAGGGAAAGAGGTGCTTCCCCGCCCGTCAGTAGAGAGGTCTTGACCGCACTTTTCCGCCTGTGGATCGTCCAGTTGCCTGTCACAGGAGACAGAGCCCCCCGCACGCTGTGCAGAATTGGTAGAGACACTGTCAAATTAGGCCGCCTTTCACTCACACAGTTACAACATTAAGGGGAATAAGCACTGCATGTTATCCAAGGAAGTCCAGGGAGCCTCTTCCCTTGCCAGTCTAGATACCCGGACACTGGAGAAGGAAGAGACTGAACCAGGGTGTCATAACAGCAGCGACACAAAAGAGTGTCTAATAGAGATATGACTCTAGATCACAAAGGGACTATTAAACTGGACATGGACTAAATGTTTTAAAAATGGTTGGTGAACCATTTGGACAGTTGTTTTTGTTGTTAGCAGGTAACTGCATCTTCAATGTCCAAATGTGTAATGTGATTCCTATTTGGTGATGTAAGAATAGGTTTTTAGCAGGTGCATGCACCTATTCTTACAAGAGAGGGATGTAGGATATCTAATATTTCCCCCCTTCTCTCTATCTCTGTCTCTCTCTCTCATTCTCAACCCCCTATCAAAGATAAGCCAGTCTGTCATAAATGACCCCTCTCCCCCCCCCTCCCCCACACCTTAACCCAATCAGGACAGGGATGGTCTTCCTGTGGAGGTATTTTATGAGTGTACCGCAGAAAAAGAAGTTAGTCAATTGTGGAGTTTGTTTGGAGAAGTTATTCTTTTTGGTTCCTCGTGCGTTTCCTTTTGTTCCTGTTCAGCTGGAGGGTAAATAATTTGGCAATTTTTGGCTTATCTCTCTCTTTACTGGTATTTCCTAATTAATGTCTGGTTTAATGTCTTCCATTTTGTAAATTATAAGTAGTCAGCCTACATTCCTTAGTGAATGTATGATTTCAACTCATTATTCCAATTGAATGTTTTTCATTTAATAAAATTATTTAATCTCAAGACCTGATTTAGACTTTGTTTTGGCTTGTTGGTTGATCCACCAGGTTACTGTTCGACTTACCTATTAACGAATTTGGCGATTTAATTGATGATTGTAATTCTTAATAATAATTATTAAATTAAATCACGTAAAGCTTATTTTGAATGTAGGTTAAGTGAGGGGTTCTAGCACGCAATATCGCTTGTGTTCAGTATTCAGAGTGCTGAACGTTTTAACAAGGGCATTGACTGTTGGAACCGCTGGATTCAGAAAATACACATTTTACCTAGTCCTCACTTACCCGACAACATATACTACAAATACAACTTCAGTAGTTAGAATGGCCCTAGGCGTACGGGCGCCATGAAGCCAATGTTACGCACAGCATCCTCCCTGACGTCAGGGAGAAGACCAACAGGTGTTGGTATGGTATTAATTGGCATTGACCTGAGGGATGAAGAGCTTCTCCCCATAAGCATGCCGGCTTCATCCGTAGCCGAAAGGTCACACATAGTTCTTCATCACTACACATAGAACTCCCCTGATTAGTTTTGCTCCCATGGAAGTCCAACAGGCGTTGGTACACATAGCCACTGATCCATGTAAATGTTAAAAGGGGCCTTGAGTCGAAGGACAGGATGGCTACATCGGCGGCTGGAAGGTCACACATTGTTCTTCACACTACACATAGAATTTCCCTGGTTAATCGAACGTTCTGGCTCCCAGGGGAAGTCCAACATGCGTTGGTACACATAGCCACTGATCCATGTAACGTTAAAGAGCTTTGTGCTGAAGGACAGGATGGCTTCATTGGTACCCGGAAGGTCACACATTGTCTTTATCACTACACATAGAACTTCCTGTGGTTGGTTTACACTACATCTGGCACAGGGGAGTCCAACAAGCGTTGGCACACATAACCACTGATCCATGTAACGTTAGAAGGACCTTGTGCTGAAGGACAGTATGGCTTCATCGGTAGCCAGAAGGTCACACATTGTTCTTCATCACTACACATGGATTTCCTGGGGTTGGTCCGCACTCCGTCTGGCGCACGGGGGAGTCCAACAGGCGTTGGTGCACATGACATTGATCGTGTGGTATTGGGGGAGCCTTGAGCTGATGGACAGATCGGCTTCCTCCGAGGCGAGGGGTCGTTGCACGGTCATCACGTGTGCACATGCTGGCAGCACTTGGCGTATGGTTGTTTTTGGGGTTGTGCAGCTGCCCTCGCCGCCATACCCATGCTTGCTCGCGTGGATGGGCGGGAGGGCTTGGTGAACCATACCGCCAAACCTAAAATGTATTGTTTCATAATGTCAATAAAGTTATTTGAACAACAGTGGCCTGACTGAATTTAAATGAAAATTAAAAATAAATAAATCTTCACATTTGACACAGCAGTTTCTTATTGTAATGGCATGACCATGACAAAAAGTAAATGTAGAGAGGTTATAGTATCGCTTCTAAGAGTACCTGGAAATAAGATATCAAGAGTCTTTTGATATCCTTTTATACAGTCATGATAGCATCACCTGTTTACCTGTGGAATACGTGTTTACCACAAAAGTTGGTTGAGAGAATGGCAAGAATGTGCAAAGCCGTTATCAAGGCAAAGGGTAGCTACTTTGAAGAATCTAAAATATAAGACTTTGATTTAACACTTTTTTGGTCTTTGCATAATTTAATTTGTGTTCTCATAGTTTTGATGTCTTCACTATTGTAAAATGTGGAAAACAGTAAAAATAACGAAAAAAAAGCTTCTATAAGTAGGTGTGTCCAAACTTTTGACTGGTAGTATATTTTCATATTGTCAGGTAAGGTGCATATATTAACTTGAAAATGAAAATGTAAACTGGGATTTTGCATTTGAATATGAATTATGTCATGAATTTTGCGCGCATCGAATGAAAATTAAATGCAATTGCCGAATTGAATTTTAATTTGAATTATGACAGGATTCCCATAGTGCTTGCGTCCCTATTAATTTTACCATGGTCTAATCACCGAATGAGCCATCATTGGTGTGTACAGCTAATTAGTTATTTGATCCAGGGCATTTGGGGGGGAATAAAAACTTTCATAAAAACTGGCCCTCCAGGACCAGAGTTGCCCATCCCTCTGCCCTGTATAGTCCCTGTAAGCCATAGCTTGGCTACTGTATCTCTAGCACTTTATGGGACTTGAGTTATCATATCAAACATGCCTGTGTCCGAGCTTTAGCCTCTGCCTCTCTCAAGTGTTATGCTCCAGGGTGTTTCTGTGCCAGAGAGTCTATTTTAATTTAATTTGAACCTCACATCTGGAACATCCATGTGTGTAAACACTCCATGTTGCAGATCAACTCCAAATAATATCACATGACAAAACAGACAAAAAAAGGAAGGAGAGAAAATATGTTATGCTTCAAAAATATATTTTTATTTATGAGTAGGATGGTCTTCTGCTTCTGACTGGGCTGTTTAGCTATGCAGCCACAGATAAATGTGGTGCTCACTTTTGGAAGACTATACATCACAAAGCTTTTCAGGAGGAGAAAATGTTCCACAAATCTGGTGTAGATTACGCAGCTTGTGCCAAGCCGATATAGTTGTTGCTTCTGTCAAAGATCGTATAGTATTGCCTGATGAAGACATCTCCCAGGATCCAGAGCTGCGCTTCGATAGCGCCAAGTCCTACGTGGCAGCCATACGCGGCAGACTGGAGGGAGAAAGTCATAGTGCATCAGACATACTTAACAAAATGTTGGTTCGTGATCAAAAGCAGCGTAATTTTTCCTTGCAAAAGAGAGATGAGGTGATAGTTAACTTCTCATTAACATGCTCACATTTAATAACATCCCTTTCTAAGGTTATAGGATCCATGAAAAAAGATGAATGGCTTCATGAATCCCTTACGGTTTTTCATGTAATATTAGTGATTCATGAAAAAAAGTGGCAGCGGCATCTGTTGGAAAAAAATCACAGCCATTGCATAAAATATTTGGCTCACCCAAGAATTCCCCAGTCTCTGAAAATACATTAATAGGTCTTATAAGGCAACATAAACTAAATAACTGAAAGCTGAAGCTGTATTGCTCTACTGACCCTGCGTTCTTGTGTTTTATAAGCTTCAGTTTTCAGACTTAAATGAATATATTACACTCTTGAGTAAAATGTACTTGAATGATATTTTTGCTGTGTAGTTTCTTTATTTCACACCTTGGTGACGTAGGCAGATGCTGGGAGGGTAAAGGGGTGTCCGTTGATGTTGAAAGTCAAATCAGGCATGCTGCCAATGTCGCTGCATTGGACAGGGGACTGTGGGGAAAGCGTGATTGAAAAGTTTCAAAGGCTTTGTACAGGCGTGCTACAGGCTACTGGCCAATGACATCTCATTTGTGTTTTTGATCATATGAACACAACATTAAAAGTAGAGAGTGTGGTCACAAGCAGGATAAATTGCACAGAGGAGATCAGTGTGTCTTTTTCAAAGATCTCTTTGCATTACTTTGGATAGATTAAAATGGATCACTTGACATTGGATATTTTAACTTTACTTACATCTCCATACTCGTTGGCGTCAGCTCCGATATAGTTCTGGATGGTATCAAGGTCACTGGTTGGTCCAACGATGAAAGAGGTGCCAGTGTCCAGAATAGCTTGGCAACCTTGAGAGCAGCCAACGATGTTTCCATTGATGGTAACACTGCAAACCAAACAAACCAAAGATAATTACATTTACATTAACTTGTATAATTCTATAAAGGAAATTAATTTATATTATATTTCATTGCAGAAAATGTATCACATCATATATGGTTAATTTATTGATAGCACATGTGACATGCATTGAGATAATATCTAAATACGCTCAGTTTTACTGCAACATGTTTATTATCTAAGACTCTTTGGGGATAATAAAGTTGACATGTATTACAGTACAATATATTTACCATTCATTTTGCATGCATTTAGCATATATTTCACTTAAAACTTTTTTTTTGTAATCAAGACGCAACCATTCTTGTTAATTTCATTCATGTTTCAAACATTTAATATAATGTTTATGTACTTTTTCATATAGTCATTATACATGCCCATTCTATATATTTGTATCTGAGTAATACATTTCCCATTATATTCACATTTATTTTTGGTATGTAAACAAAGGGTGTTATAACATTGCAAGAGTGATGATTCTGCTGCTTACAGTAGATGGTCCTTCATGCTCATGTTTAGTTAAACATTTTAGAAATAATCCTAACTTCCTTCCAGTTACTCAACTGCTGAAGACTAATGTTGCTTAAAGTGATACTGCAGTCAAAAACTGACGTTTCCCGTTGAAAACCGATGTTTTGTGTTAGATTATGATCATACACAATTGTTTATATCCAAAAATCTCATGTTTAGTCAAAATGGTTTTATCTGAGTTTTTGTGTAGGCTTACCAATACGCTGGTTTCCGGGGATTCGTGACGTCACAAGATCCTTAACATAAAAATGGGTGGAGTTGAGGTGATCCTAGGGGTGGTCTCGGCTGGGCACGTGGTATAAAAGCAGAGACCAACGGGTTTTGTTTTTTTCCTCTTTGAGACTGAGACCTTCAAGTTCAAATGCGAATTGCTTTGTATTACTGCTAACGTTAATATTACGACTTATATCGAGCTACATAGAGAGTTATTCATCTATGTCTTACTGTTTGGTATCTTTAGCTAAGTTGCCTGCATTATGCCAAGGAGTCAGAGATGGATCGTTCCTCGGTGCAACGCCATGTACCGGCTCTGTTAGCTTTCATAATCTGCCGAGACGGTGTTGTGCCGAAAAGTGTCCCCCTTCCAGAATTCGTCCCCCCTCGCGTGAACGCGCATTCGCTTGTTCTCAGTGCCGCTTATATTTTCATTTTGTTCGATCTGCGCTCTTCTTCCGACAAAATGAGTGTTTATACAGTTTCTACCACTCAGCAAAGAACATCACAAGTGGAGCAACTTATGAAAAAAAAAAACAATCGTATATTTTAGGTTTTAAGATGAACACATCGCGAACCTCAGAATGGCACTAGTGATATGCGACCCATAATGTAGGCTACGCTTTAACATCCACGATAATAAACGACGAGAGCACTTGGAATACATAATAGTTTAGAAGTAATACATTTATGCATTATATTATTTATTCTCCCCCAGCCATCTCTTCTTTGCAAAGTCCGACACACTTCACATTCATTGTTGTTACATCTTTAGATCACTGGATACCCTAAAGCACATGCTTACAACAGGGAGCATTTTGCAGGGGGGTTAAGAATTTTGGCAGCGCCAGTGTTGTGCTTTAGGTGCTGTGTGACTGGGTTTTGCTGTGTATTTGAATGTATTCAACAGTAACGTTACTTTAGGCAGACAAACAAGCTAACTTAGCTAGGTAAGGTTAGCTCTACCATTCGGTTACATCCCCGGTCCTCTCCTCGCAAAGACGTTGCTCAACTAATACAGCCGGGGCGGCGGCTGCGGCTGCCAGTGGCTCGAATGAATACGGCTGTATTTCCCGAGCAACATCTTCGTGAGGAGAGTCTTCCACCACGAAGGAATCCTCTTCCTCCACTTCAAACTCCTCCACCTCAAAACTCCCTGCAGTACTGCTGTCACTCTTGTCGCTCGCCATTTTGTTGTTTGTTTAGCTAGTAGTGAGGAGAGAGCAGGAAGGGGGCTGAGCATAGCGTATTGAGTTCAGTGGGGCTGAGTCAGTTCACCAAGACACACCCTTTCACTCCTTGACCGTATGAATATTCATAATATGACTACGTGGCAACATTGTCATATGACCACACCTACTCACAAGTTTCAGTTCAAATTGAAGCGGTAAAAAAGGCCTTAGAAAAGGCTCTGCAGTATCTCTAAGTCCTAACAGAGTCCTCTAAGGGGGAGGAGCCTTGTGCATACCTGTCCATGCTGATCTTCCAGTAGTTCTTAGAGGACAGAGGGATCCAGTAAATATTGCCGGTGTAGTGGTTAGGATCCATTCCACCGAAGACCACCTCGCTGCCAGGCTGTTCATTGCTGAAGGGTGAAACTCTGAGGTTACTTCACATTCTGCAGTAGCTACTAAAACTTGCACATAGTTACTCCACTACAGGTAGGCAGCGTCATTTCCCTTTAATTTCTGTCATTTCAGGAAATTAATTGATATTGACTTTAACCCACCCCCCAATCCTCCAACCCTTTGTGATTGTGTGCAAGTTTTAAAGTTTTAAATAGTTTTTGTGCAACGGAACATTTGTAAACAGGTTTATTTCAGCTTACATAAACAACACATCTATGGATGTCACTACAAATATAAATGGATGGTCCTACTGAATGACTTGTCCACATGGACCATTGGGTTAACACTGTTTTGTGCCAGCTGCAGATCCAAGATTTGTAAGTTGCTACTGTGCTACACATCTTGCAGGAGGCCCTGGGATGTGTTAATGTATGACAATATATTACAAGTGCCATGGCCCCTGATTACTGAAATGGCACATAAACACAGAGGAATGCCTGCTACCTAAAGCCTTACCTCAGGTAGACAGAGAAGAGATCCTGGGTCAGCAGCCCCTGTTTCATCATGTTGTCAAAGACAGGTGTGGCTTGAGAGGAGGCCATAGAGGGGAAGCCCAGGCCCAGGATGCCATCAGCCAACATGTTGGTCATGAAGGGGGCCTCAGTATGGCTCATACCAAATATCTGGCTTGAGACATAGATGCCAGCAACCTGGGAATAGAAAAGAGAGAAAATCAGTTAGCCGTAGCAGAGAAATTCTCAAAATAAGTCTCTCTCACAGTTTTTGGCCAGTCAAAAACAGACCTAGAAAGTTTGGAAAAATGAAAGCCTTCTGGCTGGCTATCCATCCATCCATTATCTAACCTGCGTATTCCTGGTCAGGGTCGCGGGGGGTGCTGGAGCCTATCCCAGCATGCATTGGACGAGAGGCAGGAATACACCCTGGACAGGCCGCCAATCCATTGCAGGGCACACACACCATTCACTCACACACTCATACCTATGGGCAATTTAGAGTCTCCAATTAGCCTAACCTGCATATGTGGGAGGAAACCGGAGTACCCGGAGGAAACCCACGCGGGAGAACATGCAAACTCCACACAGAAAGGTCTTCGGCTGGGATTCGAACTCGATACCTTCTTGCTGTGAGGCGACAGTGCTAACCACTGCACCACTGTGCCGCCCTTCTGGCTGGCTATTAATAAATTAATTAATAAATTATTTTTTTTTAAACTTCAAAATGATATTCCAAGTCAACAATCGCAGACTTCCATGTCATTAAGTATTGACACAAATGAAAGAACACAGCCTAAATAAGACGGTGGTTGGCTGCTCTTGCCTCTATGTTATCTTTTTACTTGGTCAAAATTTTATGAAATTGAATATACCTAAAGATGAGACAGATATGAGCAGCAAATTGTTACTTAATTGTTATTGTCTTGCTTTTGAAAACAATGTTCTGCACTGCAGGGCAAAGACAATTAATGCATCATCTACTATCCAAACAGGCCTATTTGCCATGGTGACTAGCGGAAAGAGATTTTGTTTACATCTCCATCCAGTTTCAGTATGATTTGTGATTTGAGATGATGCGTGGAATCTTTCAGGAGATCTAAATTTCAGTGTCTTGGGACCTCAGAACTCCTGGTTTCTGGTACGTCTCAAAAATCTCACCCCAACAGTGTCATATCCCAGCCATCCAGTCATGCTCCCAGTTTCATACGGGATGGAAAGTGTCCGAGAGGTATATTTGTAGGTAGAGGACTGCTTAGGGTTGAATGTAGCATGGTTCTCTGAGAAAGGGAACAGGGTAAGTATAGGATTAAACAGTGCCTTCAGGCACAAAACAGAACAGCCAGCTCTGGTTAAAATTATGACATACCGGTTCAGACAATGTGATGCCTGTTTTACAAAACTAGCATCAAATAAGGCTAGCAAAACAGCGATGTAACAGCTAATTCTAGCAAATTTGATATATTATCGATAAATGTGTACGTATATATAGGTGTGTGTATATGTGTACGTATTTCCAATATATGGGCAATATATAAATTATTGCTACTTTCAGATATTGTAATTTATATATTTTTAAAATGCATTATTGTTAAACACATTTGTCATGATATTTTTTCAAAAAGTCCACAAGGGTGTGTATTGTGAATATGTATGTCGCGTGATATAGGGAGAAGTAATGATGTATGCTTTGTATGTGCACAATGTGTGTTTCCCAATGTCCTTTTAATGACTGTTGAGTGTGTAATTGTATTTTCGTGTTGTTGTGGTGACCTACAGCTGCAAAATGAATTTCTATGAAAACTGATAAAACTTTTGTATGATATAATTTCCCTGCTGTGCCCTCATACACTCAAAGGGATAGAAACATTGTCATTTACGGCAGGCTGGGCTGTTGCAGTAGATTGATGGCACCCACAGGTTGGAGGAGCCAGTATCGAAGACGACCGTGAAGGACTGCGGGGGGGTTCCGATGGAGATGACACCATAGTAGGCCATCTGTGGCAGGATAAATGGGGGAGGGGGGTAGGACAACACATTCAGAATTTTAAATAAAGACTTGTGCGTTTTCCTTTTTAGCACGCTCATATATTTTGCATTGTTGAGCTTCAGCCTACAGATGCTTAATTTAGCATCTGTAATTCAGGTCACATGCCCTCAACAGCTGTAATTACAGTGCATCCGGAAAGTATTCACAGCTCTTCACTTTTTCCACATTTTGTTCTGTTACAGCCTTATTCCAAAATTGATTAAATTCATTTTTTCCCTCGAAATTCTACACACAACACCCCATAATGACAATGTGAAAAAAGTTTTTTTGAGATTTTTGAAAATTTATTAAAAATAAAAAAATAAAATTTCTCATTTACATAAGTATTCATACCCTTTGCTTTAACGTATTTTTAAAGTGTCATATTTCATATTTGGTCGCATATCCTTTACATGCTGTTACTTCCTGAAGTCTGTGACCATCAACATCAAAAAACTGTCGATATCTTATTTGCAGGTACTGTTACAAGCGATACTATAACCTCTCTGCATTTGAATGGATCTCTATGGAAATTGGGGGGTGAGACTAGATTCAGCTGTAAATTACACTGGTACAGTATGGAACACATGGCTGGCTAAATGGCTGTAAGTTATCAAGGGTCTGAGCTATCAAACGAGCCCCAAACCATCACTCTGTTGCCAGATATGGAGTAGATGTGGATGGATCACTGCAAGGGTTATTTCTCCGGACTCATTTTCCTATAGAACTCTATGGGGAAAAAAGTCAGGAGAAACAACCCTTAAAGTGATGAATGAATTTAATCAATTTTGGAATAAGGCTGTAACAGAACAAAATGTGGAAAAAGTGAAGCGCTGTGAATACTTTCCGGATGCACTGTATTTTAAAAACATTTTAAGCAGCATATTATTGCATATTCAGCTGCAGTTAATCAAATATAATATAGTATATCTTAAAAGAGAAAAAAAAACAGTCTACAATCGCACTTTATCATGTTTATCAGGATGGAAGATTAAATGTGCCATAATTAAATGCAATTCGCACAATGAAATACAACAAAATTCACTTGCACACTGTTGCAGTGTTTTTCATAACGATGTGCATTTATCATGCCTTAATTAAAAACAGGACACATGATGGAATGCAATACGTTTCATCATAACATGATTTTAAAAATTTTTTATGGCACATCAAAAAGCACAGCTTTACTCATTGTATGCGAAGCATTTCATTACTGTTAATCCTTCACAGATCAGATGGATGGATGGATAATCCATGATGGATAATTGTAATAATAGGTGGGTTTCACATACGTCGGCATCATTGGTCATGGAGTCTGTGCCGGTCTGCATGAACTTGGCCATGGGGTTGTAGGGAAACTTCTTCCTGTACTCCTCCCACATGCCCTTCTCCTGCAGGGTGTCTCTCGCAGACTTGCCCTTGATCAGAGGCATCCTGAAACAAGAGGGGAACCCAATGGAGATTGCACCACTATAAACTGCTGAGCAAAAAGACCAGTCCTGGGTCAAACCTGTGACAGATCCAGGTTGAATAAATATTTGAAATACTACAAATCTACTCTTTTAATGCTGGGGAAATTTGAAAAAGAACACCCACAGATCCCTGAAAAGTTTCAACATATAGGGCCCTTGGCTATCTTGGCGCTTAGTCTAAGCGCATGGCGTAAAGTCCATTTTGGGCGTGTCCAAGTCCACTTTTGCTATTTTAACGGCGTGTTTTTTTGGCGCTAAGCACGGCGCAATGTGCAACTGGGCTGAACCTAGTCGCTTCATTAATTATAGGTGTGTCTTGGGTGTGACATGCAATAAACCAATCAAAATGTCATATCCCATTCCTTTTAAAAGCCTGCTTTTCCACCTTGGCGGATTGCTTGATGGCGAAACAGCCATGCTCGTGCGTGTTTAGTGTGATCAAGGAATAGGCTAAATGGAGTATGATCAATATTATTCGGACTAACCATTAGCCTATGAGTTCCCGGTAATTCCAGACAGGGCTGTTATTTTACAAAATATATGCGGTTAAATTTCGTTAAAAGGACCTGCAACAGCTGAGAATAAGCTATCAATGGCTTCAGTCTCACCTTAGAAAACGCCAAATTAGCCTGCTTGTTCAGCGAATTTCGTTTGATTATGCAATGAAAGTGTCAAACATCAATTCCAAGAGGCTGTTCTCATGGAGTTATCGAAGTTCAAGCTTCATCCAAAGTTCATTAGGCTACCTGCATAGTAGGCTAATATTGATTAATAACATACATACCGTTATTTTGCCTTAATGATGACACTAAATAGCCTACAATAAAGCTGTCAGGTTCGCAACCCATATGTTCACGCATATTTCCCCTTGTTTAATAATGTCCTGTTTATGGAAATGTGACCAACCTGTTTTACTCGTAGCGTAATCCTTTAAAACAATCCACTTTCCCAGGAAGACCGTGAAACGTGCGACTTACAGCAGGGGAAACAGAGAACATGCAGCGCACGTGCAGAGAATGGCATTAAAATTAATTGTGAATTAATTGTGTAACGTGCTGCAAATTTGTTTTAGTTTCTAATTAGACGCTTAATTCTCTTTAAAATCGTTTTGTTCAGTTATGGAATACCGGGTGAAATCAGCTGGGTTTTAAACGGTGAGAGTATGGAAACCTGGTCACTGTAATTAAAAAAATATGAAGGACGAAGAATAGCTAAGGTTACAATTTAGTTAACATGGTGACATCTCCGTTTTTTAACCATAGGCTATCGAAAAAAACCTTATGCACAGCGAATCCGCTGTAGCCTGAATGCAATGTTCACTGGACAAGGTTTTGAACTTTTTTCAGTCACAAACCATTCTATTTACTTACAGGCTGTATTCATAGATAAACAGAGCTGTATTGTAATGCCATCTGAAGCGCATTTTCAGTACTTAAATGTCCGTCTATTGCCGTGCGAGAGTTTTCCATTGAATGACAATTCACGCATTAGGTGTAAATGATAATTTGTGCATTAGGCTTGATATAGGTGTCATCAGCTGCTTTTTAACGGATAGCCATTGTCCCGTACCATCGCACAACGCCTGGATGTTGATGGAGTGGGCTGAAAGCAATTTAATGTGCATGGCATTCCCCTTCGCTGAGGGAAGGGTAGGCTATGGACCCTTTTATTATTATGCATTTTTTGATATAGGCTACACAATAATACTATTTCACATTGTAATCTTGATATTTTAATCATGCTTGTGCGCGCCCCTGTAGGAGGGTACGCGCATTGTGCACACGCCTTTGTAGACGCACTTATATGCGCCGTTAAAATAACATGTATTTAACATGACTTTAGACCAGGTTAGTGGTGGTTCTAGCGCAAGCGCTTTCTGCTGGCTCAAGATAGCAATACGCCAAAAAGAATCCTGGCCACTCCTGAACCTACCGCCGGGTGTAAGATACCAAAGACACTTGCGTTTGGGTTAGCGCCACTTTGCGCCGGGTGTAAGATAGGGCCCATAATGTTACTAACCAAAACATATGATCGTATGAAAGAAGAATATTATTCTGAATATTGGTGAAATATATGGCCACAAATTGTTTGAATGCTTCTATAGTCTAAAACTAATACAAAACTTCCATATGACCATATGATTTTTCATTTGATCCTCCACAGACAAAGGCAAAGAGAGACCATGTGATCTGACCTTAGAAAAGATAAGATGCTCACTAATGGACAAAATGTGACATTGACAAGCTGCATTTTCCTTACACATTAAGCACAACAAGTTTATTGTTGTTGGAGCTGTTGAATTAGCTGTTGAATCAGATGTTTCATTTAGCGTCTGCAATTCAGGTCACATGCCCTCAACAGATGGAATTATTTAAAAAACATTTTAAGCAGCATATTATTGCATATTCAGCTGCAGTTCATCGGTAAGCACAAGTTTGTTGGAGCTGTTGAACTTGACTTTCTTTTCAAACGGATAACATGCGCATGCATGAATTTAAATAAATTACATTGTGGCAAACCCACAGATCCTTAAATCCTAACATATAGCAACAGAGGCAAGAAGCAATACATTCTTATTTTCTGCAAGAAATATTTCCAGTTTAAAGAACTTACTTGTGAAGGCACTCAGAGAGAGCCACCAAGGCACACAGCACTACTGCCCACTTCATCTTGTATTACTCAGGTATGTCTCCTCTCAGACTTGAGTGACTAGAGGAAGCGGCCCTGGAGCCTTATATACAGCTGGACAATGTTAGCACACCTCCTTTCCCCAAACTCTTTATCAACATGATAACAAAATACATATTAGCAGTATAATGGGTGATATAATGATAAAGGCAGTCATGTAATTTATATGAATGTCCTTTAAACAAAGTCAATGACGAGGGCTGAATCTTTAGTCTTTGTACTTAACATTTAAATCATTACAAAGGAACTTAAATTGAGTGAGCTTTTGCTTATAACAGATGAGATCTTTTTAATATGATACCAGATGTTCAGTGAAAATGTAGATGTCTTAGCTCAGTGACCACATTGATACAGTATTCTGGATAATAGTCCTATTCCAACTAAATTGATTACATTCATAACAAATATAATGGCCATTGATATGTAGGTATATACATTCATCATACAATCTCAAATAAGCCCGGAAAAAGACATGCATGGAATTCCCTGCTAATTATATTGCTTGGCTTAATATTTTGCATAATATTCAGTGGTTTTTTTCTTAACTTTTGCAAAAAGGCTTGTAAGCAGTTGTTCTTATCTCTATCTTCTCAGAAACCTTTTAAAGGGATAATATGTCCTGAAATTGAAATTACATTCATGTAAAAATCTAGAGTTATCAGACATGATTCATATCATCGTCATGGCAATTCATAGTTTCCAATTAGCCTAACCTACATGTCTTTGGACTGTGGGAGGAAAACAGAGTACCCAGAGGAGATCTACATGGACACAGGGAGAATATGCAAACTCCACACAGAAAGGTCCCTGATTGGGATCCAAACCAAAGACTTTCTTGCTGTGAGGCAATTGTATTTACAATAGAATAAAATGTTCAATTAAAATGTGATTGAGATAAACATATTTTAAACATCTTATCAATACCTCAAATTCCTTATCAATATTACACACATAAGGCTTACACTTACCTATTTAAAGGTAAAACAATCTTATCACGGTTTTTCAGGATTATAATAATTTAACTCATAACCAAATGCTTTAATATGGTTTCAATATGGTTTATTGTGAAGAGAGAAAGACCACAATATGTATTTAATATGTATTGCATTGATCCTAAACAGATTAGGGTGAATTTTCTTGTACTGTAGGCTAAAATCGCCAATGAAACATTTTTTAGAAAATCATTTTTCAGTGATTGCATAATTCTAAACTAAACAATTGGACCAGATTGTACAAATAATAATTTATGTCTGATCAGAAAATTACGACCAGGTATTCAGGCCATTGAAAGCATTGAGAGCAAAGACACATTTTTATCTTTAACCTCAACAGTTTACCTTTCATTATCATTCAGGTAAAGCCATTTGTTTATCATTTTTTGATAAGCTTTAGGGAAACAGGACTGTACATAAAGTGTTCTTGGAAAATACCAGTTACTGTTTGATAAAACATTTCCGTTTGTTTGGTTGACATAGCTACAGTAAGAATGGGTATATTCTGAGTTTCAATGAATGAGCATGAGTGAGAAATGAAAAGATATCAACAATCAAACATGCATATTATTTCATACAGTATGATTTTAAATTAATTAGCAATGTTTCTTTATAATGACAGGGCAACAATCCACAATGTGATCTTAATATCTGCTTTATTATGTCAAGGTGAGTTAATAAGGAGATTAAATATATTATGATTATTTTAACACTCAATATACAGTCAAGCCGGAAAGTCTGCACACTCCTTTCACCTTCTCCACGTATTATTATGTTATAGATTTATACTACAATAGATTGAGTTCATTTTTTGCCTCAAACATCTACACACAATAGCCAATAATGACGAAGTGAAAACAGGTTTTTAGAAAATATGAAATTTTATTTTACTGACAAAAATAGGTTATTTAGGGGTTACATATCTGTACACACCCTTAGACTAATACTTGGTTGCTGTACCTTTGGCAGCAATTACAGCTTCAAGGCGTCCTGGGAAAGAAGCTACGAGCTTGGCACACTTGTTTCTGGACATTTTTGCCCATTCCTCTTGGCATATCCTTGCAAGCTCCGTCAGGTTGGATGGGGAGCGTCGGTACACAGCCATTTTCAGCTCTTTCCACAGATGTTCAATTGGATTCAGGTCTGGGCTCTGGCTGGGCCACTCAAGGACATGCACAGACTTTCTCCAAAGCCACTCCTTTGTTCTCTTGGCTGTGTGCTTTGGGTCATTGTCATGTTGGAAGGTAAACCTTCGCCCCAGTCTGAGGTCCAGAGCGCTCTGGAGCAGGTTTTCTTGGTGTACTTAGCTGCATTCAAGGATCTCGGTGTACTTAGCTGCATTCATCTTTCCCTCTAGCAGGACTAGTCGCCACGTTCCCACTGCTGAAAAACATCCCCCCATCATGATGCTGCCACCGCCATGCTTCACTGTAGGGATGGTATTAGCCAGGGCATGAGCGGTGCCTGGTTTCCTCCAGACGTGACGCTTGGTATTTAGGCCAAAAAGTTATATTTTGGTTTCATCAGACCAGAGAATCTTGATTCTCATGGTTTGAGAGTCCTCTAGGTGCCTTTTGGCAAACTCCAAGCGTGCTGTGATGTGCCTTTTACTAAGGAGGGGCTTCTGTCTGGCCACTCTACCATAAAAATGTAACTGTTTGGCCATAATGTCCATCATTATGTTTGGAGGAAAAAGGGTGAGGTTTGCAAGCCGAAGAACACCATCCCAACCGTGAAGCATGGGGGTGGCAGCATCATGTTGTGGAGGTGCTTTGCTGCAGGAGGGGCTTGTGCACTTCATAAAATAGATGGCATCATGTGCAAGGAAAATGATGTGGATATATTAAAGACATGATCTCAAGACATCAGCCAGGAAGTTAAAGCTTGGTCGCAAATGGCTCTTCCAAATGGACAATGACCCAAAGCATACTTCCAAAGTTGTGTTAAAATGGCTTAAGGACAACAAAGTCAAGATATTGGAGTGGCCATCACAAAGTCCTGATCTCAATCCAATTGAAAATTTGTGGGCAGAACTGAAAAAGCATGTGCGAGCAAGGAGGTCTACAAACCTGACTCAGTTACACCAGTTCTGTCAGGAGGAATGGGCCAAAATCCCAGCAACTTATTGTGAGAAGCTTGTGGAAGGCTACCCGAAATGTTTGACCCAAGTTAAACAATTTAAAGGCAATGTTACCAAATACTAACAGAGTGTATGTAAACTTCTGACCCACTGGGAATGTGATGAAAGAAATAAAAGCTGAAATAATTATCTCTATTATTATTCTGACATTTCACATTCTTAAAATAAAGTCATGATCCTAACTGACCTAAGACAGGGAATGTTCACTAGGATTTAATGGCAGGAATTGTGAAAAACTGAGTTTAAATAGATTTGGCTAAGGTGTATATAAACTTTTGACTTCAACTTTATATGTTTGTTAATAACAAAGTGTCTGTTGTAATTGTGGTTAGTTTTAAGTTTCAACAAATTCTGTCTTCATGATGTATGTGATCATTATGACTATAAAAATGAACTTCTAAGTGCTGTAAAATCTTGTACTGAGACATTCTTTTCATAAATCAACTAAATGTGTCTGGCATACATACATGAATACAAAACAAATCTGCCTTTCCCACATGGTTTGGCGTAAATTTTTTATACCAACTTGTTTCGTACATAAATGTAGTCATCGCTAACCACTTTAGCCTAGAAAGGCTAAACTCACTGACCTGGAGGTAAGAAGTAGACGGTGTAACCTTTGTCTTATAGGAGTACCTGAAGCAGTCGAGGGCGCCCAACCAATGTTGTTTTTCTCAGAACTCCTGGTCGACATATTGAGGAAAGATGTGCTCATATCCCCTCCGGAGCTCGACAGGGTTCATCGCGCACTCAGGTCCGAAGCCAGGCCCGGGAGAAAGGCCCAGAGCCGTGGTTATGCGCTTTCACAAGTTCCCGACAAAAGACCTGATAATTCGTGCTGCCCAGAGCATGCGAGGCAAACTAAAGTACAGGGAAAATCCGGTTTACGAGATTATTGTCCCGAAGTGATGGAGCAGCGTGGTGAGTACAAGGAGGTTATGCACCAGCTATTCATCCACAAACTCAAGCCTTCACTGCTGTACCCGGCGCGGCTGTTCATTGTGACAAAAGACGGGCCACATACCAGAAGCACAATACCCAGATGATGAGGACTAATCCAGGATAACATTCGTCGCCCACCCAGGTTGTGTTCAGGGTTGGACTGGGACAAAAAATCGGCCCTGGCATTTTTGGCCCAGACCGGCCCACCACAATCGGTCAACACCACCCACCAGTACACCATCCTTGTGGTCCCCTTAAATATGCATAAATATGCTACTGTATTATTCCCCCAAACCACTACAAAGCTGAGTAGTAAGTGCCGTGTACAAGTGTACCAGTGCAAATGGACCAGTGTACTCACTCGCGAGTAGGACTTCGAGATGGACAATGTGTTCTTTTAATTGTTATTATTGCACCATAACTCAAAATACAAACCTGTTTTGCTGTAATGTTTACAAACAATACAAATGTAAACAAACCTTTTATAGCTTTTAAAGTACATCTAAAACTCATTTTTTGCTCTTACAAACTGATACTCCTTGTATCAAGAGCTCTGTCAGAGCTAAAAGATACTTTTAAGATGTACAAAATAAAAGTTTGTTTACGTTTCAAGGGCCATAAAAAAAGATACTCAGTGTACCTTTAACATGATTATATATTCAGGTCCAGAATTGTTGGAATTCCCTGACAAAGATGTGCAAAAAGCTGCACAATTTAAACAATACCATACTGGCAATGAGCAAATAGTTGTTTATTCAATTAATGCATGGAGCTGTTCCATCTTGTCATTTGATACTAACTATTCAGTTCATACAGATTTCAAGTATCCAAATATTGATGATGAATATTTCATAAGGTTTACACAGTTAATGGATCACCTTTTTGTTTTATATTAATGTTCAGAGAGGCGTAATAGTTAGATCTTACTATTGATACTTACTATTGATATATCCTGATATATCTATTACTAGTTTTGAATACCACTCTGTGTTAATCAACCACCCTATTAACCTGTACATTATAGTTGTTTATCGCCCTCCAGGTCCCCTGGGGTGCTTCCTCGATGAGCTCGACACCCTGCTCAGCTTCTTCCCAGAGGACGGCACCCCGCTGATCCTCCTGGGAGACTTCAACATCCATCTAGATGCCTCCCAGTCTGCAGCCTTCCTACCACTTCTCCGCTCCTTTGACCTCACCCTCCAACCCTCCCCCCCCCAACCCACAAGGCTGGCAACCTCCTAGACCTGGACTTCCAGAGGAACAGCCCCTGCTCTGATCTCACTGTTATCCCTCTCCATACCTCTGATCACCACTTCATTTATTTCTCTCTTCCTCTTGTTCCACACTGCCCCCCCCCTCCCCCCACCCCCACTGTCTCTGTCCGCCGTAACCTCTGCTCCCTCTCACCCTCCTCTCTTGCTCCCTGTGTCACTGCTTCCCTCCCCCCTCTCAAATCCTTCTCTCAACTCCCCATCGACTCTGCATCTGACACCCTGCTCACAGCTCTCTCCACATCACTTAACTCTCTCTGCCCTCTTGTCTCTAGGCCCACACGCCCATCTCCTCCCTGCCCGTGGATGTCCGATGCCCTGCGCACCTCCAGGGCTGGTCTTCGCGCAGCAGAGAGGATGTGGAGGAAATCCAGAGATGCATCAGACCTCTCCTCCTACCAGCAGTCTCTCCTAGCGGCATTCTCTACAGCAGTCACAGCTGCCAAGGTAACTTACTATCATACTAAAATTCACAAATACAGTTCTAACCCCCATCAATTGTTCTCCATCTTCTCCTCCCTCCTCAGCAAATCCCCTCCTGCTCCTCAATCCTCGTTCACTGCAGACGACTTCGCAGATTTCTTTGATGAGAAGATCGCAGACATCCGCAGTTCCTTCAGCCCCTCATCCCCTCTCTCTATGCCCGCCCCCCTGTTCCCCCACTCCCCCTCCCCTCACGGACACTGTTTTCCACTCTCCTCCTCTCTCTACCCCTTCTGTGTCCCCCCCCTGCTTCTCCACCTTTTTTCCCCTGTCTGATACCGATGTATCCCACCTCCTACTCTCCCATCGCCCCACTACCTGTGCCCTCGACCCTATCCCTTCATCTCTCCTCCAGGCAATCACCCCAGATATCCTCCCGTTTGTGACCTCTCTGGTGAACTCCTCCCTGACCTCTGGCTGTTTCCCCGCATCCTTCAAGAGAGCCCACATCACCCCGATCCTGAAAAAACCCACGCTGGACCCCTCCAACATCCAAAACTACAGACCGGTATCTCTTCTTCCTTTTCTTTCCAAAACTATTGAATGTGCTGTTTCTAACCAACTGTCTTCTTTCCTTACCCAGAACAACCTACTAGACCCCCACCAGTCCGGCTTCAGACCTGGCCACTCAACGGAGACCGCACTCCTCTCCGTCAGCGAGATGCTTCACGCAGCTCGGACAGCCTCCCTCTCCTCTGTGCTAATACTCCTAGACCTCTCTGCCGCCTTCGACACCGTAGATCACTCCATCCTCCTGTCGTCCTTGTCTGCAGCGGGGATCGGCGGATCGGCCCAGGCCTGGATTGAGTCCTACCTCTCAGAGTGCTCCTCCCAGGTTGCCTGGGCTGGTAAAGTATCGGCACCCCGTCCCCTTACCACAGGAGTCCCCCAGGGCTCAGTCCTTGGTCCCCTCCTTTTCTCCACCTATACCAAATCCCTTGGCGCTGTTATCACTGCTCATGGTCTTTCTTACCACTGCTATGCTGACGATACTCAACTCTTTCTCTCCTTCTCACCCTCTGACACTCAGGTGTCAGCCCGCATCTCCGCTTGCCTGAGAGACATCCAGAGCTGGATGGACAACCACCATCTGAAGCTCAATCCAGGCAAGACTGAGCTCATCTACATTCCTGCTCTAACCTCTCCCCCTCTCAATCTGTCCATTTCCCTAGGGGACACTCCACTGACCACAACGCCCTGTGCCAGGAACCTCGGAGTGGTGATGGACACCAGGCTGTCCCTCTCCGAGAACATCACAGTGGTAACCCGGGCGTGCAGGTTCTTCCTGTACAACATCAGGAGAATCCGCTCTTTCGTCACCACCCACTCAACCCAGCTCCTGGTCCAAGCGATGGTGCTGTCCCGCCTAGACTACTGCAACTCTCTCCTGGCTGGCCTGCCAGCATCGGCCATTAGACCCCTTCAGCTTATCCAGAAAGCAGCAGCGCGCCTGGTCTTCAACCTCCCCCGACACTCCCATGTCACCCCCCTGCTCATTGACCTCCACTGGCTACCTGTGATGGCTCGCATCAAAGTCAAAACATTGGTGCTCGCCTTCCAGGCAGTCTGAGGATCAGCCCCTCCATACCTCCAAAAGCTCATCAGACCCTACACACCTACCAGATCCCTGCGTTCCGCCTCCTCAGGAAGACTGGTACCCCCCCCACTTCATACTAGCACCCGGTCTCGACGTCTGTCTGTCCTGGCCCCACGGTGGTGGAATGAGCTCCCCGTGGAGGTCAGAACAACAGAAAGTCTGACCGCCTTCAAGCGCAGATTGAAGACTCACCTCTTCAAGCTGCACCTCTCTCCACCCCTCCCTACCTCCTTGTGACCTCCCTTGATTGTGTTTTTCTGAATCCTTGTTTAAGTGGTTCAAGCTGCTAGTTTAATACTTAAGGTTACTTATTGGCTTACTGTTGTGCACGCCAATGATTGATATCGTGTGGTCCCCCCCCCCCAAAAAAAATAAATAAATAAATAAATAGAATCATATTGACTGCGCCTGGTGTTTGAAATCGTATTTACCTTTTAGGGTTGTTTTAACGCACTTGTTTCAAGTTGGAAAATGCACTAATGTACGTCGCTCTGGATTAGAGCGTCTGCCAAATGACTAAAATGTAAAATGTAATGTAAAAACCATGACAGTTTCACATTTAATTTATCTCACCCTCTATGGCACAACCCTGTCATAATTTAAATTAAAATTAAAAACATAAATAAATAAATCTTCACATTTGACATTGCAGTTTCTTATTGTAATGGCATGAACATGACAAAAAGTAAATGTAGAGAGGTTATAGTATCGCTTCTAAGAGTACCTGGAAATAAGATATCAAGAGTATTTTGATATCCTTTTATATAGTCATGATAGCATCACCTGTTTACCTGTGGAATACGTGTTTACCACAGAAGTTGGTTGAGAGAATGACAAGAATGTGCAAAGCCTTTAGCAAGGCAAAGGGTAGCTACTTTGAATAATCTGAAATATAGACTTTGATTTAACACTTTTTTGGTCTTTGCATAATTTAATTTGTGTTCTCATAGTTTTGATGTCTTTATTATTGTAAAATGTGGAAAACCGTAAAAATAACGGAAAAAAAGCTTCAATGAGTAGGTGTGTCCAAACTTTTCACTGGTAGTATATTTTCAAATTGTCAGGTAAGGTGCATACATTAACTTGAAAATGAAAATGTAAACTGGGATTTTGCATTTGAATATGAATTATGTCATGAGTTTTGCGCACATCGAATGAAAATTAAATGCAATTGCCGAATTGAATTTTTATTTGAATTATGACAGGATTCCCATAGTGCTTGCGTCCCTATTAATTTCACCATGGTCTAATCACCGAATGAGCCATCATTGGTGTGTACAGCTAATTAGTTATTTGATCTGGGGCATTTGGGGGGGAATGAAAACCTTCATAAAAACTGGCCCTCCAGGACCAGAGTTGCCCATCCCTCTGCCCTGTATAGTCCCTGTAAGCCATAGATTGGCTACTGTATCTCTAGCACTTTATGGGACTTGAGTTATCATATCAAACATGCCTGTGTCCAAGCTTTAGCCTCTGCCTCTCTCAAGTGTTATGCTCCAGGGTGTTTCTGTGCCAGAGAGTCTATTTTCATTTAATTTGAACCTCACATCTGGTACATCCATGTGTGTAAACACTCCATGTTGCAGATCAACTCCAAATAATATCACATGACAAAACAGACAAAAAAAGGGAGGAGAGAAAATATGTAATGCTTCAAAAATATGTTTTTATTTATCAGTAGGGTGGTCTTCTGCTTCTGACTGGGCTGTTTAGCTATGCAGCCACAGATAAATGTGGTGCTCACTTTTGGAAGACTATACATCACAAAGCTTTTCAGGAGGAGAAAATCTTCCACAAATCTGGTGTAGATTACACAGCTTGTGCCAGGCCGACATTGTTGTTGCCTCTGTCAAAGATCGCATAGTATTGCCTGATGAAGACATCTCCCAGGATCCAGAGCTGCTGGTTGGTACCGCCAAATCCTGTGCGGCAGCCATAGGAGGACTGGAGGGAGAAAGTTATAGTGCATCAGACATACTTAACAAAATGTTGGTTCGTGATCAAAAGCTGCGTAATTTTTCCTTGCAAAAGAGAGATGAGGTGATAGTTAACTTCTCATTAACATGCTCACATTTAATAACATCCCTTTCTAAGGTTATAGGATCCATGAAAAAAGATTAATGGCTTTGTGAATCCCTTAAGGTTTTTCATGTAATATTAGTGATTTATGAAAAAAAGTGGCAGTGGCATCTAATCAAACATGTTGGAAAAAAATCACAGCCATTGCATAAAATATTGGGCTCACCCAAGAATTCCCCAGTCTCTGAAAATACATTAATAGGTCTTATAAGGCAACATAAATGAAATAGCTGAAAAACTGTAACTGTATTGCTCTACTGACCCTGCGTTCTTGTATTTTATAAGTTTCAGTTTTCAGACTTAAATGGATATATTACACTCTTGAGTAAAATGTACTTGAATAATATTTTTTCTGTGTAGTTTCTTTATTTCACACCGGTAGAAGAGGGGAACTCACCTGGGTGATGTAGGCAGATGCTGGGATGGTAAAGGGGTACCCGTTGATGTTGAAAGTCACCTCAGGCATGCTGCCAATGTTGCTGCATTGGACAGTGGACTGTGGGGAAAGCGTGATTGAAAAGTTTCAAAAGCTTTGTACAGGCGTGCTACAGGCTACAGGCCAATGACATCTCATTTGTGTTTTTGATCATATGAACACAACATTAAAACTAGAGAGTGTGGTTAAGTCACAAGCAGGATAAATTGCACAGAGGAGATCAGTGTGTCTTTTTCAAAGATCTCTTTGCATTACTTTGGATAGATTAAAATGGATCACTTGACTTGACTTTGGATATTTTAACTTTACTTACATCTCCATACTGGTTGGTGGTAGCTCCGATAGAGTTTTGGATGCTATTAATGTCACTGGTTGGGCCAACGATTTGGGAGGTGCCAGTGTCCACGATAGCTTGGCAACCTTGAGAGCAGGCAACGGTGTTTCCATTGATGGTAACACTGCAAACCAAACAAACCAAAGATAATTACATTTACATTAACTTGTATAATTCTATAAATGAAATGTATTTATATTATATTTCATTGCAGAAAATGTATCACATCATATATGGTTAATTTATTGATAGCACATGTGACATACATTGAGATAATATCTAAATAGGCTCAGCTTTAGTGCAACATGTTTATTGTCCAAGACTCGTTGGGGATAATAAAGTTGACAATATATTTACCATGCATTTTGCATATATTTCAATTAAAACCTTTTTGAGTAATCAAGACGCAACCATTCTTGTTTATTTCATTCACGTTTCAAACATTTAATATAATGTTTATCATATAGTCATTATACATGCCCCCTCTATATATTTTTATCTGAGTAATACATGTCCCATTATATTCACATTTATTTTCGGTATGTAAACAAAGGGTGTTATAACATTGCAAGAGTGATGATTCTGCTGATTACAGTAGATGCTCATGTTTAGTTAAACATTATAGAAATAATCCTAACATCCTTCCAGTTACTCAACTGCTGAAGACTAATGTTGCTTAAGTCCTAACAGTCCTCTAAGGGGGAGGAGCCTTGTGCATACCTGTCCATGCTGATCTGCCAGTAGGTCTCAGAGGACAGAGGGATCCAGTTAATATTGCCGGTGTAGTAGTTAGGATCCATTCCACCGAAGACCACCTCGCTGCCAGCCTGTTGATTGCTGAAGGGTGAAACTCTGAGGTTACTTCACATTCTGCAGTAGCTACTAAAACTTGCACATAGTTACTCCACTACAGGTAGGCAGTGTCATTTCCCTTTCATTTCAGTTATTTCAGGAAATTAATTGATATTGACTTCAACCCACCCCCCAATCCTCCAACCCTTTAGTGATTGTGTGCAAGTTTTAAAGTTTTAAATAGTTTTTGTGCAACGAAACCTTTGTAAACAGGTTTATTTCAGCTTACATGAACAACACATCTATGGATGTCACTACAAATATAAATGGATGGTCCTACTGAATGACTTGTCCACATGGTCCATTGGGTTAACACTGTTTTGTGCCAGCTGCAGATCCAAGATTTCTAAGTTGCTCCTGTGCTACACATCTTGCAGGAGGCCCTGGGATGTGTTAATGTATGCCAATATATTACAAGTGCCATGGCCCCTGATTGCTGAAATGGCACATAAACACTGAGGAATGCCTGCTACCTAAAGCCTTACCTGCTCAGGTAGACAGAGAAGAGATCCTGGGTCACCAGTCCCTGATTCATCATGTTGTCAAAGACAGGTGTGGCTTGAGAGGAGGAGATAGAGGGGAAGGCCAGGCCCAGGATGCCATCAGCCAACATGTAGGACAGGAAGGGGGCCTCAGTATAGCTCAGACCAAATATCTGACTTGGGACAGAGATGCCGCCAACCTGGGAATAGAAACGAGAGAAAATCAGTTAGCCGTAGCAGAGAAATTCTCAAAATAAGCAAATAAGTCTCTCTCACATACAAATGAATCATGCACTGTAAATTATGTTAAACTTTAAGAAATGCCATTTACATCATGTACATAAAATGTGTGTGGTGCATTACACAGTTACAGAAATGTAGACTATGGGCTGCCTGGACCAGAGTTTTTTTAGCCAACAATTGCTCTTTTTTGGCCAGTCAAAAACAGACCTAGAAAGTTTGGAAAAATTAAGGCTGGCTATTAATAAATTAATTAATAAATAATTTTTTGAAAAACTTCAAAATGATATTCCAAGTCAACAATCGCAAACTTCCATGTCATTAAGTATTGACACAAATGAAAGAAGATGGCCTAAATAAGATGGTGGTTGGCTGCTCTTGCCTCTATGTTATCTTTTTACTTGGTCAAAATTTTATGAAATTGAATATACCTAAAGATGAGACAGATATGAGCAGCAAATTGTTACTTAATTGTTATTGTCTTGCTTTTGAAAACAATGTTCTGCACTGCAGGGCAAAGACAATTAATGCATCATCTACTATCCAAACAGGCCTATTTGCCATGGTGACTAGCGGGAAGAGATTTATTTTACATCTCCATCCAGTTTCAGTAAGATTTGTGATTTGAGATGATGTGTGGAATCTTTCAATCTAAATTTCAGTGTCTTGGGACCTCAGAACTCCTGGTTTCTGGTATGTCTCAAGAATCTCACCACAACTGTGTCATATCCCAGCGCTCCAGTCATGCTCCCAGTGCCATACTGGATGGAAAGTGTCTGAGAGGTAGATTTGTAGGTAGAGGACTGCTGAGGGTTGAATTTAGCATGGTTCTCTGAGAAAGGGAACAGGGGAAGTATAGGATTAAACAGTCCCTTAAGGCACAAAACAGAACTGCCAGCTCTGGTTAAAATTATGACATACCGGTTCAGACAATGTGATGCCTGTTTTACAAAACTAGCATCAAATAAGGCTAGCAAAACAGTGATGTAACAGCTGACAGATAATTCAAGCAAATTTGATATATTATCGATAAATGTGTACGTATATATAGGTGTGTGTGTGTGTGTACATATTTCCCAATATATGGGCAAATATATAAATTATTGCTACTTTCAGATATTGTAATTTTTTTTTTTTTTTAAATGCATCATTGTTAAACACATTTGTCATATTTTTTCAAAAGGTCCACAAGGGTGTGTATTGTGAATATGTATGTTGCGTGATATAGGGAGAATTAATGATGTATGCTTTGTATGTGCACAATATGTGTGTCCCAATGTCCTTTTAATGACTGTTGAGTGTGTAATTGTATTTTCTTGTTGTTGTGGTGACCTACAGCTGCAAAAATTTCTATGAAAACTGATAAAACGTTTATATGATGTAATTTCCCTGCTGTGCCCTCATACACTCAAAGGGATAGAAATATTGTCATTTACGGCAGGCTTGGCTGGAGCAGGAGACTGATGGCACCCACAGGTTGGAGGAGCCAGTATCAAAGATGACCTTGAAGGACTGCGGGGGGGTTCCGATGGAGATGACACCATAGTAGGACAGCTGTGGCAGGATAAATGGGGGAGGGGGGGTAGGACAACACATTCAGAATTTTAAATGTTTTCATTTTTTAGCACGCTCATATATTTTGCATTGCTGAGCTTCAGCCTACAGATGCTTAATTTAGCATCTGTAATTCAGGTCACATGTCCTCAACAGCTGTAATTATTTTTAAAACATTTTAAGCAGAATATTATTACATATTCAGCTGCAGTTAATCAAATGTAATATAGTATATCTTAAGAGAAAAAACCCAAGTCTACAATCGCACTTTATCATAGGTTTATCAGGATGGAAGATTAAATGTGCCATAATTAAATGCAATTCGCACAATGAAATACAACAAAATTCACTTGCACACTGTTGCAGTGTTTTTCATAACGATGTGCATTTATCATGCCTTAATTAAAAACAGGACACATGATGGAATGCAATACTTTTCATCATAACATGATTTCTAATTTTTTTGTGGCACATCAAAAAGCACAGCTTTACTCATTGTATGCGAAGCATTTCATTACTGTTAATCCTTCACAGATCAGATGGATGGATGGATAATCCATGATGGATAATTGTAATAATAGGTGGGTTTCACATACGTCGGCATCATTGGTCATGGACTCTGTGCCGGTCTGCATGAACTTGGCCATGGGGTTGTAGGGAAACCTCTTCCTGTACTCCTCCCACATGCCCTTCTCCTGCAGGGTGTCTCTCGCAGACTTGCCCTTGATCAGAGGCATCCTGAAACAAGAGGGGAACCCAATGGAGATTGCACCACATAAATTGCTGAGCAAAAAGACCAGTCCTGGGTCAAACCTGTGACAGACCCAGGTTAAATAAATATTTGAAATACTACAAATCTACTCTTTTAATGCTGGTGAAATTTGAAAAAGAACTCCCACAGATCCCTGAGAAGTTTCAACATATAGGGCCTAATCTTACACCCGGCGCAAAGTGGCGCTAACCCAAACGCAAGTGTCTTTGCTATCATACACGCGGCGCTGGGTTCATTATAACGCCTAGGCACTGGGTTCATTTAACGCTTACGTCGTTTAACTACTATGTATTTTTGCGCCCTTTGCAAGTGAACTGGGCGTGTTGGTTTTAAGATGAGGAGTGGCCAGGATTCTTTTTGGCGTATTGCTATCTTGAGCCAGCAGAAAGCGCTTGCGCTAGAACCACCACACACCTGGTCTAAAGTCATGGCGCAGTTGTTTACATGTTATTTTAACGGCGCATATAAGTGCGTCTACATAGGCATGTGCACAACGCGCGTACCCTCCTGTCTGTTACACACAGGGGTGCGCACAAGCATGACTAAAATATCAAGATTACAATGTGAAATATTATTATTGTGCATCAAAAAATGCATTATAATAAAAGGGTCCATAGCCTACCTTTCCCTCAGCGAAGGGGAATGCCACATTGAATTGCTTTCTGCCCACTCCATCAACATCCAGGCAATGTGCGATGGTACGGGACAATGGCTATCCATTAAAAAGGAGCTGATAACACCTATATCAAACCTAATGCGCAAATTGTCATTTACACCTAATGCGTAAATTGTCATTCAATGGAAAACATTTGAGTTCTGAAAATGCGCTTCAGATGTCATTACAATACAGCTCTGTTTATCTAGGAATACAGGCTGTAAGTAAATAGAATTGGTTGTGACTGAAAAAAGTTCAAAACCTTGTCCAGTGAATATTGCATTTATTGTTTTTCAAATAGCCTAGGCTACAGCGGATTCGCTGTGCATAAGGTTTTTTCGATAGCCTATGGTTAAAAAAACGGAGATAAATGTCACCATGTTAACTAAATTGTAACCTTAGCTATTCTTCATCCTTCATATTTTTTAAATTACAGTGACCAGGTTTCCATACTCTCAGCTTATTAAAACCCAGCTGATTTCACCCGTTATTCTATAACTGAACAAAACGATTTTAAAGAGAACTAAGCGTCTAATTAGAAACAAAAACAAATTTGCAGCACGTTACACAATTAATTCACAATTAATTTTAATGCCATTCTCTGCATGTGCGCTGCATGTTCTCTGTTTCCCCTGCTGTAAGTCGCACGTTTCACGGTCTTCCTGGGAAAGTGGATTGTTTTAAAGCATTACACTACGAGTAAAACAGGTTGGTCACATTTCCATAAACAGGACATTATTAAACTAGGGGAAATATGCGTGAACATATGGGTTGCCAACCTGACAGCTTAATTGTATTTAGTGTCATCATTAAGGCAAAATAATGGTATTTATGTTATTAATCAATATTACTATGCAGGTAGCCTAATGAACTTCGGATGAAGCTTCAACTTCAAGAACTCCATGAGAACAGCCTCATGTAATTGATGTTTGACACTTTCATTGCATAAGCAAACGAAATTCGCTAAACAAGCAGGCTAATTTGGCATTTTCTAAGGTGAGACTGAAGCCATTGATGGCTTATTCTCAGCTGTTGCAGGTCCTTTTAACGAAATTTAACTGCGTATATTTTGTAAAATAACAGCCCTGTCGGGAATTAATAGGCTAGTCTGAATAAATTTGATCATACTCCATTTAGCCTATTCCTTGATCACACTAAACATGCACGAGCATGTCTGTTTCGCCATCAAGCAATCCGCCAAGGTGGAAAAGCAAGCTTTTAAAGGGAATGGGATATGACATTTTGATTGGTTTATTGCATGTCACGCCCAAGACACACCTATAATTAATGAAGCGACTAGGTTCAGCCCATTTCCACCTTGCGCCGTGCTTAGCGCCCAAAAAACACGCCGTTAAAATAGCCAAAGTGGACTTGGACACGCCCAAAATTGACGTTACGCCATGCGCTTAGACCAAGCGCCAAGATAGAGCCCATTACTAACCAAAACATATGATCGTATGAAAGAAGAATATTGTTCTGAATGTTGGTGAAATATATGGCCGCAAATTGTTTCAATGCTCCTATAGTCTAAAACTAATACAAAACTTCCATATGACCATATGATTTTTCATTTGATCCTCCACAGACAAAGGCAAAGAGAGACCGTGTGATCTGACCTTAGAAAAGATGCTCACTAATGGACAAAATGTGACATTGTCAAGCTGCATTTTCCTTACACATTAAGCACAACAAGTTTATTGTTGTTGGAGCTGTTGAATTGGCTGTTGAATCAGATGTTTCATTTAGCGTCTGCAATTCAGGTCACATGCCCTCAACAGATGGAATTATTTTAAAAACATTTTAAGCAGCATATTATTGCATATTCAGCTTCAGTTCATCAGTAAGCACAAGTTTGTTGGAGCTGTTGAACTTGACTTTCTTTTCAAACGGATAACATGCGCATGCATGAATTTAAAGAAATTACATTGTGGCCAACCCACAGATCCTTAAATCCTAACATATAGCAACAGAGGCAAGAAGCAATACATTCTTATTTTCTGCAATAAATATTTCCAGTTTAAAGAACTTACTTGTGAAGGCACTCAGAGAGAGCCACCAAGGCACACAGCACTACTGCCCACTTCATCTTGTATTACTCAGGTATGTCTCCTCTCAGACTTGAGTGACTTGAGGAAGCGGCCCTGGAGCCTTATATACAGCTGGACAATGTTAGCACACCTCCTTTCTGCAAACGCTTTATCAACATGATAACAAAACATACATATTAGCAGTATAATGGGTGATATAATGATAAAGGCAGTCATGTAATTTATATGAATGTCCTTTAAACAAAGTCAGTGACGAGGGCTGAATCTTTAGTCTTTGCACTTGACATTTAAATCATTGCAAGGGAACTTAAATTGAGTGAGCTTTTGCTTATAACAGATGAGATCTTTTTAATATGATACCAGATGTTTAGTGAAAATTTTGATGTCTTAGCTCAGTGACCACATTGATACCGTATTCTGGATAATGGTCCTATTCCAACTAAATTGATTACATTCATAATATAATGGCCATTGATATGTATGTATATACATTCATTATACAATCTCAAATAAGCCCGGAAAAAGACATGCATGGAATTCCCTGCTAATTATATTGCTTGGCTTAATATTTTGCATAATATTCAGTTGTTTTTTTCTTCACTTTTGCAAAAAAGCTTCTAAGCAGTTGTTCTCATCTTTATCTTCTCAGAAACCTTTTAAAGGGATAATATGTCCTATAATTGCATTATATTCATGTAAAAAGCTAGAGTTATCAGACATGATTCATATCATCGTCAGGGCAATTTATAGTTTCCAATTAGCCTAACCTGCATGTCTTTGGACTGTGGGAGGAAAACAGAGTACCCAGAGGAAATCTACATGGACACAGGTAGAATATGCAAACTCCACACAGAAAGGTCCCTGACTGGGATCCAAACCAAAGACTTTCTTACTGTGAGGCTACAGTGCTAACCACTGCACTGCACCTCTGCACCTTGAAGAACTCATGTGCATGTAAACGTAGTGACTTACTTAAGTTAGCTCACATTGTTTTCTGTTTTTGAACTTTTATTTTATTTTGAACATTGTGAGTTCTGGATTAAAGGATATTATTATAACGTAATGGTCAATACACAGTTGGGAGTCGAGAGTGAGGGATATCTGCCTTGTTTGTTTGTGTCTTTACATTTGTGTTTAAAGCTATAATACAATTTCAGAGCCTACATAAAGTATTTAAATGTTAATATATCTGCAGAAATGTATGTTTTTTCTGTTATTTTCTTTTGTATTTTAACAGATATAAATATCAAAGGGTAGGAAAGGTCCTAATTGTATTTACAATAGAATAAAATGTCCAATTAAAATGTGATTGAGATAAACATATTTTAAACATCTTATCAATACCTCAAATTCCTTATCAAAATTACACACATAAGGCTTACACTTACCTATTTAGAGGTAAAACAATCTTATCACGGTTTTTCAGGATTATAATAATTGAACTCATAACCAAATGCTTTAATATGGTTTATTGTGAAGAGAGAAAGACCACAATATGTATTTAATATGTACTGCATTGATCCTAAACAGATTAGGGTGATGTTGATTTCTGTGAATTGTACTGTAGGTTAAAATCTCCAATTAAACATTTTTTAGAAAATCATTTTTCAGTGATTGCATAATTCTGAACTAAACAATTGGACCAGATTGTAGAAATAATAATTTATGTCTGATCAGAAAATTACAACCAGGTATTCAGGCCATTGAAAGCATTGAGAGCAAAGACACATTTTTATCTTTAACCTCAACAGTTTAAATTTCATTATCATTCAGGTAAAGCCATTTGTTTATCATTTTTTGATAAGCTTTATGAAAACAGGACTGTGCATAAAGTGTTCTTGTTTGCTTTTTTACCTTTGCAAATATAGCAGGGAGGAAATACCAGTTACTGTTTGATAAAACATTTCCATTTGTTTGGTTGACATAGCTACAGTAAGAATGGGTATATTCTGAGTTTCAATGAATGAGCATGAGTGAGAAATGAAAAGATGTCAACAATCAAACTTGTGCATATTATTTCATACAGCATGATTTTAAATGAATTAGCAATGTGGGCAACAATCCATAATGTGATCTTAATATCTGCTTTATTATGTCAAGGTGAGTTAAATATATTATGATTATTTTAACACTCAATATAAATATTAATACTTAATGTAATACATGTACAACTTTAAAAATATGCTTTCATATAGCTCACCAGACTTCGGCTACGTTCACACTGCAGGTAAAAAGTGGCCCAGATCAGATTTTTTCCTCAAATGTGACAGATCTGTTTTTTTTTTTATGGAAGTGTGAACAGCGAAAATCATATTGAATCTGACATTTCCAATTCTGATTTGGGCCACTTTTGAATGTGGTATTAGATTCCGATACATATCTGATTGTGTCAAAGCAACCGCAGTCTGAACAGTCAGAGCGGAATTCATGTGACTTTTTACGTCATTTTTGATGTAGCAGGGCATCAGAACGTAGCGCACGGGCTAGTTAACTCACTATTGTACGGGGTAGATTATCAACAGATTCATATTATATTAGCTAATCATATGTCGTCATTTTAGGTAAGTGGTAAATGTGCAAAGCATTGGATTTTTTTGGGCACAAACGATACACCATAATAAGTCGGAAGTAGGCTACGTTTTTATATCATTCACGGACAGCTGCGTTATATCCGTGAATGTTAATATCTGAATATGTATGATTGAATATTTGAATATACTGAGAAAGGTTCCAAAATCTACTCTGATATTCATAATATGTTTTATTTAAAAGATTGCAAATAATTCCAGTTCTGTATGACAGGTATTTCATAACTACCCTGATCCTTGTTTCAGAAACGTCCGAAAATGTCCGAGTTTGATCTGCTCCGACATTTGTCATTTCCGCCGTAGATTTGAATATGTGGTGCGTTCACACATTCACTGTTCAGTAACGAAAGCACTTCACTGTCGAATAGAAACTCACTGTCATCCATGTGTATTTCACTCTTAGTATCACTTCATACATTTTCTGACAACATACTTAAATGGAAAAAAAAGTTCATATAAAAATAAAGACTAAACTTTTAACAGAACAGAAATACGTCAAGGTCGTATTTGAACGATGGTCGTTGTACTTTAATTAAATGCATAGATATACACATAGTGTCATGGTTTTGACCCTGTTTTCCTATGCGGTCGTTCTCCTTGGTGGCCACGCGAGGGCGCTGCTCATTAGGTGGATGCTTGCTCCGCCCTGCTTAGATTGCGGAGCTGCTGTTAAGCCCCCACACCTGTGCTTAGTCACCTGGAGAGAGGTATATAAGCCTACCGTTTCCTTCGTTCGGGGCTTCTACATTGATTGTTAATTGTTTTGTATTGTGGTGTATTGTTGGCTGTGAGTGCTCGTACCATTTTGGCTACTCGCCCATTTTTAGCGTCTCTTTGTAGAGGCAGGGCTTATTTCTTGCTGGCTTAGGTGGTTAATTATCTCGTAGAAGTTTTGGGACCGTAAATCTCTGCTCTATTTTGCCCTTTTAGTGCTGTTCCTCCGTGTATGGAGTTTTGGGCGATTCTGTTCAGAACTGTAGTTCTGCTCGCCCTTCGGCACATGTCTTCCCATAGGGAGATCGGGTTTTCGCTTCTTCTTAGTTTATTAGCTCGTAGAGGTATAGAGTAGTAGTTTCTCTGGTCCATTTGTTCACCTTTTGATTGGTATTCTTACTGAGAGACCTGACGTTTTAGCTTCTACTCACTTCCGGTTTTCGGTAAGCCAGTAAGTAGCTTCGGTACGTTTATTCCCTGTTGTCTCCTTCTCGTGGACTACGTTCCCCTTTGTTGTGAGTCAGGGTTTTTATTTTATATTGAGGCTGTCGTGCTATTTTGCGTAAGTCTTTTGTTGCAGCTGTCCTGTTCGCCTTTTTGCCTGCGAGACGATTTTGTTGTGAACTGTTGTTCTGTTTCGTTCTCCGGGTGTGTTGTCTCCTTATGTGGAGCTTGGGCGATGTTGTGGACGTGTTTGTTTTTGACTGCGTGTTTTTAATAGCCTCGGAACGTTAGCTCTCTGTTCCATTTCGCCTCGTTACATTCTTTTATTTACTGAGAGGCTAGGGCGGTTGTTCCTCTTTAAGCTTGCGTTAGTCTGTGGATAGTAAAGTTATGGGACGACGGTGCTCCGTCGGCTCACCTGTAAAATGTTTCTCTCTTATGGGAGATCGGGTGTTTACCCTCTTGGTTTTCTGCGTTGGACTGCGAGCCTTTTTATATCGCCATGGAACCTTAAATCTCTGCTCTTTCGCCTCGTTACATATTTATTTTCTGAGAGGCTAGGGCGGTTGTTCCATTTTAAGCTTGTGTTAGTCTATGGATAGTAAAGTTATGGGACGACGGTGCTCCGTCGGCTCACCTGTAAAATGTTTCTCTCTCCTGGGAGATCGGGTGTTTATCCTCTTTGTTTTTTTCATTGGACTGCGAGCCTATTAATATCGCCATGGAACGTTAAATCTCTATTCCTGTTCGCCTCGTTACATTTTCCCTTATTGAGAGGTAGGGCTTGTGTTTGTGCTTGTGTAAGTCAGTTAGCCGATAGTTTCGGTGCAGCTGTCCCTTCGTCTTTTGTGCTCTTTCTCCGTGTATGGAGATTTGGGCGATTCGGTTCAGAACGGTAGTTCTGCTCGCCCTTCGGTGCAATTCGTCTCTTAGGGAGACCGGGCGATGTTGTAGACATTTTTGCGTTTGACTGCGAGCCTATAAATCTAACCACGGAACGTTATATCTGTTCCTTTCGCCTCCTCTTATTATCGTATTATTTTGCAGTGTTTGTTTGTGTTTTATGTTTGTCTTTACGCTACTCGCCCGTTCTTATTTTTTCTCGTTACCGAGACAGGGCGCTTATTATTTCTGGCTGTTTTGATCCCTGTCCTTACGCTCTATTTGGCGTTTGACAGTTAGCCATTAGTAGCGTCTGTAGTGGTGTTTGTGTTCCTTGTCTTGTCTCCTCCCTTATCTGCGGGTATCCCGCCTTAGTGGCCTAAGGGCTTATTGAATCCCCTTGCTGCGTTTGGCTCCTCCTTCCTCACACGTCACGCCTCATTACACATAGTATATATTTTTCCGGTACGGTGTGTGTTCACTGCCTGTATGAATAGGCTTATCGATACTCCCAAAATAATAACTAGCCTATAGCCTAATTTATAAAGTTTTATGAATTAGGCTAGGCATCTCATTACATTACAGAACACTCATAAAAAGATTTATTGACTTGTTACAATACAGTCATTGGTTAGGCTACAGGATTAATATGTATTAGCTGGACAAAATTTTACGTCAGCATGCCACTTCACATCCAAGGTCCTTTGACACTAAATTCCTCTGACCAGCAGATGCCACGAGTGTGCACTGTGTTAATCAAAGCTTTGTTTACCCATCACTAGCATCAGATATCAGAACAGATGTGGGGAACCTCATGGGAGTTACAGACTTGGCCCCCAGTGTGTATGCAGGTTTTGTTTCCACCAATTGCCCTGAGTTAATTAGTTGATCATTATAGACCAGCTGTGATTCATGAGCTTGTCCAGAAATGTAGCTAAAATGTCAGACCATATTAATCACTGGGCCATTCAACCTGTGCAGCATTGATAAAACAAAACTGAAAATAGACAAGCGCTTTCAAGTTTCATGTTGTTTTAATGAAATCACCGTGCAGTCCAGATCTGGCTCCCTCTACTGGGAAATCTGTTGAATAGAAATGTAAAATAAAAGTGTTACAGGAATAGGATGGAATTAACTTGAGTAAACTGTTAATGTAAAGTTACAATGTTTATCTTATTTACAATCTACACAAATTAAACATAAAAAATCAAATAAATAAAAAATTACGATTCATGAATGATCTAGTCAGGTCATGCTTTGTAGTCTGGACACAAAAAATATATATTTTTATACTTTTGCCGTCTTTTACTTTTGCTCTCTATGTCCTTAGCCTGTCATCAGCGGGTCCCCTGGTTTTAGGTGAATAGTCTGCTTCCTGCTGTGGACTTTTGGACCAGATCAGATGGGATCAGATAATTATAATATAAATATAATAACTATATTTTAAATACTTTAACCCTTCAGAGAGGAGTAACCTGTAGGTTAAACCTTTCTATCTTAAGAATTCTTCTTTCACATGGCTGTTTTTGATGAAAATCAAATGATAAGTGCTTTTAATGTTAACAATACATTTAAAGCCCTCTAAAAAACGTGAACTTTTTGTTGTACTTCAAGAGGAAGTGTTATAAAATAATCTGTTAAATAAAAAAATAAAATAAAAAAGCTAAAGAAATGAGGGACAGGTCACACAGGATGCTAATTAGGGAAGTCCACAGTTGGGCAGTGCTGTAACATACTGAGGAGCGGACACGATATGTTAGGTGTGTTTGCTGACTATGGATCCAGCCATCTTTATCCTGCTTCTCTTTTTAGGTAATTTACCTGTTAACTGTTAATTTCACATACATCTGGAGAGACAGAACAAGAAGAATAACATTAATGTTCTATGTGCCTTTCTTCACAGATTGTGTCACTTATCAAGAGGACAAGACAGAGCAGAGGCATCAGGAACGGTTACCCTGCGATTAAATTTTGATCCGTATTTTGATAATTATGAAAATCACTGCTGCAAATTTTACCAAGCTGACTGTCTCATTTTTGTGAACAACAGAAGATATGCCGCTGACCCCTATAAGGGAAGAATATCTATAATCAAATACAGTGGACTTATGGTTGTGAGTATCTGGAATTTACAAAAGTCAGAGGATTGCGTGTGCTAAAATTGAAAGATACATTCATTTCTCATTTTTGCAGGTTAGCCTAAATGAATATGCAAAATTGGGCGTCCCTACATTATTTCGCGAAATTGTATAGTGGGAGGAATAGTGGAAGAATAGTGGGAGATGGTCATGCAAATAGATAGCATGTGTAAAGTGATTTACTAAACCCGAAAGGAAGTTTGAGAAATTTGTGGGTACATTTAGTACAAATGGAAAGCAGGTATTAAAAGACACAGAATCGATAAAATGACGGCGGTCATTGTAGCAAGACAGTGCGGGTGTGTTTGGAATATCCATAACTCAACGTTCTGAATGATTGCGTAACAATGGGGGCTAATTAACTGGCCCATTCTAGCTAAAGTTCAAAATACACAAGAAGAGAATTTGTGGATAGCCTACATGGGCAATATCACGAACAGTAAGAATATTTTTTTTAAATCATGAAGCAAATCATGTTACAGAATACAAGAGTAACTAGTATTTGAATCAAACAAGCAATACAACGTCTATTATAACAAACAGTGAATAACAAGCAAATCAAAACTTTATAAAAATAAAACACATGATCAAATGGAAATGTGATTTATACAGTATATGTGACATTTACTGCGCGAGTAGGCTTACTGCTAGTAAGCATAGTTATGATAATTTCAGTCCTGACAAACATCTGTAACTCCCGACAGAAACTAAGAGACATCCAGTAAAACAGTTTGTAATAAACCGCCAATCGTTCAGTGTAACAGTAGCCTAGGCTATACCCTACACTAAAAAAATACCATTAAAAAAAAAAAACATTGCTGCGAGTCTTTTCACCGTTTTCTTGCAATATAACCATTCAAAACATGAGAAATCTCTCAAATTAAATATGACTGTTTTCGGCTTGATTAATTTACATAATGACTCTTAGTTGATCACCCGCAAAGTGTGAAATGTTAATGCATGCAAAAACACCCCTTATTTGGGATCTTAGTAAATCGACCCCTAAGAGAATTTGCTTTGCTGTCATTGTTTGCTGCCTACAGTATAATTGACAGATATGGCTATAAGGTCATATGAACTCCTCCTTTTTCACAAATAGTTTAGTTTGTTACCAGGTGTGCACACTTTCAGCAATGAGAAACCAGTGATTTCACCTACAACTCACATATTCAAATTACATGTTTTAATGAATGTGCTGTATAATTATTTTGGTTTGGCACTGAATGGATCTGCTTTAGGTACTACTCTGGAGCAAGGGCATCTCTCCCTGCTAAACAGGAGATGACCAGAGACCCCCCCGTACAAAAGCAGATCCAGACAACAGGTGGAAGCTGGGGTGGTGGAGGGTGATAGCAAATTAATTTTATTACAAAAGCCGCAAGCAAACAAAGGGCAGCGCATCAGTGAGCAGCACAGAGAGGGTTAGGGCATCTGTGAGCAGCACAGAGAGGGTTAGGGCATCAGTGAGCAGCACAGAGAGGGTTAGGGCATCAGTGAGCAGCACAGAGAGGGTGAGGGCATCAGTGAGCAGCACAGAGAGGTTTAGGGCATCAGTGAGCAGCACAGAGAGGACTGATTCTTGGTTTAAAAAGGGCACTCCATTAGCGGTGTGTGCATGTGATTGGTTGAATATGAGATGCCTGGTTGCTAGCCGACCAATGGTCGGCTACAGCAAGAGTTTCCTGACAGAACTTGTTGTGCGCACTTCGTTCGCGATGCTCATAAGCAGCCCCGAGTTGGGCGGCAAATAAAAAAAAATTAAAAAAACAATTGCAGCCAAAATTTAACAGGATGTCACTAAAACAAATAATCCCCAATTGAACAGATTCAGCCAAACGACAGAGCCCACCTCTGCCTTCTATGACGTCTACCACCAGCCCCACCTCAGTAACCACGGTGACCACATCCGCCACACATGTGGAAAGCCTCGATGAGTTTCAGAGTATTGGAAGTTCAAGGTAAAGATTCATACACTTAAAAATAGGAGGAAGGCGTTCAACTCAACTGAAAAAAAGCCATCCATGCCCAGCTAGAAAACATACAGTGCTCAGTAGCCAGCCAACATAACTGCCACTACAGCAGTCCACTCAAAAGCAGTTCAGGTATTTTGGTATTACAAAAATGTTTTAGATTAACAGGCAGATCACAAGGCCATTACATACCTTTGAATAAAAAATAAAAACCATTAGATTTTATTCTTCAGTTTGTTTTTTTATATTTTTATTTATTTGGTTGATGAGTTTTGCAAGAAAGCAAATTGACAGCTACTCTTCCAATGAGCCTTTGCAATAAACATTCTCTTTTTAAAGTATTTTCTTATTGACTCATGAGAAAAAAAAAAAATATATATATATATATATATATATATATATATATATAAAATTACGTTAAGTCACGTAATTAAGTCATGTAATGTGCCTGGGACCTTGTTCTCCTTAAAATCAATAACCAGTTCAGACCTCAGAAACCAGGTGAGGTGAGTTACGTGTGTAATCCACTGCATTAATCGATCATTTAAAGGGTAATGTAGTGAGGTTTGGTCACTTTTATTCAGAATTAATTAAGTTCAACACTCAATTAGAATTCTATACGTCAGTAGTGCCCAACTTAGTGAAATAATGTAGACACGACAATGGGTTGGAAAAATGACATATGTTTTATTGGCTACAACTATGAATATGTGAATAATAGAAACAATAATTGATATAACATTCTATGACTTAATCTTAATCAGAGGAAATGATAATTATGTGATGGCTAAATATAGAAGCTAATTAAAGGGTAAGTTCGCTATTTTGGACCTTGGACCCTATTTGCGGTCCGTCTTCCATGAACCTGACCCATGAAGTCCATTTTTTCGCTGATCGGTCCAGTATTGAGTTCGGTACAGATTTCCTGTAGGCTCTCACTGGGCTACAATGGAAGTGAACGGGGCAATCAGAAATGTTATGGAAAAACAACGATAAATGTGCTTTCATAGCTCAGTGTGTATTCTTACGGTCTCAGTATGCTCTCCTGTGAAATGTAGGCTATCGCAAACGCAAACCGAACGTTGAAACAACAGTTCCATTTGAAACAGAACTATTTCTCCGACCGCACTACCTCGCACTGTAAACTTCCGCAGTCTAGCTACGTTGTAGAGGAGGGGGGGGGGGGGGGGCGCTTGAAAAGCAGTTGATAACAAATCCTGACCTCCCGTTGGAGTTTACTAGCTAGTAGCCTACAGCAGAAATATTTGTAACGCAGTTTTTGTAATCATCATTTGTAATAATTCATCACAGCAATGGTGCGCGAATGTGCAGTCCCCGGTTGTGGGAATAAAATGTCTGGACGCTCAAATACCAGTTTTCACAGGCTCCCGTTCTCTGACCCAGAAAGATTGAGACTTTGGCTGGTTGTCTTACGGATCGACATAAACACTCCAGTCAATCAACTCCGTTTGGCAGACTCGCGAGTTTGTGGAGCGCATTTCGACGCTACTGATTTCTGTAACCGCAAATCAGAAGCAAAACACTGGTTTCTAAAGAACACAGCTGTTCCTCGTGTCGGACCTGCAGCACTATCAAGCACCGGAGCGGAGGTAAGTTATATTTAGCTATAACGTTACTAACATTTGTATTTTTTTTGAGCGCGTCCTCTGACCCAGCACTCAATACCAACTAACAAAATCCGAATTTCCCCCGAAATTCTTGGTCTAGCCTCGGCAGCGACTTCGGATAACATTACCTGCGCAACTTCAGCCTCTCTCTCTTCTCTTGCTCTCTTATCATCCATCTCTTGTAGTTCCGTGTCCGTGTATTCTGGCTCAAATCTGTAGCCAGTAACGTCAAAGTCAAAATCGAATTCTTCGTCTTGGTAATCATTATAGTCATCCATCATCCAAGTTTTTTTGTGGAAATTGTAGCCTACGTTGCTGCAGGTAAACAAACGCAGACTGCTCAGCTAGATAGTTTCGTAAACGGCCGGCACACCTTCCCGCTCCCCTACCCCCGACACATAGTACTCCGCGAGTGCAGCGCAAACAAGCAACAGAGAAATGCTTACTTCCAAGCCATGCCAAGCACGTAAAAATGTTCGGATAGAGATACATTTCACAGGAGAGCATACTGAGACCGGTAACAATACACCCTGAGCTTCCCGTCTCATTTATTGTACATGAAAGCACATTTATCGAACATTTCTGATTGCCCCGTTCACTTCCATTGTAGCCCAGTGAGAGCCTACAGGAAATCTGTACCGAACTCAATACTGGACCGATCAGCGAAAAAATGGACTTCATGGGTCAGGTTCATGGAAGACGGACCGCAAATAGGGTCCAAGGTCCAAAATAGCGAACTTACCCTTTAAGTCCTACCATTAACAAAGGTTAGTTTGTGTTATGGGTTAATGACACGCTAAACTATATTTTGTGGTTAGCTCGTTTTATCAGTCTCATAAATATAAAGTTTTAACAGTGTAAAACTATAAGGTCAGGGAAATTGGCTATTCCCGACCGAAATGCGCATAGCAAAACAAAATACAAACAACAGTAGGAACCAGCAGTAAAATAACCTCAATTGGGTATTACAGGTTTTATGCTAGCCTATCAATTGATGTCAGTGCTAAATAAAATGCGTTTCAATACTTAACGGTAACAAAGGGAGGCCAGTCCAGATTCTGTAAGTGATGTCAGCTCGTCAGCTGGTCCAAGGTCCCACCAGGTGTGTGGACTCCTGGAGACTTCTTCTCCGAAGTCAGGTCGCGACAGGTTTCCAGTCTGGTCAATGTGGATGTGCACAGATCTCCACTTGGGTCCGGCCGCAAGGGAGACAGTAGAGGAACAGTTTGAAGAAACGTGTCCTCAAAACAGCTGTTGAGAATAAACCAGCTTGGTTTATTCTGTGGACGGTGGCAGGCCAACTCTGTCTCGGTGATCAGGCGAGATGCAGGTTGGGAAATGCAGAAGTCCGTCAGGGTTTCAGTGGTGCATCTGGTAGGCGTAAGACAGCATCTTTACCATCAGAGCCATCCGGGTGCGTCTGGTAGGGGTAAGGCTGCACCTTTCCCATCAGAGCCGTCCGGGTGCGTCAGGTAGGGGTAAGGCTGCGCCTTTCCCATCAGGGCCGTCCGGGTGCGTCTGGTAGGGGTAAGGCTGCGCCTTTCCCATCAGAGCCGTCCAGGTGCGTCTGGTAGGGGTAAGGCTGTGCCTTTCCCATCAGAGCCGTCCGGGTTCAGTGGTGCCTCTGGTACGGGTAAGACTGCGTCTTTCCCATCAGAGCAAAGTTGGTAAAGTTACATGGGTTTTTAGGGTCCCAAATGGTAGATGGCTTTAGGGCACCCATACAATAGATTGGCTCATTCCCTTGGAACCAACAATGAAACATAGATGGACCAGCCATTTGCAATCACCTCAGGGTGTGTGTGTGTGTGTGTGTGTGTGTGTGTTAAATTGGGATCTCCCCTCTCCTTCTCTAAAGAGCGGGGTGTTCCTGCCCAACCCGCTGCCGGATTGATCAAGCAGTCTGTGTTCATCTCAGAGTCACATGAAGAAGGGTACCGACACTCCATTGTGCCTCAGTCTGATCAGGAGTGTTAATTGTGAACGACTCCGCAGGGGGCCCAGTCTCATGATCAGAAAGCCAGAGTCAGTGTCATGGTTTTAACCCTGTTTACCTACGCGGTCGTTTTCCTTGGTGGCCACGCGAGGGCGCTGCCCTTTTGGTAGATGCTTGCTCCGCCCTGCTGGGTTTGCGTACCTTCTGTTAGCATTTACTCCTGGGCGTGGTCACTGCTATTTAAGCCTTCCGTTTCATTCTATCGGGGCTTCTATATTGATTGTTTGTACTGTGGTGTATTGTGCTGTATTGTGTGTGGTATTATTTCAGCCCTTTGTATGTAAGTCAGTATTATTTTCGGTCTAGGTTTTTAAGGAGACCGTTTTGCTCCGTTGTGGTTAGTTGGAGTTATGCGGGACTCGCCTATGTGGAAGTAGCTATTTGGTCTCGTCCCCCCTGGCGTATCTGCCTATGTGGACGTAGTTATTCAGACTCTTCCCCCCTGGCTCTTTTCAGTCCTCGCTTCCTGGTTTCTCCTTTTTAGTCCGTTTGCCTAGTGTTTGCCTTTCTATGTCTCTTTCTCCTCTCTCTGCTTTCTTCCGTGAAGGCGAGAGGAGTATTGTTTGTTTGTATGCATCTACGTGGTAGGTTTTTACTAAGAGACAGGGCTACTGATTTTAGGGCTTTATTTATTGGTGTTAGTTATTCGTACCATTTGGCTACTCGCCTATTTTATCGCCTCATTGCTGAGGCAGGGCTTATTTCCTGCTGGCTGTTTAGTTACCCATCTCGTGTGCCAGTTAGTAGTTTCGGTACGGTTGTTTCCCTGTTTTTGTCTCCTCGGGGACTACGTTCCCCTTTGTTGTGAGTCAGGGTTATTTATATTATATTGAGGCAGTGCTTGGTATTAAGTTTGCGTGGTCTTTTGTTGCAGCTGTCCTGTTCGCCTTTCTACCTGCGAGACGATTTTGTTGGGAACTTTTGTTCTGTTTCGTTCTCCGGGTGTTTGCCTCCTTATGTGGAGCTTGGGCGATGTTGTGGACGTGTTTGTGTGTGACTGCGTGTCTTCTTAATATAGCCTCGGAACGTTAGCTCTCTGTTCCATTTCGCCTCGTTCATATTTCTTTACTGAGAGGCTTGGGCTTTTGTGTTCTCAAGTAAGCTTGCGTTAGTCTCTATGGAGAGTAAAGTTATGGGACGACGGTGCTCCGTCGGCTCGCCTGTAAAATGTTTCTTCCTCCTGGAAGATCGGGTGTTTACCCTCTTTATTTTCTCATTTGACTGCTAGCCTATGATACTAGTCCTGGAACGTTGGATCTGTTCCTTTCGCCTCCTCAGCTTCTTATTATTTTGCAGTGTTTGTGGACATGTTTGTGTTTGACTGCGTGGTTCTTAATATAGCCTCGGAACGTTAGCTCTCTGTTCCATTTCGTCTCGTTACATGTCTCTTTACTGAGAGGCTAGGGCGTGTGTTCTCGAGTAAGCTTGCGTTAGTCATTATGGATAGTGAAGTTATGGGACGACGGTGCTCCGTTCGGCTCGCCTGTAAAATGTTTCTTCCCCCTGGGAGATCGGGTGTTTACCCTCTTTATTTTTCTCATTTGACTGCTAGCCTATGTTACTAGCCCTGGAACATTGGATCTGTTCCTTTCGCCTCCTCAGCTTCTATCGTATTATTTTGCAGTGTTTTCTGACTGTGTTTTATGTTGGTTCTTACGCTACTCGCCCGTTCTTGTGTCGTTACCGAGATAGGGCGCGTATTATTTCTTACTGTTCAGAATTCTGTCCTTGCGCTCTATTTGGCGTGTGACAGTCAGCCTGTTAGTAGCGTCTTATTGGTGTTCGTTGTTCGTTGTCTTGTCTCCTCCCTTATCTGCGGGGTATCCCGCCTTAGTGGCCTAAGGGCTTAATGAATCCCCTTGCTGCGTTTGGCTCCTCCCACCTCACACGTCACGCCCCATTACAGTCAGCTGTAAACATGTTTGTATGCCTACCTTATAATGAAACTTATTCATCCATTCCGTTATTTCAACAATTGTAAAATTATAACATAAATCAGGAGAAACTTGTAGAAAAGCGTCTTTGTGCTGCCCCTAACGGTTGAAATTTCCTTTCTGCTGCCCGCTCTGGCCCTGCCCTAATCATGACATCTGAGTACCTATTTCTTCGTACTACTACGTCATATAGATAATTGTTGTCGGCACCTGATTGGTTAGACCCGCTACGTTACTTTTGTTTCGGCTCAACTTTTTAAACCGGAACAACGTTGCATCCTGTTCATAAAGTTATTCCACCTAAATAGTCCACTAAAATATGTTTTTGAAGATATTTGAGGTGAGAAATAGGCCATGTGGTTGCTGAATCTTGATTCATATTTGATGTGCAACGTCTAGTTTGACAGTTTGATCCGAGTTATACGAAATAATTTGTACAATCCTACATTAATCTATGCAAATGACGATGGACACAGCTCCTCCGCCCCCACCCCTCTCCCTCGCTCACCCCACAAACTATTTTTCAAAATTGTTTCGTGGGCGGAGACAGGCTGAAACAGTGGGTGTAGTTACCCTTTAAGTGCTGAGTAATGGAGAATGCCGGCACACCACGTGGCTCTCTGGGACCAGGGTTGAAGACCCCCGGCTCAGTGCCAAGTGACTCTAATCTGTACAAACTGCAAGAATTCCTACTCTGAACTGCTGTGCTACTTTCCAGGTTTAGGACAGATATGTGGATAACACTGGCTGCTCTCCTGAGTGTGCTGATGATGCTCATTCTTGTCATCTCAATAACTGCCATCAGGCCCGGTTCTAGACTGTTTTGATTGGGGGGGCATGAAGAGATGTTGGTGGGGCACAAAGGGGAACGAATTAGCGGGGGGTCTGGGGGTCCTCCCCCAGAAAATTTTGAGCCTTTTAAAACTTATTTCCTGCATTTCTACACAACCTCACACAGGGTATTTTCTAAAATAAAATGTTTAATCTATCGGAGAGAATCGCTGCGCATATAGCTGCCCTGGGCGAGTTGGAATCACGGTCGGGCTTGGAGGAGTTGCGCCCTGAATAAGGACATGACCTCTGTCCAGTGGCGCCCCCAGCTGTACGCAGAGTATACGCAGTCTGCGTACCTTAGCAACAACAGCAAAATTAGTATTTCCATTAAAACTGACTTGAATTGTCAAAATCTTTCCGTCTCTGTTTCTACGATGTTGAGGAATGCTATTTGCTTATTGTCTTCGTTGTATTGCCTGGTTATTGTATTTAACAAGTTTTGCATATTTCAAACATTTGAAAGTGATTGGAAGACACAGTTGAAAGTGATTGGAGGACCACCTTTTTCTTTAGACCGGGAAAAGTTTAGAGTTGCCTTTTTACTTGTCAGTCAAGATAACTAACTTAAACGAATACAGTAATTGACGTTAGCCAAATATGTCAAAGAAAAGAAAGCAGCTAAGCATTGTGGAACTGTTGAGTCTGAAAAAGAATGAAAATAACAATTCGGAGAATCAGCTTTCGGAGAACCAGTCCTCAGCTGAGGATGAGTTAGCCCCACCGGGACACGAGCTACCCACCAAAATGTTCTTTTATTTGCAGTGTCTTGCTCTCTCTAACACACACACAATTGGCGTGCATATAATATATTATTAGAAATTTAAGCAGTGAATACATTTTCTTGAGCATGTTCGATAGTTACATTGACTTGTCAGAAGTGTTTTCATTGTGTTAACATTAACTGTGCTGTAAGTCGCGTAACAGCTTGTTGCGCACAACATTTCCATTCTATTGTGAGGTCTCCGGTTTTCCTGATGAAATATCAGGCTACTGTAATTACGTAACATCTTTTTGCGCGCAACATTTCCATTCTATTTTGAAGTAGCCTACGTCTCTCCGGTTTTGCTGATGAAAGATCAGACTTTAACGTAGGCTAGGCCTACTCCTACGTTAGAACTTGTAATATGCGACCTTATGAGTGCAAAATATATCGGTAAATTGCGTTGTAACGTTAGTCCTAAGTATTGGCTTTGTTTTCATGTAGCTATGGCTTGGCTTACTCTGTTGCGTACGCCTGGAACAAATCCTGCGGGCGCCCCTGCCTCTGTCTACCACCGGCTGACGGGGTTGCAGCGGTGATTCTCTAGCGGTTGCTACACGGGGGAATTGAATTAGAATAGGGGTTCAAATTTTTTTTTTTTTTAAAACACGTAGGCTAGCCATATCAAGAGCCGATGTAATTGCCTTCTCATGAGCAAGAATAACCAGGTTTTGCTTTCGCCCATGCAACATGGTATGGTGGAAGGGGTTAAAGATGCAAGATAACTTGGAGACATAACTTGTTGCAGATGAAACCGATAATATACAATTTTCAAACGGTCACATGCACATTTTCTCCTCTCGCTGAGATTACTGTTTTTGTACATAATCCCTGACAAAAATAAAAGCAATAAACAAAAACTTAACTAAAGTTAAACTAACATTTAGAACACTAATTTGCTTTGCCCTATGTGTGTTCAATCTGAGCCATCAGAGTTCACAGTTGTCATGGCAACACCCCTCCCCCTCGGCATGACACTGAGACTCCGAGAGACACTCTGTGCAGCGGACGGGTCTGCTTCAGAGGTCTGGAAGAGGGGGTGAGCAGTGGGAGACTTTGGAGGCGGGCTGTAGGCTGCCCACCCAATCAGAAGTTAGAAACGGTACTGGTATTTTCTGTGCTATTTTTCCATTGGCTGTACAAAATTTATTTTTTTTCTTAACTTTTGATTGGGTGGGCAAGACGCACGTTTGGGTGGGCTGAGCCCACCCCTGCCCATAGCTACCGCCGGCCTTGACTGCCATTGTGGTTCATCACAGAAAGAGAGACGAAAGTAAGTTTACCGGATACTGGTCATGGACCAGAATTCATAACGGTCAAGTCTGTAACGGCCTTAACCCAGAGGCCAATATTGATTATCTGCCAAGCGATTTGATGTATCTGTTGTTTATGTACGTACATATCTGTATACAATACACTACATATGAATATGAGGAAGTCTGAGAATTAGTGGCCTTGAAGAAATTAATATTTAATTCATCAAATTATCTATATTTCACACATTTATATATTGCACCTAACATGATTGGGATTTTGTCCTTACAGAAATTGTGACTGCATGCACTAAACAAGAGAGCTGAAGTCTTTATTTGAAATCTATTACTGTGACTTGAATAACTTTCTAATGAAGTCTCAGACGTCATGTGGTATAAAGTGCTGAAATATCTTTTAGACATTACATTACATTCATTTAGCAGACGCTTTTATCCAAAGCGACGTACAGTAAGTGCATACAGAGACATCATCAAGATCACTACAGAACAGACAAGACAAAGCACATCCTTTCCATAATGTAGCAGCTATCCCTAGTAATGAACGTTGACTGTAGTTCACAGTAAGCTGTGGGTAAATCAGCAATACTACACTTCTATTCTAAATACTATTATAAACTATAATAAACAGACAGGAAAAACACAGGGAACTAGTAAACACAGGGAACTGATATTCCTAGGTTAGAAGGTGGAGTCTGAAGAGGTGTGTCCCAAGACAAGACATGTCCCAAGACAAGTGTCACCTTTATGAATTATCATTTAAAAAAATACAATTTACAGCCATAATATAAGAACAAAAATAGCTTATTTTGCACTCAGGAAACTGAGCAATATTAAAAGTGTTATGTCTGCATAAAAGCGTGGTTGTTGTGCTTATTTCCATAGAGAAAAGTGGAACTGTGCCATGTGATAGGTCTTCCTCGTTCCTCTCAGTAAGTGCTATATAGGATCTTTTCTGACTGTGCAGTCTTGTTTTGTTTGTAAATGTCCCAAAGTGCATGTCTACTGCTATTGTATCTAAATGTAATGTCTACAGCTAATGTCTGAATGTAGTGTCCACAGCAAATTGTTCAAAATGTAACATCTACAGCTAATGTTTTTGAGTTTTAATGTCCACAACAACTATATGTGTAGATCCTACAACTAAGTGTATATAACCCCTGCCAAAATTATGGAATCACCACACTGAGAGGATGTTCCAGCTTTTTTACTTTGTAGCAAATAAATAAATCACAGATATTACACATAACAATTTTTGTTTAATAGCTGAACATTCTGACTTTGTGAAAGATACCTCAAACAAATTAAATTAAACTATTTTAATTAATGGCATATTTTTTTCCAGATCAAGTAGAGGAAAAAATTATGGAATCACTCAATGTTGAGGGAAAAATTATGAAATCAACAAAAAAAATCACAATTAGTACTTTGTTGCTCCTCCTCTGGCTTTTATGACGGCCTGAATTCTTTGAGGCATGGACTTCACTAATGAAAAACAATATTCTCCATCAAGCTGGTTACAACTTTCTCGAATAGCAGTTGACAGATGAGCTTTGCAGGATGGAGCCTTGTCATGGACCAATTTTTTAAATTTCCACCATAAATTTTCAATCCGATTGAGATCCGCACTGTTTGCTGGCCATGTCATTGAGTTGATATGCCTTTCCTGAAGAAAAGCTTTAACACTCTGATCTGTGGCAAGATGCATTATCATCCTGAAAAATGACTTCATCATCGCCAAACCTATTTTCTATCGATGGAATGAGAAAAGTGTCCAAATTTCAGTGTACACCTGTGCATTGACTGTTGAGGTAATGATTGCCATCTCGCCTGGTCCTTTACCTGACATGCAACCCCATATCATAAATGACAGGGGAAATTTGATTGTTTTCTTCAGGCAGTCATCTTTATATGTTTCATTAGAACGGCACCAGACAAAAGTTCCAGGATCATCTCCTTGGTCAATGCAGATTCGTGATTCATCACTGAATATCACTTTCATCCAATCATCCACACTCCATGATTGCTTCTCTTTAGCCCACTGTAACCTTGTTTTCTTCTGTTTAGGTGTTAGTGCTGGTTTTTGTTTGGCTTTTCTATATGTAAATACCATTTCATTCAGCCAGTTCTGTCACAAACATTGACTCCTGTTTCCGCCCATTTGTTTTTCATTTGTTTTGTTGTCCATTTTCTATTTTCAAGGCATATTGCTTTGAGTTTTCTATCCTGATGCTTTGACATCTTCCTTGGTCTACCCGTATGTTTTCCTTTTATAACTTTCATATGTTGTTAATACTTGCACCAAATTTTAGACAAAGCTGACTGGGAACAACCAACATCTTTTGCCACACTCCGTGTTGGATTTCCTTCTTGAAGGAGTTTTATAATCCTTTCCATTTTTTCAATTGACAACTCTCTTGTTGGGGCCATGTTTCCTTTCAATTAGCAAAGTCCAACAGCTCATTAAGGTCTGTAAGCACTCTGTTTTAACTGCAGACTAATTTGCATTTTAAGACTTGTTGTTACGACCCCGGAAGAGGACTGAACCCAAATGCAACGACAGGAGACAGGAATGCAAAAACTCAATATTTATTTATGCTCAGGGCAGTCCTGAGCATGGGGAGAAAGGCAATGGCAGTAGAAGTTCCAAGCCGGGAACTGGACTCAACCGGAACCTAAGTATTGCTTCAAGCCAGAGCTGGACTTGACAGGTCACACCGGAATTGTTCCAAGCCGGAACTGGACTTGACGGACAGGATGGACTTGACAGACAGGACAGAGTGTGGGAGCGCTAAGCATCCAATAATTTAGGCTTCGAACTAAACTCCTGAAGCGTAGGGAGAACAATTAATACAGACAGTCCAGTAATGAATGTGCGGGAGCAGAGGGAGCAGGGAAAGTCAGGGGTGATGATGGCAACAGGTAACCGGGTTGTTTGGAGCAGGGGATGAGCGGGAGCGGTAGCGGTAGAGCAGGACAGTGCAGCGGAGCCCGGGCAGGACGCCAGCATGGCAACAGGGCAGCGGCAGTAGCAGCACGGCAACAGCAGGGCGGCAGCAGCGACAGCAGAGGCAGGAGCGACAGCACATCAACAGCACCGTGGCATTGGCTGTGAGCGGGGACCGCCGCAGGGTGTAATAGCAGAAGCCCAAGCTGCATGCACAAGCGTCAGGTGGAAGGCAGGTAAACCGCACCACAGGCAGGGATTCACGGACAACTGCAGACTGGCAGACTTTAAGCAGACAAAGGTGGTTAGCGAGACAGAATAATGAACAGCGGGTTATGCCGTTCAGACTGAACAGACTTAGGACTTCAACAGTTCAGCAGAGTGAATTAACACCGAAACAGAACTAAACTGTATGACAGAGAACCAGACAGGACCAGAGGTTTCAGACTACAAACGATAACGAACTGGCAAAGGACAGAAAACACCGGGTGACTAAATGCAAGCATTAATTGGAATCAATTAGGAAAAGCGTGCGAATGTATGCGAGAGTGATGGAACAGAGTGGAGAGTGAGGAATGCATGCGAAACGGGGGAATGGGATAGGCTGAGACAGGAGTAGTGAAGCAGAGTGATACAAATGGGAGAAACACGCCCAACCTGCAGCACGGGGGAAAACACGGACAATGGAGAGACAAACACGAAACGGGGAGAGGGAAAACACGGAGAAACAACAGGATGGGAGTGGAATGTTACAGTACCCCCCCCTTAACGAACGCCTCCTGGCTTTCACGGAGGCTTGAGTTTGAGGGGATGCTGTCTATGGAAATCGTGGATTAGGGAGTGATCCAAAATAAGGCTTTTATGAAGCCAGGACCGTTCTTCGGGACCGTCCCCCTCCCAGTCAATGAGATATTGGAAGCCCTGGCCTTTACGGCGGATGTCAAGGATGCATCTTACCGTGTAGGCCGGGGCGTTGTAAATCATCCGGGGCGGTGGTGGAATGTCCGCGGGAGCACTGAGGGGGCTGGAGGCGACAGGCTTGACCTGACTGACATGAAGTGGGGTGAATTTTGAGTGAAGCAGGGAGTGAAAGTTTGAGGTTACCGGATTGAGGATACTGAGGATGGTGAAGGGACCGATGAAGCGGGGCTGCAGTTTTTTAGAGGTGGACTGCAGCGGGATGGTGGAGGTGGATAACCAGACCTGCTGACCGGGCTTGAAGGTCCGCCAGGCACTGGGTACGGGAATTGGTGCGGAGGAGAGCAGTGCGTGTCAGCTTCCAAACGCGCTTGCATCTGAGGAGGTGGGACTTGACGGACGGAACCGCCACCTCCTCCTGGACCGGCAGCAGGGGGGGTTGGTACCCCAAGGAGCACTCGAAGGGGGACATCCCAGTGGCAGTGCTCCTTAGGGAGTGTAGGACAATTATAATTCTGTGTTTCTTTTCCCAGTCCTCTTTCTGAGTAGGAAACTCTTTGTGCCTGCATAAAACCCCAAGAATGCCCCTATGTCTGTGTAACATTCAAATACTATCTTTCACTTCCCTTCTGGATCTCCAGGCTCCGGGGATCAAAGCGCAAGATAACAATAGGAGGGGGGTTAACAACCACCTAGCATAACCCCAGACGATTGCACATCGCAAACCACAAGCTAGGTGTGAACCCTGCTATCAGATAGCCTCTGATCGCGCCAGCACGGCGCCCAAAGAATCAATCGGCTCTCTTATATTCTGCGTAGAATATTACTGATGCCTAGCGGGCGTCCCCAGTATTTCAATGCTCATGAATGGAGAAAGTAGCCTCTTATTCGATATCACCAATAATGCAGTTTCTGATACCTAACGGAGCCGAATAAATAAAGCTGTGTCCAAGTCAGCCCACGCTGCTAATGAATAATCAACAATCTCCCCCTAAACTAAACCTAAAGTAATCGTGTTTAGTATGATTAGCCCCCAAAATTCATAACGAAAATCAAGAGACAAAATATCCATGTATTTTGTAGAGTTTGAGAGTTATCTAACCTAATCACATTCCCTTACTAATTTGTTAAAATTAGTGTGACCTGCCCCGGGCGGGCACTATGGCAAAGGAGGTGAAGGCGGATACTCCAAACAACCAATAGCAGCGTAGAGCCCCCCCCCCCCCCTAACCTGTCAGGTATTTTAGGGGGGCGACCTTTTGGTTAATTCCTGCGACCCACGCCTCCGATAGAAAGACGGAGCATCCATCCGAGTTTTACGTTCGGCTCAGAAGCTGCATTATCCCGCGTTGGGCATCCACTGGGCTCTTCTCTTCACCTTTTTCCTGGTTCGCGCCACTGCTTTTCCTGATAATACCGTTCCTACATTGTGTGTACCGCATCCCTTTGTTGAGTGTGATTGTATAGTTTTAATAGCTTAAATATAGTAGCGATGTGTGTGAATAGTAATAACATCAGTGCCTTGGTCTTCCTGTAACCCACTACAAGGAAAAGTGATATCGCATTTCTATTCCACGTTTAGTGTATGTGTTGTTTTAACGGCGATATATTGTAATATTAATATCGCTATATCCCCGTGTCCGTATTTTGTTATATTGTGTTGAATGCTAGTAGTGTAACACTGTTAGAGTCCCGGCAGATTCCTGCATCCCCCTATTAAACCTAATTGATTAAACGAAATGTTTGGACCTGTTTCCTCTCTCACGCTGATGGAGTGATCCACTAATAAAGTCACATTGAGACATTTGAATGTTATAAGTGCCGAGGGGGAATTCCCTCACGGTACATCACGTGTTTAAGGTTGATAAAGGGTGATCTATAGTGACTTGGGTTCAGTATTCAGAGTACTGGGCTGCTAACAGGGCAACTGAAGGTGATCCCTGAACAATGGTCCATAACTATTGTGTTGTAATTTAGAATAAATTGGTTAATTAAATTAATTCTAATTTAATGGATAAAATCATTCTGAATTACATACCATCAATCTGACAGGAGTTGTGGCCATACTCCACCCAGGGGAGGAATCGGCTCCAGGAGGAGGGGTTGCGTGCTGACACACACCGCAGGGCAGCTCCCAGGTCCTGGTTAGCCCTCTCCGTCTGGCCATTGGACTGAGGGTGAAACCCCCCCGATGACAGGCTCGCGTAGGCGCCCAGGGCCGCGCAGAACGCCCTCCATACCTGGGAGGAGAATTGGGGCCCACAGTCAGAAACGATATCACAGGGGATCCCGTGCAGCCTGACCACATGCAGCACCAGGAGCTCCGCCGTTTCAAAGGCGGAAGGGAGTATGGGTAAGGGGATGAAATGGACCGCCTTGGAGAACCGGTCTACGATGGTAAGGATGGTAGTGTTACCATCTGACAGGGGTAGACCGGTTACAAAATCGATACCGATATGGCTCCAAGGACGGCCCGGGACGGGGAGGGGGTGGAGGAGACCGGAGGGAGGCTGGTGGGATGCCTTGCTCCTGGCGCATACTGGGCAGGCGAGGACATAGGCACGGGTATCCCCCTTAAGGGTGGGCCACCAAAAACTCCTTCTGACCAGGGCGGTGGTCCTGGCGATCCCTAGGTGACAAGCCAGGCGGGAGGCGTGGACCCACTCAAGGACCTGGGAGCGGACGGAGTCGGGAACAAAATGGGTATTATTAGGGTTATTGCGGGGGTCCAGGTGGGAGGCCTGGGCGGCCTTCACGATTCTCTCGATATCCCAAGAGGACCGCAGCCCCCGACGCAGGCAAGCCGGTAGAATGGGCTCAGGGTCAGCAGTTCTGGCAAGGGAGGAGAAAACACATGACAGTGCGTCTGCATTGGTATTGGCGGGAACCAGGGCGGAAGGTGACAGTGAAATTGAATCTGTTAACCCTTTCGCACGTAAGTTCCAGATTCCAGACTGGCCCTCCAGCGTGAGTTATTTTTTTGCGATGTGTTCTCAGAATATGTGATGTTCTAAACCGTCATTATGACGCAACAAACAGATCTGCCTCTAAAATCCCCTGCTTATTTCCTTATTATTCGTCATCTAGTTAATGATTGGCTATCTATGAGGCTAACTATATTTATTTGTAAAGCACTTACTGTATATAAATGTATTGATTCTTGTTTGTATTATCTTTGAGAGTTGGGGCATACAAACCTGAATGATACACTACAGCTAATAAAGAAACATCATATACAAATGTCATCAAAAGGAGATAATAATAGCCTACGCGTCTTTTTTAAATGGCCACGATACTCACAAGAAAGACAGGACCCTTCAAGAAAATTAAGAATGTGGAGTTCAAATCAGTTTTCTCTCATAAATCAGGAAATAACATCTACAATATGCCTATTTTCTTCAATTTTACAACAAACCGGGCTAATACACATAACTAGTTTACTTTTACTCGGTGAACTAGGTGGCGATAATGCCCCGTGCGGAAGCAATTCGCCATTAACAAAATTAGAAGACTACGACTCTACTTATCAAACTGTTTGGAGTCGCCTTTCCGTCTGCATTACCTTCGGAGTTCCCGACTACCAGCTCGTAAGTAGAAATTGATTTTATAAATATATAGGTCTACGTATATATGTATATATTAGCATTTTATCTAAGACATTTAGCAGGCTATTGCAGTTTGTAAAGAAGTATTTTATTTTTCACCGCCACGATACCGTGCAGTTCAGTTCACTCATGTTCACGTTGCCTTCAGCGTGCTCGTAGCTGCTATGGCTTCACAACTGTGATTATTGTGAGGGTAGCGCTTATATTGTCATTTATTGAATTTATATTAGTAAAAACACACAGAATGTCTAAGATTAGTATGAGCTAATGTATATTTTTGATTTTGTATTGACCATTGATACTAAATGAGTAAATAAGCGTTACTTGGCATAATTTATGCTATGATAATACCATATTCTATGTATATATATAAAAAATACAGAAACCATGTTGCTTGTTTATAGAAAATTTAATTATATACAATGTAAATAACAACACAACAGTAACATACAAAGTCACAACAGTAAACAGACAAAGTCACAACAGTAACAGACAAAAAGCAGAACAAGAATACCAGAACAATAGTTAACTGAACACTGACACACAACCCCCCCCACCCCCCCCCCCACACACACACACACCCCCTAACACCCCCCCTAACTGAACACTGACACACAACCCCCCCACCCCCCACACACAACCCCTAACACCCCCTAACTGAACACTGACACACAACCCCCCCCCCCCCCCCCCCCCTCACACACACACACACACCACACACCACCCACCCCTAACACCGTCCTAACTGAACACTGACACACAACCACCCCCCCCCCCACACACACACACACACCACACACACCCCCTAACACCCCCCCTAACTGAACACTGACACACAACCCCCCCCCCACCCCCCACACACACACACACACACACACACCCCTAACACCCCCCCTAACTGAACACTGACACACAACCCCACCCCCCCCCCCCCCACACACACACACACACACCCCCTAACACCCCCCCTAACTGAACAGTGACACACAACCCCCCCCTCCCCCCCCCCCCCCCTTATCTCATCCTATCCTACCTCTAACTGTTCCAGAAAACAGGATTACAGCATGATTAGTACTGAGTTAGCTGGTATAACTGCACTAAGTGAAAACCGGAACAACTGTTCAGTCCATGTTCCAGATTTGGGAGGGTTCCGGATTTTACTCAGTGCAGTTATCCAGCTAACTCAGTACTAATCATGCTGTGTCACATCCCCCAACCCCCCCGGCCTAGTAATTATTTAGAGTATGGAACTCTTCAAAACAGGGAGCTGGACACAGGGCAGTGTCACATGAGGAACACATGTAACGGGTTAGTTTTCTCTCCCTTTTGCGTCGGGTGGTGTAGAGCAGACTCTGCAGTGCCGCCTTGTGCTCTGTTCCTGGGCTTCTGTAGGAGGCACAAAAGAGGGAAAGTGCCTCCCTGTGAGCCGCAGTGGGGTATTGATGCAAGGTCGCCCTCCAGTTGATCGCCGGGGTAAGGGATGCTCCTGGATCAACTCTTTCACCAGCTTCAGCCGAAAGTCCTTGTACGGCATGCGTTCCTCTATGGGTGAGTTAAAAACAATTTATTATTATTATTATTGTTTCATTATTATTTTTAATTATTATTATTATTTCTGTAGTTGGTTATTATTATTATTGTTGTTATTCTTTTTTGTTATTCTAAGTAGTAGAAATAAAAGTAGCAGTAGTAATAGTAGTAGTATATTGTTGATGTGGGTTCTTGACACTAAATGTTATTTCTTTACCAGACAGTTTTCGATGGACAGTAGGGGTGCAACGGATCACAAAACTCACGGTTCGGATCGTATCACGGTTTTGAGTCACGGATCGGATCATTTTTCGGATCAGCAAAAAAAAAAAAAAAGGAGACAAGTATATCTTTGCTTTCCATTTATTCTGTAAAACACTTAAAGCAAGGAACTTTTGCCCATGGTCTTAAATGAAAACAACATTCAATTCTATTTCTCGTTACTAGTTCTATTTTGTCCGTAGTTATGCAAAAACCTCTCGTTGGTAGTTCTGAAAACAATTGATTCTATATGGAAGCAAATAGTTCCTTCTCAACTTTATACCATAAAATTGGCACCAATTTTGGTTATTTTTGTCATTAGTTAGATTATTTAAGAAAATTGCATGAAACCCGCAACTCAATTTACCCATCTCTCTCCGTCTTGCGTTTTAAAAATGCTTTGGTCACGCAGCCTATTTTAAACAGCCCAGGCTAAGGAAATTGCATTTCACGATCTGCATCATGAGATGGGAACATCTGAAAAAAATAGCCTACTGTAGATACAGTTTGTTACTGTTAGATGTAACGTGTCATATCTAAGACATTTCGCTGGATAAAATGTTTTTTTTTAATATACAGATTAATGTGCTTTGTGAAGTAACTTGTTCGCATTCGCAACCAGCGTTGCTCACGTCAGCGTTACCTTACATTAGGTAAAGCCCTAGCGTAGCTGCGCCTAATCTCGCCACCTGATCCCAAACTCGCCACTTCGCTGGAGGCGCTATTTCCGTATCCGTCTCGTTACTCTACGATCAACACCATTCAAAAACGTAAGCTTTTTCTGAAGCTGAAACATTTAACTGTATAATCTGTGAATTTTCATAAAGATTCACTTACTTTGATGTTATGAAGTTTATATCAATCTCTAGATCACGTTGATCTTAAGGTTTAATCATTAGAATTCCCATTGGCGATAGAAATTTAATACGAGGCGACACGAACAATGTTCGCGGTTTTCGGTCTCCTCAGAAAGCTAAACGTCTTTCATTAATTTGCGAAGCTGGCAAATAGCTGAGCAACATTACGGAAGCCGAAATAGACTATAACATACCAATGAGTAAACCTATTGGTTTAAGTTAATTCAAAAGTATTTTCGCGTTAGGAAAATGTCTACTTGCTGAATCTCGTCAGAAGCGCTTCTGTCTCATCATAGCGCTCTTCTATTGTTGGGTCATGGTGACTTTGTTTTTGTTGCCTCATGTAATTTTTACAAATTGTGAGAATTTACAAATCATAAACTAATAAATGGGAATACAATAATTTTGGTTACCATCCAAAGAAATACTCTCCATAAACACATAGGGTAAAGTCAGCAAAAATGGTACTTTAGGTAAAATAGAAAAAAATAATACAATTCTAGGTATTATTCTGGGTACTCTTTAATAACCACTTAATAATAACCAATCTGGCTTTCAGTTATTGTGACAGGAGTACTTGATATGATAGTTTTTATGGGTTTGAGGTAACAATTGTGGGCAGGGTTAACCTTCAGCACAGGTTCATTTGAAGATGCACACGAGAAGCCCTCTGACATGATCTGTCACTTAAAAATAAAGGTACTAAACTCAGATTTATTGACATACAACATTGTATTATAATGTAATTCATGTGAAAACTTGCATTTAAAAAGCAGGCCATTTGTTTTTAATCAAGTGTGAAAGATTTACTTTCAAGAATGTTTTTAAAACATGGATTAATGAATTAATTCAATACCAGGTTTGTCTACTAGATAATTCAATACCAAATTTGTGGACACTAAGTCATGTTTTGATACAAAAACTTGTGGTATGTGAATATCTTTAAATTGGAAAAGGTAACCATCCCAAATCCTCTACTGTTTGAGTAATTAACAGAAAATGAGCTTGGTAAAAACAATTACAAGAACAACAAACTTTATTTGAACAGAACTCAAACATTAACAGAACATTGTGATAGAGAAGAATGCAAAGAAGAGGGAGAGCAGAGGAAAAGAGGAGAGTCTCTTGAAAAGAAAAAGAGAAAATTGGAAGAACCACAGAAAAAAGCAAAGGCAAAGAAAAAAGCAAAGGCAAAGAAAAGCACACCATCTTCCAAGAGCAGGGATATATGACAGCATCTGCAGCGAGTGCCGTTTACCGGAGCCTTTAAGCTTAAAGACAAAAACATAGCCTAAGGTTGAAATATACATGAAAAATATACATGCATAAATGAATAAATAAAAAATAATGCAAATGTAAAAGCTGTTAATGTGCTGTTCAGATAAATGTTAATATGTTACATATTACAGAATCAAAATAATGATTTAAAACACCACTGGTGTGTGTAAAGTTTTTTGGAGATGTTCTAGACAATATTTAAAAAAAGTCCCACTTTCGCTGACTTCACCATATGATTGTCCTAAAATAATTCAAATTAAACATTTAGTACATTGTCAGCTTTAATGACTGGAATGAGGGGGGGGAGGGGGGGGGTATGGAAAAGGTTTGCAACGGTTAAGCAAAACATGTATTCTTTCTCAATATAGATCAGTCAGTCAAGCTATGTCAGTCACCAACCGTCAGGCAAGAAAGTGGAGGGATGAGGACATGGTAAGAGCTATGGCAGCATGTCAGGGAGGGATGAATGTGGCGGCAGCAGCAAGGAAATTTAACATCCCTAGGAAGACCCTTGATGACAGGGTCAAAGGGCATATTCACCATGGGTCTAAACAGGGCCCTCCTAAAAAATTAAATCAGGCAGATGAAAAGGTGCTGGTCAGGTATGCACTTTATAGTGCAAGGCAGGGGTTTCCACTCACCAAGGCCATGCTCTTGTCTTACGCCCTCGCTGTGGCGAAGAAGAGAGGAACAGGTGTGTCCCTTGGACAGAAGTGGTGGCTGGGGTTCCTGAAGAGGAATGGTGATGCCCTTTCCATGAGGACCCCTGACATAATTGACCGTGGAAGGACATCAGCTACCAAACAAAATGTGGTGGAGGCATATTTTGAGCTGCTGCAGAACACAGTGCAGGAAAATTATTTAATTGACAAACCATCCCAAATTTATAATTGTGATGAAACATTCTTTCAAATGCACCGATCAAAGCTCAAGGTGTTAGTGCAGAAGGGAACAAAAGCCCCTTACCTTCAGGTTCCTGGAACGAGAGAGCACATCACCACATTGGTCTGCATCAATGCTGAGGGAGGAGATGTGCCACCATTCATCACCTTCCCAAAAGCATTTCCAGGGGGGAGGTACACAGATGGAGGACTGCCTAACTGCTTGTATGGCAAGTCAGAGTCTGGCTACATAGACAGTGAGCTCTTCGCGAAGTGGTTCCTGCATTTTCTAAAATATGCTGTTGAGGAGCGTCCACTGTTGCTCATCATGGATGGGCATAATTCACACCAGACTCTAGAAGTTGTGGAGATGGCCCTAGAGAATGGTGTGATTTTGCTCTGCTTGCCTCCTCACACCTCTCACGTTCTCCAACCTCTGGATGTTGGCATCTTTGGGCCTCTGAAAGCGGAGTTTGCACGTCTGGCCCTGAACATCTGCCACTTCAACAACTCCTTCATCTTATCCAAGAGAGACTTTGGTAAGGTCTTTCGGAAGGCCTACGAAAAATGCGTGGAGGAAATGCATGTAAAAAAGGCATTCAAAGCATGTGGCATTGTGCCCTTGGACAGCCATGCCATCAATTCCCAGAGGGTGATGCCAGCAGCAATAGTGGTGCTACCAGAGGACACAGTGGTGTGTGAAGCTGGACCTTCACCCTTGCCAGCAGCACCACCAGCTCCACCACCGCATCCTCTAGTGGCATCAGGGGACATCCCAGAGGACCTGGCTGATCTGCTCCATCCCATCAGCTACAGAAAAGAAAAAAGCACACGGATGACCACAAGCGCCCGTGTCATCACGGAGCATGAGTTTCACAGAATTCTGATGGAGAAGAATGCAAAGAAGAGGGAGGCAGAGGAAAAGAGGAGGGAGTCTCTTGAAAAGAAAAAGAGAAAATTGGAAGAACCAAAGAAAAAAGCAAAGGCAAAGAAAAGCAGCCCAGCACACCATCTTCCAAGACCAGGGATAGATGACAGCATCTGCGGCGAGTGTTGCCTACCGGAGCCTCCTCTGGACTGCAGAAACCCCATTGTGGAGTGGACCGAATGTGAAGGGTGTGGCGTGTGGTTTCATACCGCATGTTTGCAGTGGGACCCCAAGGAACCAACCTTTTTCTGTGATTACTGCAAGTAGGCTAATAATCACTGCCAGCCCCCCCCCCCCCCCATATTCAGGATTAGTTCAATTAGCGTTACAGGTCATTCTATTTTATTCTGTTATTAATATCTGAATTGTAACATATGCAACGTTTATTCAATAACAATTACTAATTAATCAATAATAAAATTATTAAATAATGTATTGTCTCTTTTGTTGGAAATGCATAATTTTGAAGTTTACAACCAAGATTTTCCCCATGAATACGAATATTTTTATACTGTTGAACAAACATGGTGACCACCTAGCATTTTATGCTATACTGTGAACAGCGGTGCAATACGAAAAACAAAATACATGTGCACCGAACGCATGCACCAAACGTAGCTACTTCGAAAGGGGCGCACTTACTGTGACCCATCACGCACATTTCACGTGCTTCTTTCATGTACCTAACGTTACCATGCTAGCTTGGCGACTAGACCAGAAAACTAGCATAAGTCTTTTCATATATAAAACTCATTAAACTTATATATGAAAAGACTTATGCTAGTTTTCTGGTCTAGTCGCCAAGCTAGCATGGTAACGTTAGGTATATGAAAGAAGCACGTGAAATGTGCGTGATGGGTCACAGTAAGTGCGCCTCTTTCGAAGTAGCTACGTTTGGTGCATGCGTATATATATAAAACTCATATTTCATATATAAAACTCATGAGTTTTATATATGAAAAGACTTATGCTAGTTTTCTGGTCTAGTCGCCAAGCTAGCATGGTAACGTTAGGTACATGAAAAAAGCGTGAAATGTGCGTGATGGGTCACAGTAAGTGCGCTCTATTAACGTTACAACAAATTCACAAATTCACAAAAGATGTACAGTCCATTTTGACTGCATAAACAGTACATAAAAAAATAACATCATAGCTACCTGAAAGGGGAGAAAAATCACGAGTGCAGGGATGATCTCTACCCTCAACAATGCCGTCTCATTAATGAGAGAAAGTACCGCGAATCTCCCCCTACTGCATGGATGTAGGCATAACCAATCAATTCGAAATCACTGTAAAAGGTTTATTAGTAGACTACCATTTTATCATTCTCATTCTCACATTTTAACCCATAAGATTAACCATATTAAAAATAAAACAATATTATAATTTTAAAATTCAACTAAGCTTCAGGATGACCTTTTAGCTCAATGAAATAATACATTCTTACTTGGCCCATGTAACATTGCTTCAACATTTAATGCATTTGTTTTGTTGTTGCATATAAATGAAAAGTAATGTTTGTAAAAATTGACACTATGGTACCAATCACTGATGGTAACAATCAAAGTATGATTGGGGAGGAGCAATCATAATAGTTCCACACAACGGAATCTAATTACACCTCTGGTAATTTTGAACAGGTAAAAGTAAGAGTGAAATATATTTAGTCTAGTTCTGTCAGTATTTAATTTGATCAGTTAAAACATTTACCTCTCTTTTTGTAGATGTTTGCAATGTAGCACAATGTGAATATTGGACTTTTATAGATGTATTCAGTGTTGCATCTAAATTAAAGTAGTGGTCTTGATTGCTACTAGATGGTAACAATCACACTGGTGGTGGTAATCAAAAGATGACAGGTACCTCCTTCCAAGTAGGTCTACCCCCCTACCCCAATCGAGTTACACATAAAAATATTGGAATATAATTATAAAACTGGACATTTTGAACAAGTAATAGTTCAAACAAAATATATTTAGTCTAGTTCTTTCGCAATTAATTTTTTCTGTGGTGTAAAACGGCGTATTTTCGTCGAATTAATTACGTGGCGAGTTTGGGCTCATGGAATGGCGAGATTGGGACCACAGGCGGAATCAATACGGAAGCGGCACAGACGGTCTATCGAGTCCATTTTAAAATACAAACAACAAACTAGCATAAATACAGTAAATCGCGTTTGATGGTCAGTAAGTGACATTTGAAAACGGGGCACACGCTGACTCTACCTGTGCCTTTGCTTTCTTTAAAAATGTGTTTTTAAAGGCAGGAGTTGTGAAAAAGTGGCGAGATTAGGCGCAGTTACGCTACTATGTTACGTTCATATTTCCAAACTCAATAAATACTGCACCTCTAACCACAAAACGTCTTTGCTAGATTAAAGTTGTTGTAACTAAGATATTTGGCGAAGACAAACTTTTCAAATCAGTGGATTTAGCGTTATTTGCCGGCTTTATTAATCAGCTGTTGGTGTTGCTATGGATACCATTCATATAAGGGTCGACTCTAATGGCGCTGGCAGCAGATAACGTAGACGGCGTATTAATTTAGAACGGTGATTAAAATGTTGCCAGCGCTACTTCATTGCCGGGCGGTTTAACAAAATAAATGCCCACCCTCCAGCCAATCAGAATCGAGTATTTATCCAAGCCATGGTATAATACTTTTAAAAGTACCAGCGGCAGTAAAACTGTAATTCACTATGATGGTTAAATTTTGCAATTAATCCGCGGTTTCACATGCGTGCCGAACCGTGGGGGGCGATCCGTACGGATCACGGATCAACTACGTTCCGTTACACCACTAATGGACAGTGTAGGCATTGAGGACTGCAGTGTCGAGCAGGTGAAAAAACAGCTTCTTGTACCACTTTGTACTTTTTCTGGCACAGTCAACGAAGCTGGTGATCATGTCCGCCCTGTCCACTGCTCCCATCTTCTTGTTGTAGTCGAGGACGCATGCAGGTTTCACCTTTGGCTCCCCGGTGAAGTGGTCCAGCCTTCCCGATTGAGCCATGGAAGAGGGGTGAACAGTTGTGAGGAAGTTCACATCCCTCTTGTCTTGCCACTTTACCGCCAGCTGAGTGCCATTCTCCCTGAAGGTGACCTCCCCTCTCTTAATTTTCTTTGGGAACGTTGGCATCCCCCTCCTATTCAGCCGGACTGTCCCACACGCCCCAGTCCCCTGGTGGAGTAAGTGCTGGAACAGCATAGGACTGCTGTACCAGTTATCCACATACAGGACGTGCCCTTTCCCCAGATGTGGAGCCAGGAGGGTCATAACCACAGACCCAGAGACCCCCAGTCCTTCAACTGATTCAATAGATGTTGTGGCCCCAGTGTAAATGACCATATCTTGCACATACCCCGTCACCACATCACACAGGACAAAAAACTTTATGCCAAACCTGTGGCGCTTGCTAGGGATGTATTGCCGAAATCCCAGTCGACCCTTCCACAACATCAGGGATTCGTCCACACACAGGTCCTTGTATGGGATGAAGGACCGCTTGAAGGCTGAGGTGAGGGCATTGAAGACGTTTCGGATTTTATTGAGGGGGTCTCTGGTGTCTGCATGGGCAGGCAAAATGTAAACACCGCAGGAGATTTAAAAAACGGTCTTGGGAGAAAACTGAGGCAAAAAATGGAGTGAGGAGAACCGGGTCAGTACTCCAGTACTCCCTCAGGGTAGATTTCCTGACCAGTCCCATCAGAAGGGCAATGGCGAGGAATGTGTACACTTCATTTAGACATGTAGGTACCCATTTGGAAAGTTTTCCAATTACGCCAATCGCTGTTTTTCCCTGCTGCTCACTGGCGTATCGGTTGGTCTCCTCCACAATCTCTCCCACTGTCTCTACAGAGAGAAACATCTTGAAGCAGTTTACTGCAGTGGGAGTCTCCGGAGGATTTTGGACACCAGAAATTGAGCTGTCAAACTCAATTCCTGGCCCAGGGGGAGTGAAGTCGACGGCAGTCCTCCAGTCACTGGACCTCACCTCCTCAACTGGCACCGGACCTTCAGGGCGGCTACAGGGGACTACAGATGGACCCTCCTCAGGGTTTTCCTCCACATCGTCATCTCCCTCCCCGAGCTCAGGGTTCCTCTCAAGGGAAACTAAATTTCGGGGTAGTCTCTCCTCAGAATCGCTGTCACTCCCACTTGATTCAGTATTGTAATCACCCTCATCGTCTGAATTAAAGAAAATTTCCCTAATTTCCTCATCAGTGAGTTCTCTTCGCCTGCTGTTCGTAAACATATTTATTCTGCGTCTGTACTCTAGCTCGCTGATACTGTTCTCTGATACTCTGATACTGGTGTTCAGACTGAGGTGATGGGTGCACGTGAGGGGTGCACGTAACCCCATATTCTAACAGCGGGAACACTTAGATAGAAATCAATGCAAGCAAAGAGCATCTCTGGTAAAAATATTTTATTTGCTCATCTTATATCATGCTAGTACATTTGATGAAAAGGTCTGACATTCCGATTCTGATATTTGTAAATTTGTTGTGAGAATTATGTTAATACAACATCTTGTTATCGATTTAAAAAAAAGCTAATGCTGAAAATAAAGTTTGGTCATGTACGCAGCCTTGTTTGTTTACACTCGTCATCAGGCAGGGCCATGGGAAAAACGTCATAACTAAATGCACCCCCAGACAAGCCGATGTAAAAATAAAAACTGTCTTTGTTACTTGCTTCGATAAATGTTTGGATAAAATGACGTTACGATATACGAGTACACGAATATGGAAATAAAACCAAGACTTTATTATCGCAAATGTGTAGCGTAACATTTCCAAATATGTACGTAGATATTTGAACGTGCAGGACAAGATGCTAACACGTAGCCTACTCAGATTTGTGAACGTGTACCCGCCATAGGCTGAAAATGTATTAGCAAATATGTACTCGGATACTTGACAGTGCTGGACAAGATGCAAATGTATAGCCTATCAAGATTTGTGAATGTGCATGTAAGTGAGATCGTCGGTATAATACAACTAGCTACGTAGTAGCCTAACCCATATGCATACACTGCAAATTAAACTAGATGACTATTCGGATAACAACTAACGTTAACAGAGTAACATTTGCATTTCAGTACAGCAATAAACGACTTGTAGGTACCGCACTGGAATCATGTTTGCACTTTTACATTAGGATGCAATTGTTAGCTTGTGTTAAGGAGGTTAAAAACCACCAAACTGCTAAGCTAGCTCAGTATTGATGTAACTAAAATATTCGATGCACAGCAGTGTCATTTATCGTTCATTTCAGCTTCTGAAAGTGCAAGTTGATGGCTTATTTTCCATAATATGCGCACCTCTGTGACGTGTCTAGACCGTGTTTAGCCGGCAGTAAACCATTGTGACCGCATTCTCAACGAAGCGTTCCAATGATACGTTCTAATCACATATTTGTGATGGTACGCGTTTGGGCCACGTCTGGAATGATCACATATTTGTGATGGTACGCGCGAAAGGGTTAAAGAATAGGGACCACCGGGCCTGACGGGCGTTAAGTCTTTTGGCAGACTTAAGATATAACAGGTTATGGTGGTCAGTCAGGACAACAAAAGGGTTACCTGCCCCCTCCAGCCAATGACGCCACTCCTCCAAGGCGAGTTTGATAGCCAAGAGCTCCCAATCCCCGACGTCATAGTTCCGTTCCGCAGGGGTCAGTCTTTGCGAGAAGTAGGCGCAGGGGTGAAGTTTGTTGTCCTGGGCGGATCGCTGGGACAGAATGGCCTCTACGCCAGTGTCGGAGGCATGCACCCCCACAACAAACTGGCGGGCCGGGTCAGGATGACAAAGAATGGGAGCCGTGGAAAACCGGACTTTGAGGAGATCGAAAGCTTGTTGAGCCTCGGAGTTCCAACGGAAGGGAATAGAGGTGGATGTTAGTTTTGTGAGGGGGGCAGCTGCCACACTGTAATTATGGATGAATCTATGGTAGAAATTGGCGAAACCAAGAAACTGCTGAAGGTGCTTACGTGTGGCCGGCTGGGGCCATTCTGTAACCGCCTTGATCTTCGCCGGATCCGCCCGGATTCTGCCCTCTTCAATGATAAAACCGAGAAAGGGTACAGTAGAGGTATGGAATGCACACTTCTCGGCTTTCACATACAGCTGGTTCTCCAGAAGCTTTTGGAGGACCTCACGGACATGACGAATGTGCTCCTGACATGACGAATGTGCTCCTGTGGAGTCTTGGAAAAAATTAGAATGTCATCGATGTAAACAAAAACGGACCTACACAAAAGGTCACGTAAGACATCGTTGACCATACTCTGAAAAACAGCTGGGGCGTTAGTTAACCCGAACGGTACCACCAGGTACTCGTAGTGACCAAGAGGGGTATTGAACGCCATCTTCCACTCATCCCCCTCACAGATCCGGACCAGGTGGTACGCGTTGCGGAGGTCGAGCTTAGTAAAAATGACAGACTGGTGTAAAGGTTCAAATGCAGAATTAATAAGAGGAAGTGGGTATTTGTTTCATACAGTAACCTCATTGAGCCCCCGGTAATCGATACAGGGTCGGAGCGACCCGTCCTTCTTCGCCACAAAGAAGAACCCTGCCCCCACCGGAGATGAAGAAGGTCGGATTATACTTGAGGCTAATGAATTGTGAATGTATTTTTCCATAGCTGTTTTCTCCGGACCCGACAGGCTGAAGAGACGGCCGGAGGGTAGTTTGACTCCAGCCAGCAGATCGATACAGCAGTCGTAGGGTCTGTGAGGAGGCAAGGATATAGCACGTTATTTGCTAAAAACCTGAGACAGATCGTGATAATGATTGGGAACACCGGTTAGATCAGGTGTGGATGGGTTAGGAGTGGCTCGCTTAACCCCCGGGGGGGGCAGAGCTGACCGTAGGCAGTTAGCTAGACAGTGAACGCTCCAGTCCTGAACTTGACCGGAACGCCAGTTGATGTGGGGATTGTGGAGGCGTAGCCAGGTTTGACCAAGAACCAGAGGAGACTGTTTTGAATGGATGAGGTAGAATTGAATGGTTTTGTCATGGTTGCCAGACAGCACTAGCTGGAGGGGAATGGTGGACTGGGTGACTAAAGCCAGACTCCTACCGTCCAAAGCGAGTGCGGTGATGGGTGAAGACAGTGATTCAACAGGATTTCCAGATTCCTTGACAAAGGTGGTATCGATGAAGCTGGCGTCAGCTCCGGAGTTGACAAGGGCGAATGAGGAGGCGGTTTGGCTCCTCCAGAGGAGGGTTGCTTTTAATTAGACTCGGTTCTGGACTGAATGGACAATGGAGATAGGGCTCGCCAGTGTGCCCAGTCTTACTGGCGAGCCACGCCTTTCGGGCGAATCGGACAAGTGGCAATGTGATGGTCCGGATTGCCACAGTACATGCATGAGTTGGTGCGGATTCTTCGGCGACGCTCTTCGGCGTCGATGGAGACTTTGCCCAACTGCATGGGTTCCTCGTCAGAGGGGGTGAGTGATGAAGCAGGAGCTTTAATGGAAGGGGCAGGGTGACTGCCGTGGAGTGTGGAGAAAGGACCGCGTGAAGGGTTCTTCTTCCTCTCCCGGGCCCTGGCCCGGAGACGATTGTCGATCGAGATGGCGAGGCGAATGAGACTGTTTAATGAGCTGGATTCATCCCGGGTTGCCAACTGGTCTTTTAATTCCTCATTAAGAGCGGTGTCGTTCCATCCCGCTTCGGCCGCTAGGGTGTGGAATTGGACCGCCATCTCAGCCACACTGCGGCTGCCCTGACGCATCTGAAGGAGGCGCTGGGTAGCGTCTCGCCCACAGACTGGATGGTCAAAGACGCGGCGCATCTCAGAGGTAAAGGTGGGGAAGTGGAAGCAGGCAGGTGACTGACTCTCCCACAGCGTCGTGGCCCACTCCCAGGCACTCCCTCCCAAACTGCTCATGACGAACGCGATCTTACAGGTGTCTGTGGCGAAGGAGGTGGGCTGAATGCGGAAGACGATGTCGCATTGCAGGAGGAATTCACGACACTTCCCCACCCTCGGTAGAGCTCAGGGTGTTGAACACGGGGCTCTCTGCCAGAAGAGGGCGCTGGCGCCTCGGACTGCAGCTCAGATGGGGATGGAGCCGGAACCGCTTGGATCCTCGGAAGAGGCTGGTGGAGCGACATCTGACTCACTTGGTCCGCTAGGCCCTTCAGAGTCTCCAAAACATCATCCAAGCGGCTGACAGCGGTCTGGCAGGCGAAGGCATGACGGATCTGCTCCAGGTCGGCTGGGTCCATACTTCTGGCCAGTTCGTTCTGTTATGACCCCGGAAGAGGACTGAACCCAAATGCAACGACAAGGAGACAGGAATGCAAAAACTCAATATTTATTTATGCTCAGGGCAGTCCTGAGCATGGGGAGAAAGGCAATGGCAGTAGAAGTTCCAAGCCGGAACTGGACTCTTGACGGACAGGACAGACTTGACAGACAGGACAGGGAGTGGGAGCGCTAAGCATCCAATAATTTAGGCTTCGAACTAAACTCCTGAAGCGTAGGGAGAACAATTAATACGGACAGTCCAGTAATGAATGTGCGGGAGCAGAGGGAGCAGGGAAAGTCAGGGGTGATGATGGCAACAGGTAACCGGGTTGTTTGGAGCAGGGGATGAGCGGGAGCGGTAGAGCAGGACAGTGCAGCGGAGCCCGGGCAGGACGCCGGCGTGGCAACAGGGCAGCGGCAGTAGCAGGGCAGCGGCAGTAGCAGCACGGCGGCAGCAGCGACAGCAGAGGCAGGAGCGACAGCACATCAACAGCACCGCAGCATTGGCTGTGAGCGGGGACCGCCGCAGGGTGTAATAGCAGAAGCCCAAGCTGCATGCACAAGCGTCAGGTGGAAGGCAGGTAAACCGCACCACAGGCAGGGATTCACGGACAACTGCAGACTGGCAGACTTTAAGCAGACAAAGGTGGTTAGCGAGACAGAATAATGAACAGTGGGTTATGCCGTTCAGACTGAACAGACTTAGGACTTCAACAGTTCAGCAGAGTGAATTAACACCGAACCAGAACTAAACTGTATGACTAGGACTTCAACAGTTCAGCAGAGTGAATTAACACCGAAACAGAACTAAACTGTATCACTAGGACTAGACAGAGAACCAGACAGGACCAGAGGTTTCAGACTACAAACATTAACGAACTGGCAAAGGACAGAAAACACCGGGTGACTAAATGCAAGCATTAATTGGAATCAATTAGGAAAAGCGTGCGAATGTATGCGAGAGTGATGGAACAGAGTGGAGAGTGAGGAATGCCTGCGAAATGGGGGAATGGCATAGGCTGAGACAGGAGTGGTGAAGCAGAGTGATACAAACGGGAGAAACACGCCCAACCTGCAGCACGGGGGAAAACACGGACAATGGAGAGACAAACACGAAACAGGGGGAGAGGGAAAACACGGAGAAACAGCAGGATGGGAGTGGAATGTTACACTTGTGCCGGTATTTGTTTTAGAAATGCAAATTACAAGGTGATTCCATAATTTTTTCCTCAACATTGAGTGATCCCATAATTTTTTCCTCTACTTGATCTGGAACACAATATGCCATTCATTTAAATAATGTTATTTAAATTGTATTGTTTGAGGTATGTTTCACGAAGCCAGAATGTTCAGTTATTAAACAAAAATAGTTTTGTGTCACATCTGTGATTTGTTTATTTGCTACAAAGTAAAAAAAACTGCGGTGAACATCCTCTAAGTGTGGTGATTCCATAATGCCAGGGGTTGTAATACAGTGTGATGTTTTCTGCAGGGCTCCACCACCCAAGATGTGAGCAACATTGTCTACACCACAGTGAATTTCAAGACCTGTGAGGAGCCCACTGGACTGTATGCTAACCTCAAGATTCATAAGAGTGCTGCTGCAAGAAGCCCTCAGACTAACGACCATCAAGATTCCAGAGATACTGTGGAATACTCCACACTAGCGGTCAGGCAGTAGGGCCTATAAGAATGTCTCTAAGAAATGGTACTCAGCTCCTGTGTTCCTCCAATCCACGCTGCTTCTTAACTATGGAAGTTTACAATTTGGGAGTACAAATATTATTATATTGCAGGAGGACAGAATGCCAGTTACAACATTGCCCCTAGTTATGGCGCGTAAATGGGAATATCGCCAATTTTCAGCATTGAAATGGTCGAAACTATACCCCCTGGTTGTTTTAAGGTCCATAGAACACTTTCCTACTCTTCTTTGTTTCTGAGAACAGAGCAGGCAGGCTCCTTGAGCGGCTGGGCTGAGACGTACCTGATGTGCATGGTTTGCCACGCCCCCTAGAGAGCCCGGTTGAAATGAATGGGGAAATCACAACTAGAGTTGAAACATCGCGACTTCAAGATGAAATTTATGCTTGTTTGAGCTTTTCCAGGCAAATGAGCTATCTCACGAACTAGTGTCATGTCTTTTATAACATAAAATATAGTCCTATGCTATCATAAACCACCTAGCTTTACTTTCGTAGCGATTTTCTCTCCCTACCTCACTCTTCATCCACCAAAAGTGCAGCTTCACCTTGGCTGTGATGTTTCAAATCAAATCAGATCTAGGGCTTAAAGACCAGCATGGTAAAAACAGCCAATGTCCATGATAATAGAATTTGCAGCAGCTAGATATACCTAAATATACCTGCAGACGCAAGTATATTTAAAGCTTTAAAGGTCAGAAGAAAAACCTTAAAGTCTATCCTATACATAATCGGTAGCCAATGAAGTGATGATAGTACTGGGGTAATATGCTCATTTTTCTTAGTTCTAGTTAAAATGCAAGGGGCTGCATTCTGCACAAACTGGAGATTTTTTAGCAAGGATTTAGGGCAGCCAGATATGAGGGCATTACAGTAATCTAGCCCAGACGTAACAAAAGCATGGATCAATTTCTCTGCGTTCCCTTCTGATAGGAAGTGCCTTATTTTAGCTATGTTCTTTAACTGAAAGAAAGCTACTCTAGATATGTTTTTTATGTGCGCACTAAAGGATAGATCTGGGTCTATAGTAACAGCTAGGTCTTTCACAGCTGAGTTTGGAACAACTAAACAACCATCGAAATTTAAAGTAGATGTACACAATTTCTCCTTTTGTTTTTTTTGGACCTAAAACCAACTTCTCTGAGTTTAGGAGCAGGAAAATGGAAAGCATCCAAGCTTTAATATCTGCAATACAAGCCTCTGATCAAGAAAGTGGTAGTGCCTCACCGGGTTTCATGGAAATGTATATCTGTGTATCGTCCGCGTAGCAGTGAAAATCTACCCCATGTGCCCGAATAATATCACCAAGGGGTAGTATATATAATGAAAAGAGTACTGGACCTAGCACTGATCTTTGTGGAATACCATATTTCATTATTGAGTAACTGGATACTTCTTCATTTAATTTAACAAACTGCTTCTTATTGTATAAGTATGATCTGAACCAAGTGCTTGACCATTTAGTCCAACACAGCCCTGGAGTCTGTTCAGTAGAATGTCATGATCTATTCTATCAAAAGCTGCACTTAGTTCAAGGAGTACAAGAACAGACAGAGTTTTTGTCGGCTGATAATAGTAAATCGTTAATAACTTTAACAAGTGCCGTTTCAGTGCTACGGTAGGATCTAAATCCTGACTGGAATATTTCATGGATATGGTTTGAGCTAAGGTATGCACCAAGTTGCTTCGCAACATATTTATGCTTCGCACGTTTATGCCCAAATTTGGAGTTCCACCTTCCCTGGCTCTACTCATTGGCTGGTGACTGTGATATAGTGGACTGTGGACCTTAAAACAACCAGGGGGTATAGTTTCAACCATTTCAATGCTGAAAATGGGTGGTATTCCCCTTTAATACATGTTCAGAGGGTGCATCAAACTGGAATGTTTTGCATCAATGGTAGGAACATAGCGTGTTTAATATCAAGAATATGGAGGGGAGTATCTGGTGACTCTAAACCATCTCTGATGGTATGTGTGTCCTGGCATTAAAAATGTACGCATTGCTTGATTTTGATACTGTATATCAGTGAAACTGTCACGATCCTGATAGGGGCTGGACCTAAGTGCAACGACTCAGAGACAAAGGGGGACAGAAAAGGGAGTTTATTTAAGGGGCTTGGGGTAGTCCCAAGCCGTACACAGATAATACACAACAGTAGAACAAGGGTGGTTAGGGAGTTCTCCGGAGCTTGGAACTGCTCCAAGCCGGAGCTGGACTTGGATCTGGACCGGACGGTCCAACAGGAACTGGATCACGGGAACGTGGCGTTTGTTCCAAACCGGAACTGGGCTAGATACGGGGGACGAGTACCAAACCGGAACTGGACTGGTTCTGGACCGGGAGGTCCAACAGGAACTGGATCAAGGTACCACAACACAAACAGGGAGGGGGAAACAGCTACAGACTGGCAGGAACAATGCAGGTGGTTAACGAGACAGGAAATGAACAAACAGGAAAAAACCACAAACGAACAAGACTGGAGCAACAACAGCAGGCAGTGAGCATTTAAGCCCCTAGACAGAACCTAACTGAAGTTAGCAACAAGGACAGAGATTCAAGGAACAGAATTCAGGAGCACGTTACAGAGAAGCAACAAGGTAAGGAAGGCAACACAAGTAATGAACCAGCACTGGAGGGGAGACAACAGGTGGGTTAAATAGGGGAGTGTGATTGGAAACAATCAGGAAAAGCATGAGAATGAAGACATGGGTAATTGAACAATTGAAGGGTGCAGAATGCATGCCACAATGGGGAAAGGAGATAGGTTGAAACTGGAGTGGGTAAAAGGAGTGAAACAAACAGAGGGAACCCGCCCAGTCTGCAGCAACAGGGAAAACATGGACGAGGGAATCAAACATGACACGGAGGGACATGGCAAAACATGGAAAACGGACTGGAAGGGAACGTTACAGTACCCCCCCTTAATGAACGCGTTCACCCAAGACAGAACAGGTGGATGAGGGCTGGAACGTTCAGGAGGTCGGCCGCAGAGCAGGCTGAACCGCTCAGGAGGCCGGCCGCGGCACGGAACTGGAGGGCTGGAACGTGGCGGCACTGGGGGACTGGAACGAGGCGGGACTGGGGGACTGGAACGAGGCGGGGACTGGGGGACTGGAACGAGGCGGGACTGGGGGACTGGAACGAGGCGGGACTGGGGGACTGGAACGAGGCGGGACTGGAACGAGGCGGTACTGGGGGACTGGAACGAGGCGGGACTGGGGGACTGGAACGAGGTGGGACTGGGGGACTGGAACGAGGCGGGACTGGGGGACTGGAACGAGGCGGGACTGGGGGACTGGAACGAGGCGGGGACTGGGGGGACTGGAACGAGGCGGGACTGGGGGACTGGAACGAGGCGGGACTGGGGGACAGGAACGAGGCGGGACTCGGGGACAGGAACGAGGCGGGACGGGAGGGCTGGAACGTGGCGGGATGGGAGGGCTGGAACGTGGTGGGACGGGAGGGCTGGAACGTGGCGGGACGGGAGGGCTGGAACGTGGCGGGACGGGAGGGCTGGAACGTGGCGGGACGGGAGGGCTGGAACGTGGCGGGACGGGAGGGCTGGAACGTGGCGGGACGGGAGGGCTGGAACGTGGCGGGACGGGAGGGCTGGAACGTGGCGGGACGGGAGGGCTGGAACGTGGCGGGACGGGAGGGCTGGAACGTGGCGGGACGGGAGGGCTGGAACGTGGCGGGACGGGAGGGCTGGAACGTGGCGGGACGGGAGGGCTGGAACGTGGCGGGACGGGAGGGCTGGAACGTGGCGGGACGGGAGGGCTGGAACGTGGCGGGACGGGAGGGCTGGAACGTGGCGGGACGGGGGGGGCTGGAACGTGGCGGGACGGGGGGGGCTGGAACGTGGCGGGACGGGGGGCTGGAACGTGGCGGGACGGGGGGGGCTGGAACGTGGCGGGACGGGGGGGGCTGCGACGGCTGCATCGCCCTGGAAGCTGGCGGGCGACGGCTGCATCGCCCTGGAAGCCGGCGGCGACGGCTGCATCGCCCTGGAAGCCGGCGGCGACGGCTGCATTGCCCTGGAAGCCGGCGGCGACATCGCCCAGGAGACCGGTCGGAGGGGGACGGCGACAGCGTCGCCTTGGAGACCGGCCTGTGGCGACGGCGAGTGCATCGCCCTGAAGGCCGGCGATGTTTGCATCGCCCGGGCCTTGGTTCCCACCCAGGCAATGGCTCAGGTGCTTGTCCAGAGCATCCTGGCAGGCAAGTTCGCGCTCAAACTGCCTTACTGCATGGCCGAAGGCGGGGTGGAACAGGGACAAGAAGTCGGCTAGGTCCTCTTTAGGCTGGTTCATTCTGTCACGATCCTGATAGGGGCTGGACCTAAGTGCAACGACTCAGAGACAAAGGGGGACAGAAAAGGGAGTTTATTTAAGGGGCTTGGGGTAGTCCCAAGCCGTACACAGATAATACACAACAGTAGAACAAGGGTGGATAGGGAGTTCTCCGGAGCTTGGAACTGCTCCAAGCCGGAGCTGGACTTGGATCTGGACCGGAGGGAATCAAACATGACACGGAGGGACATGGCAAAACATGGAAAACGGACTGGAAGGGAACGGGACGTTACAGAAACAATTGAAAGGTTACTGTAGGTGATCATTGAACTCTATAATTATGAACATTTTCCATAAATTAGCAACACGACACAAGATACGGCATTGATTGTTGAACATTGTATATGAAAAAATAAGGTGAGTTATGACAAAATGTTCATCGGTTAAAATGTTCCTTGGTTGTGCTTAAGACTCAAAATAAAAATATAAATTTCCATTTAGAGGAGATTTTATTGGATGTTGGAGAAGACATTAAGAAGTTGTTAAAAGCATCCTTGATTAAACTGCGGCGTCTGTAAGCTTGACTAACATGGCCTCTGCTGGTGTCTTCTGCAATGTAATAGAAATAATCTTTCTAACTGACCCTGGCTATTTCATACTATATACTATACTATTTCAGTATAAAACTAAGAGTTACAGCCATCTTTTTGCTCAAATTTTAAATGTTATCCAAGTGTCGTATTAAAGAAAAAGATGAAAAGTAATACACACGCATTCCAAATTTTTTGTACATTAGGGTGAAAGAGCGAAGCGTGCAGTTTTACATACATACAAAAGTAGACTAAGTGTAACTATCTACTGATATAACAAACAAGGCATATCTGTAGAACAAGGGAGCATAGATGGAAATGAATGGTAAACAACACACAGATTAGTTTTGTATTGTTTTTTTTCCTTACACAGAGATGTCAAGGTGTGGAACAGCTTGCCAGCTCATTTAGAGACCCTCATGTGTTTAAGGCCTAGCTTTATACAATGCTGGTTAAATGATGAGCTTAGATGGGCTGACTAGCCTGTTTTCATCAGTGTTTTTATGTTCTTAACTGAGCTGCCATTTCTGCTCCTCATTCAGCTGGCTTGCCCTTTGTATAGAGTTATGTCCTGTAGCTATGCAAACTACACAAACAGGGTTTCCAGCCTCTATGATCTGAATGTACCTGCTGTCTCTTTCTTTTGATTTAGGGTTAATAATGTGTTTGGGCTCCCTCTGTATTTGGGACGCAGTGTTAGGGAATACTTTTGTTTCTATGTCTGTCTGCATGCTGTTTACCAGGTGCGGACAGGGCTGTATCTGTTTCTGAATATAATGCCATCTTCAGCTCTCATATATTTAATCAGCATAGTCATTTACATGATCTAAAATTTTAGCAAATTTCATATTAATCTCATGTATGACAGATGAATACTGTTCTTTGTGGAAGCAGAGTCTGGTCATAATTTCAATTAAAAATCAAATTGGCAATTTAATTTTGTTTTCATGACATAATTAAATTTAAAATGCAAAAGCCCACTTTGCATTTTCATTTTCAATGTACGTTACATTACGTTAATGTACGTATGCACTATCTGATAATTTGAAACTTTAAATGCAAAGTCAGTTTCACATTTAATTTATCTCACCCTCTATGGCACAACCCTGTCATAATTTAAATTTAAATTAAAAACATAAATAAATAAATCTTCACATTTGACATAGCAGTTTCTTATTGTAATGGCATGAACATGACAAAAAGTAAATGTAGAGAGGTTATAGTATCGCTTCTAAGAGTACCTGGAAATAAGATATCAAGAGTATTTTGATATCCTTTTATATAGTCATGATAGCATCACCTGTTTACCTGTGGAATACGTGTTTACCACAGAAGTTGGTTGAGAGAATGGCAAGAATGTGCAAAGCCGTTAGCAAGGCAAAGAGTAGCTACTTTGAATAATCTAAAATATAGACTTTGATTTAACACTTTTTTGGTCTTTGCATAATTTACTTTGTGTTCTCATAGTTTTGATGTCTTTATTATTGTAAAATGTGGAAAACAGTAAAAATAACGGGAAAAAAAGCTTCAATGAGTAGGTGTGTCCAAACATTTCACTGGTAGTATATTTTCAAATTGTCAGGTAAGGTGCATACATTAACTTGAAAATGAAAATGTAAACTGGGATTTTGCATTTGAATATGAATTATGTCATGAGTTTTGCGCACATCGAATGAAAATTAAATGTAATTGCCGAATTGAATTTTTATTTGAATTATGACAAGATTCCCATAGTTCTTGCGTTCCTATTAATTTTTCCATGGTCTTATCACCGAATGAGCCATCATTGGTGTGTACAGCTAATTAGTTATTTGATCCGGGGCATTTGGGGGGGAATCAAAACCTTCATAAAAACTGGCCCTCCAGGACCAGAGTTGCCCATCCCTCTGCCCTGTATAGTCTCTGTAAGCCATAGATTGGCTACTGTATCTCTAGCACTTTATGGGACTTGAGTTATCATATCAAACATGCCTGTGTCCAAGCTTTAGCCTCTGCCTCTCTCAAGTGTTATGCTCCAGGGTGTTTCTGTGCCAGAGAGTCTATTCTCATTTAATTTGAACCTCACATCTGGTACATCCATGTGTGTAAACACTCCATGTTGCAGATCAACTCCAAATAATATCACATGACAAAACAGACAAAAAAAGGGAGGAGAGAAAATATGTAAAGCTTCAAATATTTTTTTTATTTATTAGTAGGGTGGTCTTCTGCTTCTGACTGGGCTGTTTAGCTATGCAGCCACAGATAAATGTGGTGCTCACTTTTGGAAGACTATACGTCACAAAGCTTTTCAGGAGGATAAAATCTGCCACAAATCTGGTGTAGATTACACAGCTTGTGCCAGGCCGACATTGTTGTTGCCTCTGTCAAAGATCGCATAGTATTGCCTGATGAAGACATCTCCCAGGATCCAGAGCTGCTGGTAGCTACCGCTAAATCCTGTGCGGCAGCCGTAGGAGGACTGGAGGGAGAAAATCATAGTGCATCAGACATACTTAACAAAATGCTGGTTCGTGATCAAAAGCTGCGTAATTTTTCCTTGCAAAAGAGAGATGAGGTGATAGTTAACTTCTCATTAACATGCTTACATTTAATAACGTCCCTTTCTAAGGTTATAGGATCCATGAAAAAAGATTAATGGCTTCATGAATCCCTTAAGGTTTTTCATGTAATATTAGTGATTCATGAAAAAAAAGTGGCAGTGGCATCTAATCAAACATGTTGGAAAAAAATCACAGCCATTGCATAAAATATTTGGCTCACCCAAGAATTCCCCAGTCTCTGAAAATACATTAATAGGTCTTATAAGGCAACATAAACGAAATAGCTGAAAAACTGTAACTGTATTGCTCTACTGACCCTGCGTTCTTGTATTTTATAAGTTTCTGTAATGCGGAGAACCAAACGCCACAACCAAGGAATCTGAAAGCGTAATTCGTTAGAAATACGCCACTAAACGTACAGCTCCGCAGTAACAGGGGAAATAAAACAAAATAATGGGAATAAAACCCTCCTGGCGTAAGCCAACGCAAAACAACCCCAAAAGAGGGCAACTCGGCAATAGCGAGTAGTAAACAACAAAGGAACCTCACGCACTCACACAAGAGGTGTATAACTAGAGGTCAGAGAAAAACAAAAGAAAGCCTGTGTAACAAGGGCGAAAGAAACGTAATGGAAAAATAACCTGTTACCTACAGCTCTAGGTGTGAACGAGCTGACAAAAAGGTAACAGGTAGAGGAAAATAAAAGGATAAAGAGAGAAGGAAACAAAAAGACTAAATAAATCTTTACCCTAACTCCTTAACCGGACTACCTATGTTTCTGACGAGTAGCAACCAGAAACATAGAGACCGCTATCCTTTTCCTTACCAACTCCGATAGTCAAAAGCAAAGACAATCTCGAAGCGACGGCAATGCGGAACACCTGTGCTATTTATAAACGGCAGGAAATCCAAAACAGGTGAAAGGAATAATTGCCGGGCGAGATTCAAACACCGAAACGGATGCAGAAAAATCCGATAGATCGCCCCGATGTCATCAAACAAAAGAACGACCGCAGAAACAACAGCAGGCTGCCAGAAACCATGACAGTTTCAGTTTTCAGACTTAAATGGATATATTACACCCTTGAGTAAAATGTACTTGAATTATATTTTTGCTGTGTAGTTTCTTTATTTCACACCGGTAGAAGAGGGGAACTCACCTGGGTGATGTAGGCAGATGCTGGGATGGTAAAGGAGTATCCGTTGATGTTGAAAGTCACCTCAGGCATGCTGCCAATGTTGCTGCATTGGACAGTGGACTGTGGGGAAAGCGTGATTGAAAAGTTTCAAAAGCTTTGTACAGGCGTGCTACAGGCTGGCCAATGACATCTCATTTGTGTTTTTGATCATATGAACACAACATTAAAACTACAGAGTGTGGTTAAGTCACAAGCAGGATAAATTGCACAGAGGAGATCAGTGTGTCTTTTTCAAAGATTTCTTTGCATTACTTTGGATAGATTAAAATGGATCACTTGACTTGACTTTGGATATTTTAACTTTACTTACATCTCCATACTGGTTGGTGGTAGCTCCGATAGAGTTTTGGATGCTATTAATGTCACTGGTTGGTCCAACGATTTGGGAGGTGCCAGTGTCCACGATAGCTTGGCAACCTTGAGAGCAGGCAACGGTGTTTCCATTGATGGTAACACTGCAAACCAAACAAACCAAAGATAATTACATTTACATTAACTTGTATAATTCTATAAATGAAATGTATTTATATTATATTTCATTGCAGAAAATGTATCACATCATATATGGTTAATTTATTGATAGCACATGTGACATACTATATTGAGATAATATCTAAATAGGCTCAGCTTTAGTGCAACATGTTTATTGTCCAAGACTCGTTGGGGATAATAAAGTTGACATGTATTGCAGTACAATATATTTACCATGCATTTTGCATATATTTCAATTAAAACTTTTTTGTGTAATCAAGAAGCAACCATTCTTGTTTATTTCATTCATGTTTCAAACATTTAATATAATGTTTATGTACTTTTTTCATATAGTCATTATACATGCCCCCTCTATATATTTTTATCTGAGTAATACATTTCCCATTATATTCACATTTATTTTCGGTATGTAAACAAAGGGTGTTATAACATTGCAAGAGTGATGATTCTGCTGATTACCGTAGATGCTCATGCTTAGTTAAACATTATAGAAATAATCCTAACATCCTTCCAGTTACTCAACTGCTGAAGACTAATGTTGCTTTAAGTCCTAACAGTCCTCTAAGGGGGAGGAGCCTTGTGCATACCTGTCCATGCTGAACTGCCAGTAGGTCTCAGAGGACAGAGGGATCCAGTTAATACTGCCGGTGTAGTAGTTAGGATCCATTCCACCGAAGACCACCTCGCTGCCAGCCTGTTGATTGCTGAAGGGTGAAACTCTGAGGTTACTTCACATTCTGCAGTAGCTACTAAAACTTGCACATAGTTACTCCACTACAGGTAGGCAGTGTCATTTCCCTTTCATTTCAGTTATTTCAGGAAATGAATTGATATTGACTTCAACCCACCCCCCAATCCTCCAACCCTTTAGTGATTGTGTGCAAGTTTTAAAGTTTTAAATAGTTTTTGTGCAACGAAACCTTTGTAAACAGGTTTATTTCAGCTTACATGAACAACACATCTATGGATGTCACTACAAATATAAATGGATGGTCCTACTGAATGACTTGTCCACATGGTCCATTGGGTTAAGACTTTTGTGCCAGCTGCAGATCCAAGATTTGTAAGTTGCTACTGTGCTACACATCTTGCAGGAGGCCCTGGGATGTATTAATGTATGCCAATACATTACAAGTGCCATGGCCCCTGACTACTGAAATGGCACATAAACACTGAGGAATGCCTGCTACCTAAAGCCTTACCTGCTCAGGTAGACAGAGAAGAGATCCTGGTTCACCAGTCCCTGATTCATCATGTTGTCAAAGACAGGTGTGGCTTGAGAGGAGGAGATAGAGGGGAAGGCCAGGCCCAGAATGCCATCAGCCAACATGTAGGTCATGAAGCGGGCCTCAGTATAGCTCAGACCAAATATCTGGCTTGGGACAGAGATGCCACCAACCTGGGAATAGAAACGAGAGAAAATCAGTTAGCCGTAGCAGAGAAATTCTCAAAATAAGCAAATAAGTCTCTCTCACATACAAATGAATCATGCACTGTAAATTATGTTAAACTTTAAGAAATGCCATTTACGTCATGTACATAAAATGTGTGTGGTGCATTACACAGTTACAGAAATGTAGACTATGGGCTGCCTGGACCAGAGTTTTTTTAGCCAACAATTGCCATTTTTTGGCCAGTCAAAAACAGACCTAGAAAGTTTGGAAAAATTAAGGCTGGCTATTAATAAATTCATTAATAAATAATTTTTTGAAAAACTTCAAAATGATATTCCAAGTCAACAATCACAAACTTCCATGTCATTAAGTATTGACACAAATAAAAGAAGATGGCCTAAATAAGACGGTGGTTGGCTGCTCTTGCCTCTATGTTATCTTTTTACTTGGTAAACATTTTATGAAATTGAATATACCGAAAGATGACAGATATGAGCAGCAAATTGTTACTTAATTGTTATTGTCTTGCTTTTGAAAACAATGTTCTGCACTGCAGGGCAAAGACAATTAATGCATCATCTACTATCCAAACAGGCCTATTTGCCATGGTGACTAGCGGGAAGAGATTATTTTACATCTCCATCCAGTTTCAGTAAGATTTGTGATTTGAGATGGTGCATGGAATCTTTCAATCTAAATTTCAGTGTCTTGGGACCTCAGAACTCCTGGTTTCTGGTATGTCTCAAGAATCTCACCACAACTGTGTCATATCCCAGCGCTCCAGTCATGCTCCCAGTGCCATACTGGATGGAAAGTGTCTGAGAGGTAGATTTGTAGGTAGAGGACTGCTGAGGGTTGAATTTAGCATGGTTCTCTGAGAAAGGGAACAGGGTAAGTATAGGATTAAACAGTCCCTTAAGGCACAAAACAGAACTGCCAGCTCTGGTTAAAATGATGACATACCGGTTCAGACAATGTGATGCCTGTTTTACAAACCTAGCATCAAATAAGGCTAGCAAAACAGTGATGTAACAGCTGACAGATAATTCTAGCAAATTTGATATATTATCGATAAATGTGTACGTATATAGAGGTGTGTGTGTGTGTGTGTGTACATATTTTCCAATATATGGGCAAATATATAAATTATTGCTACTTTCAGATATTGTAATTTATTTTTTTTTTTAAATGCATTATTGTTAAACACATTTGTCATGATATTTTTTCAAAAAGTCCACAAGGGTGTGTATTGTGAATATGTATGTTGCGTGATATAGGGAGAATGAATGATGTATGCTTTGTATATGCACAATATGTGTGTCCCAATGTCCTTTTAATGACTGTTGAGTGTGTAATTGTAGTATTTTCTTGTTGTTGTGGTGACCTACAGCTGCAAAATGAATTTCTATGAAAACTGATAAAACTTTTGTATGATGTAATTTCCCTGCTGTGACCTCATACACTCAAAGGGATAGAAATATTGTCATTTACGGCAGGCTTGGCTGGAGCAGGAGACTGATGGCACCCACAGGTTGGAGGAGCCAGTATCAAAGATGACCTTGAAGGACTGTGGGGGGGTTCCGATGGAGATGACACCATAGTAGGACATCTGTGGCAGGATAAATGGGGGAGGGGGGGTAGGACAACACATTCAGAATTTTAAATGTTTTCCTTTTTTAGCACGCTCATATATTTTGCATTGCCGAGCTTCAGCCTACAGATGCTTAATTTAGCATCTGTAATTCAGGTCACATGTCCTCAACAGCTGTAATTATTTTTAAAACATTTTAAGCAGAATATTATTGCATATTCAGCTGCAGTTAATCAAATATAATATAGTATATCTTAAAAGAGAAAAAAAAACAGTCTACAATCGCACTTTATCATAGGTTTATCAGGATGGAAGATTAAATGTGCCATAATTAAATGCAATTCGCACAATGAAATACAACGAAATTCACTTGCACACTGTTGCAGTGTTTTTCATAACGATGTGCATTTATCATGCCTTAATTAAAAACAGGACACATGATGGAATGCAATACTTTTCATCATAACATGATTTTAAATTTTTTTGTGGCACATCAAAAAGCACAGCTTTACTCATTGTATGCGAAGCATTTCATTACTGTTAATCCTTCACAGATCAGATGGATGGATGGATAATCCATGATGGATAATTGTAATAATAGGTGGGTTTTACATACGTCGGCATCATTGGTCATGGACTCTGTGCCGGTCTGCATGAACTTGGCCATGGGGTTGTAGGGAAACCTCTTCCTGTACTCCTCCCACATGCCCTTCTCCTGCAGGGTTTCTCTCGCAGACTTGCCCTTGATCAGAGGCATCCTGAAACAAGAGGGGAACCCAATGGAGATTGCACCACTATAAACTGCTGAGCAAAAAGACCAGTCCTGGGTCAAACCTGTGACAGACCCAGGTTAAATACATATTTGAAATACTACAAATCTACTCTTTTAATGCTGGTGAAATCTGAAAAATAACTCCCACAGATCCCTGCGAAGTTTCAACATATAGGGCCCTATCTTACACCCGGCACAAAGTGGCGCTAACCCAAACGCAAGTGTCTTTGCTATCATACATGCGGCGCTGGGTTCATTATAACGCCTAGGCGCTGGGTTCATTTAACGCTTACGTCGTTTAACTACCATGTATTTTTGCGCCCGTTGCAAGTGAACTGGGCGTGTTGGTCTTAAGATGAGGAGTGGCCAGGATTATTTTTGGCGTATTGCTATCTTGAGCGAGCAGAAAGCGCAAAAGTCATGGCGCAGTTGTTTACATGTTATTTTAACGGCGCATATAAGTGCGTCTACATAGGCGTGTGCACAACGCGCGTACCCTCCTGTCTGTTACACACAGGGGCGCGCACAAGCATGACTAAAATATCAAGATTACAATGTGAAATATTATTATTGTGCATCAAAAAATGCATTATAATAAAAGGGTCCATAGCCTACCTTTCCCTCAGCGAAGGGGAATGCCACATTGAATTCTGCCCACTCCATCAACATCCAGGCGATGTGCGATGGTACGGGACAATGGCTATCCATTAAAAAGGAGCTGATAACACCTATATCAAACCTAATGCGCAAATTGTCATTTACACCTAATGCGTAAATTGTCATTCAATGGAAAACATTTGAGTTCTGAAAATGCGCTTCAGATGTCATTACAATTCAGCTCTGTTTATCTAGGAATACAGGCTATAAGTAAATAGAATTGGTTGTGACTGAAAAAAGTTCAAAACCTTGTCCAGTGAATATTGCATTTATTGTTTTTCAAATAGCCTAGGCTACAGCGGATTCGCTGTGCATAAGGTTTTTTCGATAGCCTATGGTTAAAAAAACGGAGATAAATGTCACCATGTTAACTAAATTGTAACCTTAGCTATTCTTCATCCTTCATATTTTTTAAATTACAGTGACCAGGTTTCCATACTCTCAGCTTATTAAAACCCAGCTGATTTCACCTGTTATTCCATAACAGAACAAAACGATTTTAAAGAGAACTAAACGTCTAATTAGAAACAAAAACTAATTTGCAGCACGTTACACAATTAATTCACAATTAATTTTAATGCCATTCTCTGCACGTGCGCCGCATGTTCTCTGTTTCCCCTTCTGTAAGTCGCACGTTTCACGGTCTTCCTGGGAAAGTGGATTGTTTTAAAGCATTACACTACGAGTAAAACAGGTTGGTCACATTTCCATAAACAGGACATTATTAAACTAGGGGAAATATGCGTGAACATATGGGTTGCCAACCTGACAGCTTAATTGTATTTAGTGTCATCATTAAGGCAAAATAATGGTATTTATGTTATTAATCAATATTACTATGCAGGTAGCCTAATGAACTTCGGATGAAGCTTGAACTTCAAGAACTCCATGAGAACAGCCTCATGGAATTGATGTTTGACACTTTCATTGCATAAGCAAACGAAATTCGCTGAACAAGCAGGCTAATTTGGCATTTTCTAAGGTGAGACGGAAGCCATTGATAGCTTATTCTCAGCTGTTGCAGGTCCTTTTAACGAAATTTAACTGCGTATATTTTGTAAAATAACAGCCCTGTCGGGAATTAATAGGCTATTCTGAATAATATTGATCATACTCCATTTAGCCTATTCCTTGATCACACTAAACATGCACGAGCATGTCTGTTTCGCCATCAAGCAATCCGCCAAGGTGGAAAAGCAGGCTTTTAAAGGGAATGGGATATGCTTATCACAGCTTACTGTGAACTACAGTCAACGTTCATTGCTAGGGATAGCTGCTACATTATGCAAAGGATGTGCTTTGCCTTGTCTGTTCTGTAATGATGATGATGTCTCTGTACGCACTTACTGTACGTCGCTTTGGATAAAAGCGTCTGCTAAATAAATGTAATGTAATGTAATATGACATTTTGATTGGTTTATTGCATGTCACGCCCAAGACACACCTATAATTAATGAAGCGACTAGGTTCAGCCCATTTGCACCTTGCGCCGTGCTTAACCCCCAAAAAACACGCCGTTAAAATAGCAAAAGTGGACTTGGACACGCCCAAAATTGACGTTACGCCATGCGCTTAGACCAAGCGCCAAGATAGAGCCCATAATGTTACTAACCAAAACATATGATCGTATGAAAGAAGAATATTGTTCTGAATGTTGGTGAAATATATGGCCGCAAATTGTTTGAATGCTCCTATAGTCTAAAACTGATGCAAAACTTCCATATGACCATATGATTTTTCATTTGATCCTCCACAGACAAAGGCAAAGAGAGACCGTGTGATCTGACCTTAGAAAAGATAAGATGCTCACTAATGGACAAAATGTGACATTGACAAGCTGCATTTTCCTTACACATTAAGCCCAACAAGTTTGTTGTTGTTGGAGCTGTTGAATTAGCTGTTGAATCAGATGTTTCATTTAGCGTCTGCAATTCAGGTCACATGCCCTCAACAGATGGAATTATTTTAAAAACATTTTAAGCAGCATATTATTGCATATTCAGCTTCAGTTCATCAGTAAGCACAAGTTTGTTGGAGCTGTTGAACTTGACTTTCTTTTCAAACGGATAACATGCGCATGCATGAATTTAAAGAAATTACATTGTGGCAAACCCACAGATCCTTAAATCCTAACATATAGCAACAGAGGCAAGAAGCAATACATTCTTATTTTCTGCAATAAATATTTCCAGTTTAAAGAACTTACTTGTGAAGGCACTCAGAGAGAGCCACCAAGGCACACAGCACTACTGCCCACTTCATCTTGTATTACTCAGGTATGTCAGACTTGAGTGACTTGAGGAAGCGGCCCTGGAGCCTTATATACAGCTGGACAATGTTAGCACACCTCCTTTCCCCAAACTCTTTATCAACATGATAACAAAACATACATATTAGCAGTATAATGGGTGATATAATGATAAAGGCAGTCATGTAATTTATATGAATGTCCTTTAAACAAAGTCAGTGACGAGGGCTGAATCTTTAGTCTTTGTACTTGACATTTAAATCATTGCAAAGGAACTTAAATTGAGTGAGCTTTTGCTTATAACAGATGAGATCTTTTTAATATGATACCAGATGTTCAGTGAAAATTTTGATGTCTTAGCTCAGTGACCACATTGATACAGTATTCTGGATAATAGTCCTATTCCAACTAAATTGATTACATTCATAACATAATGGCCATTGATATGTATGTATATACATTCATCATACAATCTCAAATAAGCCCGGTAAAAGACATGCATGGAATTCCCTACTAATTATATTGCTTGGCTTAATATTTTGCATAATATTCAGGTGTTTTTTTCTTTACTTTTGCAAAAAAGCTTGTAAGCAGTTGTTCTCATCTTTATCTCTCAGAAACCTTTTAAAGGGATAATATGTCCTGAAATTGCATTATATTCATGTAAAAAGCTAGAGTTATCAGACATGATTCATATCATCGTCAGGGCAATTTATAGTTTCCAATTAGCCTAACCTGCATGTCTTTGGACTGTGGGAGGAAAACAGAGTACCCAGAGGAAATCTACATGGACACAGGTAGAATATGCAAACTCCACACAGAAAGGTCCCTGACTGGGATCCAAACCAAAGACTTTCTTGCTGTGAGGCTACAGTGCTAACCACTGCACTGCACCTCTGCACCTTGAAGAACTCATGTGCATGTAAACGTAGTGACTTACTTAAGTTAGCTCACATGTTTTCTGTTTTTGAATAATAAAAGAGCGCCTTTTATTTCTAAATATTGTGCTGATGATTAAAGTGCACTTTTATTTTATTTTGAACATTGTGAGTTCTGGATTAAAGGATTTTAAAGGATATTATTATAACATAATGGTCAATACACAGTTGGGAGTCGAGAATGAGGGATATCTGCCTTGTTTGTTTGTGTCTTTACATTTGTGTTTAAAGCTATAATACAATTTCATGACAAAGTCTTATAATAATGTTTTACAATACAGTTTAGAAATAAACAGAGCCTACATAAATTATTTAAATGTTAATATATCTGCAGAAATGTATGTTTTTTCTGTTCTTTTCTTTTGTATTTTAACAGATATAAATATCAAAGGATAGGAAAGTTCCTAATTGTATTTACAATAGAATAAAATGTCCAATTAAAATGTGATTGAGATAAACATATTTTAAACGTCTTATCAATACCTCAAATTCCTTATCAAAATTACACACATAAGGCTTACACTTACCTATTTAGAGGTAAAACAATCTTATCACGGTTTTTCAGGATTATAATAATTGAACTCATAACCAAATGCTTTAATATGGTTTATTGTGAAGAGAGAAAGACCACAATATGTATTTAGTATGTACTGCATTGATCCTAAACAGATTAGGGTGAAGTGATGTTGATTTCTGAGAATTGTACTGTAGGCTAAAATCTCCAATTAAACATCTTTTAGAAAATCATTTTTCAGTGATTGCATAATTCTAAACTAAACAATTGGACCAGATTGTACAAATAATAATTTATGTCTGATCAGAAAATTACGACCAGGTATTCAGGCCATTGAAAGCATTGAGAGCAAAGACACATTTTTATCTTTAACCTCAACAGTTTACCTTTCATTATCATTCAGGTAAAGCCATTTGTTTATCATTTTTTGATAAGCTTTATGAAAACAGGACTGTGCATAAAGTGTTCTTGTTTGCTTTTTTACCTTTGCAAATATAGCAGGGAGGAAATACCAGTTACTGTTTGATAAAACTTTTCCGTTTGTTTGGTTGACATAGCTACAGTAAGAATGGGTATATTCTGAGTTTCAATGAATGAGCATGAGTGAGAAATTAAAAGATGTCAACAATCAAACTTGTGCATATTATTTCATACAGTATGATTTTAAATGAATTAGCAATGTTTCTTTATAATGACAGAGGGCAAAAATCCACAATGTGATCTTAATATCTGCTTTATTATGTCAAGGTGAGTTAATAAGGAGATTAAATATATTATGATTATTTTAACACTCAGTATAAATATTAGTACTTAATGTAATGCACATACAACTTTAAAAATATGCTTTCATATAGCTCGCCAGACTTCGGCTACGTTTACACTGCAGGAAAAAAGTGGCCCAGATCCGATTTTTTCCTCAAATGTGACATAGATCAGATTTTCTTTATGGAAGTGTGAACAGCGAAAATCACATTGAATCTGACTTTTCCCATTCTGATTTGGGCCACTTTTGAATGTGGTATTAGATTCCGATACATATCTGATTGTGTCAAAGCAACCGCAGTCTGAACAGTCAGATCGGAATTCATGTGACTTTTTACGTCATTTTTGATGTAGCAGGGCATTAGAACATAGCGCACGGGCTAGTTAACTCACTATTGTACAGGGTAGGTTATCAACAGATTCATATTATATTAGCTAATCATATGTTGTCATTTTAGATAAGTGGTAAATGTGCAAAGCATTGGATTTTTTTGGGCACAAACGATACACCATAATAAGTCGGAAGTAGGCTACGTTTTTATATCATTTGTGGACAGCTGCGTTAACTGTTTTGTGATTTAAAATAATGTTAGAACTGTCCATATTATTGTCTTGTTGCACGGTATTTATTATTCACGGTTTTCTCATGTAGCTGCTTACCTTACTTAATGGTTTAATCTAAAGGTGTTCAGTGATGTTAGGCATAGGTAACGTTACACAGTAGCCTAAGCCAAGTTGAACAGATGTGTTGTGTAATAGCTTTTTTATATTGTGTATTTTAACCATAGACTGTATAAAAATATGGAAAACTGTGACGTCACCCACTGCCTTCCCACGGTCTCGTAAAAACCGAATTGAGCCTCCGGAAGTCTTTTTCGCCGCCGATTTGTACAAACTGCGTCTGCTCCGTGGAGCCGAAGAGGACTCAAGCTGTCCCTCTGATTGGTCCTGAACAAATGTTAATACCCTGTCCAAACGACACAATATTTTTAAAAAGAATCAGCACATGCTGAGGCATTAGATGAAGGAAAGGCACCTATTGCAATTAAATTTTTTTGTGGGAAAAATGTATTGACTGAGTATTTTGACCACATTGCTGCCATTGACTTACATGGTGAAAGACCTATACTGGAGCCAATCGCAGTGGTGCTAGTGAGCAACGGCACAATTGCCGCTCCCAGCCCAACCGGGAAGTGAGCTTCAAAACAAAAGCCCAGTCTTGGCCCCTTGATTTTAACATGGCTGGAACGCTGTATTGACCAATCTGCATCCCGGAACTATCCGTTTTATGAATGATATATCGACTGGACTCACTAGCCAAACGGCCTAGCGCTGTATTTTTTATTTTTTTTAACTCGCCCGTCCTTAGAATCACGAGGTTAATTTCATGCCTTGCTTGTGTTTCACTGAAACCGCCATGTCACGGTCACCCCGTTCCTGGCTCCGATCTCGCATTCACGAGTCCCTCTGCACAGAAGTAGCAGCCATAGCAGCACAAAAAGCTAGTTAAAACCTTGGCCTTTTCCCGTCTCCTCACGCTTATCATCATTAGCTCCACTGCACATCAACTTACGCAGAAACTGTGACTTTGATGACTTCCCTTTTTGTTGTTGTTTATTTCTGCTGGCTGTGTGACAGGTGTGATGTCTTATGTTTTTGTTAATTTGCACATGCGGGCCATTTCAGGAGAGCATTCGGTTCACACTGGAATCGGATATGGGCCAAATAAAAAAATTTATGTGAACAGCCAAACAAAAAAATCGGATCTGAACAATAAATTGGAATTGAGCACTAAGGCCTGCAGTGTGAACGTAGCCTTCCAGTGGTTACGGTTACACTAGTCACTTCATGCGACTTCTGGAATCGGAATTCCATCATTCGATCACAACAGGTCAGATAGAGTTGCGTCCATACTTGACTGTTCAATGCGACCTCCTGTGATCAGATCGCAGTTCGGATTTAATTCCCGCACGCAATATTTAAATACTAGCTATACACTTCCTGGAAAATGGCGTTCGGTGTTCGTGAGGTTGTGCTTCTTTTAATGTTGTGCAGATTGTGTAGTGGAGGTAGGGCCTGCACAAGGCATGCATTGATCAGGAGGCAGCAGCGGAGCCGTGCTATTAATGCGAGCAGCTGTTTCGGTGGAGAGGACGGTTTGGGTTCGTAGCCAGCACTGGTGGAACCATATTGTGCATGATTTTATGGATTCCAACTGGTTGCTCAATTTCCGCATGCGAAAGCACACATTCGCGAGCCAATTGGATTGAGGAAGGTGAAAAAAATTCAACCTACTTCTTCAATCTGGAAAAAAATAGACAATCAATCAAGAAATCAATTCAACGCATATCTATCAACAACATGGTTATAGACAACCAAACGATAGTCGAACAAGAGATCTTCAATTTTTATAGCACCCTTTATAAAACAGATTTTTCCAATACTGATTGTGATTTTTTTAAAATTCCATAAAGGAAAAAATACCCAAAATTGATGAAGATTTTAAAGCAATCACTGAAGCTGATATCACTATAGCGGAATTAGACTCTGCTATATCCAAATTATCAATTGGTAAGTCACCAGGACTTGACGGCCTCACCACAGAATTTTATACATTTTTTTGGAAGGAGATTCGGGAGTTGCTTCTTGAGGCACTTAAAGAGTGTCTTAATTCTTCAAATATGTCTCCCACCATGAAACGTGGCATTATAGTTTTAATTCCTAAACCCAACAAAGACAAGCTTTTGATTGATAGCTGGCGTCCTATCACACTTCTCGGATGCGACTACAAGCTACTGGCACTGATCTTTGCCTCTAGACTGAAAATAGCACTTAATAAGATTGTTGGTGAATATCAGTCAGCCTTCATAAAAGGTAGGCATATTCATAACCATACTCACTTAGTTCTTGATATGCTCGATTACAGCTCATTTATTCACGATGATAGCTTTATTTTATTTCTAGATTTTTTTAAAGCATTTGACTCCCTGGAGCACTCCTTTCTTTTTAAAGTTCTGGAACATTTTGGCTTTGGGGCTTTCTTCTGTAGTGCAGTTAAAATGTTCTATTATGACATCAGCAGTTGTGTCTCTCTTTCATCTGGCCCATCACCACGATTCATGATCTCTAAAGGTATTAGATTTCCCCATTATTATTTATTTTAGCCACTGAATTACTGGCAATAATGATCAATAACGAGAATATTCAAGGTATAAACTTTTTAGGTAAAGATTTCATGATTAGTCAATTTGCGGATGATACGGCACTCTTCCTGAAAAATGCTTCTATGATACCTAAAGTAATCAACTTAATGAATGTTTTCTCTAAAGCTTCAGGTTTAGTCCTAAATCTGAAAAAATGTGAACTATTACCTATCCATTCAAGTGATGCACATATGTTCTCTAACATTCCAGTGAAAGATGAAGTAAAATACCTTGGTATTTTGATGACAAAAAACTCAAGTAGAAGAGAAAATGTGAACTTCTCAAAGAATTGAAACTATAAAGCTACCTTTAAATCATTGGCTCTTAAGAGATGTTTCAATTTTTGGCAGAATTATTTTGTCAAAGACTGAGGGGATATCGAGAATTACATATCCATGTTACTCATAATTTATACCACCAAAAATCCTTAAATCCACAAATTCTTTAGTTTTTAACTTTATTTGGAGAAAAAAAACCCCATTATATTACATATATACATTCAATTGGTTAAAAGTTATGAAAATGGCGGGCTAAATGCCCTAGACTTTGAGTCGCTTCTCGGGACATTTAGAATTAAATGGATAAAAAGCTGTCTTTTCCAACCTCTATGTGGTACCATATACCAAACAAATTATTTGATAGGCTCGGCGGTCTTCATTTTTTAATTAAATGTGATTTTGATTTATCCAAACTCCCTCTACAACTATCAAACTTCCACAAGCAGGCCTTATCCTTTTCGAATATGGTATTTTCCCATAACTTCTCGCCTCATAACTCCACCTTGTGGAACAACCAGGTCATTACGTTGAACAGAAAGTCCTTATTTAAACCTGAGTGGTTCTCTAATAATATTATTTTCATAACAGATATTCTGGATAGTAATGGTCGGCTCTTAACATACAATGAATTTCTAAATAAATGTATGATAAATGTTACTAATTGGGAGTATAATAAAGTTCGCAGAGCCATCCCTCCTCCCCTTTTACACTTGATACATAATATGTTGATGTACTACGATAGACCAGGCATCTTACCTAACCTCAAGATTGATGACTTAGAACTTTTTGACAAAAGTATTGATAATAAAACAATCTCTAGAACAATTAATAGTAAAATATATGGTGATCTCAATGTCGCGTGGATGATCCCCTATCGTTAAAGAAGGCATTTTCCTGTTATCTCTCTTACCCAGTTGTCCCAATAGCTAAAGAAACACATTTTAAAATGATCACATCTATCTATCCTGTTAGTGTTTTAGGTTTGATACCGACCCATGTACGTTCTGCAACGTGGAAACAGAGACATTAGAACATCTTTTCTTTTCATGCTCGGTCACTAAACATTTTTGGAAAGACATTCATGCATGGGTGTCACTAAAAATAGTGGGCATCCAAGCATTTGAATTCTCTCATATTAGATCTTTTTTTAATAACCTTCCACCAGATGTGTCCGATCTCATTAATCTTAACATTATTATGGGAAAATATCATATTCATACATCCAAATGGAAAAGCACTAAACCCTCTTATAATTTATTCATGATTGATTTCCAAAACCACTTTAAATCCCTAAAATGTGTAAAAAAACAAAATGACATCAAATTTAATTAAGGCAATGTCTCAGCATCTTCTTTTTTAAATTAGTATATGACCTGGCTGCTTGGTTTATTTCTTTTTCTTTTTTTCCTTTGGTATGTAAAATGTATTGTACTGAATTTTAAGTTATTTTCCCCATGTCTTTGTTTTGTAGTGTATCCTGTTTTATGTTATTGTAATTGCTATCTACTTATGTCTACTGTGTCCCTAATTTGTACTGTAAATTTATCCGAATGCAAATAAAGGTTTAAAAAAAAATTTTTTTTAAAAGAAAGCACACATTCAATCACATTTGTGAACAGCTACAGCCTCGTCTTTACCATCAGCGTAGGCCTACCACAGAACAGTTATGTGCAGCATAGCTAGTACTCATCTCGGAGCACTAGCGTAACTAGCAGGGGGGCAGGGAGGGCACTCATTTCCCCCCCGGAGGCAAAATGCCAAGAGCTTGGAGGCAAACATACATTTTAAACAAAATAAAAATTCAAAAGTTAATTATTGTCAACAGTGTGGGCATAACTGAACAAAATATAGACTATGTATATTTAAAATGTGGGGAAATATTTTCATTAATATAATTCATATTGCGTTGTTTGACTTCCACAAATGCACGTTCGTTTCCGACGTCAGTTTACAGCAGTTAAAAGGAAACAAAAATCGGGTTATACGAAACGTAGCCTAAACAAAAAGAACAGCAAGAGAAAACAAAAGCTGCATTAACATGTGTAGCCTTGAAGCATAATCAACCCAAAGAGGGCTCACGTTGAGACTCTCAATTTGGAGAATGTAATCAACAAGTTTGCCAGGGCAAAAGAACGAAGAATTGACCTGTAAGAACGACTGCGACCATGTAGACAAGGAAACGCAATGAATGAATTTCATTTTTTGACGTAGGCCTATGCTATGGCATTTTAAATGTAGGCTATAAATGCATGAATGAACTGAATATTCAATTTCTCACATAATTTTGACATGGTAGGTCTAGGCTAACGATTTTGTTTTGTTTAGACAGAAACATTAGCCTGGCCTACACAATTAGCTATAGGTAGGCTACTATTGCTACTGAGTTGCCTGAAGTGATTAATGTTATATCAGCATTTTAGAGAGATGAGTTAGGCTATTTCTGTAGGCTATTGTTGCCTTCAAGTGCTCTTCGTAAGCTCCTATTTCCCAGTTGCCAAATCGTAATTAGGAGGTTGATGCATTCACATGCTCCGAAATCGGAATTACCAGCAAACATAAATATGGATGTCTACATTACATTACATTTATTTAGCAGACGCTTTTATCCAAAGCGACGTACAGTAAGTGCGTACAGAGACATCATCATCATTACAGAACAGACAAGGCAAAGCACATCCTTTGCATAATGTAGCAGCTATCCCTAGCAATGAACGTTGACTGTAGTTCACAGTAAGCAGTGGGCAAATCAGCAACACCACACTTCCATTCCAAATACTATTATAAACTATACTATTATAAACTATGCTATTATAAACCATTCCAAATCTATTATAAACTATACTATTATAAACCATTCCAAATACTATTATAAACTATAATAAACAGACAGGAAAACACAGGGAACAGATATTCCTAGGTGAGGATATCAGTCAAGGTGGAGTCTGAAGAGGTGTGTCTTCAGGCCTCGACGGAATGCAGGCAGGGTTGGAGTAGAACGTAGGGGAATGGGAAGTGGGGAATGGGAATGGGAAGGAATGGGAAGAAACATTTACTTTCCATGTCTAGAAAGTAAATGTTTCTTTTGATCCTTTACGAATGAAAAAAATACATGGAGAGCTGCTATCACTTTCTGCATGGGAAAGAAGAGGAAAGGTAATGTATGATGAGCCAATTACGATATATTAAAGTATTTTACTGGTTGTGTACTGTGAGTGCGTGACCATCAATATGATAATCTGCTGGTTGCATTGTCATATGTGAATCTATCGTATTTTCTGCCATTTCGACAAAGATTATCTAGTTGGTAACTGGTAAATATGAGCTCCGAAGAGCACTTGAAGGATAGAGAGGTAATAGGTCAGTGGTGAAACGTCACAACTCGGGAACTTGGGTAGCAAAATGATCTCCGACTTTCCCACTTGTAATTAGGCTAGGACTTGGAGGTTTCAAATGCAACTTCCATGTCGGAAACTGACTCGTATTTCCAAAAATTCCGACAGCACTTTAATTCAGCATATATCTCTGGCTCACCGACATAGGGTCATATAAATTTTTTTAGCTACATATATTAGGGCCCCCTGCTGACCTAATTTGCCCCTCCCCCCTGAGCTGATCATGTAGTTACGCCACTGTCTCGGAGCCTATATATGGCCGTGTTTAAAGCAAGGGGCCAAGACTGGGCTTTCGTTTTGAAGCTCACTTCCTGGTGCTGTTGCTCACTAGCGGCACTACGGTTGGCTCCAGTATAGGTCTTTCACCATCTAAGTCAATGGCAGCAATGTGGTCAAAATACACAGTCAATAAATTTTTCCCACAAAATTTTTTTATTGCAATAGGTGCCTTTCCCTCATCTAATGCCTCTGCATGTGCTGATCTGTTCAAATATTGTGTCATTTGGACAGGGTATAAACATTTGTTCAGGACCAATCAGAGGGACAGGTTGAGTCCTGGGGTCACTGGCATAGATAGGTTCTATATGGTTCTCACTGCCCTCACTCGGAGGGCGGGATCATTGGTCTAAAACGCGCCCTGGCGTCTTGGGACCTATTTTTATACAGTCTATGCTTGGGACAGGGAGACGCTGGAGAACATCCCTCAGTAGCCTACCGTGAACAAGCTGTTTTTTTGTGGACGCAGTTCATAACATAATAAATTGACTGCCTTACTCGCTCATCTTCAACATGTTTGTCATCACGTATTCATTTTGGTTGGAGCGAGCTATGATGTGTCCACTACGAAAAGAAATACTGTTTCGTGAGATGAGACAGCAGGGGATGTTGCAGCTACACTACAGGCCCAGTGTCTCGGAGCAAGCAGCCAAACTCTGGGTTAAGTATCTCAAATAAATTGCTCCATACCTATATAACCTTATCAATTTAGATATTAATTTAGCTATTCCACCCCCTCCCGTACGCAATCACCATACACCCGCTTAGCAATGCTGAGTTAGCTAGCTAGAAAGCTAACAATAGCTCACGGCAAGTCGTTTTAACATTTAGCTAGGAAGCTAACGATAGCTTATGGCAAGCCATTTTAATTTAACAGTTATTCAACTCCCTTAAAGTCATCCTTGCTAGCTGGCCATATAAGTTGGCTAGCTACCGTGATTGCCTAGCTAACGTTACTAACGTTAGCCAGCTGCTCCAGCTAGAACCCTAACCGGGCATTTCTACGCCTGGATCATTTTTCTTCGGTCCCAAAAATGAAGAAAATGTGCGGGGAATAAAGCCAAAGTGTTAGCAGTATGTTTGTACTGACTCAATACGGGGATGATTAAAATAAAACCAATAATTTATCGGAAAAGAATACAAAAGAAAAGAGTCTGTGTTTGTAAATGTTTGTGATTAGGTTACACGACGCAGATGAAAGTTAATGCCAGCTACGATGTAGCTGATGTAGCTACTGTGCTTTAGCTAGCGTGTGAACCCACTAACCTACAATCAATGCCCACTTTATCTGGAACAGTTTTCAGAACGGGGTTTCATGCTGCGGAAAACCATGTCACAGTCGAGTTAATTAGCGGTTAGCCAAAAAGACGGTGGTGGTTTGCTCATTTAAGACTATGGGGTCAGCTTGCTACCTTTCTAGCGGCGCCAGGGACATTTATAATAAAAGTAGTCTTGTCAAAATAACATATGTGATTAATTGACCGTCAATATAGTTGAGGGCAATAGCTTTACCCTATGTTCGTCCATGTGTGGTGGTGATGTAGTGCGTCTAGCTTTGCTACCGAGCTCAGCTGGTATGCTATCTAGCTAATAAAATTAGCTGATGTTAGCTGAATATAAATAGAAGTTAACTGAAAGAACGTTAATTATGTGACGAATACCACACATTCAATACGAATAAATGACACAGTAAAATCGAGGATGAAAAAACATTAGCAACTTAAGGAAGTTTACCGCAAGTTCGTTTTGCAAAATGGTGGGTTTGGTCAGGTCATGGGCTTTATAGTTCTGTGGCTTCTCCACCCCGAACTGTCAATCATACTGAGCCCGGGCCATATCCGGTTGACCCTGCTTCCGACAACGTCAATTCGGCTCCACGGAGCAGACGTAGTTTGTACATACTGGCGGCGAAAAATGCATCCGGAGCTTCAATTCGGTTTTTACGAGGCCGTGGGAAGGCAATAGGTGACGTCACAGTGACTTTAAACCAGTGGTTCCCAAACTCAGTCCTCGGGGACCACTGTGTATGCTGGTTTTCGTTCCAACCACGATTGCAATCCCAAAATTCTAACAAGCTGTTCATTTTTCTTAATTAGTTGCTTTTCGTGTTTAGAGGGATTAGCCTATTTACCCTCTTAAGCCACATCATGTCAGAAATAGCTAAGCATGCCATGAAGAATAACTTTCCCTTGTTCCTACTGTGCTTATTGGGCTATATTGCAAATAGGTAACATTTTTTTTTTAAATGGGCTACAATGGAAGTGAACGGGGCAATCAGAAATGTTCGATAAATGTGCTTTCATGTACAATAAATGAGACGGGAAGCTCAGGGTGTATTGTTACCGGTCTCAGTATGCTCTCCTGTGAAATGTATCTCAATCCGAACATTTTTACGTGCTTGGCACGGCTTGGAAGTAAGCATTTCTCTGTTGCTTGTTTGCGCTGCACTCGCGGAGTACTATGTGTCGGGGGTACGGGAGCGGGAAGGTGTGCCGGCCGTTTACGAAACTATCTAGCTGAGCAGTCTGCGTTTGTTTACCTGCAGCAACGTAGGCTACAATTTCCACAAAAAAACTTGGATGATGGATGACTATAATGATTACGAAGACGAAGAATTCGATTTTGACTTTGACGTTACTGGCTACAGATTTGAGCCAGAATACACGGACACGGAACTACAAGAGATGGATGATAAGAGAGCAAGAGAAGAGAGAGAGGCTGAAGTTGCGCAGGTAATGTTATCCAAAGTCGCTGCCGAGGCTAGACCAAGAATTTCGGGGGACTTTTGGTGTTCTTGCAAGAGGTGCAAGCAGATGCCCAGAGAGGAGGAAAGTTTGTGTTGTAGGGAGTGGGATCTGTTGCTACCGAATGCCATTGAAAACCTGGATGTATCCGTGGATGACACTGGATCATCTCCATTGATTACCATTACACTATGACTGCCAACAGATATGTGATAGATGGACAGGACACCATGTGGACAGGACACCATGCGTCAAGCATTTGTAAATAAAACATTATAGAATTGTAAAAAGTTATAGTTGATGAACGTTTCCGACAGTTTTGTTACAAGAAAACAACTTATGTCAAGCTCGGATTTTGTTAGTTGGTATTGAGTGCTGGGTCAGAGGACGCGCTCAAAAAAAATAAAAATGTTAGTAACGTTATAGCTAAATATAACTTACCTCCGCTCCGGTGCTTGATAGTGCTGTAGGTCCGACACGAGGAACAGCTGTGTTCTTTAGAAACCAGTGTTTTGCTTCTGATTTGCGGTTACAGAAATCAGTAGCGTCGAAATGCGCTCCACAAACTCGCGAGTCTGCCAAACGGAGTTGATTGACTGGAGTGTTTATGTCGATCCGTAAGACAACCAGCCAAAGTCTCAATCTTTCTGGGTCAGAGAACGGGAGCCTATGAAAACTGGTATTTGAGCGTCCAGACATTTTATTCCCACAACCGGGGACTGCACATTCGCGCACCATTGCTGTGATGAATTATTACAAATGATGATTACAAAAACTGCGTTACAAATATTTCTGCTGTAGGCTACTAGCTAGTAAACTCCAACGGGAGGTCAGGATTTGTGATCAACTGCTTTTCAAGCGGCCTCTCTACAACGTAGCTAGACTGCGGAAGTTTACACTGCGAGGTAGTGCGGTCGGAGAAATAGTTCTGTTTCAAATGGAACTGTTGTTTCAACGTTCGGTTTGCGTTTGCGATAGCCTACATTTCACAGGAGAGCATACTGAGACCGTAAGAATACACACTGAGCTATAAAAGCACATTTATCGTTGTTTTTCCATAACATTTCTGATTGCCCCGTTCACTTCCATTGTAGCCCAGTGAGAGCCTACAGGAAATCTGTACCAAACTCAATACTGGACCGATCAGCGAAAAAATGGACTTCATGGGTCAGGTTCATGGAAGACGGACCGCAAATAGGGTCCAAGGTCCAAAATAGCGAACTTACCCTTTAACTGATCAAATTAAAGACTGGGGTGAATCAATTGGCTCCTAATTAGGTAGTTGAACACGTGTGTTTTTAAGTTCCCTCATCATTTGTTTCTTAAATGTATTAACACAATGCAGGTTTGGCTCGTTATCATTCTCTTTGTCTTTTCTTCATTATTTATCAAATGGTTCGTTTTAGTGGCCATGTGTCCACAATTTCACCAATTAGGAGCATATTGATTCACCTCAGTCTTTAATTTTAATCAGTTCAAAAATGTTTTTTTTGCCCCTCTTTTTGTAATTATTTGCAATATAGCACAATAAACAATGAGAATATTGGACTTTTATTATTCATGACATGCATAGCTATTGCTAACATAATGTGGCTTAAGAAGGTAAATAATCCCTCTAAATATGACAAACACCTAATTAAGAATAATTGACAGCTTGTTAAAATTCGGGATTGCAATTGTGGTTGGAACGAAAACCAGCATACACAGTGGTCCCCGAGGACCGAGTTTGGGAACCACTGCTTTAAACCATAGACTGTATAAAATTATGGACAAAGACATTTTTCCGGTAAATGCATTTTGAGAAGTCTGATTACGTCCAGACTACAAGCAATTCCGATCTCAAAGTGTGCTAGGCCACCTCACCAAGTGGTTTGGCAGATCCGATCCCAATGAGGACAAAATCCGATTTGTGCACGTCCAGACCTGCCACTTAATGCAGCCCAGCGATGTCGGATGCCAAAACTCGCATAGAAGTGTCTAGTGTAACCGTAGCCAGTGTGACCTCTCTTCAGTCTGAATGTCATTGAACATTGAATGCATTGACTACATTCTACATTAAGTTCATTTTTGATGTAGATCTATGGTAAGAGACAAGTAAGAATATCACTGGAGAATGACTGAAAGTCTCTTGTCAAAAGTTCCATTAATTCTGGGTCCACTGAGAGTATAACCAGATCTGGTGATATCTTATAAAAATTAAAATACAACACAGTATTATTAGTATGTAGATGTTTTGTGATATAAAATTAGAAACATACTTCCCAGAAAGGTCTTAAAAAGTTATTGCGATATCTGAATATGTATAATTGAATATATGAATATACTGAGAAGGGTTCTAAAATCTACTCTGATATTGATAATATGTTTTATTTAAAAGATTGCAAATAATTCAAATTCTGTATGACAGGTATTTCATAACTACCCTCTATTGTCCATCTTCCAAACTAGCAAAATAATAGTTTTTATTTATGTCATGCTGATCGTGAAGCTATCCATAAGATCAAGTTAAGGTGACATTTGAGTCTCTTGGTTGCTGTCAGGACGGGAGGTTAAAGTAAGGTTACATACAGTTACATTACAACTGCATCATCCATATTTATGGACACAGATTTGTAAGGGGGAGTGTAAGGTTCGGAGAACCAAACGCCACAACCAAGGAATCTGAAAGCGTATTTCGTTCAGAAATACACTACTAAGCGGACAGCTCCGCAGTAACAGGGGAAATGAAACAAAATAATGGGAAAGAAAACCTCCTGGCGTAAGCCGACACAAAACAACCCCAAAAGAGGGCAAACTCGGCGATCGTGAGTAGTAAACAACAAAGGAACCTCACGCACTCACACAAGAGGCGTATAACTATAGGTCAGAGAAAAACAAAAGAAAGCCCGTGTAACAAGGGCGAAAGAAATTAATAGAAATAGAAAAAGAACCTGTTACCTACAGCTCTAGGTGTGAACGAGCTGAACAAAAGGTAACAGGTAGAGGAATATAAAAGGATAAAAAGAGAAAAGGAAACAAAAGACTAAATAAATCTTTACCCTAACTCTTTAACCGGACTACCTACGTTTCTGACGAGTAACAACCAGAAACGTAGAGACCGCTATCCTTTACCTTACCGACTCCGATAGTCAAAAGCAAAGACAATATCGAAGCGTCGGAAATACGGACGTCCTGGGCTATTTATAACCGGCAGGAAATCCAAAACAGGTGAAAGGAATAATTGCCGGGCGAGATTCAAACACCGGAACGGAGGCGAAAAAATCAGATAGATTGCCTCGAAGTCGTCAAACAAAAGAACGACCGCAGAAACAACAGCAGGCTGCCAGAATCCATGACAAGATTATATTTTTACACACACTTAATTTATACATGTAGATATACCGAAGCAGTTCAGGTTAAGTATTTTGAACAAGGGTACAATGGCAGTGCCAAAGCTGGGAATCAACCCCACAACTACTGAGTTACAAGCCAAACTTATGCTACACTGCCACCCCCATGTAAGTAACAATGCAACTATACACGTCTAAAGTAAGTTTCCACACCACAGATGAGGACAAAGAAACCAAATAAACAATATATTATTTGATTTCTTAATATACCTTCATATTCCACAAGATAATCTAAAAGATAAGTATAATCACAAGACTTATCACCACAGTCATAACACAGTATGCTGCTGGCTAATGAAACTGAGATTGTGAGTAGGCTACTGTGCTTGTACATTTGCATGTTAGAAATAGTTTTTTTGCATTAACATCAGAGGGAATGCTGTTTAAGACCACACTGAATAACTGTCCTTAGAAATATATAATATAATATAAAATAACTAGACAAAAAATCCAGAGCATGCTGTGTGTCTGCTTTGTAAACCAGTACTCCTAAAGTTAGACTAATTATGTAGTGGTCATGTAGTTGGGAACTCCTATTTCATATGAAAAGTACATGTGCATTGGCATTCATGCTCTCAGCATTTTGTCATTATTTTATGAATTCAAAACCAATAATATATACTGTACATGTGCAAATGTACTTGCCCTCTGTGTTAGGATCCTGTAATTCTGTCTGTTTATTCTTTATTTGTTATTATTTTTCCTGTTTTCTTTCCCTCGCGATTGTCAGTCCGCGTTCCATGTTTCTGAGATTCCACCCCCTGTCTTTGTCATTGCCCTATTCGGGTGATTTTGGGAACATTCAGGTTTCTTCTGTATTTCGTATATCTCGTTTTCTTCCTTCTGGCTTTATTTATATTTGTATATAATACTAATGTACTAATCATACTAACTGTTAGATTAGATTTAATACTAACCTGCTAACAAACTAACATGTATATAATACTAACCTACTAACATTAAGGGTTCTAGAGTTCACTACTAACATTACTAATTCATCTTGAGTTTCTACCTGCAGCTGTCATTTCCCTCCTCGATATCCTATCCCTGCATCGATCTGTGATTTCGCATTCTCTGCACGTGTCCACTTTCGTGTTCCTCCCCTCTGAGCTGTGCACTTGTTTACCTGCTAACTCCAGGCCGTTTGTGTCTATGTGTATTCCAGTCCGTGTCTTACGTTTCCCCTGTCATTGTTTTATTGGTCCCTGTTAACCCTCACTGTTCTCACCTGTGAGCAATCTCCCCTCCCTGCTTCTACACACCTGATTCCCATTATGTCTGTCTCTCTCTGTGTATACATACCTTGTCATTTCAATGTTCTTCGCGAGTTCCTTGTACTATATATTTTGCTTCTGTTGCCTGTTTTTCCGAGATTCTGCCCGAGCTGTTTATTCTGTTTTCTAGTTTGTTTCCCTAGTTTTTGCCTGTTGTTGTTTTGTATTTAGTCTGTTTTGTTCTCTTTTTGTTCCTCTTATGCCTCACTGGTTTTGACCAGTGTTCTCGCGACCCTGGTTTTGGATCCTGTTTTTGTACCTTTGCAGTGCCTTCCCGGTTTGACCCCTGCCTGTTCCTTGACCACTCTTTGGACTGTTTTGTTTCTTTGCCTGTCTCCCCGGTTTTTGACCCTGCCTGTTATACCACGGATTGCTGCCTTGCCCATATTAAAACTTCGGTTTTTCATATTCCTGCCTGCGTTTGGGTCCTTCCCCCTCCGACACCTAAAACTCTGTCATTAAAGCAAATCAGCATGCCACTATGATGTTCCTGTCAGTTAAACTTTATCTTGAATGACAGTACAGGCAGCATCTTTCCCTTGACTCAAGTTCCCACAGTTTGTTTCCAGGTCTGTCTCTATAACATCTATAGGATGCTAATGAAGCACTTGATGGAAATTCTATTTAATTTATACTACCAGAATAAACATCAATTACATTGTATGCATTGGATGAAATGGGGCGATTTTTCCTTTAATGCAGCTTCCATTATAATTCATTTTGGGGAGTCAGGTGCCAGAAAGCAACTGGAAGACTGAATATACACTTCAGGTTTACCCTCCAGCAGTGAAACGTTCATTCATTTAAAAACAAAAACTTGGGTTGGTTTTGTATTGTGGCAACAACATGAGCATTTCAAATAATTACTGAAAATTGGGAATAGCTAATTTTCAAAAATTATTACAGCAATAGTGTTTTCCATATATGTATACCTTTTTAGGCAGGGCACCTGGTGGCAGCTTCATTCTATGCAGAGTAGCTTTATTGGCTACAGTTGACGGGGAAATCTTAAAATGGTGCTCTACTGAATCTGCGCTATTTAGGAATGCACACTTCAGAGTAAAATGGTGGAGAATTGGGAAAGCGTAGCAGTCTCATCATGTCTAAAAGTAATTCTGAAAATAAATTTTGCTAAATGTTTGAACAATAATCTTTTTAATAAATGTCCTTGAATCACTTTGCTGATTAATACAAATGAATACAAAATTAACAAATCATTACAAATGATTAATGCCTGTTGCACACTGGGGAACCTCGTCATGTATAACACCCCTACAGTAGCAATGCAAAAACACAGTAGATATATGGGGGCATGTTATGAAGGAAGCCTAACATACCCAGGGTTTCTTTGAGTTATGGAATCCTAAAGACAAAAAAAAGACTTGTTTACCTTGGGTACCTGCTGGGGTTTGAACTTAGGTCTTCCACATTGAATGGCATAACTTAAGCGCTGAGCTAAAGCCGCTCCATAGAGACAGGCACGCCATATACAGTTGAAGTCGGAAGTTTACATACGCTTAGGTTGAAGTCATTAAAACTAATTTTTAACCACTCCACAGATTTCATGGTAGCAAACTATAGTATAGGCAAGTGAAGTTAGGACATCTACTTTGTGCATGACACAAGTAATCTTTCCAACAATTGTTTACAGACAGATTATTTCACTTTTAATTCACTATATCACAATTCCAGTGGGTCAGAAGTTTACATGCACTAACTTGACTGTGCCTTTAAATTTTTTATATTTGGTTGCATATCCTTTGCATGCCATGACTTCCTGATGTCTGTGACCCAACAACATCAAAATACTCTTGATATCTTATTTTCTGGTACTCTTACAAGCAATACTATAACGTCTCTGCATTTGAATGGATCTCTATGGGAATTGGGGGGTGGGACTAGACTTAGCTGTAAATTATGCTGGAACAGTATGGAATACATGATTGGTAAAATGGCTTTAAGTCATCAAGTGTCTGAGGTATCAAAGGATACTCTATGGAAAAATAAGTCAGGAGAAGAAACCCTTCAAGTTATCCATCCATATCTACTGTATGTCTGGCAGCAGAGTGATGATTTAAGGCTTGTTTGATATGTCAGACCCTTGATGACTTAGAGCCATTTAGCCAACCATATGTTCCATACTGTTCCAGTGTAATTTACAGCTAAATCTAGTCCCACCCCCCAATTCCCATAGAGATCAATTCAAATGCAGAGACATTATAGTATCGCGTACCAGAAAATAATATATCAAGAGTCTTTTGATGTTGTTAGGTCACAGACATCAGGAAGTCATGGCATGCAAAGCCAAAGGATATGCGACCAAGTATTAAAAATGTAAAGGCACAGTTAACTTCTGACACACTGGAATTCTGATATAGTGAATTAAAAGTGAAATAATCTGTTTGTAAACAATTGTTGGAAAAATTACTTGTGTCATGCACAAAGTAGATGTCCTAACTCACTTGCCAACACTATAGTTTTTGTCATTAAAAAATGAGTTTTAATGACTTCAACGTAAGTCTATGTAAACATCTGACTTCAACTGTAAGTGTATGTAAACTTCTGACTTATCCTAATAGTTACCACCATACCTGGCTGAAAATAAACATAGGACAACTTTGTTGCCTGTTGTTGGAAATGAAAACTTTTTTTTTTTCCTGCAGGCATACATTTTAGCACAGTAGAGCTACAGGTGTTGTATATTATACAGCCTTTTCGCGCATATTTATCAAGGGAACCCATAGCCTAATAATTTTAACAATATTATGATGAAACGATATGGACCTAGGTCACTCACCGCAACGTGGGCTTAGCCAACACGATGCTGAAAAAATAACGTTAGCTAGTTAACGTTAGAATAGTCAGCCGAAGTTGCGACTGCATTAGGGAACTGTGCTAGCTACAAAAACAATGCCAAATAGCTTATGCTGTGCTCAGGGCCGGATCATGGTCCTGTGAGGCCCCTGGGCACATGTTTTTTGGAGCCCCCATTTCTCCTGTCGTGTTTTCCAGGAGAAATGGAAAAACTCCTATTTTTTCTGGGAAATAAACGGAAAAGCTACCTGCTTAATATGCATGCAACAAGTTGCAGTTTTAAAAGAAAACAATGTTCGCAGACACTATGAAGCAAATCACGGCGAGACGGATACACGGGTAAACTACGTGAGGACAAGTTAAATGAGCTTATTACAGGTGTACGGAAACAGCAATCTGTTTTCACCCATAGTCGTGAGCTGAATGATGCAGCTGTGAAGGCTAGCTATATTATCGCTAACGAGATTGCTTTAGCTTCGAAACCGTACTCTGATGGAGAGTTCATCAAAACTTGCACGTTGAAGGCAGCTGAATTGGTTTGCCCTGATAAACGACAGGCCTTTGCTAACATCAGTTTAGCAAGAAATACAATGGCAGAAAGGATCTCTCAGGGAGCTCTCGGGTAATTTAAACGACCAACTGAAAGAGAAAGTGAAGACTTTTCTGGCGTTTTCTAACGCCATCGACGAGTGCACTGATGTGAGTGATGTGGCACAGTTAGCCATATTTATTCGTGGAGTTGATGAGACATTGACTGTAACAGAGGAGTTTGTAGAACTGGTGGCCATGAGGGACACCACAACCGCAGATAATATTTTTCATGGCTTAGTTGGGGTATTGGACCGGCTGAATATAGACTGGACTCGCACTGTCAGCCTGGCTACAGACGGCACACCATCCATGATAGGTAAGAAAGCTGGTGTTGTTGCAAAATTCAAAGCCAAGATACAAGCAGCTAGACCCGAGCAGGAATTCTGGAACTTCCACTGTATTTTGCATCAAGAGGCGTTGTGCGGGAAATCTCTTAAAATGAAGGATGTGATGGATTTCGTCATAAAAAACTGTACATTTCATCTGAGCAAAAGGTCTCAATCACTGCCAATTTGACAGTATCATACAGGACAAACATTTTTGCCATGGTCTGCCATACCATACGGAAGTGCGTTGGCTTAGTAGGGGTGTTGTGCTGAGTCGACTCTTTGAATTTCGTGAAGAAATTGTCGAATTCATGAACAACAAAGGATGACCTGTCCCCCAGTCAACTGATCCAGCATGGATTCAGGATCTCGCCTTTATGGTTGACATGACTGAGCACTTGAACATTCTCAATACTAAAATGCAGGGCTGTGGCAAAGTTGTATGCGAGTACTATGACAGCATTCGTGCCTTCGAGTTGAAACTTGGATTGTGGGAGAAACAGCTTTCGGAGGGCAACCCGGCACATTTCAGCACTCTGAAATGGTCTGTTAATGAAGCACAGGGCCAGAGCACAGACATGGAGCGATACAGCGCTAAAATAACTGGACTTCGGCATGAGTTTCAGCAGCGCGTACAAGAATTCAGAGCACTTGAAAAGCAATTCGCTCTTTTTCAAACACCGTTCTCAGTCAGCGCACATGAGGCAGAAGAGGAATTACAGATGGAAATAATTGAAATGCAATGCAATCTGATTCTGAAAGAGAATTTTTTTGCTTCAAAGATTCTGTCCATGTTTGGTACAACCTATGTTTGCGAACAGGTGTAATGAATTTAAACAGTCCAAACTGCGAAACACTCACATTATTGAAATTCTCAAAGTAGCCACCACACAATCATTTACGCCTAATATTGATGACCTTGTTAAGGCAAAGAGATGTCAGGTGTCAGGGAAGAGCAGTAGCAGCAATGTAAAAGATTAAAAGCCGGATGACAAATTTACTGTTTATTATTATTATTTATTTAATTTTTTGAATGTATTTTTTTCCTTTTCCTTTCTTGGTTGCTTTGCTTATTTGTTGTACCTGTCATTTATTATTATTGTAATAGTTGTTCATTATTTTTTATGAACTTGTCTGTGTGTATGTAAATATATGAAAAAAATATTGTTTAAAAAAGAAAAGGCAAATGATTTAATATGATAAAATAAAAGAACATATTAAAAAAAGCCTGATGAAAATTTTGATTTGGGGTAATTGCTTATTTCCAAGAGGGAATTTAACAGTAACACCTGTAATAAGCTCAGGGTTCCAGTTTATCTCTCATTACCATCAGAAACACTTAAGAAAACATTACAGTTCAGAAAACAATACAAAACATGTTGGATGTAAACCATATATAATCAGACAATGAGATATTATACTTTGATCAATAGTTTTGTGTCTTTGTAACATTGTTTAAAAAACATATTAAAGCGGAATTTAATAAAATCTTTGTTTGGCCCACATGATTTGACATTTCATATAATGTGGCCCTCTACCTCAAATGAGTTTGACACCCCTGCACTAGATCGTCAAAATCTAGCTGTCTGACTCTATTGACATAAGTGACAATGAGCAGAGACGTGTTTGGCACATGCTACTCCGCAGCTCATTTTTTATTCTGCCTAAAAGGGAAAATGTCCGCTCACCCTGGCAGTTTGTCACTGGCAAAGTTAGAAAAATCCGAAGCGCCACAAAAACATTAGGGAACACTGACTGCAGATTAGTGCCTGCAACGTCTCGAGAAATATAGTAGAGACTGGTCAAACGATGTTCAAGGCATGCCACTAGCTTATCAATAACCACATAAAATGTTTCTATTTTGAACTTCTCCCTCCCTTCAAGTGTCACAACTGGCTCTGAGCTCTCATCTGCAAAGGTTTTGCGTTTCCTCTTTTGCTGAAGATCGTGCTATGACTGAGAGACACCCGTCACATTTACGGCTGCCCTTTCAAAAGCCTCAAACTGGTCTCGCTGTCGCGCCACAAAATCTCTCAACGAAGACAAAAGCTGTGCTGATACAGAGATGTCAATGTCACTTTTCTGTAGGTGCATGCTTGTAGCGTGGAACCGGTCAAGTATGACGTACCAGAAATGTGCCATGAACACCATCTGGGTGTCCAATTTAGCACATAGTCCAGCGGCCTCAATTTGAGTATCTCTTTTCTCATTATCATCATTGGGTGTAATTTCTCCACAGTGCCTTGGTTGACTCTGCCCGAGCACTCCACTGAGTACTGGACAGTAATTTTAATGTCAGTCTGACACCTGTCTTCCGAAAGACTTTCCCCCATCTGTGTGTGGATGAAGAGCAAAATGTGTACAGTGACTGCAACATGTTAAAAAAACTCGTCAGCCTCTGGGCTACTGCCGTCTAAGGTGGTAACTGTCATGGTTTGGTAGCATCTTGTGGTTTCTGCGGTCGTTCTTCCTCGGAGTGGCACAAATTCAGAGGTCTGAGGCCCTGCATAGGCTATCGGGGTCTCAATGACATCACAGTTAAGAACAGGTATCCTCTCCCACTCATGAACTCCGCATTTGAGCACCTACAGGGGGTGTACGTCTTTTCCAAACTCGACCTTCGCAACACTTACAATCTGTTGCGCATGTGTGAGGGAGATGAGTGGAAGATGGCTTTTAATACTCATAACGGACACTATGAGTACCTGGTCATTCAGGCTCACTAGCGCCCCCCTCCGTTTTTCAGGCATTAGTTAACTATGTGCTCAGAGAGATGCTGGAGAAATTCATATTCGTTTATCTTGACGATATTCTGATTTTCTCTTCCAGCCTTTCTGAACACATTCACATCAAACAGGTTCTCAAGAGCCTTTTACAAGCCAAGTTGTTTGTGAAGGCAGATAAATGCCTGTTCCACGCCAGCTCAGTTTCCTTTCTGGGGTTTATTATTGCTGAGGGTAAGGTCCAAATGGATCCTGAGAAGGTTTCTGCAGTAAGAAACGTTCGGTTAAACAGGTGCAGCGCTTTCTGGGCTTTGCAAATTTTTATTGACGGTTCATCCGTAATTTTAGTGCTGTAGCTGCGCCCATCACAGCTCTCACTAAAAAGACATCACCGTCACACTTCCAGTGGAATTCCAAAGCTGAGGCGGCCTTCACTGAGCTAAAGAAAAGATTCAGCTCCGAACCCATTCTCATAATGCCCAATCCCTCCCTCCCCTTTGTGGTAGAGGTGGATGCTTTGGAGTTGGGGGTAGGCGCTATCTTTTTTCAGCATTCTCCGCTGGACCACAAGATGCACCCATGTGCATATTTTTCTTGTGGCTTAACACCTGCCGAGAGAAACCATGATATGGGAGATCGGGAGCTGCTGGCGATCAAAATGGCTTTAGAGGAGTGGCGTCATTGGTTAGAGGGAGCTGAGCATCCATTCACAGTTTGGACGAATTATAAAAATCTCGAATATGTTTATCAAGCCAAAAGACGTAACTCTCGTCAAGCCCGATGGTCATTATTTTTCGCGCGCTTCAATTTCCTGATCTTGTACCGACCCGGTTCTAAGAACATTAAGCCAGACGCGCTCTCACATTCATGACCGCGCGGACAGAAATCCACACCCTGAACCCATTGTACCCGCCATGCAAATTCTAGCCCCGGTTATGTGGGAGATCGAGGCGATCATGCAGAAGGCGTCACGCTTGGATCCTGGTCCATGCGGGGGTCCATCTCACTGTCTGTTTGTCCCTCCCCATATTAGATCTTGGGTTCTCCAATGGGGACACTCGTCTCATCTGGCGGCTCATCCGGGCGTTCACCGGACAAAGGGATTTTTTATCTTGGCGGTTTTGGTGGCCAGACATGGAGCGAGATGTGCGGGAGTTTGTCTCTGCCTGTTCGGTTTGCACCCACAGCAAGGGCTCACGACTCGCTCCCTCGGGGCTTCTGTGCCCTCTGCCGGTTCCCAGTCATCCTTGGAGCCATGTCACTCTCGACTTCATCACCGGGTTGCCCGCTTCCCAGGGTTGCCTTTATTTGCATTAGTGTTCCTTTAGGATTTTGTTTCACTTTTGCATTCTCTGTCCCTCGTTTCTGCTCTCCTGTTCTGTTCTCATTGAGACAGGTTTTACTTTACCGTTTCCCTTCCTTTAATCTCTCTGCTACTGCTCTCTGGTATTGAGAGTGAGAGATTATATTTCCTCTATCTATACTCAAGCTATACTCATGCTATACTCAAGCCTTCACGTTTTTCGCCCTGTTATTGTGGGTCGCTATTATTTTGTTTATGTTTTACTTACCTCTGTTTAGTCCTCTCTCTAAATTGAGAGTCAGAGGTATTTTCTACCTGTACTCTGCTCGGTTTACGAGCCTCGCCCTATTTTATGGATTGTCTTTCTTTGGCTACGCCGGGAGTTTTGTTCCCTATTTCTTTGTGTTTTCCTTCCCTGTTGTGGACACGGTTCCACTTTACTGGTATTCCACTCCGTGGTTTACCAACTAAGTTAAGTGAATGCACTGCGCAAGGCACATACTCTATCAGAGGGTTTTTTTGTTTCAGGTGGTCCTGTAGCCCATTGTATTTTCTGACATGTTGCATTATCATATGACTGGCCTCTACAGTGTGAGAAGTCCGAAGACCCTCCACCATCAAAGTCACACAGTCTGCTAAACTTTTACCAGTGTGACTCTCAATTGGCTCAAAGCCAAGGAATCGCTCCACCACATTCCCGCTGCTGTTAACAAATTGGAATATGATCGTCAATTGGTCCACATGTGACAGGTCTGGGGTGGAGTCAACAATTATTGAAAAATATTTGGCATCCCGAATCTCATCTGCTACTGTTTGGCGAGTTTTCTGACCCATTAGCTCAATGGGTTCTTCACATATTGTCGATGACAAATGGAACACTGCCTTTTCTGCCAACTTGTTTTATACGTTCAGCTAAGAATGGGTCAAATTGTAGGATGCCAAGGAAATTACCATTATGGGTTGACCCAAACCGTTCATCATTCCACCTAAATGCAAGTCCTCTTTCACCAAAGAACTTGATCACTGCTAAAACTTATAAAAATGTCCTGTAAGATCCGCCGTTTCCCTGCAGTCCACCTTCCTTTCGTTTCTCGTTTTCCCATTCCTCTTGTTTCATGTCGTGTTTTTCAGTTCACCCTGTCTGTCTTATTCCATGTTTGTGCAGGCTGGGTGTGGTTCCCCGTTTTGTTCCTCATTTCTCCTCGTTATCATTTAGCCTATCACTCTCTCCCTCTGCTGACTAGGAATGGCTTAGTTGCTGATTTGATTCTTGTGAACTGCCCAACTGCTCCTGAGGTGGAAATGATGGTTCTTGTATACCATTAGCTGTTGAGGGTTCACCTTCAAAGGATGGCTCTGGGGGAATGACATCATTACTGGAAACTGAACTAGTGTTAGTTCCTTCCTCACAGCTGACAATAGTGCTGCTGTCATCATTATTACTATCAGAGGGTTTTTGAAAGAAGTTGGCAATGAGTGGAACACTTTGAAGCAAAACTGCCTCTCTTGCCTCTTCTTTTTTGGCTTTCCTTTTGGAAGCACCACTATTCCAACGTTTGTGGTCCATATTTCAGAACTAGTATGCTATTTATATGAATATATTTATAGCATATCTCAATACTTATTAAATAATAATTAAATTAATATATATATTAATAATGACAACACCCTTCAAATACTGTTGTTGGAAAATACAATCAAGTGGTAGTATTGTATAGTCTACTTGTACCTAAAGGCAGCTTTGAGTAGATAAAAGAAGAAAATAGAAAAGCACATAAAAGAAAAAAAAAGAAAACCCTAACCCTTTAAAAAGGCTGTTAGAAAATAGCCCTTAGGAGGGATTGTTGAAATAGCCTTTAAAAAGGCTGTTGTTTTAGAAAAAGATGAAAAGTATCTGAATATATTACTGTGGCGTACCAAGGAAGAAAACAGGCATCTGTCTGTGGCTTTTTCTATCAAGAAATGTCTTATATACCTGTCTGGCACAAAGAGAATTATGTTGCTTGAAATTCAAAAGATAACTTTTTTTTCATTGGCTGAACAACCAACAAAGGTTTCTGAAAGTCAGTGAAATGACTTGGTGGAGACTCTGCACATAGGCCACACCCCATCGATGGGGAGGGGGAAAAAATGGCAAAAATGGCAGCTAGCTAACTAATTTCTGTTAACAAGCTGAATCATATGGGCAGCTAGCTAAAATAAAGGGACGGTAAGTCAAATAACGAACGGCTTGCGGCTTGCCATAATATGATGCCCTTCAAACTGTCCTGTTATGCAGAATGAACTGACTTACTGGTGAATATTGTATCATGTCACAGCATATTGTAGGGTGCCAACCAGTGGCTCAGTTACTTGTACAGAAGCACTGTACTCTCCGAGAGGCTCTCATTTTAAGTGTAGGGGGAGTCAAAGTGGGACTCAGGAAAGGCTGCCATTTTAAAGAACCTGAGAACTGGGGCTCGTAATGCACGTCAAAGGACCAGAGGGCCTTGTAATAAAACAATAGGCTACTCTGACTTCCTTTGGCTTTCAGGCCATTTGCTCCCAAGAATGTCCCCATCTGGAAAAGACTTAGATAAGGGGAAATTGGACTGTTGGCCATGGTTGTGTACATGTGTTCTAGGGGCATTAAGAGCGGAAATGTCATCAAGCCTCTGGCCAAACTATGGGAAAGGAATGTCCTCCCATAACATCTGTGACCTCTCCCATGACCCCACACCTGGTCAGTTCCAATGGGAAAGACTCCGGACAATACCACAGTGCCCTCATGTGGGCACCTCTGTCATCTGTCATTCTCCTGGATCAAGACTCTAAAAACTTCTGTTGAGATAGTCAACAGATCCTGTAAAAACTTACAAACATTGCACATGTGATCATTATATTGTTACATTATGTCTTATGTAGTAGTAACAGGAATTGCATGTAAAATCGTTCATCAGGAGGGAATTTTCATGATAACTGCACCATAATATTACATTACCATAAGGTGTTTGATATGTGTGTATTCAGGTAAAATCAAGGAATTGAATGAAATACATTTCATACCAAATGAAGTTTAATAAAGCACAGTTTCAGGAATTCAGGGAAAAACTATAACAGTGAAATGTCCTCTCTGGTAATCATCTCCTTTTCCCCTCTCCCTACTTAACATACCCCAAAGGTAGGGGTCTAAATTCCAGATTTGACCTCCAGGTTAATTTATGGCACTGCCACCTGGTTCAAATGCGTGATTTGGCATAAAAGGAAGGGAGACAAGCCTATCGGGGAAGATTGTAACCGACATCCCACACCGTGCATATTCTGTGTCTGTGTGTAGCTGAAACAGGCTGGGTAAGATATTTACTCTGTATTTCCATTCTTAATTCTCTGTATTCTGTAATTGACCTACCTGCCTGTTATTAAATTCTTCTTATTTTTAACTTGCGTGGTCTCCATGACTCTAATCCATCTTATACCCTTTTCAGCCTAAATTACGACTGAATACTCGGGGACAATTCTGACCCAGGACCAACTGATCAGAGGCCTGGTACAGCAAGTCTTTAGTGGCGTCCCCTAGTTGGGAAAGTTCTGCCAGAAAAACGGGAATGGTAGTGCATGGTTCTGGTGATTTGATGTGAAGAGAACCCCTGGACATTCTATGTCGGTTCTTGTCAAATTCGCCTTAAGGAGCCCTCTGAATGCACGCTGACCTGGGCTCACAACTATCTATGTAAAAAAGAATGCATGTATTGTGTTGGCCAAACCCCCAACCTCTGTGTTCTCCAACGAACTGAGATTCAGCAATAGTGCTAATCCCGGGAGCATATATTGAGTAATGGTGGTACCCAAGGAGGAGTCGAGTGTAAACACTCCGAGCCCCACACGTGATTAAAACCAAATTCTAAATTCTATTTTCATCTGGAGTCAGATAAATACGAGTAAAACAATAGTAACTGCTAAGCTTACTTTCTGTGATCATAGAAATATTTGATGTGTTGTTCAGCTCCTTTGTGAATGTTCTGATGCTCCCATTAGAATATTGACATTTTGATGACAGATCGGATATATCCTTGATGACAACATGGCCCCGTTTGCGAACGGAGAATAACAAGAATATTACTGATCTGTTTCAGGCCAGTCTTAAGCGGGATATGGAGCAGCGCAATTCATATCTGACTCGTGGCGACGGACCCAGTATATTCTTAAGTGTAATTGTGCTCTGTTCATATGAATGGAGGATAAATAAATAACATCTCTTGTTTACGTCACATCAGCCGAGGAAACTCACACTGTAAGCACCCGTGGGCCCTAGTGGTCAGCTAATGCTTTAAGCACCGAGGGGCCTCACATTGTAAGCACTGTGGGGCCCGAGGGCCCTAGTGGTCAGCTCATGCTTTAAGCGAGGAGGGGCCCAGGGACCCTCACACTGCAGGTGCCGAAGGGCCCAGGGGCCCTAGTGGTCAGATCATGCTTTAAGCCCCAGGGGCCTAGGGGCCCTCACACTGTAAGCACCAAGGGGTCCGGGGGCCCTAGTGGTCAGCTCACGCTTTCAGCACCGAGGGGCCTCACATTGTAAGCGCTGTGGGGCCCAAGGGCCCTAGTGGTCAACTCATGCTTTAAGTGAGGAGGGGCCCAGGGACCCTCACACTGCAGGTGCCGAGGGTCCCAGGGGCCCTAGTAGTCAGATCGCGCTTTAAGCCCCAGGGGCCTAGTGGTCAGCTCACTCTTTAAACGCCCAGGGGCCCTCACACTGTAAGCGCTGAGAGGCCCAGGGGCCCAAGTGGTCAGCTTACTTTTAAACACGAAGATGTCTGGGCCCTGGCGTTCAACTTCCTTTGGAAGTCTCGGGCCACGCACCGCATGACCTGAGGCTTGGAGCCCCCCTGGCAGTCCAAGGCCCCGGGCACTGGCCCCACTGGCCCGGTCCATAATCCAGGTATGGCTGCGCTATTTGACATTGACAAAGTGAGACCGTCACCTACTGCTGGTGTTCACTCAAAGATAATTAGCGTTACGATTATGTTATCTTATCTTATTATCATCGACATTAATTGAATTAATCATCATCATCGTCATCATGGCATGGCGCACACCAGTGTTGGAGGACTCGGACTCAGACTCGACCCTTCCAGACTCGATGACTCGGGTCGAGGCCGACTCGAGGCTGCCAAATTTGACTCATATTTTTCCTATCATTTCCCTTGTTTTCTGTTTCAATTACTTTAGATTTTTGCCCTATTTTTGAAAATTACTTGAAAATTTATTGTATCATGTCTGTAGGAACTAGGGTTGGGAATCCTCGGAATCGTTCGCCTTCGAGCGTATCAATTCTCTTATCGATTCCAACATGTATTCCCGACAGCTACGCATAGCAAAACAGCATCACGTCGTTTTTCATTCAGTCAGCGCATGCTGGCAGGCAGAGTTTGGCACTCCGTCTAAAAATATTAAATGTAAACATCATTTTTTAATTTAAGCTACTATCATTTAAAAATAAATATGAAATGTGTTCGCGTAAGCTCCCATTTTGTGATCCATCTTCGGAAATGATCAACTATTCAACAGATTTGTGGAGTGTGTGGACTTCCCTCGGGAGCCTATAACTAACTACAAGTGTAAAACTACAGTATTTTGATTGGTGGTAGATTAATCTGACAGCAGCAACCCAGGGTGAAGCATAACGTCATGCGTCGCACATGGCTGGTGTAGGTTTCACAATTGATTATAATAGACCGTTAATTATTTCGACGTGACGCAGACCGACGCAGACGCTTGCTCGCGTCCGGTTTGGGGAGGTGTTACTCATAAGTAAAGTTTGCGATCTTCATTAGAGAATGAAACTCCTAAATATCCCAATCACAGAGCAGCGGTTAAACAACAATATTTTAGCCATCTTTTTTGACATAACGTTAAACTGATAATTTATCCTCTTCTCGCATCCTGGCTTTTTCATTATTTTCCGGTGTCTCTTATTTTCTTTGATGTCTGA